>CM041628.1:65548302-65558665 GCA_023333625.1 Bothriochloa decipiens
GCGAGCACGCACGGCCGGTCGGGTGACCTCAGCGGGCGCGATGACACATGGGTCCCACTGCGGGGCCCCATCGTCAGCGACTCCTTGGCAACGGAGGCTTGGTGCGGCGCGCGGGCGCGCGCGGCTCTTGCTGGGCCGTCGGACTGGTTGGGCCGCGCAGCGCCGGGTCGAGCGGCGAGCAGGGGGTCGAGCGGCGAGCAGGGGTCGAGCGGCGAGCGCAGGGTCGAGCGGCGAGCGCAGGGTCGACGGGGCTGCTCGGGCCTGTTCCTTCTTTTCTTTTTCCTTTTCTTTTTCTTTTTCATTTTCAAATATATTTTTATATATACTTATATATATATATATGCGGTGTGCTTATTTTGTGCTACAGAATAGTGAGCATACATGGCCCAAATACTTCTAGGGTATTATTCCCTTAATATTTATTTGTCAAAATAAATATTATATTTTCATTTTTATTATCCAACTCATAAACCAAATAAAAATCCAACTCACTCTTTTAATGCAACATGATGATTAAACAAATGAAACATTAAAATATAACAAGCGAATATAGAGCATTGTTATGAGATGTTATTTAACTTGCAATATATGAATGCCATGCATGACATGCTAGGGTTAATGCATATGTAAGGGGTAGATGATGACATGTCGCACCACATCACTCGAGGTTTTGTCGAAAAAAATTTTATAGTTCGAATTTTCGGGTTGTTACATGTACACCGTGCGGCTCTTCAGTCGTGGAGGATTCACGTGCACTAGGAATCGATGCTGTTGGTGGTGGTCATCTAGAAGAAGAAGAACAGATATCACAGGTCAGTTATCTGATTTCATCGCCGTGCCTTTTCTTCTAGGTTTGCTTTCTGACATATGGTATGCATATTTCATAGAACACCATATCAGTTACCATGGGAGTAGAGACCACCGACACCATTTCACATACGTCTAGATCAGTGGAGATTCAAGAACCTGATGAGGTAAAAAAATAATTAACAAAGTTACATAATATATATGAATAGGATATATGATATTTTGTTTATTTTTAGTACACCTGTAATTGAAAATCTATATGTGCAGGAGGTGGTGGTTCATAGAGCTGGGAAAATTTCATTAAGCCCGTAGTTGGAATGACATTTGAATCTGAGGAAAAGGCATATGACATGTACAACACTTATACCGGCGAGGTTGGGTTCAGTGTTAGAAAGAGCAAGATAAAGCGTCGTCTAGATGGTAGTATATGTTAGAAATACTTAGTTTGCAGTAGCGAAGGACATCGAAAAAATGAATCATCAAAAAAGGACACTACAAGGACGGGCAGTGAAGCTCGTATTCAGTTTAGTGTCAGTAAAGATGGGATTTGGACTGTGCAAACAGTCATAGAACATCACAATTATTATCTTGCTTGTCCTAATAAGACACATAAGCTGAGGTCCCAATGACAGGTTATAGAGGCCGACAGGAAATTCATTGGGCAGATACGAGAAGCTGGAATGAAGCCAGCCCAAGTTTATGAGTTCATGAAGGAGTTTTATGGAGGGAAAGACAAAATACCATTTTCTAAGATGGATTGTGATAATGAGATTGGCCACGAGCGCAGACAATACTTAGAAGCCAATGATGCACAAATACTATCTAAATATCTGAAAAATAAACAATTAGAGAATCCTACATTTTTTTATACATTTCAGGTAGACAAGAAAGATGGTCGTAGCAAATTTCTTTTGGATAGATGGTCAGTCTATCATGGATTACAAATGCTTTGGTGATGCTGTGACATTTGACACCACATTTAAAACTGATAAGTTTGAAATGCCTTTTGCTACGATTCTTGGCTGCAACCATCACATGCAAACGATAATTTTTGGGTGTGCACTTCTATTTAATGAAACTATTGAATCATTTGTTTGGCTTTTTGAAACCTTTCTAACAACAATGTTAGGAAAGCACCCCAGCACAATTTTTACAGACCAAGATGCGGCTATGGTAGGAGCAATTGCATATGTATTTCCATATACAAGCCACCGTCTTTGTTTGTGGCACATTTGCTTAAATACTGCTAAACATCTTAGTCATGTAATTCATGACACTACAGGAAATGCTAGCTTTGCCGACTGCCAAATACTTTGCCGACTGTTTTTTGTCGACACTCGGCAAAGAGCTACCTTTGCCGAGAGCCATGGTGGGGCAGTCGGCAAAGCCGGCTTTGCCGAGTGCCTGGCTTTGCCGACTGCCAGACACAAGGCAAAGCCAAGGCTTCATCGAGTGCCAGGCAGTCGGCAAAGCCTGGCACTCGGCAAAGGCTACGAGTCCTGGACGCCATCCATGCCATCACCTTTGCCGACTGCCACGCTGTCAGCAGTCGACAAAGGTGGCAGCCTTTGCCGACTACCGGCCTGTCAGGCAGTCGGCAAAGGCTCTTTGCCGAGTGCGACATGAGGCACTCGGCAAAGATTTTTTTTGGTTTTCAATCCTAGTTTTTTTTCTTTTGCCTTACTACAGTAAATACATTCTAAATTCCATGTTTGAGGTAATTTTGATTTGTTTTGCTATATTCCGTTAATTTTTTCTGTTTCTTTGATTTTTTTTTGGCAACTACAGATTTGAACTGCAAGTACATGAAATATTGGAATCCGGTGATTCAAAAAATGATATTTATGATTTTTGGAGCATATTGAGGCTGTATGCAGGGCCTCGCGTGAAATTTCGACCGTATTGGTGTCGGAACACGCCGAGTCACGCGCGTGAAAAGTATTTTTAAATTTTATAAAGTCCAAACGGAGTCCGAAAATGACGAAACCTGACTACATGTCTCGCCATCGCATGTGGAGGCTGTGGTAAAAAATTGAGAAAGTTTCAAGCAAGTTGTGACGTCGCGTGCCTAAAACCCACGCATCTCCACATGTGATCACAAGGTGATCACATGTGGAGATGTCTAGGTTGTAGACATCCGACGTCTCAACTTGCTTCGAACATTCTCAAATTTTTATCATAGCCTCGACATGCGATGACAACACACCTCGATAAGTTTTGTCATTTTCGGACTTCGTTTGGATTTTATATAATTTATAAACACTTCTACCATACCTGGATGGTCGTTTTTCGTGGACAAGGCGTGTAAAAGTTTGGGTGAGTTTATGGACACGGCCTCAAAATACACTCTCCAACGTGAATACCATTTTTTGAATGGCTACGTCTCATTATTTTATGCACCAGCAGTTCAAACTTAGATTATCATGAAAAATACAAGTAAATAAAATAAATAAACAAAATATAGTAAAATATTATAAAAAGGACCCAAATTCGAACATGTGCTTCAATACAATATACTTGGGCTACAGAAAAAGTTTGAATTCAAAATTTAAAAAAAAATCAGATATGTGCATACAGGCCATCCGCGACTACTACGCCGACGTGCATGTAGAGTCCATCAAGAAGCCCGAAGTCCGCCAGATCATGAACTCGAGGGAGACCGACCTCACCTTCGCTCAATACGTGCATGTAATTAAGTAGGAAAACATTCGTTCAGACTCCTTCAGTGAAACATTACACTAATCTTCTCGCATGTCAAATACTTGATGTCATGCAGTTCTGTCCGGGGTGGTGCGACAACCACAGGGACTGCTGGGAGGAGATTGTGCGCATGTGGCAAACGGACGAGGCGTACGCAAGGCGCAACGACCGTCGGGGCCGCCGCCTGCAGATGCGAGGGGTGCCACACCACCAAGGGAGCCAGCCCCTCCCAACGTACATGAGAAGATGGGTATGCGTCCGTTCATGTCTTTTTTGTAGCCCTCAATTGTCATTACTTGTAACCATGTTTCTATTTTCAATGCAGTCGCAGGCGCACGGTGGGCAGGAAATCAACCAGTTCACCGGGTACCTCCTCACCCACAAGGGCAAGGCGACAGCGCCGAAAAACGTCTACAACCCGGAGGACGGGCCCGAGGCATACAGCAACCCCACCGCCTACGAGAAGGCGACCGAGTACACCGCCGCGGCTCGCCAGCGCTACGGGGAGACGTTCGACCCTACCGCCGAGCCCGTGGACACAGACCTCCTGCAGAGGTTGGGACCAGGGAAGCAGCATGGCCGATACTACATGGCCCATAGCGCCGTCGACCCGTACGATGCTCCCACGCTGAGCCAGGTTCGATCCAGGCCCACGAGCTCCACCGACATCCCATAGCGTCTCGGCAGCCGAGCATGTCACAGTTCTAGGTAAGTGTGGTTTCATTCGTCGTTCACTCGTTTCACACCTATACTTACAATCAACACTGCGAATGTAATATTGCAGGCCCAGGTGCAGGAGCAGATGGCGCAGATGCAGGCCCAGATGCAGGCGCAGATGCAGACGCAGATGCAGGCGCAGTTGCATGCGCAACAGATGGCTTACCAGCAGCACCTGACAGCCATGCAGCAGCACTACAATAGTCAAATGCAGGGCTTTGCCGGCTACTTCCAATCCGTACAGATCCCCGGGCCGCCTCCACCGCCTGAATTATTCGCTCCACCGCCTCCTCCATCGTCTTTTCCTGTGCCTGTTCCTGTCACTCCTGCTGGGACCCCGGTGAGTACATTGACTCTTGCTTTAGCTTGTGCGTCCATCCTGCAAATACTAATGACATCACTTGGCCTTTAACTTGTGCAGGTATAGTCAACGGGTTCGAACCCGTCTCCTAGAGGTGCCGGCCCTCAGATGATGCCGTATCCACCTTCGGGTGGCCCTTCTCCACCGTATCCACCTCCGCGTGGCCCTCCTACACCTTACTCATGGCCGGTGGGCGGAGGGCGGCCGTACTGGTCGGCGCCATGTGATCCAGGGTGGGTTCCGTGGGAAAACCCTGGGGGCTCTGGGGACGGACAACCTGACGGCTCCGGGGACGGCGCGACGAGCTAGGTACTTGTCGCTTGTCTTATGCTCCTGGACCTGAGTATCGTCGAAGTCTCTGTCATGTATTTCTTCTCTTCGTGATGGACCTAGACTTGTTGTGTTGAACTTCATGTGATGGACCTTGAGTTATGGTGTTCGACTCGTTGCGTTGAGTTTCATGGTTGTAATGGACTTGTGGTGGTGATAAGAGATGCTATTGTGAGATATATGTGTTATTGTGATATATATGGTGACGGTGGTGATAAATGTGATGAAATTGTGATATAAATGGTGCTACTTGTGGTCCTGGTAAAATTGTGATATAAATTATGATTTTGCAATGTTTGGATGTAAGAAAACAGGAAAAAAAAGGGAAAAAAATTTTCCAGCTTTGCCGAGTGCTGACACTCGGCAAAGCTGGGGAAAATCCCCAGCTTTGCCAAGTGCCAGCATGGCACTAGGCAAAGGGGTCATGCCTTTGCCGAGTGTCAGCACTCGGCAAAGAATTTTCGTAAAAAAAATTTCTTTACCGAGTGCCGAACCGGCACTCGGCAAAGAAATTTTCAAAAAAAATAATTTTTTTTCTTTGCCGAGTGCCCCGCCGTCAGCACTCGGCAAAGCCAGCCGTCAGGCTGACGGCGCCACGTGGCTTTGCCAAGTGCCGACGTGGCACTCGGCAAAGCCTTTGCTGACTACATACCACGTGGCACTCGGCAAAGCCGCCTTCGCCGACGTTTTCTTTGCCGACAGCCCTTTGCCGACTGCCACGTGGAATTGCTGTCGGCAAAGCCTTTGCCGACTGCTATTCTGCCTTTGCCGAGTGCGCATTGCAGTCGACAAAGAGAGCGAACCCTGTAGTGTGAGTCAGATAAGAAAGGTGATAAGTTCCTAACAGATTTCAAAAATTGTGTGTATGAAAATAGATCAGAGACTAAGTTCATTGAAAAATGGCATGAATTGGTGGCTAAATACAAACTTGAGAATAACTCATGGATGGCAAACCTATATGCTTTGAGGGCAAAGTGGGCTGCGGTGTACCGTGACTCTTTTACAGCAGACATGAACTTGACCCAAAGGAGTGAAGGTATGAATAATGTCTTCAAGAAAAGATTTCATAGGAAACTTGGTCTTTCGGAGCTTCTTGTAGAATGTGAGAAGGTTGCAGTTAGTCTCGTGCAAATGAATTGGATGCTGATTTTCAGTCACGTCGAAAGAATCCAGTTCCATACATTCAAAATCTACCAATGTTAGAAACTGCAGCTGAATCATATACAAGGCGAATGTATTCAGAGTTTGAGGAAGAATTTAAGAGACAATTTACATATACTTGTGATTTGTTGGAAGCTGTGGGGACAAATACGTGAAAACTGGATTTTATGTTGAGAAACAAGGATCTGAGAAGGAGGATTTGAAGACACAGGCAGCACTTATATCTCGACAGGCCACATCTCTTGCACTGAAGTGTTCGCCATCACAAGAACTTCTTGATAAATTACAGAAAGCCATACATAATTTGAACTTGGAAGCTGATACATATCTAAGTGAGATGGATGAAAAATCCATTGATGTTCCTGCTGTTCCAATTGAAAGTGTTCGAGATGCATTAAATGGTGTAATATCATTTAAAATTCCTCGAGTAATAAAAAGTCCAAAGAATACATGTTTTAAAAATGTTGTTGAAAAGAAGACATCAGGAAAGAAGAAAAAGGGTGCTCCTAAGAAAGGTACTGACCTGCCCAATACCTATTGCTTATGTCTATATTTTTCTTAAAAAAACATGAGTTACTATACATATTTCACTATAGGTGAAGATCTGGAAAATATTGATGTAGAAATAAAAGACGAACATACTGATCCAAACCATTAACTGTAAGCCATTATCTATTTTCAAAATTTTTCCCTTACAAACATGATTTTTGAACACTTTCTCGTGCTATGACAGATTTTTTAATGTTGGGCCATCTTCGACCATGGGTGCTCCTTTTGTGCAAGATGGATATGCTACTTCCACAATGCCATAGTTCAATTTACTTGTGGATCCTTTTGCAATGGCTGCTCCATATATACCAGGAGGATACAGAAGTCTTTTACTGGGAGTTGATCAAGATGCTACACTGCAACCAGCTGTTGGGAAGTTGCATTTTGATGTAGTGCAAGAATAATGAATCTATGTAACTTGCTCTTTTGATGTTAGAAAGTCTCTTTTACTCAGAGCAGGAGCTTTACAGATTTTGCTCTGAATAGGCGCATGTTTAGAACAATGTATTTCAGAGAAACTATGAGATTCTTAAGACATCCATTGCTGATTTCAGAACATCCAAATATATTTCATATAGAATTGCACTTTACATTTTACAAGTATCAATAAACACTATATCGAAACAATTGTTGACAATCTGTCAATCCTATCCAAACATGTACATTCATGTAGACTGATGCAATGCAGTGGAACTCCAAATGAATTGCTGAAAGTTCAGTAAGCAACAACTCGAACAAACACTCTGAATTTCACTGTGACAATCTCGCCTGTAGCCTCAGGCAACAAGATCCACCCATCTGTGTTCTTCAGAGATCCCAAGCCCAGCACCAAACCTAAACAATCACTGACGCTACACTGAATAGCATCAAGCACGATAAAGATGGTTGGCCAAAGGTTCCAAGAACAGAACACTAGAGAAGCATACGTACCTGGAGCACGAAGTTGTTCCAGACCGGCTGGCTGGCCAGTCCGGAGTAGTTACCGACGAGCACGGGCGGGAGGTCGCCGCTGCAGGTCTCCAGCTGCGGCGGAAGAGGCGAAGGCAACAGCGACGACGGATCTGAGCAGGGGACAGTGCCCTAGAAGGAGGCTTAGGCCTCAGCGACGTAGACGGCACCAACCAGGTTGCAGGCGGAAGGCGTGCACGCTCTGGGAACGAAGGACGGCGTACGGACGACGGCGGATGTCGAGGTCGCTGCGAGCGCCGACCGTGGGTACGGGCGACGGCCGCATCTGCGGAGGATTAGAAAGAGGCGAAGGAGCTGAGCCGATGAGGATTGAGGAGCCGAGCCGTGTAGCTGTTTGGCTGTTGCTCGTGTAGCATTTTGCATTGCCGTAGGATGAAAAACTGTGCACGTGGCGTCCATCCATTAGGGGAGAGCACGAACTCGCCTGTGTACCCGGGCTGCACCCAATTTTCTTCCGACTTAGGGCCTCTTCCAGGCTGCCTGACTCCTGCCTAGGACGCCCCATGCACGGTCTTGTGGGCCTTTCGGGTACACACGTGCAAAAGGAATCTGATCACTCTTATTAGTCTCTTAACATGAAGATTGATAGTTAAAAAAAATAACATGAACATTGGAGAACAAGAATACCTGTCCGGTGCAGCCCATTTCGATCTTCTGTTGTACTCGGTGTTGATTGGTGAGATTAATTCCTTGATGGGTCGGTGTCGGTGCCCGTTTGACTTGCGACTCCGTGGCACATGGGCACTGTTGCTTGAGCTCCAATATATGCAGTCTCTTTGAGACTTTGTTTAGCTTCATTAGATCAGAGGCAGGCATGACTATATCATCATCATCATGAGCAGATCCAGAACATGAGAATGTATGTGCAGCTCCGGTTTGTATGGCCATATATATATACCAACTGAATGTCTGGTTGCTTCAAGTGTAGATAACTTTTCTAGCAGAACACATATCGCGGGTCAAATCAGATCAAGGTACGTAGCTTGCTACCTATAGAATATATGTTACTTATACTATGCAGGAGAACAACTTGTAGGCTATAGCTAACATACGATCAGGTAGCTACAAATTGGGAACGGTAGCTAATAGCTAGTAGGACATGGAAATCTGGAAAACCCATCTAAAGCAGGAACTAGGCTTGGTTTGTGTCAAAACTAAGCCAAATAAAAGTATCCTTATTAGTTTTGTCAGAGATAGCCTTTTATAGCTTGTAACTTTTTTCCTTTTTGAGCCTAGAGGCCTTGTAACAAAATGTATGTACTCCCCATTCTTTCATTCAATGGAAAAGCAAAAAAAAAAATAGGTAGGGGGCTCTCCTGCCGTTTGGGTAAATAAAAAAAGATAGCTAGTAGGAGGTGGCAGGCCGGTGGTCTATATGCATATCACTTCAATCCGCAACAACGGGAACATGCTTTCGTCTTCTACGCATGCAACCTGTGACTGTGCGTTGGCTTCAAGATCTATCTGCGCTAGAGTAGTATGGAAGTACTCTCTGAATAATGCAGGAGGTGTCTGCTCTTGAAGGCTCATCGAAGGATTATATCGCACATACTGTTAGTACAACAAGCAGCAAGCAAGTGGCAAAACATTTGGGGCGCAGGGATGATCAATCTTGCCACCAGCCGCGTGCCTTCTCTATATGAGTTCTTCCTATATGAATACGTACTACGATATATGCTATTGGCACTGGCACCAGCTGCTGTACGTGTGTCGGTTAGCCATAAAATGGAAGTTGCTGAAGGCGCTCTGCAGGGTGCAGGAAGCACCAATCTCTCTGTAACTTTCTGTTTAAAGAATTATAAAGCGTTCTGAAAGATTGAGAAGTCAGAAAACTACACGCTTTACACTGCTACAGCTAGCAGCTAGCGCCATGCGCGCATGATTCAGATTCTATCTTTGGAGGAGGAAATTAGGTCGCGCGTGGCAATCTAGGAGGTAATGGTGGTGACCTAATAACCATAATCGAACGACTACTGCAGAATAATACTCCTACGGTTAGAAGAGTCACAACTCACAAATCAACCGCAGATGTACGTACAGTGAGAGACCTCAGAGCTCTCCCTCTTTGGGAGCTGCATTTTGTATGCACCTGCGCATCGGAAGGGCGGTCCGTGTCTAGGATCCAAAGCACATGCCCAACCAACCGAGCCACTTGATCATCACATGTTTTGTGTTTACTACAATGATCTGTGTGAGACTCTCTCTCTCTCTACCCCCCCCCCCCTCTGATGATTGTGGAATCCACATGTAAACCATTTGACTACACAGATTTTTTAAATTAAGTGACTCGGTAATCAAAGGAGAGAATGCATACACACTAGCAGCATAAGATCTACCTTTGCTGGAGTGGTTGATCATATATGCACTTGCATACATAGTTGCATATGTGTTTTTCTTTTGATCTGCTGATCTGGCTACGTTGATGGGAATATAAATATATGCATAATTGCATATGATATGCACAGCAGGGATTAGCTACACATATAGCATTTACATGACCAATCGATTCATTTGTTCCTTCATTCGCGGATCTTATATTATGAGGGTATACATGGGTCAGATGATTAGGGCATTTGTGTATCATGCATACATTCATATATATATTGAGTTGGTCTTCAATTGACGGGAAAGTACATGGGGAAAGACCACCTGTGAAATGAAGAAAGTTGGTCAATGTTTGTGTTGTGGGGTGGTGGTGGTTGGGGGTCTCAATAAACATGCAGAACACAATTACATGAACATTAATCTTTATTACTATACAAAAGTGCT
>CM041628.1:65558675-65623365 GCA_023333625.1 Bothriochloa decipiens
GACCCGGCCATGGACCCGTTGTACGTGTGGATCCTGACGACGTACGCGTGTCCAAAGGCCCAGGCCTTCGACAACATCGTCTACCTGGACGACCCCTCCAGCATCCTCCTCGTCGACAAGAGCTACTACGCCCAGATCATGAAGCGCCACGGCGTGCTGGCCGTGGACCAGGCTCTCGGCGACCACAACGCCACCGCGTGGATGGTCAACTTCCTCGCCACCACTGAATTCTTCCCCTCCATGTTCAGCCACGCGCTCACAAAGCTCGCCGCGCTCGACGTCCTCACCGGCACCGCCGGCGAGATCAGGAAAAACTGCCGGAGGACCAACTGATGGATCAATCGTCTGCTGGCAATCAGTTAATTGATTGATACACAAAATTAGGTTAATTTTAACCAGCAGCTGGTAGCTAGATGCGCAGCTGCTGCGAGAAACAGAGAAAGGGGAAAAACAAAGAGAGACAAGAGAAAGCATATACACGCGGCCGACAACTAATGGATCGATGACTGAGAGATCCGGAGCATTGTCAGTGATAGCATATGAGGTTTTACCATAGTTGATTTGAGTAAAGATTCAATTTACTGGAGTAGTACAAGGATCATTTTTTTTCTTTTTCGTGACTGTACGCTGATTCTTTTGTACGTCACCGGTATAAAAATAAACGTTCCATGAATATAAACACCGTACTTTATACTGTACTACTGATATCATTAGGAGAAAATTAAAGCATTTGTGAGGTCAAATGAGCACATCTTGGAGGGAGCGTCAGCCAGATTATGACACAAAGCAGGGTAGAGTACATCCCGAGAGCTCTTTGCCCCCTCTCCGGGATGCCGACGGCCGACGGGCTCTCCCTACCTGCAGCTGTGGAATCTTCGATGGGCCTCATATATAGCAGATCAGGCCAGTTTTCTTATTCCAACAACTAAGACGTCTTGAACGAACCGACGGCCCGTGGCATTGCATCTGCGGCTACTGTGGCCGCGCGACCGGCCACCGCGACCGTGTTCAAAAAGTTTATGTCTCCGAACGTGTCCTCGTCGGACGGCAACGCCGTGTTCTTGGACGACCAGTGGAGCGCGCTCAAGGTGGACAACCACTGCTACAGGAACCTGCATAAAAAACGTGGCGTGCTCTAGTCGATCAGAACGTCACGGCTCTACGCGCTGGATCGGTCGGCGACGTCGCCCAGCTCGCCGGCAACGCTGCCTCTTCCAGTCACAGTTCGCCAAGGTTCTCGTTAAGCTCAGCGAGGTCAACGTGCTCACCGGCGTGCAGGGAGAGATTCGAAAGGTCTGCAGCAGGTTCAACTGACCAGAACACCGTACCTCCCATCTGTCGGCTTTTCTTCCTGCTTAATTTTCCTCTTGCTTTGATGAACTGAAATGCCTGCTACTGCTTCTTGGTATTTCCACGTTTTGGTTTGGTCAACACTGTATGATTTTCAATCCATTCCTTAATTTTAATTTCACCATTTTTTTTGTAATAACATACGTTTACGATGGATGAATGTACCATTTGTATGACCAAGCTCTTTTGAGCAGCAATGAACAAACTGTTTGTTTCTGTTTACCTCATCCTTCCTGATTAGATTAGATGTCCGAGGTTCCTAAAAAACTCTGACCATTTTTTCTTCCTTACCTACACCGTACCAAGGTGTTGGACAGGCACTGAATAGACTCTGGCTGAGCAATGGGGATTGGGGACGAGAATGAGACTTGTCAGCACAATAAAATCTGCAGATCCTTGTTGCAGTATTTATTTACGATATTGCTTAAAGAATGTTCGGAAGCACAAACACCGGATGAACAATGTAACCATGGCCTCAGTTTACATCGCGAAATTTCTAGCCTGGAAGTATCGTAGCATTTCGTTTGTATTTGATAAATATTATCTAATTACGACCTCACAAGGATCAAAAGATTTATTTTATGATTTATAACTAATTTATATAATTAATTATACCAACACAATATTTGATGTGATAAAGAGAAGATGAAATTTATAGTCTTTTTGAGCCATCTAAACAAAAGGCCTTTCAACTTTCAAGTTCTGTTCACGCAACTTCGTATCCATATCTGAGCACTTTATGATAGCGTGCTATAAAGAAAAGGGGCATTAACATATTTCCAGTTTACAGCAGCCAAAATTCCGATGGTATATCTAACACTCTATGAGGATGAACTCACGAACATCCAAATGGCATACAACAAAGTAGGGGCAAGATAAGTCCATGCAGTGGAGCATTGGATTTAAGTCCGAAATTTTCATGGTAAAAATCATTCAACTACAGCTAACAAATCTGACTCACGGCAGAAGCAGTGCTTGTCATCGGTACCAAGGTCCACCTACAACACAGTGAGCCAAGTCAGCTAAGTGGATTGAATTAGGAAATGTAGGGCACAGGACAAGGCCAAAAACAATCGTTGAGAAGAAATCAGTCAGTTACCTCATAGGCATTGATGTCTGAGAAGAGAACCTGCAAATGCAAACTGGTTAGAGTATTCTAAATTATGAGCATTGTCCTTTGGTTAAAGTACAATTGACGGACTAAGCAAACTGTAAGAATTGACACAATAACAATATCCATTGCAGGGAAAAAGAGACAAGGGTAGAAAACAAAAAATAAAGCATGTCTATTTTCAGCATGACAGGCAGATTTCGGTAGCAGACAAATAGAGTAAAAGTGGTGGTCAAAATAAACTGGTCTGATCCAGCTTATGCTTTCTAGTACAAATGGGAGAGGCTGTACCAAAAGGCCCAATGTCATAAAGGTAGCAGCTTGCAAATTAGCACAACGTATTTGTTTCAGAAATTTAACCACTATTCAATCTACTGAAGTAAACATAGTCCATTCATTTAAATAATTACAGTACAGTTAGATTGTTCATTCAATCTACTCAAGTAAATATGATAGGCTGTTGTCTAACTTATAAACAAACTTGCATGCAAAGCACAAAATGCTTCTTGTTGGCACAAGTGAGCATTTGGGCATGTGTCAATAAGAGTTAAGTCACAAAATGTTGCTTACCCTCTTCCCAGCCTCAACTTCACTAACATCAGCACCGACCGATAGAATCTAGCATGAACAATACAATGTGGTGAGATTATAAACTGCTAAAATTAACAATTACAGAAACATATAGTAGTGCTTTTAAGATCTCACCTCACCCATCAGATATCTCTCAAACTTAACAGCAGATTTCGGTAGTAACACGCCACCAGCAGATTTCTGCATGATTAAAACAGTTTTGTCAGAACAAACAACTATACAAAAGTATAAACTTCTAAGAGCTCCTTTGGTTTGAAGGATTCTCAAAGGAAAAACAGAGGATTCTGGATTCCATAGGAAAGTGCACTGTTCATCCCTTTGGATTGCAGGATTCGTCCATAGGAAAAACAAAGGAAAGTTTCCTATGGTGCTGATTTTGCAGGAAAACCACAGGAAAGAAACATCCAGTCCGAGCTCTCATTGTTTTATTCCCGTCGCGTAGGATCGAGGCAAATCAAAGCATGCTGCTGCAGAAGCGGGACAAGCAGGAGATGAGGAGAGAGGGTACAGCCTGGCACTAGCGAGAAGGGTGAAGGGATTGGATAGGCTCATGCTTATCCAATCCGTACAGGGCACTAATGAGGACGGATGTACTAATTTTCCTATACTTTTCCTATGGCCATCCAAACGCTAGTTCATGCAAAATTCCTATGGTTTCATCAGTTTTCTATATGCATTCCTATCCCGTTCCTAAGTTTCCCTATTCCTGTGTGCTTCTTCCTGTGATCCAAAGGGGCCCTAAAACTTCAGCAGATACATGTGCACTCCTGTAATACAGTTTCACAGGATTGTATAGTAATTCAGGTATAGAAAAGGATGCATGCAACAGTTGCTTCTAAAATTTTTAAATGACAGGGCCCTGCGAACATGTCAAACTAACCACACTTATTCATAGGAGTACTGCAATATTCTATGTGGTGCAGTAAACAGAATACTGTAATTATAGTTGGGGGAAATGCAAGCGTGTTAGCTTGAGTGAATCAATTATGTCGCTTTTTAAATAAAATCAGACTTCCCTTCAAAACGCAAGTACAGTAGTTACTCTAGTCAGTGTGCTTGGTTGAGCATGCAGCAGTTCTGGCTGCTGCAACCTAGCTACTGCACTTGGGGCTTGTCTGGCTACAATTGTATTCATCTCAATCAATGTGTATTGAAGTGGACTGAGATAGAATTAGTATTTTTCACTCCAATCCACACTAATACATGTGGATTAGGTGGATTTGAGCGCAGCCAAACAAGGCTTTAGGGTATACATTTACCATGGTTAGGCTCGTTTGAACATACACATTCCCTCCCAATACAGATTGGAGAGGGAAATGAACTAATTTCCTCTTCAACACCTCCCAATGCAGTCCCAACCACATCAGGAATGGGTTTATCGAACAAGCCCCGACACTTATTCTGTTATAACTTATAAGCCACCTTAGTACTGAACTTCATGTGTCTCGTCAAGTTCAACAATAGCTGGAGAAGGGGCGAAAGATTATACTTCTCTGTCATTGCAACTAATAATAGAAATTCCTAAAGTTTAAATTAGCAAGCCCTGCATTTTCTGATATACGTACAATGGTTCCTACACTAAGTGAGTGTTAACTTTGCCAAATGAAATTAGAACATTTATGGATTTATTTCACTCAAGTGCTGAAGTGAGAGCAGCAAACCAACAAAATAGGAGCGCAATAAAGTGACACGATTGACAGCGGACAGACCTCAGGGATCTGCTGGAGACGGACGAGCACCCGGTCGTTCTGCGGCGCCACCTGCCCCCAAAAAAACAAGCAGCACACCGTTAGACTTTAGACCACGGATTCCACCCAAAAGACCTTGAAGACTCGAAACCAGAGCGCATGATCACAGCAGCGAGCCAACCTTGGCAGGGTCGTACTTAAGCGCGGCCACGCGCAGTCCTGCCCGGCGGGTGGGGGCGGCGCCCAGCGGCCTGCGGCTACTGCTTCTGCTGCTGGCTAGGAGGAAGGGCGAGGCGGACACGGCGGCGAGGAGGGAGGGCGCCATTGGAGTGGAGACAAGGGGAGGGGGCGTGGAAGCTTCCAGAAGGACGAAGGCTTCTTCCCTGGGGCTGGGGGATAGTTGCGTCGCTCGGGCGCCCTTATCTGCTCTTGCACGAGGATGGATTCCTTCTCGATACTTCCATAGTTTCTTGTTGGGCCCTTTTCTCGAAATGGGCCGTGATCTTAAGCAGGTCGAGGTGCTGGACTGCGGGAACAATGGGCCTGATATGATGTCTTAATGGTGCTCCGTAGAACAATGTGCTTGCTACAACGCAAGTTTTCTTTTATACCGCACCATAAATTCTCCATATGGAATGTTACACCCGCGCAGGCCGTGCAGGATATGCTAGTCCGCCTCCTCCACGTGTATAGTAGATTTAGGATATGAAACTTGGTTGCTGTATTATTTGAAAAAGTTAGTACAAATATTGAATGAAAGTTTGTTTTTAGGTAATGAAAATACTAGCTAATCATTATCACCAGGAACGAATCTACATTGAGACTAGTGAATGTGCACACAACAACAGTAAAATCACTTGTCCCTGATCATACTTACGGAGTACATCCTCATACTAAAAATCAACCCACCTATACAAGACAGCAAATGCATCTCCCTTAGTTTGCTTTAACTCTGTCCCTGTCCATCACTAATCAGCTAGTGATGGTAGAGGCAGCCGCAGCTAGGCGTGCCAGCAGCACGGGGCGGGCGCTGCGTGCATTGATGCACGTCGATCCACGGTGTCTGCCTGCGATCACGTAGACGCTCGCTGTACGTAAACACATGCGTACCGGCCGGCCGGTCCTAGCTTTCTGCCACGCATTGATGCACCGCTTGGCTTGCTCTACTGTACGTATGCGCAAAAGACTTGCTTTTGGCCAGGACCTACTACTTCGTTCGTACGCTAACATTCAAGCCAGATCTGGTACGTAGTAGTACTACACACTGAGCCAGTATATATGTATCTATATACACGGGACGCACAGTATACATACAGTCATTCAGCAATGCAATATTAGTATATACTGCTACGCTTAACATGTAAGTGCGTACATGTTGATCAGTGTTCTCTCTAGAGGCACCTGAAGATGTACATCTTCACTCTGTAAGACTGATTGCAGCGGTTTGCTGCTGAAATATATATATATATATATCGCTGTCACGAATTAGCACGTGCAGTGTGTCGTCCACGCAGGTGCGTGCATGACTTGGCATGGGCCATGGAGTCCATCAGTAGTAGCTCCTCCGTTTCTACTGGAAAAAAATAATTAATAATCAAACGAAATCCGTGATCGTCGTGAACTGGCCGCGTTAGGTTCGTGATGGGTCGCCGTCGCCGGGATATGTGGCGGTGTTAAATAATGTATTCATTCATGCGGCGTCATTGGATTTTGGATAGGCGATCGACGACTCGTGGACTCGGAAGTCCTGGTGGTCTAACTGCACACGCAAACACGATGGAAGTTACGACGAAGATCACCTGCACAGGCAAGTCAATCTCAAGATAGCTAGACGACGGATATACCAAGACAAAACCATGCATCAAAACGGCGACTAACCGATGGCACGTATGTTACTTATTACAAGTGTCTTAGCTCCAAGATTTTATTTGATTGCGAAGGTTAGTATACTCTAGCTTATTGGCGCTGCTGACAAGGATGTATCTTTTTCTTTTCTTTTTTGCGTTAGGAGGATCGATCTAATCATCTGGTCAAACACAGAGCCGATCGAGTTGCTAACGACGGGCTAGATGCTATAGCAGAGGAGGACAATGCAAGGTGGCACCTACTAGCTTGCTTATTATGCTGTCTCGTGTGGGTTTCGAGTAGCAGGTGCATATTGACGGTGCGTGCATGCGTACGTGATGATGCAAAGAGCGGAGGGCAGTGCGGCATGCATGACGAGGCGAGGAAGGCGTGGGCGACCCAGGGAAGAAAAGAGAGCATCACCGATCTTCATGGACCGGGACTCGAGTAGTAGGAGTGGAGTGGCCGGAAAGAAACGGCCGGGGACTTGATTATGACGACGGATATATAGCTAGCGGTAAAAGAATGTGCTGTTTTTGTTTCTTTTTATTTCATCTCACCACTCAACTGCCAACGTAACTCTCATGCGCGCACAAGGTTCAATAAAGTGTACTCCTAGCGTTCGCACTTGGCAGATCTAAGGAATATTTTGCTATTATTAGGAGGTGCTGGAGTTTATTTATTGTATAATATATGGCTTATAAGAATTGAAACATAATAAACTTTAACAACAAACATTAACTGGCTAATTTGAGTTGCCAGCCCGATAGACCCAAGATAGTATCCAAGAAACAGGGGTTGTGGATCTAGGGGTGTGGAATGTGGGTTTGGGGGGGAGATGGGGTGATAGGGCCTCAACCGCCCCTGCAACCTTCATGACAATGGGGTTTCTCTTTGAGCTTCTCCTAAATTATCTAGATACAGTATATGAAAGAGAGTAACGAGGGGTTTCTAGTAGAGGTTAAAGATGACTCAAAACCATCTCTTGAAAAAATTTATCGATCCACCCCTATCCAGAACTACCTATTTTTACATTAGCGGATTAATGTTATAACTTATATGGCCTAGTTCCCCTAAGCACGTAAGCAGAAATTCTAAATAAATCTCAAATGTCCAATACCTATGTTTCCTATTGGGTTTTAATGTTTAAGCCCGTGAGTAGAGGTGGAAGCTACAACATCGATTAGGGCCTGTTTGGTTACTAGGACTAGAGACCGGGGACTAGACATGCATGACTAGTTGCAATTAGTCTCTCTAGTGGATTAGGGAGTATTAGTCCCTTTTTAGGCTCTGTGTTTGGCAATTTGGGGGCTAGAAGGGACTAAAATTTAGTCTCTAGTCTCTAGTCCCTTTGAAACCAAACAGGGCCTTAGTACCATATTGGTAGTTGATATGGAGGTAAGAGGTTCTCCTCCCTATATGTGTACCAATCATATGAGAAAATAAAAAGGCATAAAAAATATAATATATAATATAGGAAGTTCCTACTTTGAAAAATCCTAAGGTAGTCAATAAGAGCATCTCCAACAGTCTCCCAACACAACTTCCCCCAAAACTAGTTATTGGGGAAGCTATGAAACATGTTTGAGGGGTTTTGAAGGTCTCCTCTCCAACAGAATGAGAATATCCAATCCCAATAGAATGGGCCCCACATGTCAGCTAAATAAATAATTTATTCTCTTTTTCTCCCCCCACGTGGTCTTCCTTTCCCTCGCGCTTCAGAGTCGCGCTCGACCGCCGCCGCTATTCCACACGCCCTGTCGCCCCGAACACCTCGCCGCTGGACGCCATGGCTGACCTCGCTGCACCGGACGCCATGGAGGACCTCACCGGCCATGGGTGGCGCCGGCGAGCGGGCCGAGGCCATCCTCTGCCGCTGCCCCACGCCGGAGCTCCGCCCCCACCGGAGGCCCTGCCCCCAGCCGGAGCCGCCCCACGCCATTGTCCTTGCCGCAGCTAGAGCGCTCTCCCCTGCCCTAGCTCCCGTCCCCTGTCGTCGCCCCCGCCCCAAGCCGCTCCGCCCTCCCCTGTCCGTCCGTCGAGCCGCTGGTTTGCCGCGCCGCTCGTCCGGCGCGCCAGATCCACACCGGCGACTCCTACTGCTGCATATCGGTGCTGTGACAGTTATCCGTGGGGCCCAGTGTATTGGGGGAGGGGTGTTTCCCTCATCTTTGAGGGGTTGGAGGATGATGTTTGAGGGATTGAGAAAAAAAGTTCTCATTGAGGGTGGGATTGGGGAACTGTTGGAAGGTCTCAAATCCCTCAAAATACAGGTTTTCTCATTGGGGATAGAAATTGAGAGACCGTTGGAGATGTTCTCAATATGTTCTTGTTTTGTTATACTGCCATGGCCCACATCTAGCTGCAGCTAAGGAAAGACAATCATGTGGTAGGGTACTGTAAAACTGAGCGCGATCGCTAGCCAGTGAGAACTGACTGTGTTCATCGGCTTTCAACCACGGCCCACGGGGACGTGGGTTTGGTTGGCGACAAAGTGTCCCACTACGTACCACTCTAATACCTACTAAAACTGAAGTGATTTTTGATTTGCCCCGTTGAATTTGTGCTGTCTGACAGAAAAAGATAGGAGCAGTCTTCCATGTCCCATATGTCCAGTAGTGCGCTGCTGGTGTTCCCCAGCACCAGGCATCTCGCACGCATAAGATGCGATGCGAGGTAAAAAGGAGAAAATGCTCGCAAGAGCAAAAAAGAAGAAATCTCTCGAGTTCCTTTCCTTTTTACCGTCGCAAGGAGCAGTTCAGTTCTGGTCCACTCCACTCTCTCCACAGACTTGAGCCGCAAACAGCTCGTCAGATCAGGCAGGCCAGCATATGCAGCAGAGTTGCATTGCATCCGGTGTTTGTGATCGGTCAATGGTCACAACAGTTGGTGTGCGCTACTACGTTCATCAATTCATCATCGATCGACGTCAGATTTTTTTTTTTTGATGAAACGACGTCAGATATTTTTGACTCGACTGGCTGCGTGGGTCACGAAAATTTAGCTCAAACTTGAAAAGCCACGGACGAGACCGTATATATGGACGGATCAGCAGCTGAAACGAAAGGAAAGTTTAAAATTCAAAAAGAAAAGGGAAAGGAAAAAGGAGAGAGAGGAGGAAATTACAGAGTCCAGAAGCAGGCCTTTTGCTTTTTTGGCCTTGTCTCTTGCCCTTGTCCCCCTTGGCCTTGAGAAAAACAAAGTCAAGACATCAGTGAATCACTGCTTGGAGCTCGCTAGCCGCTAGCCTAGCCATGCAGTACGGTACTTGGTGCTCTCCCTGTCTCACCCTTGCCATGCATCTACTGTTCACTGCTGGGGGAAAAGCCAGTCAGCTGAGCTGAGTGTGGATTGCAACAGCTCACACAATTTTTTCTTTAAAAGGCTCACCAAGTAAGGCCTTGTTTAGTTCCCCAAATTTACCTACTATACAGAATTTCTATTCCCCATTACATCAAAATATCGGTAAATACATAGAGTATTAAATATAGATGAAATCAAAAACTAATTACACAGTTTTATTGTACTTTACGAGACGAACGTTTTGAGCCTAATTAATCAATGTTTGAATAATTATTAGCAAATAAAAACAAAATTACTACAGTGCATGGCACTGTAGCTTCTCCCGATTCTGCGATTCTACACGCCGAATCGGCGATCTAAACGAGGCCTAATATTATCATATTTGTTACTGCAAGAAAAGAAGAGGCATGGCAGGCCAGTGCATGCGAAACAAGGTAGCCAAGCAAAATGCCGTACCACATGCATGGCAAAGCCAAGGCCTTGGCTAGTTGGATGAAGCATCAGTAGGTAGGTACAGTTCAGAGCAAGGACAAAGCCCTCCACCACCAAAAGCGACACGAGCTCTCCTCCCTCTCGTCCACTACACATTCATCACAGTAGCGAAGGACGAGACAGAGACAAGGCAGGTCAAGCCAGAGCGCGCGTACAGTCAAAACGATGCCCCTTTTTATTAGCATGTTAGAGCAATCATCACCCATTTGGTTATTTGCGCTGATAACTGAGATAGTGTTGTTAGCGGCTAGCCGGCCAGGACATGGGGGCGGACAGTGGAGTCCTTTTCCAGTGGAAGGAGGCAGGACTAGGACTGAGAGGGAGTTTCTTGTAGGCTTGTGCGTGATCTCATGGACCACCAATCTTTGGTCCATATCCTAACCTCCTCTATCCCCCATGTGCATTGCCATTGCATTCTGCTGCTGCACTCTTTGCACAGTGCTAGCTGCTTATGTAGTACTACACTCTTTGCACAGTGCTCTAGTAAATTTGCACACCCTTCAATTCCATTGAGTATGATGTGATGAGAGATGCAACCGTTCATTGTGCATCAAGCAGTATAAACAAATTTCAAAAGTACCGTGCATTGTGGTACCCAAGTTTTCGCTTAAATGAACATAGGTGATGGAGTAGGAGAATGATGAATACTATCTCCTACAACCTTTGCTATTTTATTTGCTACTATATATGCAAAATGGCCAATCCACGCTACATGAATACATACTGTACGTACACAAACGGCGAGTACCACAAAATTTAAAACAAATCAAAATGCAGCAAAAGCCCCCAAAATTAATTTCTACCATTTTTCTTTCGATTGGCCGAGACTGCTCCTGCGCATTGATCTGCCTAAAAGTCCACAAATTCATTCCTCATTCTTCCCGCCGACATTCTGCAATTCGGAAGCAGTTTTGAAACCCGCGAACGAGGCCTGGGCATCTCCGTCCTCGAAATCCACCCGCCCGCCCCAGAACCAGAACAAAAATTATGCAAAATAAAAAAAAAATTCGACGCTCGCATGCCGAAAAGAAGAGCCAGACAGGACAGACACCCCCAGTTCATTTCGATTCGTTTCACGAAGACGACGCAGAAGGACTTTCGGGAACACCGCCCGTCGCCGGCCGGCCGGCCGCCGCCGCAGGGGAGAAGCAAGTTTCCACCGCTTCCCATGGATGATAGCATGCACCGTACGAGTACGACCATATTTACTAGTAAGCCCCGGTGAGCCACCGCACGAACCCGTAGAACGACGCGGTGCCCTCGTCCGCGTCCCTCCGCCGCGTCGCGGGGGCCACGCCGCCGTCCATGTCCCACCACCACTCCGCCGTGGCCGCGGCAGTCACGGTCCCGGCGTCGTACCGGCTGCTCCAGCGCCCGCTGCTCCACCGGCTGCTCCACCGGTTGCTCCACCTGCTGCTCCATCGCTCCGCCGTCGACCTGAACGATGCCGTAGGGGTCAGGCCGATGGAGGACGACGACGACGGCTGCCCGCGCTCCACCGCAGCGAGCTGGTGCTGTTGCTGATGCGGATGCGGCTGCTGGCTTGGCGGGTCGCTGGACCCGGCGGCGGCGGCGGGCGGGCTCGGTTTGAGCACGACCTGGAGCTCCTCCTCGACGAGGTACTCGGACGACGCCGAGTTGGGGAGGCCACCGGGGAGCGGGTACGCGCGGACAGCGGCGGCCGCAGCGTCCGGGTTGGAGCGGCGGCTGCTGACGCTGCCGAGCTCCACACGGAGGAGGTCCGTGAGCGGCGGGTGGGGCAGCGCGATGGAGGCGCGGCACAGGGGGCAGGACGGGTTGCCGCGGAGCCACGGATCGACGCAGCGGGAGTGGAAGGCGTGGCGGCATGCGGGCAGGAGGCGGAGCTGGTCGTCGTCGCGGAACGCGCTCTGGCACACGGCGCAGTCGCGGGACGACTTGGGCACGGACGCGAGCGACGAGGACAGCGTGAACAGCGGCAGGCGCGCGACGAGCCGCTCCGCCTCCGCCTCCGCCGCGGCCGCCGCCTTCCCTCCTCCTCCCTCCGGCTGCCCGCCGTCGGCGGGCGCCACGGACGCCCCGGCCACGGGACGCGCCACGGAAAGCGGGAGCGGCGGCGCCTGCTGGGACGAAGCGGAGGAGGACCCAGCTGGGCCCACGTGGCGGCAGAGGTGGCGGATGAAGTAGTGGATGCACAGCGACGCGAGCAGCATCACCACCACGATGACCGCGATGATGAGGATGCTCGGCGAGATGCCCGCCACGCTCCCGCTCCCGCCGCCTCCCGCACTACTACTCCCTCGCACGTCGTCGCCCCTTCCGCCCCCGCCGCCATCGTCCGCCAGCCGCGGCACCAGCGGCAGTCTCCGCTCCGGCACCGGCGGAGGCGGCGGCGACGGGATGGCGGTAGATGCCATCAGCGTGTACTTGTCCCACACGCCCGCGCGCTGTCCTCCAGGTTCCAGGCTCCAGGGTCCTGCCTCCTCCTTGTGTGGTGGCGCGGCGGGCGTCGCGCTGTTGCGGGCGGGCTTGTCCGTGGGCCGTGGCTTATAAGTGTGGTTTTGTCCGGTGGCGGCGCTGCCATTTATACTTGTGCCGGGCTAATTTGTCCAGGAGAGGGACGGGACGGATAGAGAAGAGGAGATGGGACTGGGAGTGGACCAGGTGTTACGTTGGATTCTTGTGTGATTAATCTTTTCTTATCAGCATTTTATACAACAAATGGCAGATGTTTTAGCAGAGGCAGTGTTAGATTGGGATTTCTGGGGCCCAAAGTTTTGGCTCCCCGTTGAATTGTGCCACTCGCACCTTTTCTTTACCTCTTTTGATTTGTTTTTTTTTACAAAATATCTAGAGATTGTTCCCCGGAGAATAAAGGAGTGGTGAGCGGGTATTTTCAATGTATGATTTGGTTCAGCTTGAAATTGCCCGAGGGAATTTCCTCGAGTTAGAGAGCTTTCGAATAAAACACTTCACGATCAAGCACTCATTGAGTCATTATTACACTTCGTAAGAGCAAGTTCAAATAGAAATTTTGATAGAAAATACTGTCCAACATAGCTTCTTTAATTACTTATCTAAGAATAGATAAATTAAAACCTAGGGCGCCAACAAATTACCAAAACATTTTAGAAATGCATGCACCTTTTGCCTTATATGTGTAGATGGCCCTCTAGTATTTTCTTGTGTCCATTTTTGGCACTTCAAGTCTCAATTTTATTGCAGAAGGACTTCACTCTTCTGAATAAATCCACCCGCCCATTATCCCACAAATTTATCTTCCATATCCATGATCAAACTCATTGCATCAACGTTGTTTTATTCCTCCCTCCCCAAGCTATTTGTAATGCTCAATAAGTAAATCATCAAATGCAAGATGGATACAAAATAAAAGGCTATCCATTTTACCAATTAACAAACCATACGCTCCACCATTTGATGTTGGTTTAATTTAACAGAGTCTTGCTTTACAATCTCAATCACCTATAAATAGCCTCCCACATTTGGAAAAATATGAAGCAATATTTCTTAGATGAGTCATGCCTAGCATTTGGAGGACTAATAACAAGACTACTTTCTTGCTTTAGTCATGTTCCAACGTTACTAATATCATCTTTCTCCACATTTTCTAACAAAACATGATCAGGAAGATATCATTTCTAATCAAGATGCACCCCATGGTATTCACTGTCAAAGCTAAGGGACATAGTTAAAGAAATCTGCAAAGTGTCGAGCAAGAGGTGCAATGTTGACAACCACTTACTGCAGTTGATGGGTGAAACAATGTACATAGAAAAAGCATAAGGATTTTTTACCATGAATCAGTTTTCCACACCACTTCACCTCTCATGTTCAAAAGCTGCTTTCAAAGCAATAGAGATACATTTTTCCACATGATGAAATCCAAAGAGCATTTCCATAAGCTTTCCTTGATCATTCACAATCATGCACATGGTAATTTATCCAATGTCATTTAATTTCTTGGCACTACAAAATATATAAAATTATACTAGCATAAATAAAATGAAATTAGAAAAGCAATCCTACTAGCCTTTGATCTTAGAATCTCACTACCATCTACTCTTTTATGGAGACATCTCAAGACTCATCAATAAACACAGAGAAGTTCCTATCTCCAATCTCATCCAAAATCATGGTTGTGACTCGATGTGAAGTCCTTTTGAATATTAGATACATTTTAAACCGTGCAAAAAAAAAATTCACATATGTATTATTCACCTTATTAAGACAAGTAACATTTAGTGGACCGATAGATCTTGATATTGGTAAAGTCACCACAGGTGAGTTGCTATTGACAAATATGTCGCCTAATAAGAATGAAATAATAGCAGCGTTAATCCTAAAATAATTCATAGAAAATGTTAGCACCAACAAATTTAGGAGTTGGACCGAGGTAAGCAAATTCTACGATAAGAAACCTAAAACTAGCTGAGCTATTCTCAGTTTGCTAAAATAGACTCGTTCTTTGGTTCATAAAGTTTTCCGACTTAAGCCTTGCAAATATTCTGTATAGCCTCCTTACAGTGTTGTATATCACTTGTAACTTTTTTAGGATTTGTTGTACGTTTCAAACAAAAGATAGCAGTACAAGCAAAATGCTGCATCTTTTGAAATATTGTGCTCTAACCATTCAAACACCTGAGACCATGATTTTTATTATTAGAAGAATCTCCACTCACCATTTTGCAATCTTATCTAGAGGGAACGTGTGATTTGCAGGTTTGAGTTGGACAGTTCCCTAGCAAGTGATTTGCAGGTTTGAATTGGACCATTCCTAGCAAGTAGGCGGGCTCGAGCCCCCTGCCGGTGGGTCCGTTACTATCAGTGTACAGGTAGCGTTTTTTTTGTTGATCAAGGCAGGTCATACAATCCAGTGGCGTGATGGAAAACCGCACTTCCGAGTTGCCTGCGTAGATCAACTCGCAGTCTCGTTGTAAAAGAAGAAGAAAAGAATGAAAAAAAAAATGCAGTTTCGGACTTCGCTGGCGTGTGATTTTTGGCTCGAGAAAAGGAAACTACCGGACCTGTTTAGTGACTCGTGGCGGGCTCGGGCTGGTTGTCCGCTCGCGTGGGCCTCTTCTAGCGGTAGCGGCTGCCGGGGGCCCACGGAGCTGGTTGCGAGCACGGTCGGGTGGTTGGCTTGGCTGGCTGAAGAGGGAAAATGGAATGGAATAGGATCCGATTCCAACACTGTCGCCCTTGCTTTTTTAAGTGGACAAGCAAAGCAATCGACGACTTGCTCACTCGGCCGATCATTTTACTACTCATACTTGCTTATATATATAGAAGTATACAACAAAATGTGCGGTGGCTGGAATGAGCCTGTCAAATTGACTAGTATTACTGGGTCACCGTCGTTGAGAGCTTATTATCTCTTGGATGCCGTGGATGGATTCTTTATTTTTTTTTTCAACTCTTTTTGTTTTTTTATTTAATAATAGCAGCAGGTAGCCTAGAGCGTGCGAGCGGAATCATTGGTGTAGTCATTAGGCTCGCCAGGATCAAAAGCCATGAGAGTAAAACTGTACGTACTGTAAAAGAGAGAGTATCTCCATCTCCACCCCCAATGCGTTGTCTTCAGCGGGTTCATGATGAGGCCCATGAGCGATCGAGAGGTTGGTTGATCTGCTGTGCCAAGGTACTGGAGCACTGCGCACATGTAGCAGCCTGGCCGCCTGGCTGCATTGCCTGGTTGTGGTGGATCGGAGCAGACACGACGACGACGACGGAGCAGTGATGCATCGATCGATCATACTATGTTCCTCTTCCCTTTCCCTCCCGGCGGCCAGCCAGCCGGCCGCCGGCCAGTTCCTGCGCCCTCTGAGTCAGCTGACCTCTTGCTTTTCCTCCGCCAGTTAATACTGTAAACAATCATAGAGTCACGTGCTGCATGCCTCCTGCCGGCCTAGATCCATCTCCATGCCGACGCTGCGGCCATGGCCTGCATTGCACTCTGGGCCGGTGTGCGGCGTAGGCTCTCTGCTTCCTGCTCGCTGTGTCTAGTAGAGGAGTATCTCAAGACTGCTCAAGTACTTGGCGTACGCGCCCCACACCGCGAGCGCCATGGCTGCCCCACCATATCGGATCGGCACCTAGTGTAACCGACTTGGGGACACCATGGACGCATTCCATGATGCGTCAACAGTGCTAGTCCAGCAGAGCTAGTGGCCAGCAGCCGCAGAGGAATCTAGCGCCGAAATCGATCGGCATCATGGATGCTGCGTGCAATGCAATGCATGCATGCAGATGCTGTGGACTGGTCTCCCTCTCCTGTATCGATCCTGTGCTGCGTCGCTGCTAATGCTACCGCCATCACACATCCATGCTCCTTCTACTTCTACCATGGCCAAACAAAACCAGAGATAAAAAGGACGGAGCACCCATCCGGGCTTTTCGTTTCTTTTTTTTTCGGGGTAAAATTGCACTCTCTTACGACAGCGAGCGAGCGAGCGAGCGGTAATATTATGCTCGTGAATAAAAAGTAGAAGATCTTGCCGAGAAAAGCATGCTCTAACAAACTACGATCGCGCCTGATTTGATCCGCGATATATAATGTCTGCGCATCATGAGGATATTACTGCTACGCATCTCTTTGAGTATTAAGGTTGCTTGCGCTTTAATCCTCTGCCGATTCCGTGACTCATATATACAGCCAATTTCAATAGTTTACTCCCCCAATGCAAGTGCCAAATGCATATCAGTACGCTGCGTTCCCTTCCATTCCCATCTCTAATGATATCACTGGACACTGCTTTTTGTCCTGAGCATTTGCTGCTTGTAAACTGTTAGTGAAGCAAAATCATTAGGCCTCTACTCTACCGAACCTGAACATACAAGGGTCAAGAGGAATCGGATCCTCTGTGCTACTAAAGCTAGCCATGGTTTGGAAGGAGGGGAATAATAGGGTTAGGCACATGCTTGATGCTTCGCTCTGTTCTTGTACTACTAGAACCCATGGTTTGTCTACCATGCAGATGATCTTCAGTCCGTCCTAGATTTCGTCCATCGGCTGGGGATCGATCATCGGCCGACATGGAAACGCCAGATTCAGATTCAGGCGTGAGCATGACGCGACGTCGACAGCTCCACTCTGTTGGTTCAGCGGGTGTTACTGGTACAGTTCGCCATAACAAGGCGTCCTTTTCCTGCATATTTCTTCCTCTGAATCCAGTTTACTACGTGACTAACCTACGCGTCTTTCTTTTCTTTCAGCCAATCATGGATCGCGTGACGATGGTTTCAGACAGTAAATGGTGCGAGAAATGACAGGTTTTACAGGTTCTAGAACCGAGGAACAGAGAATACTCTTACGCGACAGCCAAAGAAGCCAAGGCGGTCTTTTCTGACGTCCATGCAGCATTGCAGCAGCAGACGAGGCCCACAAAATTTGGTGCCAATCAGACAATCACTTAAAAAGAATATAAACATGTACTTGGAGATCAAGATATGCGTTGCTGCTGGCTGCTGCTAATCGAATGATCTGAAGAAATGGAAGCTCACTGGCTAGGCTACTCTACCAAACGCCTATCCTTTGCCGTGACTGGGTCAATGTTTCGTGCTAGTAATCTTTGAAATGGAAGTAACTGGTGACACAACACCTTGTTTACCTGTAAATCAATTCCCCCAGTCCCTTTCCAAAAACAAAAAATCCTCCCAAGTTGACCTTTATTTCATCCACGGACCACGGGGCTGGGCTGACGATCGGACAACGTACAATAAGGAGCATATCGAGAAAAAGAGATTCAGGGACGACGCGACATGGACAGCTAGACTTCGTTCCTACTACTCCAACTCCGTAAGAGGCCGTCCTTTGACTCCTTTCCTTTCCATGTGAATTACTTCACAGCTGACTAACTCATCCTTCTTATATTCAATCATGCAATGCGTCCTTCTTATACGTCTGTGATCCATGCCCGCAGCGTTTGTATTATGGTTTCAGAAAATGAAGGGGAAACTGGTCTTATTTAGATGCTGAAATTTTTTCAACTTTGTTATTATAACACTTTTGTTTGTATTTGATAATTATTATCCAATTATAGATTAATTAGGTTTAAAAAATTTATCTCGTTATATACAATTAAATTGTATAATTAATTTTTTTATTTACATTTAATGCTTCTTATAAATGACTAAACATTAATATGAGGAAGGGATCGTGAAAAAATTAGAATTTAAAGTGCATCTTAAGGAGGCCCTGATCATGAGCGACTGTGATATAAAAAACAATACGGAGTTCTGCCGCACTGGTATAGTAGTATATTAAAAAAAATCACTGACACTGTGACAGAACTTATGGCATACTGACATGAGATGCAGTGATGCGGGCCGAGAGGAACCGGGGCCAATCGTCTGTCTCTGCCCGGTGCAGCTAGTCGTATCTGGTGAAAAAGGCTGGCTAGATTTGGCGTCCACCAGTTAGCCAAAGTAGCCATCCACGTGTAGATGTTGTGCAACTAAGGCCTTATTTAGATTGTAAAAATTTTTTAATCTGATAAATAGTAATTTTTTGTCTTATTTGATAAATATTGTTTAATCGTAGACCAACTAGGTTTAAAAAATTCATCTCATGATTTCAAACTAAACTGTATAATTAGTTATTTTTTTACCTATATTTAATGCTCCATGTATAAGTTTAAAAGTTGATGTGATAGAAAGAAAGTAAAAAAATTTGACAATCTAAACAAGGCCCAACTCTAATTGAAGTAGGATGCAAGCTCACAATCTTTTAATAAATTGGGACATTGTATAGGTAGCCTGTAGATGAGCAGCACCAAGAAGATGCCTTTAAAGTTCTAAGTATTTTTATTTTTTTTATCATATTAATCTTTAGTCGTTTGCATAAAATATTAAATATAGATAAAAAATAACTAATTATATAGTTGAGTTGTGAATCATAAAATAAATATTTTAAGCCTAATTAGTCCAAATAAACGAAAACGTTACAGTGACATAAATAGTAAAAACTTATAATCTAAGCAAGGCCAACTCACCAAGTGTAATTGTATACCGTACAATGCAATGGAAACGAGTGACACCAAACTGGCGGAGCACTGCATTAAGTTTAGGCCTTGTTTAGTTCGTCCAAGTTAACGTCAGATAAATTACTGTTTGACACTGTAGCACTGTAGTATTTTGTTTTTATTTAGTAATAATTATCCAAACATTGATTAATTAGCCTCAAAATATTCGTCTCGTAAAATAAAATTAAATTATATAATTAATTTTTAATTTCATCTATATTTAGTACTCTATATATATGCTGGTATTTTAATATAACGAGGAATATCTTCTTTTTTAAATAGAATTTAATGTCAAATTTGAGAACTAAACAAGACCTTAGCTGATTTTGGAGAGCGCACGATGGAACGGGGCCGGGAAAACTTCGTGTCAAACATCTTTGCACTGACCTACCGTAACCTAGCTTCGCAAGCTACTCCCTCCGTCCCGAAAGGAAGTCGTTTTAGGTTTTCGTGCTACAAGTTTGACTCGATTTTTATAAAATACGTGTAATATTTATAAATTTATTAAAAGACTAGACTTTAAGATCTTTCCGATGATACTAATTACTTAGCATAAATCTTTATATATTTTAATATAAAATTATCGATAGTAATTCTTTTGAAGCGAAAATAACATTTTGAGAGCGAGTACTCACGTAGACGTAGCGTTGCAGAACGACTATAGCTTTGACAGAAACAGAAGGAGCTGTTGTCGGATGGTCCGGGGTCTCCACACTCGTCAGCAGCAGCCGAAGAAGAGAAGATGACGACGATGACTACTACTCCTATTGACGAGTGTCAGCCAGGCAGCTCGTGTGCTGTGCTTTGCTTCTTTGACACGCCGCCGTGCAGCTACAGTGCAGACGGCAAACGGGAGCAGCCCCCGTACAAATGAATGATTAGCCCGGGAGGGAGCTGAAAGCTGAAACGTGTCCTTGGCCTTGGGGGTGTGCCTGTTTTTCCCTACTACCCTTTTTCGTCTTTAGGATTCGCAGAAGCCCACGGCGAGTGGCCGGCCGCCCGGCCTGCAGTCTTTTACGAGCCTCTCTGCCTTTAATTTGCCGATGAATCGATTCTCTTATTCTTTTCTCTGTCCTCGTCACTTTATTTTTGTAATCGGACCAAAAGTGCTTTCCTTCCTTCTCTGATTAACGAATGGAATATGTCTACACACTACTAACACACACACCAAAAAAAAAAAATTCGCCGCGCACTGCGCTCTACGGGCCTAATCTTTACGTGTAGTTCTGCATCTGGGCTTCTAATTTATTTTTGATAAGCTCTCACAAACTAACCCAATGGACAACGAGGGTGCAGACGCCAGACTACCTGGCCCAATGGACGATGAGGGTGCACCCTATCGAATGGGCAGGCCCAATCGTGGTTTGCGGCCGCTACAGCCAACCAATTCTCCGTCTCTCTGTCAGCCAGCCCCGCGCCTCACACGCTGCCTCCCGGGCCCACCGGTCAGCGTCGTCCCCTACCTCCCGTGCTCGACCCGGTCTTGAATCGAAGGAAAATCGCAACCGTATCCCCTGTGGATTTTTGCCCGGGGCACACGCTGAATCGCCCTATAAGATGTCTGCTGCCCTCGCCGCGTTCACCATCTATAGCCGCCGCTCACCCTAGGTCGCCTCGCTGCCAAGTCTGGATCTCGCCGAGTTGAGAAGCAGCCGCCTGCCGATGCTGTGGGCCTGTAGCCACCGCTGGACGTGTCCCCGTCGTCAAGCTTCGTCTTCCGCTCTCCGTTTCGAGGTTTTGAATTCGCATTTAACCCTCCCCCGCCCCAACGTTCCGGCAGGCTAACCCTGACGTCCGTCCGTTCTTAGATCTGTGAACCAGATCGTGTACCCCTTTGCCCTTCATAATCAGTTATCTAGGTTATGCTCACAATTTCATACTAGTTTACATGATCGAGATATGAGGATTAATGATTAGATATTTCTGAGCTGGATGTGTTTATTGGGTTCCCTAGATCCGGAAGAAAAAATCATGAAAGTTTCATGAGTAACTTTTGTATCTTTCTCTGGCTGCAATAAGCACCTTAATATCTATTGTGATTTGAGGGATATAGAGTTTCGGTTGAACAATTTCGGTTGTGCTCTGCATTTTTATTTTTTACTATTTTGACAGCTGAACTAACTAAGTGCCCTAAAAACGTCTTCATTTGAATGCCTGGAACTCGAGATATGACTGTTTCTCTATAATGCTATGTTGGAACTTGTGTAGAAATTTCAATTTTATTATTCTTTTTTCTTATATTTAAGTGATTCTTAACTCGATATTTTAAGTCTTGCCTTGCCTTCGAAAACAGATGGCTCCAAACATGAGGTCTCGTAAGGGTGTTCACAACAATCCCAGCGCAACCTCATCGCCGCCATTGACTTCGGAGCATATTCTCGCTACGCAGATTCAGGAGACCAGCGCAACCCCGCCACCGCCAGTGAGTTTGGAACGTATTCTCGCTAAACAGAGGCTAATGCAAACCATGATGCAGTACATGCAAAATCAACTAGCAATAGGGCCACCTATTCCTTCTATGGACAAGCGTGGTGAATTTATGAGGGAACACCCGCCGACATTCTCTCATGCAAGCGATCCACTGGAAGCTGATGACTGGCATAGGGTTGTGGAGCGACAACTTAACATAGCACAGTGCAATGATCATGAGAAGATGCTTTATGGTTCTGGGCAACTTCTAGGAGCAGCTTTAGACTGGTGGGAATCATTCCAGAATGGGCATCAAGATGCAAATCAAATTGGTTGGGAAGAGTTCAAGGCTGCTTTTAGATCTTATCATGTTCCAGCTAGTTTGGTGGTGATCAAGAAGGAGTTCCTCAACTTGAAGCAAGGATCTATGTCGGTGTTGGAGTATCGTGACAAGTTCACTCAGTTGTCACGCTACGCTCCAGAAGAGGTCGATAATGATGCAAAGAAACAAGAACACTTTCTAGAAAGATTGAATGATGAGCTTCAATTACAGCTGCTGACTGTTGTATATGCCTGACTTCCAAATATTGGTGGATAGGGCAATTGTGATTGAGAACAAGCGTCGGGAGATGGAAGAGAAGAAAAGGAGAATGCAACGCCAAACCGTGGGTAGGACCACCCGCCCTCGCTATATTCCCTCACAAGGATTCCAGCAGTGGCACCAGGAACAGTTGGGTCAAGGACATTTGAACCAACCTTAGCAACAGCGTCAGTGTCAAATATGAGACTCAGGCCCATTGTCATGAGTGTAGGTGCAATTTGGTGGTCTTTCACTCGAGTTGAGAGATTTCCTCATTGTATGGATTGTGGACTCTATCTTTGCAGCAACCTTAAGAAACAAGGTATTTCTAGAATAAAAGTAGTAATAATGTTAGACCGAAGATTGATTCACGAGTATGTGGATGTGAAAACCATATAATATATTTATTATGAATTAAAATTTTAAATCGAGAAGGATGAGTTTGTTGACCCTTCTAAGCAATGGCACCCCAGCGCATGACGCATAAGCGATAAAGATCTGTCTACACTAGATTGTAGGATACAACATACATGAACCAATATAAATCAGTGTTCCGTGTGCTACCGTAGATCCATTCATTGCACATTACAGAATACTCTATTCGGGTGTAAAAAAAGAAACAACGACATGCTTGCGTGGATCACCTTGGAGCCCAAATGAAAGACTTGTGGTAAAAAGTGTTCATGCCCGTGACAATGTGGCTGAAATTTTCTAATCTGGATGTACTAGTATTTATTACTCACTCCATTTTAAGTTATAACATATTTTAGCTTTTATAAATACATAATTACTCCTTCATTTTAAACTATATGATGATATAGTAAAAGCAGTATACCCAGCTAAAAAAAAAAATTTAAAATGTCTCGTCATTTGAAACGAAGGGGTTGTACATAAATCCGGAATAGAGTTGTAAGTCAGATTTAGGGTTGACCACCCTAAGCTGATTGAAACACTTGTTGTTAGCTCCATTTGTCCTAAAACCATGTAAACCTTGGCACGTTGTTCATCCTCTGATCTCTAACTTTCAAAGATGACGACGCCCTAGACTTGCAATTAATCTAACCAAGAGCAACATGCCGACGTACATTCTCTGATCGGGTCCTTCTCATATGAGAGTTTTGACGATCTTTGATTGTTTGTTTAGAAACGTACATGCCATCCACATCATATGAGAGTTTTGACGATCTTTGATTGTTCGTTTAGAAACAAACGTACATGCCATCCACTGTCATCTACACGGTGTGTATCCATCGGCTAATTTATTTATCTTGTTTATAAACCCAGCTGTTATCACCACAAAAGCTTGCATGATGTTACCATTGACATTCTCAGACGGAAACCAGAGAATATATCAGAACATCCGGTTTCTACGGAGAAGGCTCGGTGATGAGGCGTTCCACTGCAGGTGAAAATTCAAAGTGCGGTGTGTTTGACGCGTCACACGTCTTTAACCTCGCCAAAGTTTTGAGAGCTAGCTAGCTAGCTAGGCCACCAAGCTTTGTTGATTTTTGGTGCTGGTACAAGTTCGCTTTCATTTTCACCACCAAAGGTTAAAGCCTCCTCTCGAATAGCAATGGCACGGTGGACAGGATTGTTTTAATACATATAAATAAAGCTAGGCTGATCCGAGCTTTGTTGAATGCTACTGCTGGTGCTTTATTAGTAGTAGTAGTACTTCACTTGCATGCATATGCATGTGTCTGTCAATTGTCATGTCGACCGCCGCTGCTCCTGCTAAAGGGTAGATAGATGAGCTAGCGCTGATTAATTCTTTTCTTTCCTGAGCAAAACCATGCCACTGCATGCAAGACGGTGAACACCGTGCACGCATGTAATATTTGCGTTTGTTGCAGGCCTGTCACCTGGCCTGGCAAAGGCTTTAGTATGGTGGATGGATGGAACTAATGAAGGAAAGACAGCAAGCAAGGCGCGAAACGATTTGTGCTTGGAGGCGCGGGCGTCCTCTGGAAAACCGGCTCCGGCATGCGGCAGCATATGACGCTGGTCCGGCCGCTGGTGGGCGGACGGACCAATAATGGCGGCGGGGCTGGCCGCCGGGCGTGGGTCGCTCATTGCTGTCACGGCGTTGGGCTCCGCAATGGCGACACCATTCGGATGCTCGTGCAGTGCGGGGCTGGCCTGCTGCATCTGCATCCTAAAGTACCCTGTTCCTTCTTCTGTGCTCCTGTGTCCATCAGTAATTTGCTGCAAAATCTTGTACTGTCGCAGTCGCAGCGACAGCAAGCGAGGATATCACAGTCACAGACGACGGAAAACAACAGGCCCAGGCGAGCTGCGGTGATCGAGCAGTAAGGGACAGAGGCTAGTGGTGCTGCCGTGATGGCGGTGCCTTGAGGATTCGGGAAAAGAAAACAACGGTCGGTGTTGTATGATCAGATCAGATGCGATCTCTCCTCACCGCGCTCCGGATGCGCACCACCACCTGACTGGGCCCTGTGAACTGCTGCAACCTGGCCTTGTGTGCTTTGCGTTGCTTTGAGAAGAAACATCTGTTAATTGATAATTGATGACACTCCAGCCCCGGCTCCAGTCTCTCCAAATCGGTGACGCTGACAAGTCAAGTGTAATTATGTTATGTTTGTGCAGCCAGGTCACAAAAGGAACCACCATCTGCAGCAAGTAATGAAAGAAAATTTGGATCAGTTTCAGGCAAAGTAAGTGAGGAAACGGCGGAGCAATGGCCGAGGCACGACACATGCAGGTGCAGCGACGGATGCGGCAGCAGCACAGCAGCGGTACCACCGCCACCAGCCCTGCCCTGCTGGCTGCTGCCTTAGGTTTTGCTTCGCTTTCACGGCCATGATGATGTATCCCGCTGCTAGCCTCTCAGCCAGACTTTATAATTTGGGAAGTGCGAACGAGCTGGCCCATGGATCTGATCGTCTGGGTCTCAGCCGCTGCGAATATGAATAAGTACGATACCATGCTGCCTTCCTTCACCAGCCACCTTGGTAGCCTCAGGGTACAAAGTGGGAACGCATCCGAATCAAGTTTTGGGCTGTGGTTAGCTTACGAGGTCATCCATTCAGGCCAGCCAGGTCGAGACATTCCATTCCTACGGTGAAAAAGATTCAGCCAAACACGATGCCATAGCCCATATGCAACTACATTTGCCTTTTCCTGTCGCAGTTGCTTCTACATTCCATGCTGATAGTTTCATCTGGACATCGACGAGTCTAGCTGGTGATATGGACTGACTGTTATTACGCGGGCCTGCCTCTGAGTGTCGCGACGCACTGATTTCATTTGGACTCAGCTTCACGCGTATGGGTATCCACTGAAACAGAAAAAAACAAAAAAAATTCTACTACTAAACTCTGTAGTTCGCGTCATTCAGTTGGGCATCAATCAGAACGAAGCTCTGCCGACAGGAGGCAAAGGCTTGGCGCAAGGCAAGGCAAGGCAAGGCGAGAAGTTCGTTTTTTTGCAGTTGAATGGGCGTCTAATACGGGATGCAGTGCCACGAACCATCAGCGCACGTTGTGCCGAGCAGACCTGTTCTTCCAGTCCGCCTGGTGTGTGGTGCCTCCACCGGCCGGCACAAAAATAAGCCAGCGAAAGCTACTCCCATTCCTGCCTCTGAGTAGTTCCTTTCAATCCGATGCTGCCCTTCCTCTTCCTTTCACCGGGCTCGCCGGGACGGTGGTGGGATGGCTAGCGAATCCTGCAGACTGCAGTGCACTGACGCTAGCGCTCTCTTTTCTTTTCGCGTATCTCGATGACTAGACGCTGGACGTTCCTTCCCACGATCGTGACCAGCAGCTCAACGCATCAATCACGTTGCCCACTCCACCTTCATCCATCGAGATCCGCGGATCGAGTCATCGAGCGCCTACTACACTTGCATGCGTGTGTGTAGGCCAATGACCCATCCGAATGTCGACAATGCGAAATGCCATAGGTGGTCTGCTGCAGTCTAGTCTGCAGGCGGAAGGCCGGCCACTAAATTCGGCCGATCCACCCTTGTCTGAATGTACACGTACGTACATCAGCACGGAGATCTCGACTTCATGAGCTTTTACTACTACCCATGTAGTACATGTATAATGCACAGCACAATATACATACTACATGGATTTTATTCATTAGAAAATTTACAAGGGGGCATATGACAGTGGTATGTGATGTATTTTTAGACGGGATAAAAATCCACCACTGTACTACGCGCATGAGCCTTTGTGTAGTTCAGCTCCACGGCAGCCTTTGTGTAGCTGAGCTCCGCGGCAGAACTAAAGTAATAGTTGCTCCGGTGCTGTTCAAAAGAGAAGATGCTGCCATCACCGTCGCAAACTAATCATGTTTTGGCTACCGATGTGAGTGAACTTAAACTCTTCTTTTTCTGGCAGCTTGTTTCTTTCCTGACAGGCAGGTTCATCGTCGCAATTCTGGCCTCGGGCTTGGTAGTTCACTCTCAGTTTCAGAATTGTCGCTATATAAAAAGAAGATTTTCAGTCACATCAAAATACCGGCACATGCATAGAGTACTAAATATAGATAAAATCAAAAACTAATTACGTGGTTTGGTTGTATTTTACGAGACGAATATTTTAAGCCTAATTAATTAATATTTAAATAATTATTATCAAATATAAATAAAATGCTACAGTGCGCTATAGTGATTTTACAAGTGCAAATTCGGACCAGGGCTTGTGCACGCATCTTACTACACGACACCATCCATGCAGCTGCATGCATTCGCCACTGGTTCATGAATGCATGGACGGGGAGGTTTTTTTTTTTACAAGAATGGACGGGTCCCCGGCCTGCGCATGCATTTTCCATGACACACTGCATGAGGGTGCATGTGGCTGACTTGGCCTCCTAGTCAATTCTAGTCGTAGAAAGAGGTTAGGGTAAAGTGTATTTTTAACCTTCAATATACACGAGCTGAAATTTCAACCCTCACAACTATGATATTCAATACTTGACATCCCCCAACTGCTGAAATCGGATAAATTTGGTGCTCTAGCCAGTTTCAGAGCTCATTTCTATTTTCATATAGTTTATTTGTTTTTTTAAGATGTGAAACCAATACCACTTTTTCTCTAAAAACCATTTATTCATTGATAGACAATATTTTTGAGAATGGTATAAGTTTCATACTTTTCTTTTAAAATACATAAGTTATGATTTTTTAGAGATTAAAATAGGTTTTCATTATTTTAAAATAGAAAACCACCTTTGGGAAACTAGCAAAAGGACAAATTTCTCCTAAAATTGGAGGGTGCACAATATTCGATTTAGTAGTTCAGAGTTGAAAATTGAACTATCATACAAGTTGAATGTTCAGAATTATCTTTACTCAAAACTAGTAGAGAAGAGGGGAGCGAAGGGTGCATCGCTTCGATGATGGAAAGAAACGGTGGCGCAATTTGCCAAGTAGCAAATGCATGCCAACTACATGGAGTATTTCGTAGTCAACTTTGATTAAATATAAACAAGATTAAATATAAACAATGTAATTAAATATATTTTTATAGTTTATTTTAAAATATAACCTAGTCAAAATTTTAAAATACCAATATAAATATTACATCGACAGTTTAAAAAGAGATGGGGCGTGTTTGACTGCAGACTACAGCCACAACGTGCCACGCCTAAACCGCAGCTCCCACACCAATCGAAGTTGATGTTTAGTTCACGTCCAAAATTTGGCCATCACGGTTATTTCGTGTCGTTTTGCTCCTACTACTTAGGCCCCTTTAGTTGACGGGTGAACGAATCGTTTTAGAGGAAATATTGACGTCATGGTGCCTTTGACAACGCATCGGAGAAATGTAAGATTCGATTCTTTGGAATCCATCTCTCACAGAGACACAGTAAAACACGGGAAAAAAAAAACATCCGCTCCGAGCTCATGGATTGGGGAAAGTCCGAGGCAAAGCTCCGTCGGTACTCTTCTCCATGCCCGCCTGCTCGGCTCGGGCTGCAACTCCAGCAGGCCACGGCGCCGCGCGAGCTGCGCCTTCCGGCTCCGCCTCCGCCTCCACGCCGGGCGCTGCCTCGCAGGGAACGGGCTCGCTGGTGAATCCTGGGCAGGGAAGGAGCACATGGAAAATTAAACGGAATCGACGCAAGGAACGAGACGCTGGAATGCGTGAAAATCGCGTTGGGGAGACCCAGCTCGCGTCTTCCTCTCTCACGCCGGATCGGCTGCATCACAGATCGTCTCGCATCGCACCATGTGGCTGGCCTCCCGTGCGTTCTCGCCATGCACGCAGCAAGCAATCCCGCGGTTCCGCCGGCATCCACCAGGCCACCGCTGCCGCGCTCACCGCCGCGAAGGTGTACAGCGGCGCCGCCGTCGCGCAAGCTGCTGCGTCGCAAACTGCGCCGAGTCGCCTTGCAGCAGGCCGCCGTTGCCGCGCTCGCCACCGCGAAGGTCGTCGTGATCGTGCAGCAGGCCGGCGGGATTCGGCGCCACCGCCTGGCGCTGGGCAAGCCATGCCGCCACCGGTCGTCGCCCGCTCCGCCTCTGGCTGGATTTAGTCGTTCCCGTCGTCCTCTCTGAAGAAGGGTGAACCTTAATTAGAAACTCTTTCTAGGGTTCCTGATGCAAGATGGCTAAGAGAGGAGTTTTTAGTCAAGGCTTGGCGGATTTGTGGAAACTCCAGGGTTCCCAATGTAAAAATGTTTTTATTTGGGTTTCTTATTTTCTTTTGCATGAAACTGGCTTCAAACTTTAAAATTTCACAAAAACACATGGAAAATTGTAAAACAGAAAATGAAAACGTTTTGCAATAAAGCTTATTTTTGTTGTAGTAATTAAATTAAAATTATAAACCGTGAGCATGTAAGATTTCTATAGTAGTCATATCTTGTCATCACCAATCTTATAAAAATTTTGGTTGACGTTTCTTTGCTTTGTAGAACATGTCGTTGGCTGTACAATTATGGCAAGCGTGTGTTGTATAGGATTATTGTCATAGTTGATCCATCTCTTTTGTATGTTGCATTAATTCATCCTTTGTATTAAACGTTGCTATGGAAATTATGGGTTGGGAAGAGTAGTTTCTACTAGATATTAATTATTTTCTTTCTCTCTTGGATATTGTACATAGTGTCTATCATTGGGACTGTCCTCTAGCCTTTCCTTTCCTGTTTTTCCTTTGGCTTCCCCGTGAGCCAATGGAGGCCTTAGCAGTATCATCTAGCATCGAGCATGTGGTAATTGTGGCGAGTGTGGCGCATTTTCTGACCGCCACGGCCACACCACGGCGTGGCCAACGGTGGCTGAGAACCAAGTAGGCTCATGGAGAGAGTACTACTCCTGCTACCGAGAGAAGAAGAAGCGGGTCAACTTGTTTGGCTTGAATCTGCATCACCTGACTCACAATGCACTAGCATTGCAATTAGAATGCCAACAGCCGACTTGGCCAGCTAGCTGTCCTTGGGTTAACGCTAGTGTTTGAATTAGTGCTAATTTAATTAATCAAGTGGCGGGCCGGTGGTGGAGGAGATGCTCGTCGTAGCGTAGGTGCCATTAGCACAGCACTGATTTATGTTGACTGCACTGCAGTTCATCACTAGTGCTAGATATATCCTGTGTATGTAAGTAAAGATAAAGAAGATGGCGTGGCCATGCGTTCCGGACATTTGACTGTTTCACTTTCGGCAAAGCACACACCGGTCCTTTGGCTAAGCACTGCATCGGCACTGCAAGCCTGCTGCAACCTTCGAGGCCTCGCTGTTGGAAGTACTCGTGCTCGAGAGAGTTTGCGGAGAGATTCCTGTGAAATCTTGGCGGCCACGAGGCCTTTGCTCTCTGCTCCGGTGCTCTGCTCCCTGCCTCCCTGTGCTAGTTGCAGACAGGCAGGCAGGGCAGAGCCGCCTCGCACAGGTCATCATCGTCGGTCGTCGACCACAAGCCAGGCCCGATGACGGCCAGCGTGCTGCAAGTCACCGACCGAGGACGAGGAACTGTAGCAGCGCTAGCACCAACGGCATCTTGAGTCTTGACCCCACATCGGCGAAAGTGGAGACGAAGTTATCAGCTGCTGTTTTCTAGGTAGTAGCCGTTCCCCGTAATCTCGCCGTTCCAGAACAAAACTCGAGACGCCGCGGACACATTAAAGCAGAAGCGGCCTGCGTTAGAGTGCCCAGGCATGCACGAAACGCCGCCTGCGTTGCGTCACACCGGCTGCGTCCGACTCCGACCACCGGCCCGCTTGACCGACCGACCCTAGGCGAGGCGGCCGCCGTGTCTTTTGCGTCGCTCTCGCTCGCCGAGGAGGGACCCGATACGGCCGCGGAGAAATCTCCAAGTGCAGCGTCCTCGTCCTGGCCTTCTCTTTTTCGATCCCTCTCTCTCTCCCCTTTTTCATCGGTTTCGACTGACGCCCGGGCTTTGTTTTCTCTGCGTTTGCAGTTGCAGTCAACCCGGCCCCGACGTTTCCGAACTCTTCTTCCGGCGCAAGCGCAACGTCTTTGTCCGCCCGCCAGCCCGCCCGGCCCGGTCTTGATTCCTGGTGAATGGCTGAATAATAAAGGAGGGTGCCTTGGTAACGTAGTGCTACGCACCTACTATAGTAGCAGCCACTGCCTACATAGCCAACGAAAGCTACGAGAGAAGAAAGAACAAAAGCCACGAAAGAGTCTACCTCCGCCTCCGCCTCCGCCTCCGCCTCCGCCTGCCTGGCCATGCCGTGCCGTGTTCCCGTCTCGAATTTTCAATTGGAACCGATACCGCAATAGAAAATGTCTCGCATGCTGCATGTCCTATGCTTGCTGCTGGAGATATCCGTCATGCCGACTAGACTGCCACCAGCCCACCGGCCACCGCAGCTCTAGGAGCATCGACAAAGCTAATGGGAACCGCGAATAAACGGGTGCCTCTTCTGGTTGATGATAATGGCTATATAGATGATGCCATCATTCTTACAGTGCATCTGTGATCGAATCAAACATCTGGTTAGATTTATGTCGACTCGAAAATTTTACCCCCGACCTTAACCAGATGCACTGGCAGGTCGTGTCAGATTAAACTACCCCATGCATTCCATCCTCAAAATGCTTGTGTAGAGTGCAAATTTTATCCCAAAATACTTAAAATTCTCAATCTCTAACACTACTCCCTCCGTTCCAAATTGCAAGTCGCTTGTACTTTTTTGATACATGTATTTTTACTATATATTTAGATATAATAATATGGCTAAATACATAATAAACTATATGTATAAAAAAATCAAAACGGCTTATAATTTAAAACGGAGCGAGTACCTTTTTCTCTTGTCTACGTGATTTTTTTTCTAATACATCTCTCCGTTTCTCCCCATTTTCTAGCACCACCATTTCACTATTCCTTAATTCATATCACCAAATGTAACCATCTCCAAATTTAAGATGCCAAGTATTATGGTGGGTTCTCTACTTTGCATAGGTCCTTTACGGTTTAGGTTAGGTCATGGATCGAAATCACGGTCCCAGCTCGATTCAACGCACTAACAGGTTGGGTATTTTCAAACGAGTCCTTGGGTGGTCCATAATTAGGTGTACACACAAGGACGCAGTTATAGAGGGTGCGGCTGCACTCATAGAAAAATAGATAAATCCCAAATTTTGACCATATATGCACCTGCACATTATAAATCCTTGCACCCACAAAGAGAAATGCACCCCTCTCAAGTTTGCGCTAGCTCCGCCACTGTGTACACATGATATTGAGAAATAAATAGTCCATATTCTCACTCTGCACACTTTTTGTTTTGTTTTGTGGACTGGAATAGATTGGTCCATCATCACCATATTCTTCACAAGCTAATAAGAAATTGAGGTATTCCACCAAATATTAAGAAATGAACACATATAAGTCATCTCATCTAGTATGGAGTGATTTCTCAAACCAAATAATATGCACATATCTATTTTAGCTCACTCATAAGTACTCTCTCTGCTCTAAATTATAGTTTGTTTGACATTTTTAACTTCAAATTTAACCATTCGTCTTATTCAAAAAATTATAGTCAAATTTAGATCATTCTTGAAGATATTTTGGTAATAAAGCAAGCCACAACAAAAAAAGGTGATTATTTTGCACAAATTTTGGAATAAGACGAGCGGTTAAATTTGAGATAAAAAAAAGTCAAACAAACTACAGTTTGAGTCAGACTAGTAATCATTTACGTCAATATAAGGATATAAAATTACTACCCAATGATATTTTTTGGACCATTAGATAGGATGAAGAACTACATAAAGAGAAGTATGGAGGCGAAGAAGATCAACGTGGGCTTCTAAAACTTAGAGGTCCAATCCTATATCAAGTTCAAGATCAAATCTTCAAGAGTATGATGCACTAAAATTGTTGCCTACGTGATATATAGATTTTGTTTTCTACATTTTACATATGCCCAGAAAGCTAAGAAAACAAGCTTTCTATTAGCACCGGTTCCACATATAATTTTTTTTATGAGTCAATGAGAATTGTCGAAGCAAGTGAACACAGGCCCCTGTCTGGATTAGTTTTAGATTCTTAAAAAGTATTTTTTGCTTCTAGTTTCGAGATTTTGGATTCTGAGACAAATGTGGTGGGAGTGTCTGCATCTCTCAGTTTTTAAGAATCAAACTTTATTTATTGCTCTATGGGTAAAAAAACTAGATATTAACATCTTCTTGTTTTTTAAGAATCTAGGCCGTAATATATCAGGATGCTATGCCGTCATTTTTTTGACCTTCGATCGTGAGTTCAATCTATCAAAATCTTTTTTTCTTATTGTAGACAACATTAGGTGGATTAAAAAATCTAACATGTCATCCTAACTCGGCATGGATAAAGAGGGTGGTGGTGCTTAAAACAAAGAATTGTGCTTTTTCTTGCTTTGTCTTGCGTTCTTGATTTGTTGATAGAGATTAATCTTCGTGGCTAGGTCAAACAGATAGTGCAATGTTGATAAGTAGATAAAATGTGATCTTAATTCGGAAACCGAACCATAAGCAGCAAATTTCTGCTTAATTTAAAAGTTATCATGATGTCCCGGAAAGTCGGGTATTTTGTTCCGATTGGCGATCCTGTTGGGCTCCGGTACGTTGATATTGGACAATGGGAACAAGGCTTCAGTAGAGTAGATTAAGCGCGTAAAGAAAAAACAAAGCTAGATGCGTTCAAATCATTTTCAGTAAGGAAGGGCGTGGACTTGCTCAACACAACGCGAGGACGACTCCGGCTAGGTGCTGTCCAACACTCGATAGGTGGTAGCCGCCTGCGTATGAATCGATCAACTGGAAAACGTCTAGATTGAACACACCACTCATTCATTCATTCATTCTTCCAAGGCAGGAGAAGACTCCAATAAACGCCCGAATAACGTGAGAAACCGATGTTGTGAATGCGAAGGCGTTGCTGTTACCAAGCACAAGTTCGTGAATGCAAAGGCGTTGCTGTTACCAAGCACAAGTTGTTGGAATTTCTTGTTTTTTCAATCAGTTTCAGATGGCTACCGCACTACTACGGTACTGCCCTTGCACGATCAGCAGATTTCGACGGTTTTAAAACTCTGGAGCCCCCCGGATCAGCAGATTTGGACGTTTTACTCTCTTTTTCTTCCAGCGCGTTTCTCCAAGAATATTTAATTCCTTGTCTTTTTTTAGGGAGATTTAATTTAATTCCTTGTCTTGCGGAGCATGCCATCGTCATGAAATGACCATTTCACACCCAAAAACGCGCATGGTGGTTTGCAAGGCATGGCACAAACCGTAGACGACGCGGACACATGCAAAAAAACGCTGTGTCATCGACGACGACTACTACTTTGTGAGAACTCGGAATCGGCATTTTTCAGGCTGAAGTGATCGGTTATCAAGCCATTTTCATTTCGCAACCGAAACTTGTTGTACTAGTAGAATTGTACGTACTAAAGATTGTTGAGAGACGACAGCTGGTGCATCGATCGGCATTGACATCGACAGGAGGAGACGGTACTGTATTAGAACTTCAGAACGACTCTAGTGTTTATTCAATTTAACGTGTGTCTTCTTTTTCAAGCACTTTTGTGAGTTGAGTTTACTAGTACCTACTAGTATGATAAAGCAGACAGGTTGTTTTCAAATCTTTTTCTTGGGGGATTCCGTATGGGGGCCTTTGGATATTTCACCCACCCATAGCCGTTCGTAAAACAAACATGATTTGCTTACAAAGGGATATCACTCCAACAGTTTCTGTGACATGATGAAATATGTCATCGGTACCAACTGCGCCCCACCGTTTTTTCAGCATTTTCTCCAACATTAAACCCTCTAAAACTCATGCTTTTCCTCGGTTTTAATAAAATGGGCTAAATGCAGAAAGTTCCAAATTCCTCTCCTTGTGGAAAAAGACAGAGAAGTTAATCTTGGCAGCAAATCACAAATTGCCACAGTTTTGACACTAGCCATCGCTAACGCAGTAACGCTAAGCATCTATCCTTAGGTAAATATAAACATAATAAAACGGGCGCTTGTATATCTTTAGCTTTTGTCTATATAAAAGGAAAAATGCTAAGGCACCAGCGCATTAGCATCAGCAGCACCACCCTCCTCATCAACCGAGCCACGGCCACGCCTCCTGCCTGCCACCCGTGTCCTCCCTGCAAACTGCATGCGCGAAGCAGGTGAGACTTGACAGGAGCAGCGAGCCAGCCACGCCACGCTCCCCACATGACGCCCCAGGCCTCTTAAGACGAGGACGAGGCGGTGGACCAGTTCGTTCGCGTTGCCCGCGACTCTCAGAGTCCTCCTACTGCCACCCGACTCACACACGCTTGGCGCGCCGCGCGTGCTTCCACCCGTCCGTCGCTCGCTTCGATTGGTTTGGTTTGGTTGCCCCGGCTCCCTACAGCAATGGCGGTGCAGGCGCATTACCACCACCGCGAGTCCCCTTTCCTCGTCAGGTACCTGCCGTCGCCGACGCTGTACTGCTTCTAATCTTTTCTTCCGCGTTGATCGTCGGCCTCTGCTGGATCGGATTACGATGGGTGATTTGAGCGTCTGGTTTGTCAGCAGCGGCGGCACGCCGGAGAGCAGCCGGTTCGCGGCGGCGATGGAGCTGCATCAGGCGCACAAGGAGGCGATGGCGCCGCAGCAGGCTCCGCCCCTCTTCTTGGACTTCTCGCATGGAGGTAACCAACCAAATCAAACAAAGCCCCCGCCTTGTCTCCGCAGATTTCGTCTTCTGTTCTTGGGCTGTGATTTCGGATGAGGTCGCGAAGACTTATTTGTTGGGTTGTTGTGTGCATGTAGATTGCGGCGGCGGCGGGAGGAAACGGCAGCGCGAGGCGGAGCCGATGTCGCCGCAGTTCTTCTCGTTGCAGCAGCAACCGCAGGCGCAGCAGGCGCCCAAGTTGATCAGCCTGGCGCAACTGCACAGGCGGCCGGCGATGGGCCTCCGGCTCGACTTCGACGACGGCTCGGAGCACGTGTCGTGCACGTCCTCGGCCTCGGCGTCGTGTCTCCTCTCCGAAGAGCTCGCCGCGCAGCGCGATCAGCACAGGAACGAGATGGACCGGCTGATCCAGGAACATGTAAGGAAACCGGTTGTTCGACCAATTGCATCATTGCCGCCGGCGACATCGAGTTATCGACCGGCCTTGGCCTCTGTTGCTGTCTTGCTGATGGGCTCCTTGTTGCTTGCAGGCGGAGAGGCTCCGGCGCGCTCTGGCCGACACTCGGCGGCGGCAGTACCGTTCGCTGGTCGCCGCGGCCGAGGCGGCGGCTGCCCAGCGGATAAGGGAGAAGGAGGCGGAGGCCTCGGAGGCCGCGCGGCGCGGCGCCGACCTGGAGGACCGCGTCGCGCGGCTGAGGGCGGAGGCGGCGGCGTGGCAGGCCAAGGCGCTGGCGGACCAGTCCACGGCCGCGGCGCTCCACGCGCAGCTGCAGCAGGCGGCGGCCGCGGCGCAGGCGCAGGCGAGGGGCAAGGCGGCCGAGGAGGACGAGGACAACGCGGGCGGTACGGCGGACGACGCCGGGTCCTGCTTCGTCGACCCGGACAGGGTGGTGGAGATCGCTCCGCCGCGCCCCCCGCCGGCCAGGCCGTGCCGGACGTGCAGGCAGCGCTCGGCCTCCGTCGTGCTGCTCCCTTGCCGCCACCTCTGCGTCTGCGCCGAGTGCGAGCCCGCCGTCCCCGTTGCCAACCCCTTCGCTGCCGGTGCCGTCGCGGCTGCCTGCCCCATGTGCCGTGGCGCGGTCACCGGTACGGTGCAAGTGTTCCTCTCGTAGCAAGGATTATTAGGTAAAGAAAAAGGGGGAAAAGGTAAAAAAACGATGCTCTTGCTAGAAGGAATGGACGGTGAAAATGGGGAATGAACGATGGCAAATTGTGTAGTAGAGTGCACTACTTTTTTTTTTCCACATTTGTTCATTATAATCCTCGTATTAGTATTAGTCAATCTCCTGCTCTTCTTCTTTTAGGCCTTAGTTTAGTTTCCTCCTAATTACGATATTTAATATTATGAAAAAAGAAGATTGTCGTACTTTACGAGACGAATATTTTAAGACTAATTCTGACACCTCTTCTTAATTCTAGAAACTAAACAAAGGCCTTAGTTGTAGTACCAGTAGCAGGATTAGGATCCTGCTTGCTGTCTTTTGCCTTGGTTCCTGTGGACTTCTGGAATGGAAGGCATACTTAGGCCTTGTTTTGATACGTACGTGAAAAGTTTTAAATTTTTTCTATCACATTCAGTCACTTATATGAAACATTAAATATAGATAAAAAAATAACTAATTTTACAGTTTTAATTATAAATTATGAGATAAATTTTTTAAATCTGATTAAACTAATTAGATAATAATTACCAAATACAAATAAAAACAGCAAAAATTTACGATCCAAACAACCCGTCACGAAGTTACGATCGATCGACCATGGACCCAGCACGTACATTTTGGAAGGCAATGATGTGTAAACTTTCACTTTTTACCGCCTGATTAATGACTTTCCAGTACACATCCTTGATGAGAGGGACCGAAAGGTTTGCGGGGGCTCTTCCCTGCCCTGCAGTCGCTGGTACAGTGGTACACCTACGTGACATACGTACAGTGCAATTGCCAGCAGCGTCCGTCTCAGGGACGATGCGTTTAAAGGCGCGGCGCGGATTCGCGTGACGCGCAGCGCAGTAGTAGTGGCGGGAGACGCGGCCGGTCACGTGACCATCTCGGCATCGCCATCGTTACGTACGCTGCCGTCGCCGGCCGCGCGGCCGTGCGATCCCGATCGGGCGTACGGGCGCGCGTCGCGGCTGCCCTGTCGGTTGTTCGCCTTGCAGGCAGCATTCAGTCAGAGAGATCAGAGGGTGTCTTGGAACGGAGGAAAGGAGACGGATGGGGGAGGTGCGCGTCGCGGCGGCGTGCGGTTGCAGTTGCAGGCTTGTTGGGCAACAATTGAATTCGGCGGGAGGGCAACCGCAAGTCCGCAACCGACCACGGCAGGAGCGATCGCAATCGAGCGATCGCAACCGGTCACGGGATCTCGGGCTTTGGTGGGTAGTTGGGCCGCCGCGGGCCCACCCGCACTGATGGGCTGGCTGATTCAAAATAGTAGTGAGTGGGGTCGGTGTCTGGCGGGTGGGTGCCCACTGCCCCGCCCCTCGGCGGCGACCGTTGGTTCCCGCGCTTTCTGGCTTCTGTGTCCGTCTGAGCGGCCGCGGCAGGAAGACGGCACCGAGTTCTTGACCTTCCTGTCACACAACACAACACTGTAGGGCGGTGTGCAATTCCATATGCCACGCACAGACATCACTCCATCAGGCATGGCACCACGCCTGGCTTGCACTTTGAAAAACGCTCCTGCAGCTATGCGCGCTAGCAGTCAGTGGCCGGTGGGAGGGAGGCATCAAGCCGAAATATCCGAAGAGATGATAGGATTTGCGAGAGAGCCGTGGGTGGGGGCTACGACTAGAGAAATCTCTCGTGTTTTGTTTGCGTCTACTAGCATTGAAGCGCCGTTATTGGGACAGACGATGCGCGAGAACGAAAGCTAAAGCTAGCTACACCAAACTTTGTTGTTCCTTTCTCCAAGCCTGCGATGCGTCGACGTCTGCCTAGCCTATCAAATTCCTTGGATCTCCCTAAACAAAATTAAAGAGAAGCAATTCCTTCTCCTTGGAGCGCAACCTGTCTGTCTGTCTGTCTTCACCGACTCGTGCTTGGAATTGGAATGATGCGATGCGAGCCTGGTGGTGGTGGGCGGCCCGCGCACGCATGCACGCCCGCCGTCCGGGGAGCTTTTTACCTGTACGTCATCACGAGATTTTAAGTGGACCTGTGTGTTATTAAAAAATTAAGCTAACGGTGTGAAACCACAGTAAAAAAAAAGACACGGATGCCCTCAAGCCTGACATGTGCCGTGAACTTTTACCTTTCCTCTTGTGCCATCGATGAGGCCCAATTTTGCTGCCCAGCCAAGCATTGGCGCCCACGTGCATCAATACAAGAAAAATATATTTGCCCAGCACTTCATTAAAAAAAAAGAACCGATGCCGCCGGCTCCCTATATATGTATTGATGCATGAATAAAACATTCTTCCAACAATATACTAAAAAAAAGCCAACAATTTATGAAACACATGAACAACACGGTAGCAACATTGAATGGTTCTCGTCAGTTTACATGGGCATCAACATAAAATAGGCAATGATTCTCATCACACAACAGTTTACAGGAACATGACATTGTTTGACATAATAGCTAACCGGTCTGGCCAAAAGAGAGGAAACAACTGTTTTTCTATAACCATAACCACATGAGCAAAATGAAACAACCACTTATTTCAGTTCACTTGCAGCTTCTTGCTTCTAGTATTGGAAGAGGGACTGGATGGGTTGGCTGCTGGTGCAAGCTTTTTTGGAGGGGTGAATGAAGAATCTACAGATTGGAGACTACTACCACACTCCCAATCAGGAATCTCAGGGGGGCTCTCTGTACTTGGGTGGTGATATGAGATAGTTAACAAGCAACATTTGGACAGCTTATGTCTTGCAAACGTATCAAACAAATCTTGATCATTGCAGACTTGAATGTTAACCTTTCTATCCATACAGAAGTAAAACACTCGCACTAGTTCACCATAGCCATTCGGAAACTTGTCCAGAATTTCACCAACTAGATCATCAAAGTTGGTGCGGTTAGCATCAACAATTTTGTCCAACTCATAACAGCGAGAACGACAATTGTGAGCCATATTCCGACATTCTAATTTGTAGCTACTTTTTTCATCCATCCTACAGATGAACAAGGAGGGCACAATCAACACTACGAGCACAGGGCAGGAAATAGCCAATCGAAGCATGCATTATCAAACACTCAAGGAAACTGAACCATTGCACTCACCCAAACAGTCTGTCGCTGTCGAACTTGTTCCCCGCAGTGCGTGGCCTATCCTCTGAATCCATGCTATCTCCCCTCCACAGGCATGGTGGATGGGCCTTCTTCTCCTCGCCGCCGCCCTCCCGCTGGACCTAGGGTTTCGCGGCCGGCAGTGGGTGCGAGCGACGGAGACAGGGCGCTGGGTGGGGAGGTCGGGCCTGGTGGGGGTGACGTGCGTGGGGGGGGGGGGAACCGCCGGTCGCCGGTGCGTGATGGGGAACGGCGGCGGCGTCGCCTGCTGCTCTGCTTCGTGAGAGCTGGGGGAGCCGCGACGGGATGGGAGCGCTCACGGGACGGGGGAGCCGCGATGCTAAGCGACGGGCCGAGGCCGACCGTGTGGGAGCGGATGGGGAAAAAACATAGGGGTATTTTGGACATTCTGCTGCTCAGGTCCCACATGTCAGGCCATCCAAACGGAGCAATTTTCACAGAACTTGGACGGAATGGCACATATGTACAAGAAAAGATAGGCGATGACACACAGGTCTGTTTTAATTTTTCAGTGGCACACAGGTCCGGTTGAACTTTCGTGACGGTAGACAGGTAAAAGGCTCCCGTCCGGGGGTGCGTGTTGTGTTCCGGTGCCGCTGCCGTCCGAGCGGTGCTGGCCGGGCTGGATCGTTTTCCCGCCTCCTTCTCCTTGTGCAGGCGCGCTATCAGTCTCTCGTTTTCCCATGTCAATTGCTGTTTGCGTTGCGTGAGGGATACTGCAACAAGTAATTATAATTATAGTAGCAGCACCACAGGGGAGAGTGGCACAAATAATGCCAGTAACTCGTAACTGCCAGGTAATTGCTCAAGATCTCCCACGTGTCTTTGTCTCGAGACAAATTATGTGTGGCACGGCAAAGGCAAAGATATGGGCGCATGGACACGACAAGGGCCTCGAAGAAGTAACCCAGCACCACCAGACCCGTTGGTGCTGGCCAGTTGGGCGATGCATAATTTTTGGCCGGCGCACGGGCTTTGGTCACGCCAACAAGAGGGCACGGGCCTGTCCAGACAAGCTAGCCGCCTACTACCACCCGTCGTCGACGTCGCCGCGCGGCTGCTGCAAGACCAGAACGATATGTACTATACGGGATATGGTGGTGCGCGCGCGCGCGTAGCGATCGACGATCGAGACGAACCACCGCAACTCGATCGGTTGGTTGAGTACGGCACCGTGCAGGGTTATTAGAGGTGCTGCCTGTGCAATGTACGACACGCAAAGCATTGACTGAATTTTAATGTGCACTGCGCAACACGAGGATGATGCTGTGGAGGTAATTACAATTTACATCAGGTCGCCTGTCTTCAAGGCAGGGGACTCGACTGAATGAGCTAGTGTCATCGGCTCCAAGTCCATTTCATACATTCAGGCTTCAGCCTAGCTGTGTCACCGGCTCCAACGCCTTCACATTGTGAAGAAATGTTCACAGCGAGATTGTTGAGCACTCAGATTAATTAATGTGCCAGACTGCCAGCAGCACAGCGAAGAGCCTCAAGACAGGTTCCTGCCTGCGATGATGTGTGCCCCCAACCACTCAAAGCATCAGTTCCGCACTTCCTCTTCCGCCTTTTTTCTCTTGCCACTAGTGGCCCCTTCCGATTTGATGATGACATCGCGTTTGTTTGCATAGTCATACAGAAAATAGAAATGTACAGTAGCTGAAAATGCAGCAGCGGACGCATCCAAAGGCACGGACAACTAACAGCTTCCTGCAGAGAGCATCGCTCGCTTGGTCATCCTGAGGTCGGTTCGCACTAGGCGGTTTGAAAAATGACGCCGACGCCAGGGCGTTGGCAATCCTTCTCGTGGCTGCAAACTGACAGTGACCAGTGACAAAAGCAAATAGAGGGACCAATAATCATACTTACTGCCAGTGAAGAGAAAGAAGGAACAGTCTGCCGTCCGGTAAGTGATTACATTAAAGAACGGATTTGGGAGCTGATGAAAATTACTGATACCAAACTCCAATCCTCGGCAAGCTGGAGGTGGAGGGTCGTGGACGGATGTACGCACGCGAGAGAATCAAACGCGTGCACCAAGGAAGGCGAAGCTCTTTCTCCGCGCAGAGAGAAACGCCGAAGATTCCAGCTTCAGCTGGACTGGCTTAAAAGATTGGAGTTGGGATGGTGGATCATGCATCACAGATGCTGCGAGGGTACAGATCCTTCTGTGCAGTGGCGAAGCTAGACAGAATTCAAGGGTGGTGCATTTGATTTGTAGATAATTAAATTTGTGTTGCAAACATGGTGAGATTTTGAATATAGTATTGTGTTTTCAATTTTCTGTGGGTGCAGCTGCACCCACAACCAATAACGTAGCTTCGCCACTGCTTCTGTGTGTGCCGTCAGTCGTCACCACACCACTAGATAGAAGGTATCAAATCGTCAAAGAGAGCCAATGAGCTGTGAACTAACGGCCAAGCGAACTGGGCGTGGAATTTATAGATCGGCACGACAGGTGGCCAGGCCGGCGCAGCGAACTTGACCAGAAACCATCCACGCGTCTTTAGGCACGGGAATGAAATGATGCTCTGCTGCTTGCCCACGACCACGTGAAGTGCATGAATGATGATGAACGCAGAGATCGGGTACAGGATGCGCCGCCCGTGCGTGTGATTTTGATCCACAAGGGGGGAAATCACATAGTGGACGGATTATTTGGTTTTCTAGCAGGTCAACTGGTGTGGTTCATTGTGCACTCAGCCGCAAGCTGATGATGCGCGTGTTTTTGTTAGGTTATTACTATTGTATTAATTAATAGTAAAGGTTGAGCAATGAAATTTAAAAGTTTTTTTTATAGGGCTTTAACATGGAATTTTTTTTATTTTTAATTTTTTTTTAAAAATTTTTTACAAATTTAGTTGTCCGTTTCGAAATATGACAGAACTAGTCGCCTACAGTGGCGTTTTTTAAAAAACGCCCACTGTCTGGGCGTTTTTTGTGACGTGGCAAACGGCCGGACGGCGCCGGTGCCGGCGTTTGCGGGCGGCCACCTGGCGGCCAAAAAACGCCCACTGTGTGGGCGTTTTTTGGCGTCCAGGGGGCCGCCTGCAAAAGAGCGCGGCCGGCCTCGCCTGTTTTGCAGGCGGCCCCCTGGACAGGAAAAAAACGCCCACTGTGTGGGCGTTTTGTGTGGGCGTTTTTTTACTCCTCCGGGGCCCGCCTGCAAAACAGGCGAGGCCGGCCGCGCACTTTTGCAGGAGGCCCCCTCGCCGTCAAAAAACGCCCACACAGTGGGCGTTTTTTGACCTCCAGCTATATATACCCAGCCCCCCTTCAGATTTTCATTATATTCACTAAAATTTTCAGAAAAAAAGGAAGAAGAGAGGAGGGAGGAGAAGGAAGTAACGGCGAAGCCCTGCCAGTTTGAGACCTCGGCTTTTAGGTAAGTTTCTCATACATTACAGGTCTGTTGCTATGCATTAGTAAAATATAATGTGCACTAGAGTTGTTTAGTTTTTAGTTGACTCTGGGTAGATCCGTGAGTAGTATGTATATTAGATCTATAAATAATGATGTTAGAGCATTGCAGTTCGTGTTAGAAATAATGATGTTTCTTTTATGATTTAAACAATAGATTGCATGATTTGAAATGTGACGAATATCGTATTTTCTCTGAATAGATATGTCAACCAAAGTGATGTTTCGGTTGTTCCATGGTAGTGGCACTGTCAGATATGGGCCGTATGGTATAGATCTGTCTGAATTTGGGTCAACACTAAAGGGGATAGATAGGCCAGCGGAAAGAAATTTTCGGTCAGTGTGTAACTGGCTAATGAGGGTATTTCATATCAACCCAGAGGTGAACACAATAAAAGTAAATATAGTAGTCAACCGTGGCAACGAAGAATGCTTCTGGGAATTGATGTCGGTAGATTACACCGAAACATGAAAATGGTACGTAGAAAATGCATTGCAGCAGGGCTGGGAACCCAGCATTTTCATGGAGGTGCACGATAAAGACAATGCAACCCTGCAAGATGTGGAGGGTACAAGCATGGTTAGGACTGATGCTGAAATAGAAGAGGGAAATGACCGTGCTGAACAAGGAGAAGAACAGGGACATGATGTGCAGCAACCAGAAAGAGAAGAAGAAACCAGTGAGCCGAGAGGCTTGGCAGATGAGGGCGAGAGGATGAACTCCATTGTTCAGGAAATGAAAAACGAAGATGCGGCGAATGAGGAAGTGGAGGGTTATGAATCTTCTGATGAGGAAGGATGCAATGTGAATCCGTGGCAGTGGTCTAATGAAGACTTCTCTGGACTTGCTATTTCAGAGGGATACCATGTTCTATGGGAGTATAAGGAGAATGAGGTAATCGACGGAGCGATGTACGCAGAGAAGGAAGAATTGATGGAGGCAGTCAAGCTTTGGGCTGTATCACTGCAGAGGGAGTTCTGGGTAGCAAAGTCCACAAAGTGTGTATACGAAGTTAAGTGCGTGAGATCCAGCGATGGTTGTCCGTGGAGGATGCATGCATTCAAGGGAAAGTGGAAGGATTATTGGAAAGTATCAATAGTCACTCAGCACAACTGTCACTTGGAAGGTGTACAGAAATACCATAGAAACATGACATCTGTATTTATTGCTGCAGAGATGTATTCAGATGTTGTGCATAATCTGAGATACGAGCCAAGGTCAATAATAAGGCATATCGAAGATAAATTCAAATACACCATTTCATATGCTAAGGCGTGGAGGGCAAAACAGAAGATTATCGAGATGAGATTTGGCACATTCAAAGCCTCATATGATAATTTACCATCTCTTCTTCAATGCATAGCCGCCAGAAATCCAGGGACATGTACAGATCTTATAACATACCCAACCATGGAGAATGACTGTGCAGTATTGGTCTTGCAACGAGCTTTGTTTGCACTAGGTGCTTGCATCAGGGCATTTGTGCATTGTCGTCCAGTACTCTGTATTGACGGGACATTTCTTACAGGTAAATACAGAGGTCAGATACTAACAGCAATTGCCGTGGATGGGAACAATCAAGTTCTACCACTGGCATTTGCTTTTGTGGAGAGCGAGAATACCAATAGTTGATACTGGTTTCTCAAGCAGGTGAAGGTTAGCATTGTTGGTATGAGGCCTGGTGTATGCCTAATTCATGACCGTCACGCTGGCCTTCTTCGGGCAATTGAATATCTGAAGCACGGTGATGCAGAGATGGGATATGGTAAAGATTGGCCAGATGTTCAAAGTCGGTGGTGTATGCGTCACATGGGTGCTAATTTTTACAAACAGTTTAAGCGCAAGAGCTTGATGGATCTATTCAAGAGGCTGTGCGGACAGAATCAACAGAAAAAATTCAACGAGCTTTGGAGGAGGTTGGACGAGCTCACAACGAAGCATATGGAAGAACACTCAAGCCGATCAGCACCTGTTGGTGAGGATGGTCCAGAGTCCTTAGGACCGCTGCCCACAGATGGTCCAAACATCAGAAGGAGATCGACATCTGCTGTGAGAAATTTTTCGCACTGGATAGAGAATGAGCCTAAGGAGAAGTGGTCTTTGCTGTATGATGTCGGTGGAGCGCGGTTTGGTATTATGATAACTAATTTGGATAAAGTTTACAACTGGGTGATGCGTGGTGTTAGAGACCTTTCCTTGGTTGCCATTGTTGAGTTCATCCTGCATGGAACATGCAGATATTTCAGAGACCGGTACCAAGTCGCTGCCCTATCAATGCAAGTGCGAGGTGTTTTCTTCGGACAAATGCTGACAAATTATCTGGAGGAAAAACGTAAGAAGACAAAGGAGCATAGAGTTATAACTCAAGGTACTAGAGAGCACCGATTTGAAATCTTGTGTGCTGATAAGGCCAAACGTGGAATATATAGAAGAAGAGTTGTGCAAGAATGCATACTTAGAGAGGATGGGTATTGCGCATGCACGTGCCACAAGCCAAGACTCTACCACAAACCATGTTTCCATGTTATTGCAGCGAGCTCAAAGTGTGGAATACTTGATCGTACTTTTGTATCTCCCTATTTCACCAAGGAAGCCATATTGCATACATGGTCACATGAAATTTATGGTTTTGGCATAGCGGGGAATTTTACAGGTACAGTACCGCAACCTACCTATATTTCAGACCCAAGTAAGATCAGAGACAAGGCTGGGCGTTGGAAGACAAGACGTATTCGAAACGCCATGGATGAGTCCGAAGCAGGTGCAAGGTACACACGTTGCAGCAAATGCGACAAGGAAGGACATACTTACAAGAAGTGCCCCAAGGACTCAGACATGGCCACAACAGCAGAAGCCCCGCCATCAGGATCCGGATTGGATGGTACCCCGCCAACAGGAGAAGGGACAACTTCTAGGCCCACCAGGCCAAGGCGTGCACGCGTGCCTCGTGGTTCGGTCGTGTAGTGATGTGTAGAGAGCTTGGTTAAGATTACGTAATGTACGGTTTTTGCTTTGTTGTAACTGGAGTGAACAAACTTATTGTTTCAACCTATATTTCGGATGTAATGTTCATAATCTCAGTCTTGTATTTGAATATATTTCTGTTACATGTTGTATGTGCAGTCTTTATGTTTCAAATTCGATCATTTGTTGTTGTACCTTAAATTTATTGTTGTATACTTTTCACTTTCTATTTGCATGTGTCATATGTGTTAACTGTGATATTGTCATGCAGGGATGGCCGACGATACACCGGAGCTGCTAGATCGAGGGATCGATCTGCACCACCGCTCGTACCGTATTGCGGTGCAGAACGCCAATCTGCCCGTACTTCGACCGCGACCGTCCAGACGTCTACTTTCAGTGGACCCTCGGTTTTGTTCCAGGTATCCGTTGACTCTTTTAATTCTTCCAATTAAGTACACATGGCTTCTTAATAACATAAAATTTTTATGTGCAGGTTACGTGAGGCAGGCCTCCTCCCGTTGTGTCGTCTTATAGAGGCTCGAGCTGGTGAGGCCGATGAGACGAGGAGGTGGAGTTTCGATAGGTCTCTTCTAGCAGCCCTGGTCGACCGATGGAGGCCGGAGACACACACGTTCCACCTGCCGTGAGGGGAGGTCGCACCGACGCTTCAGGACGTTGCTTTCTTGCTTGGCCTTCCCCTCGCTGGCGATGCCGTTGGGCCAGTCGACGGGCTTCATGATTGGCGAGACGACATGATGGCCCGCTTCGGCCACGTACAGCGTCACCCTGTACTTCCAGCTTTGAGCAGCCTCCCTCCGTACACGACCATGGGCCCGTCGCAGCAGTGGCTCATGCAGTTTACCGTAAGGCCTAATTTAAAAGAATTTTATCAATTTACAGTTCTACTTAACTTTATTAACTATATCTTTTTCAGTCCGATCAGCTACACCCAGAGGCTGACGTGTACTCTGTGCAACGGAGCTTGGAGGCCTACATGTTGTGGCTTTTTGGCTGGGTCATGTTCACCAGCAGCGCGGGACATGCCGTCGATAAGGTCATGATCCCCTACGCGCGCGCGATCGATGATGCTGACGAGGGAGCAGTGCCACAGTGGAGCTGGGGATCTGCCGTACTGGCGGCGACGTACAGGGGGGCTTTGCGAAGCGTGTACCAAGATAGAAACAGGTTCTTTGCTCACTGGTTGCCCCCTCCTTCTACAGCTATGGGCAGCTGAACGGTTCGCGATTGGTCGACCTGTGGTGGATCATACCGCCTACGAGGAGGACCTGTACTTGCAGGTTCCGCCTGAGGACTACCCCACCATGGGTACAGTCTGGTGCCGTCGTCAGGTTCGTGTTCCTAGCTGACGTATATAGTTAATTCGTATCGTACCTTCTAACCTATTTATTGTTATATTTCAGCGACGATGGGCACATGTGCAGGTCACGCGGTCGTACAACGAGTTTATGCTGGAGTTCGACAGGATACAGCCGACCGACGTGATCTGGGAGCCTTACAGCCAGGAGGCTATCCACGCACGAGCTCCCCTTGGGCTGTCCACGTTGTGCATCCACGTTGTGCCAGGATACCTTGGGTCAAATTTGTCTGGACCGTCAATCCACTGAAAGAAAAAGCACCGCTCATGGGCCTACAAAACATGATTGCTAACGACATTGTTAGAGATGCAAGAGCCGCAATTACTAGCAATGAATAAAGGCGCAATGACAGAGGTGCAATTACTTACATTGAATCAACCGCATGTGTAGTAGCAACGGGCAGCTGTGTCCTCATGGCGAGATTGGCCAATATCAGCCGGTTCTCCACAGTCACAATTTGGGACAGGGACTGCAGGAGGAACAGGAGCATCCTTGCTAGACACGTCGGGATACAATTCTCTAGGGCGACCTCGTTTTTTCTAAAACTCCGTCCGCCACAAGTTTTGCATATCTATTCAGAGAAAATACGATATTCGTCACATTTCAAATCATGCAATCCATTGTTTAAATCATAAAAAAAACATCATTATTTCTAACACGAACTGCAATGCTCTAACATCATTATTTATAGATCTAATATACATACTACTCATAGATCTACCCAGAGTCAACTAAAAACTAAACAACTCTAGTGCATATTATATTTTACTAATGCATAGCAACAGACCTGTAATGTATGAGAAACTTACCTAAAAGCCGAGGTCTCAAACTGGCAGGGCTTCGCCGTTACTTCCTTCTCCTCCCTCCTCTCTTCTTCCTTTTTTTCTGAAAATTTTAGTGAATATAATGAAAATCTGAAGGGGGGCTGGGTATATATAGCTGAAGGTCAAAAAACGCGCACTGTGTGGGCGTTTTTTGAGGCGAGGGGGCCGCCTGCAAAAGAGCGCGGCCGGCCGCGCCTGTTTTGCGGGCGGCCCCCTGGCCGCCAAAAAACGCCCACACAGTGGGCGTTTTTTGTCCGCCAGGTGGCCGCCCGCACACGCCGGCACCGGCGCCGGCCGGCCGTTTGCCACGTCACAAAAAACGCCCACTGTAGGCGACTAGTTCTGTCATATTTGAAAACGGACAACTAAATTTGTAAATTTCTTTTAAAAAAAATTAAAAATAAAAAAGTACCTTTAACATGTAACATGGACCGAATGCTGATTGCCTCTCTGTTAGCCAAAGACATGGGCCTATGGATGGACTAGATGGGCCTTTAACTAATATTTTGGCATGCGGCCTTAGGGACAGGTTCTTGCCGAAATTTGCTAAAAAGCACAGTCGACGCCATAAAAAGCCCATCAAGTGTTCTTCGAAGTTGAACCAGGATAGGCCTTTTTGACTAAGGCCTTCATGAACATTTCCTCCTAGTCCTAGTAGATACTTTTCTTGCAGAGTGCGGCTGAAGGAAGGGCACAACCACAAGGTACTCGATTGCTAAAAAAAAAGCACTCCAAAGGATCACCTGACCAATGCGTGAAACCAGCATCCAAAAAAACGGCACCATCGTTTCAAGATCACCTGTTGCTGGGCCTGAAAGTGTAGCTCATCTGTTGGAGCCTTTTCTGCTGCATCCGTTTTGCCTCACTGTGAATCTGTGATCACAATCGTTGCTCCTGCCGGTCAGGCGCAAGCTCATCATATATACTGTATGTTAATCTGCACGGCCAATGACTTTGTGAAGCAATTCATCCGACATCAAGATGTACATACAAACGGAAAAACCAAACCAGCCTTTTCCCTAAAAGAGTGGCAATTGAAGCTAAAACTCACCCTCAACGTTAAGGTCTTCCTTTGACGTATTAGGAGCTAAAAGGTAACTTAGTCAAAAAGAAAGTAAAAGAAAATTTGCTCAATCACAAATTGAAGTCCTTCTTGATTTATGTAGGTACATAATTAAGGTTTGTTTGGTAGAGCTACGCTTCCTGATTCTCTAGCTATATGCTTGCTGATTCTCTAAAGTGATTTTGTGGCTGAAATTGATTCTCTTTGATTCTTTAGCATAAACTTTAATTAGGATGAAGAATCACATCACGTAATCAAGAGAAGTTATTTTTTCAGCTCGCAGCCTCTTAGTTCATTTCATTTCAGAGAATCATTTCTTATTGAAAAAAATGTTTGGCAGCCAGGGAGTAATTCTCTTTGGGAATCCACTCCATGTGGAGCCTTCCCAAATGGACCTGTATATACATAATAGAAAATATATACCTAGAAAAACTTATAATTAGTAAGTGAAGTCTTTATTGCTGCTTCTATGGGTTATAGCTTGTGTTTGCTTAAGTCTCATTGTTGCTACTATGATAACTTATGTTTGGTTACCTGCATTAGCATGTTTCAAACTTGGGAAGCGGAGCTAAGCACACATGTTTATCGGTTAGTGGTTACCCATTAAGACTCGTATGTAGGTTCTCACAATTCTCAAAAAAACATCCATGCTGCTTTGGTTATCTATCCTTGGACATTCTTTGATTCAATCGTTGCTACTTTGTTTCACGTTTTCCATGCTTTGCAGATCATCTTAAAAAGTAGTGTTTGTTGGATATTTAGTCATTTTACACCATATATTAATCCATAAATGTGATAAGCAAAATACTAACGCTAGTATGATGCGTGCGACAGCCTCATAATCGCTACTGCTACTGCTACTCATTAACAAAAGCAAAATAACAGCAGCAATGAAATGAAGCATAAACAGGGATCTCAGTTTATACCCTAGCGTGCTACTGCCGGTACCCGCGGCCAGTAAAGCACCATTGTCGCCTGGAGCGCCACCTGCAGGGATGGCGGTGAAGTTCGCCGCACCAGTAGCAGTGGCGGCGTCGCCGGCATCAGCGCTGGCTCCCACACTCGCACCAGCACGCGTCCTCGTGGCCACCATCTTGGTGCTGGACGGAGACGAAGTCGGGGAAGGCAGCAGCAGCGTGTCGGAGCAGTCGCGCCCGTGGACGCTCCCCAAAAACTTGATTGCCCGCCTACCCGAGCAGGTACGCTTGACGGGACAAGTTCCGGAGGCCTGCTCACCAGAGCCGCCTGTGCTCGCAAGGGATCTGGCCGGAGGTGCACAGGAGCGGCAAGCTCGAACAGTGGAGTGGAGGCGGCTGGTCGGGAGGAACACTCGTTAACCCTAGTCTCCGACAGAAGCCCCTTATATAGGAGGCGCCCTTGTCGGGAGACCGTTGGATCTCCCTGGCGGCCGGGTGGGCTGGAGCGGCGGCTAGGGTTTGCCTCGGCCGGATGGGCCGAGTGGCAAAACAAGGCCTAGGCCAGCCAGCCCAAGGCCCACGGCCTCAGGCCGAAGCCAAGATAGCCAGCCCAGCCCAAGCCCGCGCCCACGGCCACGGCCTCGGCCCGGCCCGGCCCGGCCCGGCGCGTCACGTCGTGACGCGCGCGGGCCGGCGGGCGGCGCGGCTCGGCTCGGCGGCGGCGGCGGCGCGCGCGTGTGGGTCCCAGGTTCTCCTCCTTAATCAGCTTATGTGGGCATCCCAATGCTCACTATTTAAGTTGATTGTCCTCTAGGTAATTAGTCAAGTTGGTACTAAACACCTTTCCACTTAATCACACAATTGTGGGCCTTTGAGGTTTACTGATTATTTAGAATAAATAATGGGCTTGGCCCAATTATCCTAACAATCCCCACCAAACATCAAAGGTACACAGTTAGTGCCTTCAGTTCTGAGCTTGTTTGATATACCGGTGTTTCGATGGAGACTGTTAAGTTGAACTACCATCTAGAAAAGAGGCTTACACTCACTCACAACTAATCAATGGACTATGCCTTGAATTGACAGTTTTGTGTGAAACGAGGTTCGCCCAAATTCTTAACCGATACTAGGCTGCCAAGAGCACCCCCTCGGGTGGAGCATATAAGTCAAACTCCATGCCTGTTCATGAGTATCTTTTCTTTGCCCTTTCTTTGATGGCTAGCATTGAGGGCCAAGTCCTTCTTTTTGGATGATGCGCCATCCTCGGGAGTGAGGTGCATGTACATCTCATGAGCATTGATCTTTCCCAATCTTTGTGTCGGGGTGGCATTGGAAAGATCTCCTTGGTGAAGCACGGTGACAATGTGGCCATACTTCTCAATGGGAAGAACACAGAGAATCTTTCTTGCAACATCGGATGGTGACATTTGATTAAGCCCAAGTCCATTTAGTTCCTCTACAAGAATGTTCAAACGTGAGTACATTTCATTGGCGCTTTCGTTAGCTTTTATTTCAAATGCATTTAATTTGCGCATAACAAGATGATAGCGCTCCTCACGCTCACTCTTTGTTCCCTCATGGAGTGCACAAAGTTCCGTCCATAGTTCATGGGCGTTTTTGTGATTTCGCACACGGTTAAACACATCTTTGCAAATACCTCTAAATATGTGATTTTTGGCTTTTGCACTCCATTTTTCTTGCTCCTCCTCATTAGGTGTAAGAGGAACACCTTCCTTAGGTTTTGGAAAACCTTCGGTGGTGGCTCTAAGACATAGAGCATGTTGAGCTTCTAAATAAGACTCCATTCGGACTTTCCAATAAGGAAAATCATCGCCTTCGAACATAGGCGGTGGTCCATCCCCATGAGACATCTTTACTCTAGGCGGTTAAGCCTAATTTAGAGCAACTCGGCTCCGTCTTGAAAGGATCAAGATGCCCAAGAGGGGGGGTGAATTGGGCTAATTCTAAATTTTCTTGCGAGATTAAACTCTATAAGCCCAACTTCACCCTTTGTGCCTATAAGTGCTTTGTTAAATCTATCTTAAAGTTTAGCACCCTAGTTCCAATCCTATTCTAGCATGGCAATTCTATGAATGTAAATTACAAGGATATAAATGCTAGAAAGTAAATGCGGAATGTAAAGAGAAAGGAACTCGGCCATGTTTTCCCGAGGTATCGGAGAGTCGCCACTCCCCACTAGTCCTCGTTGGAGCACCCGTGCAAGGGTATCGCTCCCCCTTGATCCGCGCAAGGATCAAGCGCTCTCTACGCGGTGAATCGCCAAGTACCGCTCACAACTTGAGTTGGGTCATCCACAAGCTTCGCCGGATGATCACCAAACTCCCAATCGCCACCAAGCCGTCTAGGTGATGGCGATCACCAAGAGTAATAAGCACAAGCTCTCACTTGACCTCGCAAAGCCTAATGAGACGATGGATGCACACTTGCTACTCTTGATTCACTAATGAGTGCTAATCAATGGATTCTCAAATCACTAGCACCTCACTAGGGCTCTTGCTCTCTTTTGACACTAAAGAGGTTGTTCAGCTGAAGAAATAGGCAAGACATCTGGTATGGAGGGGTAGGAGATGTATTTATAGCCCCACAGGCCAAATCCAACCGTTACCTTCCAAACCACGATTTTCGGGGTCACCGGACGCGTCCGGTCCACAGCACCGGACGCGTCCGGTCTGTTCAATTTTTTAAATACGCGAACGAACTCAGCTAGCCGTTACATACCCACCGGACGCGTCCAGTGCGTTACACCGGACGCGTCTGGTGTTTCGGTCTGAAAACATAGCTTCTGGACAACGTCTGGTGTATCACCGGAAGCGTCCGGGCCGGCGTCTGGTCCGTTATCATTTTCGGCATTGCACCAGACGCGTCTCGTGCTTACCACCGGACTCACTCTCCCAGCGTCCGATGCGTTCAAACATTTTGCTGCACACGCAAATGAATAGACCGGACGCGTCCGGTCCTCTTCGGTCCAGCGTCCGGTGCAGCTAAAACAACCGTTCCACTTCGAATTCGACGATCTTTGTGAACGGCTTTAACTCCAACGTACCTTAGGGCCTTTTTGTAGTTACCTAGTGCTAAGTTTCACAAGTGTGCATCACACCTAAACCATTAGACTTATCTAGGTCAAGCTACCCGTTTGCACCCCGCTTAATAGTACAGCCAAAGGAAAAACAAAGTACTAACGACTAATCTGACGTCACCCAACACCATGGACGATCGGAACTAACCATTCTTGACCTTGTCGTCCATCCTTTGAAAACCGAAACGATTTCCATCGTCAAGGGAGCATGAAACCCGTATTGCCCACGGTATCCATCACCATAACCTAACTTACCAATGTTTCTGCAAAACACATGTTAGTTATGGTAAATATTGTCATCAATCATCGAAACCACATTAAGGGGCCTAGATGCTTTCAATCTCCCCCTTTTTGGTGATTGATGACAACCTCTTGAGTATGGAGATTTTTAGTGAGGTTTTCAACTGTGCTTGGTTCACATGAGCCTTTGAGAATAAGAACAAAGTATTAGAGTGACTCATGTGACACCAAGCCAACATAGTGTACTCATATTGTCTGCATGAAGAGTTAGTACAACATATATGTCGCTAGCTCATATGGAATCGGAGTACAAACGCGGAAGCAAAAACACATATGAGTCAAGCACAACGAGTGACATATATAAATATCATGAGAAAGTCATAACCATGTCAACCATGTCACATATATCATAAACAAATGCATAGGCAAATATGATGCAGATGGGAGTATCACACAAACAACCAGAAACATAAAGAGTGCAAGAATACATAATTATATAACTAACCCCCCTGAAACTCGACATACTCTCTCTCTCCCCCTTTGGCATCAAGTACCAAAAACTAAAGATCTGAGGAAGGAGGAGGAGAAGACGTGCCAGTCGTCGGAGGTCGAGGTGTCACAACGTACTGATCGGGATCATCGGAACTCGACGCGGGACTCAGCTGACCTGTAGCACCTTGACCCTCTGACGGTGTAGCTGATGGAGGAGCGGTCTGGGTCGGGGCTACGGCCTCGGGGGAAGGGTCAGCAGCTATCTGAGAAGAAGGCTCTGGAATGCCTGGAAGCTGCTGTACCGAAGGCACTGGGGGAGTCTCTGAGGAAGCTATCGACGAAGGTACCGTCTCAGTGGTACCTGCCTCTGTCACTGGCACTGGCTGGGTTGGGAGCTGAGGAACAGATACTGTAGAAGTCGACGGGCCCAGAGAAGTGAACGTCGGTGAAGGGTGGCCCGTGATCTCACTGAAGGTAGCCTGTAGAGTGTCTGACCCTGTAGCTGGAGTGAAGAGCTGTCCAGACCCTATCGGTGAAAAGCCCTGGTGCAGGGGTGAGAGCTGGAACTGCTGCGGCACCTGTATAGCTAGAGAAGAAGGTCCGGGTGCCTGAGACTGTGGTGGCAGCTGTAAAGTCTGAGCCTGTGGCAGCTGAGCTCCAGTGTGCTGAAACAGATGGGCTATCAAACCAAACATCTGCTGCTGAGAGAGTATCGTCTGTCTCTGGGTCTCAGCCTGCTGCCTCTGAAACTCGGCCTGCTGCGTCTGGAAGTCAAGCTGCTCCCTCTGAATCCGCAGCTGCTCCTGCTAGAAGGCATCCTGTCGGCCACGGATCTCTACGATAGTTGCATTCTGTTGGGCCATGGCTGCCTCAAACCGCTGATCAGCACGCTCCTGGTGTGCAGTCAGATGCTCAAGTAGTGAAGCTACAGCTGACCCAGATCCACTGGCCTCTGTGTTGTGACTGCGGGGGATGTACTCAGGAATCATGAAGTCCTTGTCATCCGAGTCATCAGAGTCAAACTCGACCCCCGCTGCCTCCTGTGCTGCCATCTGTGCCTCCTCTGCAGCTCCAACCTCTGCAATCGTAGCATCCTGTTCTACGGCTGTCTCTGGTACTGGTGGCCTGTGGCTTTGCCGGATAGGTGGCACTGCAGTGGCTGACCTGAGGAGCTGGGTAGTGTCATACCTCGGGAAAGCGCTGGTGGAGGTCTGGTATGTCTCAACTGCTGTAGGAGGAGTGGGCCTGATGCCGTGGTAGACCAAGAAGGTAAGCCAGTGTGCATAGTGCATGTTCCTCTTGGTCTTGAAACCCTCATAGATCACATCCTCGATCTCACAGAGTATAAAGTCCCAGAGGTCAAAAGGAATCTTTCGAATAAGATGGGACAGAACCCACTGCTGAAGACGTGTGAGTGACTCTCTCTGTCCCTCTCTGGGTAAAACAGTCCTCCTGACTATCGACTCAAGGACTCGAGCTGTAGGGGTGAGGTCCTTGGTCATCCTACTGGATCCCTCACCAAAGTCTCCCCTAAAGATATCTCAGACATCTGCGGCTGAGGGGAGTACACTGGCGTGTGGTCGACGAGGAGGGTCCAGATCAGGAAAGCAGATCTGGTGCAGGCGGATAGGCTGGTACTCTAGCCTGAGAATCCGACGGGCCTCTGCACTACTGAGCTCTCGCCTCTCACCCAAGTAACTGAAGTGAATAGCTGTATGATCTGGTGCAGTCCATACCGTGGCGTAGAACTCTCTGACCCACTCTGGTACGTAGTGGCCAGTCCTGCCAATGAGGTCAAGAAGCCCGGGCTGCGCTGAGAGGTACTCAAGAAACTGGTCGCCGACAACCCTGGCAAAGTCCTGAACTGAAATCTCTCTCATGGCAGTGAAGGGTGCACGAGTGTCGACGTAGGCCCTATAGAAGTCCTCGTGCAGGGCAGTGTGGAAGTACTCGACTCCATGCTGCCTCTCCCTGGGAAACCACTCGCTCAGAGGGACACATCGTAGGCTTTTGATCTTCCTGGTGCCCTGATGTGTAAGGTCTAGATGCCTGACTGCAGGGACTCTAATTGAACGCCCCCACGTCCCTGAGGTGAAACTGAGGGGACTGACTCCTGTCGCTGATGAGATGTACCTGAAGCAGGTCGATCATACTGCCAGCGACGACGAGTAGGGTACCGTCTCGGAACCGACTCCTCTGGCTGCTCTGGCTGTGACTGTGGAGAAACTGATGGTTCCTGAATCACAACTCCTCCACGCCTGCCACCCAGGCGAGCTCTGTCAGCTGCATCTACCACTGCCTCTGCTGTCTGTGCTTCACTCTCTTCTCTGGTCCTCTTCTTCTTCTTGGTGGCAAGCATCTTTGATTTGCCTTTTACCATCACAGGGATGCGAGAAGGATGAGGAGGACTGTCGTCTCCACCATCACCACTAGGACCGACTCTTTTGCAATGAGCCATGTCGAGAGGGCGCGAGGCGGTGCGCGGGCGCGGAGAGCACGGCGCGGCATATGGCGGCGCGAGCCGGTGCGCGGGCGTGGAGCAGTGCACGGGCGTGGGCGAGCGCGACGACGGCGCGGCGGCGGCGCGGTGCGGCGAGGTGGGGCGCGCGGGGAGCAGTGCACGGGCGCGCGGCGACGGCGCGGTGGACGCGGCGAGCGCGGGCGCAGACGGGCGCGGTGACGGCGCGATGGTGCGGTACGGGGACGAGCGACGCAGCGGCGTGACGAGGTGGGGCACGACACGCGGCGACGGCGCGGTGACGGTGCGGCGGTGCGGGGTGGGGACGAGCGACATAGCGGCGCGGCGAGGTGGGGCGCGATGCGCGGCGACGGCGCGGTGGGCACGCGGTGACGGTGCGGCAGTGCGGGGCGGGGACGAGCGACGCAGCGGCGTGGCGAGGTGGGGCGCGACGCACGGCGACGGCGCGGCGGCGCGATGCGGAGGACGCGGCGCGGGAGCGGGGCGAGTGGAAACCCTAGCGAAGGGGCCCACTGTCGGGTTTAAATACGCCCGTCAACCGAGCACCGGACGCGTTCGGTCCTATGCACCGGACGCAGGTCCGGGCACCGGGTGCGGTCCAGAGAGCCCCGCGAAGTCTTGATAGCACCGGACGCATCGGGTCTGAGGCACCGGACGCAGGGTTCCAGCGTCCGGTGCGTTAAAAAAATTTTCAACTATTGCCCGACCACACCGGACGCGTCTGGTCATCCAGCACCGGACGCGGCTGGGTTACTGTGCAGTGTCTGGTCTTTAGATTTCAGAAAACGCTGGCCGCTGAACTGACCGGACGCCGGGGCCAGCGTCCGGTGCGTTGGGTCTTAGCGTCCGGTGCTCAAATTTTGTGGATTTTGAGCCCCAAACTTCGCGATGCTTTCTCCCAACTTTGTTCCAACTCAAATAAGATTCAAATAAACACTAGTTGGAACAAGTATGAGAACCTCACTCGAAAACCCTCAATTTTTCATTTATTTTGCCATAGGCTTACCATATACTTAGGTTTTTATGAAAATAGGCAATAAGATCGAGCGAGGAACCAAACGACAAATAACAATCATACATATGTAATGCGATAAGAATTTGAATCTAGTCGACTTGTCAAGTTTGAACCAAGGGTAAGCTTCTTCACACCTCTAAAGAGGGTTATCTTAACCATGTTAGACAAGTCCTATGTGCATTACAAGTATTTAAATATGCACTATATCACAATGCAATGCAATTGATGACACATTTATATTTTAATGAAATTGCTTAGATCAAGAATATTTAGCTCATTTCTCAACCTACAAAAGGTTGATTCATCCAAGGGCTTAGTGAAGATACCCGCAAGTTGATCTTCCGTTCTCACACCTACTAGAGATATATCCCTTTTTGAGACATGATCTCTAAGAAAGTGGTGGCGGATATCTATGTGCTTAGTACGTGAGTGTTGAACCGGATTATTAGCAATTTTAATGGCACTTTCATTGTCGCACAATAGTGTTACTTGACCGAGGTTGACTCCATAGTCAAGGAGGGTTTGCTTCATATATAAAATTTGTGCACAACAAGCCCCCGCGACAATGTATTCCGCCTCGGCGGTGGACAAAGCAACACTATTTTGCTTCTTAGATGACCAAGAGACAAGTGACCTCCCAAGAAAATGGCACCCTCCGGATGTGCTTTTTCTATCAATTTTGCAACCGGCATAATCCGAATCGGAATAGCCAACAAGTTGGAATCTTGCTCCTTTGGGATACCATAGGCCAATGCTTGGGGTTAGCTTAAGATACCTAAGGATTCTTTTTACGGCACTTAAATGAGCTTCCTTAGGATCGGCCTGAAAGCGAGCACACATACATACACTAAACATGATGTCGGGCCTAGATGCGGTAAGGTACAATAAACTACCGATCATAGAATGGTAAGGAGTTTGATCAACCGAGTTACCTCCCTCATCAAGATCGAGATGCCCATTTGATGCCATGGGTGTGTTGATTGGCTTGCAATCCTCCATATCAAACCTCTTTAGAAGGTCCTTGGTGTATTTCTCTTGAGATATGAAGGTTCCTTCTCTCAATTGCTTGATTTGAAAGCCAAGGAAGAAGGTGAGCTCACCAATCATAGACATCTCAAACTCTTTTGACATCATGTCACCAAATCTCTTGCATTCTTCTTCATTTGTTGAGCCAAAGATGATGTCATCAACGTACACTTGACAAATGAAGATTTCTCCATTATGCTTCTTGGTGAATAGTGTAGTATCTACTTTCCCAATTGTGAAACCCTTCTCAATAAGAAAGTCCCGAAGGCGCTCATACCAAGCTCTTGGAACTTGCTTAAGCCCATATAACGCCTTCAATAACCTATAAACATGATTAGGATATCTAGGGTCCTCAAAACCGGGGGGTTGATTAACATAGACACGCTCATTAATGAAGCCATTTAAAAAAGCACTTTTCACATCCATTTGAAATAGTTTCATATCATGATGTGATGCATATGAAAGGAGGATACGAATGGCTTCAAGTCTTGCAACCGGTGCAAAGGTCTCTCCAAAATCCAAGCCTTCAACTTGAGAGAACCCCTTTGCCACGAACCTTGCCTTGTTTCTCACAATGGTGCCTTGGTCATCTTTCTTGTTGCGGAACACCCACTTGGTTCCAATGATTCTTACATCTTTGGGATGCTCTTCAAGTGTCCATACTTGATTATGGGTGAAGTTGTTCAATTCTTCATGCATGGCATTCACCCAATCCGGATCCTTGAGAGCTTCATCTATATTTTGAGGCTCAATGCAAGAAACAAAAGAGTGATGTTCAACAAAGTTAGTCATATTTTGAGATCTAGTTGAAACACCCCTTTTTGGATCTCCTATGATGAGTTCTTGAGGATGGGCTTGAAGTTGTGGAGCTCTTCTTTCAATCACTTGAGGAGAAGGTTTAGGAGCATCAACATCTTGAGCTTGTGCCTCTCTTTATTTATGGGAGACATAAGTATCTTCATTTTCAACTCTCCCATATTTATCTTCAATTTGAGGCACACTTGATGAGGAAGAAGGCTTGTCAATGACTTGCACTTTATCATCATCTTCTTTTGGCTTGATGTCTCCCACCGGCATGTTCTTCATGGCCTCCCTCAATGGTTCATCACCTACATCATCAAGATTCTCAATTGCTCCTTGGGAGCCGTTAGATTCATCAAACTCCACATCATATGTTTCTTCTACCAAGCCGGTGGCATGGTTGAATACACGATATGCTTTGGATTTTGATGAGTAGCCAACAAGAAATCCAATATCACAACGTCTTTGAAACTTTCCTAGGTGTTGTCTTTTCTTGTAGATGTAACATTTGCAACCAAACACCCGAAAGTATGAGACATCCGGCTTCTTCCCATTTAGCAACTCATAGGGGGTCTTGCAAAGGAACTTGTGAAGATATAACCGGTTGGATGCATAGCATGCGGTGTTGATTGCTTCGGCCCACAAGTTCTCCGGTGTATTGTACTCATCAAGCATGGTTCTTGCAAGTGTGATGAGTGTCCGATTCTTCCTCTCTACTATGCCATTTTGTTGAGGTGTGTAGGTGGATGATACTTCATGCTTGATCCCAATTTCATCACAATAGGCTTCAATGTGTGTGTTGTCAAATTCCTTCCCATTGTCACTTCTTATCTTCTTGATCTTGACATCAAATTCATTTTGAGCTCTCTTTGCAAACTTCCTAAAGCAACTGGCCACTTCGGTTTTTTCATGAAGAAAGAATGTCCAAGTGTACCTTGAATAATCATCAACAATCACTAGACAATATAGATTTCCTCCAAGACTCTTGTATGTGGTTGGTCCAAACAAATCCATATGCAAAAGTTTTAGCACTCTTGATGTTGACAAGAAAGCTTTGGTTGGATGAGTGTTTGCAACTTGCTTGCCGGCTTGACATGCACTACAAGGTTTGTCCTTTTCAAATTTCACATCTTTTAAGCCTCTCACTAAATCTTTCTTCAAGAGCTTCTTAAGTGTACTCATTCCAACATGTGCTAGCCTCCTATGCCACAACCAACCACGAGAGGTTTTGGTGAACAAACATGTGTTCAAGCTTGCATCTTTGGAGGAGAAATACACTAGATAGAGATTGTTGTATCTAAAACCCTTGAATATCACTTGAGCATCTTCTTTCTTGGTAACAATCACTTCATTCTCATCAAACAAGCATTGGAAGCTAAGATCACATAATTGACCAACGGATAGCAAAATAAAGCTCAAAGGTGCAACATAAAGCACATTTGACAAAGAGTGATCATTTGATATAGCAACCTTGCCCAACCCTTTGACTTTGCCCTTTGAGTTATCACCAGATGTAATCTTGTCTTGATCTTGGTCTCCATCATCAAGTGAGGTGAACATACGAGGATCACCGGTCATGTGTTGTGTACAACCACTATCAATAACCCAATGACTTCCACCGGTCTTGTAGTTCACCTACACACAATAGATCAAGCTTGTTGTTTAGGGACCCAAACTTGATGAGGGCCCTTTGCTTTCTCAACTAGTGACTTTGCAACCCAAATTTTCTTAGGCCTATTCTTGTTGAGGGGACCTAAGAATGTGACTTTCATTTTACCACTTGCATCCTTTCTTAGCAAGTAGTGAGCATTGAAGGCAAAAGGTCTAGCATGCTTAGGCAAGGATTGTGGTGAGGGAGTTTTGTAATCATGAGCAAAGTGACCTTCTTGTCCACACTCAAGGCATCTCTTTGGCTTTGGCTTTGGCTTTTGTAGACTTGTTTGCTTGGCTTTCAATTGCTTTTCTTGATGTGCCTTGTACCCAATGCCACTTCTATCGGTCTTCATTACGGTGCTCATCAAGAGTTCACTTTGAAGTGACTTGCCTTTGGCAAACTTGCTTAACCCTACCTTGAGATGCTCCTTTTCTTGCTTGAGTTTCTTGTTCTCTTCTAGGAGTGACTTGTACTCAAGTGTTGACTCTTTGTCATGATCAAGGTTTTTCATGGAAGTTGTGTTGATGGCCTTAGCTTGTTCAAGATTCTTCTTGAGCTCTTCATTTTCATTCTTGAGCTTAGCATAGTCATCATAGCTCTCGGCCTTAACCACTTTCTTGCCCTTGTCACTAGAGCTTTGCTCAATGCTCTCCACAAGTAAGTCATCACATGATGTAGCTATATCAATCTTAACAACATTGTTAGAAGCATCATGTGTTTCGGCAAGAATATCATAAGCAACAACAACATTATCATGATTGATTTTGATAGTTGTATACTTCTCTTTTAAAGCATCATAGCTAGTGTTGAGCTCATTGTATTTCTTCTCAAGTTTATCATAGTTTTCTTTTAGCTCCCTTTTAGAGGCTTTTAGTTCTTTAAACTTGGAAGATACAACATCAAATTTTTCATTTAGCTCATCACTAGTATCTTTTAATTTATCATACTTTTCAATAAGAGAGGTATTTTCACTATCAAGTTCATCATTTTTAGCTCTTGTCTTGATAATGATTTTAGTGTACTTATTTAGCAACTTCACAAGTTCATCATATGAAGGAGATTCAAATTCATCTTCACTATCACTATCACTATCACTATCATTATCACTATCCTCATGTTTAGGATCTACCTTCCGGTCACTTTTGCCCATAAGACAAAAATGTGTAGAGGATGAGAAAAATGGTAGTGGTTGTGGTGGCGGTGAAGAACCAATGCCTATGGCGGCAACCTTCTCATCATCACTATCATCATCGGATGACCCACAAGAAGACTCAATATCGGTGAGTCAATCACCAACAATATAAGCCCTTCCATTCTTCTTCTTGTGGTACTCCTTCTTCTTGTGGAACTTTTCCTTCTTTTTCTTTTCTTGCTCATCATCATCATCACTTGTATCATCTTTCTTGTTCTTGCCCTTCTTCTTGTACTTGTCCCTTGGAGGCTCCGGGCATTGATGAGAAAGATGACCAAGCTTGTGGCAATTGTAGCACTCCATCTCGGAGATAGGTTTTCTCTTGCTACTTGTGAAGAACTTCTTCTTCTTGCTATCAAACTTGATGCCATTCTTATTTAGCTTTTTCATCATCTTGGTGGTTTGTTTGACCATGAGAGCAAGATTTGAGTCATCAACTTCACCATCACTTGAATTGTCATAGGGGATCTTTTCTTTGCCCTTTCTTTGATGGCTAGCATTGAGGGCCAAGTCCTTCTTTTTGGATGATGCACCATCCTCGGGAGTGAGGTGCATATACATCTCATGAGCATTGATCTTTCCCAATATTTGTGTCGGGGTGACATTGAAAAGATCTCCTTGGCGAAGCACGGTGACAATGTGGCCATACTTCTCAATGGGAAGAACACAAAGAATCTTTCTTGCAACATCAGATGGTGACATTTGATTAAGCCCAAGTCCATTTAGTTCCTCTACAAGAATGTTCAAACGTGAGTACATTTCATTGGCGCTTTCATTAGCTTTCATTTCAAATGCATTTAATTTGCGCATAACAAGATGATAGCGCTCCTCACGCTCACTCTTTGTTCCCTCATGGAGTGCACAAAGTTCCGTCCATAGTTCATGGGCATTTTTGTGATTTCGCACACGGTTAAACACATCTTTACAAATGCCTCTAAATATGTGATTTTTGGCTTTTGCACTCCATTTTTCTTGCTCCTCCTCATTAGGTGTAAGAGGAACGCCTTCCTTAGGTTTTGGAAAACCTTCGGTGGCAGCTCTAAGACATAGAGCATGTTGAGCTTCTAAATAAGACTCCATTCGGACTTTCCAATAAGGAAAATCACCGCCTTCGAACATAGGCGGTGGTCCATCCCCATGAGACATCTTTACTCTAGGCGGTTAAGCCTAATTTAGAGCAACTCGGCTCCGATACCACTTGAAAGGATCAAGATGCCCAAGAGGGGGGTGAATTGGGCTAATTCTAAATTTTCTTACGAGATTAAACTCTATAAGCCCAACTTCACCCTTTGTGCCTATAAGTGCTTTGTAAAATCTATCTTAAAGTTTAGCACCCTAGTTCCAATCCTATTCTAGCATGATAATTCTATGAATGTAAATTGCAAGGATATAAATGCTAGAAAGTAAATGCGGAATGTAAAGAGAAAGGAACTCGGCGATGTTTTCCCGAGGTATCGGAGAGTCGCCACTCCCCACTAGTCCTCGCTGGAACACCCGTGCAAGGGTATCGCTCCCCCTTGATCCGTGCAAGGATCAAGTGCTCTCTAAGGGCTGATTCTTCGTCGCTCCGACGCGGTGAATCGCCAAGTACCGCTCACAACTTGAGTTGGGTCATCCACAAGCTTCGCCGGATGATCACCAAACTCCCAATCGCCACCAAGCCGTCTAGGTGATGGCGATCACCAAGAGTAATAAGCACAAGCTCTCACTTGACCTCACAAAGCCTAATGAGACGATGGATGCACACTTGCTACTCTTGATTCACTAATGAGTGCTAATCAATGGATTCTCAAATCACTAGCACCTCACTAGGGCTCTTGCTCTCTTTTGACACTAAAGAGGTTGTTCAGCTGAAGAAATAGGCAAGACATCTGGTATGGAGGGGTAGGAGATGTATTTATAGCCCCACGGGCCAAATCCAACCGTTACCTTCCAAACCATGATTTTTAGGGTCACCGGACGCGTCCGGTCCACAGCACCGGACGCGTCTGGTCTGTTCAATTTTTTAAATACGCGAACGAACTCAGCTAGCCGTTACATACCCACTGGACGCGTCCGGTGCGTTACACCGGACGCTTCTGGTGTTTCGGTCTGAAAACATAGCTTCTGGACAGCGTCTGGTGTATCACCAGAAGCGTCCGGGCCGGCGTCCGGTCCGTTATCATTTTCGGCATTGCACCAGACGCGTCTGGTGCTTACCACCGGACTCACTCTCCCAGCGTCCGATGCGTTCAAACATTTTGCTGCACACGCAAATGAATAGACCGGACGCGTCCGGTCCTCTTCGGTCCAGCGTCCGGTGCAGCTAAAACAACCGTTCCACTTCGAATTCGACGATCTTTGTGAACGGCTTTAACTCCAACGTACCTTAGGGCCTTTTTGTAGTTACC
>CM041628.1:65643666-65755185 GCA_023333625.1 Bothriochloa decipiens
TGGGGGGGGGGGGGTCTATTAAATGTTATCATCATGACCTGGGCCACTGTTCCGTCTTTGAACAGATCCAGTTAGAAAGTCCTCTCTATCCTTCCACAAGACTGGCGATACGGGTGCCTTCCCTAGGATTTCATTTCTCTCCTGCACGCTATCATCGTTTAATGGAAATTTTTAAAAATTTTCAAGATGGTGCTAGTGACAATAGCAGTTCAGACCATGAACACTTGTGGGATCATGCTGACTTTGAAGGATGGTCATCTCTTCTCACATGGAAGGTTTACATTCTTTTATTATTTACTCACTAATGTTTAATCATTTTGGAACTATGTTCTTTCTCTAAATTATTTTCATGACCTGCTGTTAGGGGGTTGGAAACTGGGAAGCTGCTTGGCAACGCAGATATTTGCGTCTAGTTGGTCCATTTCTCTATGTATTTGAAAATTTAATGTCTACAACATACAAGCAATGGTTCAGGTTATGCACTTTCCTATAGTTCGTATTTCTGAATCTTATGTTACTGTCAAGTTTGGAGCTTATAGTGTCATGTTCCGCGCCTAGAATAGACTGCTTGGCCACATATGTTCAAAGATCTGGCACCACTGTAGATTTTGCTGGGATAGGGACAGTAGGTGTGGAGTGCTTGAGGTCGAAGGAAGGCCCAGCTGAGGACAGAGCTGAGGGTGTGGCACATTCATGGATGGCCAGCCCACCATTTGAAACTTGAATCTCACTCCTGGGGTGCCTCGAGCTGCACCTCAGTGGAGTAATTTCATGTGATTATATGAATGGTTTATGTTTATTTTTTTGCATTTTTATGTGCCAGGACACTTGTTTTAACACCTTTGTGTTGAGTTGCAGTTTACGTGGGAAACACGTTCATCATGTACCTACGGAGCTTACAAATGGCGTGCATAACATCCTGGCGCTGCATGATTCTGGCCAAGTTAATCCTAAGGAACAGTCTAGTGGCACTTCATAACATTCAGTTCTACTTCAGATCCCCTGACATAATTGATTATCTCAATAAACTTTATTCTTTTACAGATTCTGGAAGACACTGGTGCTTTAATTTTGTTGTTTGATAATGACGAGGCACGAAAGATATGGCAGAGCCGTTTACAGGGTGCTATATACCGTGCATCGGTACTCCTCGTTTTGTTTTTCTTTTTGGTCAATTTTTCATTGCATATCTATCTTTTGTTGGCATCCATAGAATGATTAGCCTGCTTTTAGGGTTCTGCTGCAATTTCAAGCTTTCCCGGAGTTGCTTTCCCACCAGAGGCGCACTCATTCAAAGGCAGCTTTCCTGATGTTGCTGACACAGAGAAATTATTTGTTGCTGGCATTCTTGATGAGTTAAAGATATGTTTTTCATGTGGCTATGAGGTATTTCTTTCTCGCCTAATTTTCTTTGTAACCTTGATTCAGTGTTTTTGATGCAACTCATGCTTCTGTAGAGTAACCACAGACTAAAAAATATTCTGCTAGCTAAGGAGAGCAGCCTGTTTGAATTTCGGGCAGTTGGTGGCCAGGTATCGATCTTTTCTTTTATGTGGTCCTTGTTTTGTGACTCTTATTAATATATTTTTTTCTTTTGGAATAAACAGGTTGAACTGTCAATGAAAGGTGGCAATTTACTGATAGGAACTATTTTGAGGTCACTAGAAATTGAAGACCAGTTTTACTACCCAGGGAGTCCTGTGCCAAGGTTCTTGGCAAGGTCTTTTATCAATAGCACGCAAACCCAAGAACTCCTGTCTCCTAGTCGAAAGAACAGTGCAGGACCTAGAGGGACCCAATTGAAGAAAAATGACAGTGAGGAAAACTTTTTTGAGGCATCGGATGATTTTGATGAATTTGAAACACCTATGCATCAAGAGAGGACCATATCAGATTATTTTAGCACCCAGAACTTTTTGCCTACTAGTGTTCCTTCCCTACAGCCGCCAACATTTAATCGAATTCCTGATTTGATACCAGACACTGAACTTCAAACTAGGGGATTCACATTGGAAGACAGTCGCACTTTCGATAGTTTTGTTAAAGCTCAGATAGTGATTTATGATCAACATTCCCCCCAGTACAACAGCTTGGACAACAGGGTAAATATCTCAAAAATCTCATCATTACATAATATTGTTATGGTCTCTGCATAGGTACAACTTGCCTTGTACATGCTTATGTTTTCTGTATGGATGTAGTTATTCCTCCTAGCCCTTGAGCATGTGTGATATTTCATATTTTCTTTGTTACCAGGTAGTTGTAACTGTTGCCACTTTATCGTTCTTTTGCCACCGGCCAACTGTTATTGCAATCATGGAATTTATGAATGCCATCAACCTTGCAAACGGGTCTGATAATGATAAAGATAAAAATACATATCCTGCTACCGTAGAAGATGGTACAATTGAGGAATCTAAGTCTGGTCTGGAACCTGAGCCAACCATAAAACGGTTACTGGCTAAAGGTAAAAGCAGAATAGTTTTTCATCTTACATCCAGCATGGCAGAGGCACAGATATTACTGATGCATGAGAATGGAGATCGGCTTGCTACTTTATCACAAAATAACCTCGCCACTGATATAAAGGTAATGTGATCATCTCTAGTTTGTGTGGTCCATTTTGGCTTGATTTGTTTAATGCCCGCATGGGTCTGACTAACCATCTTTGGCAATTACTCAAGGTGTTCACATTGTCATTCAGCATAAAGGCTGCACTCGGAAATCTTAAAATAAGTGATGATAGCCTTCTTAGTAGCCACCCTTACTTTTGGGTTTGTGATATGCGAAATCCTGGAGGTTGTTCGTTTGTGGAGGTATTCCATGTTGTTTGATTTTACTTGCTTAATGTAGGTCATAACTTATTTACATTGTCAGTTATAGAAAAGAAACATTTTATGAATCATAGAAAATAATCAATTTCGAAATCGTTGCGCAGATCGACTTTACTTCATACAATGTTGGTGATGAAGACTATTGTGGTTATGACTATAGCCTTGTAGGGCAGCTTTCAGAAGTTAGAATTGTTTACCTGAACCGTTTTGTTCAAGAGGTATGGTGTTTCCAGCTTATTTAGTTTCTTAATCCTGCAAATGGTTTAATCTTTGTCTCTGGCTCCCTTTTTCTCTTTGTATGTGCAGATTATCAGTTATTTTATGGGACTTGTCCCAAAAAGTTCTGACGCTGTTGTAAAGCTGAAAGATGATGAGACTAACTCAGAGAAATGGGTTAGCAAAACTGATATGGAAAGGTCACCTGCTCTCAAATTGGATGTCTCATTCAGCAGGCCTATAATTGTTATGCCCCGTGAAACTGATAGTAATGAGTAAGGATGCTTTTGTGTCTCTGAATATGATTTGTTCATTTACTTGTATCATGTCTTGAAGACGATCACTTTGCTTTGCAGCTTTTTGGAGCTTGATGTTCTATACATTACAGTCCAAAATGAATTCCAGTGGATAGGTGGTGATAAGAATGAGATGAGCGCTGTTCACTTAGACATTTTAACAGTTACAGTAAGTTCACTTTGTCAGATGTTGTCTTTTTAATTGAGAAACCTGCTAGACATATTTATTTATTATAAGAATAAATTGAGATTAACTTGGATATTGAGAAATATTCTCCATCATCATATCATTAGATGATCTTGTTCAAATGGTCTATATGAACTTGGATATTGGGAAATATTCTCCATCATCATATCATTAGATGATCTTGTTCAAATGGTCTACATCTTGGCGCAGGAGCTGTCTCCATGTAAATTATTGCTTTATCTTGCGCCACTCCATCGAATGCTCAAATTGTGCCAACATGTAATTTAGCTGCCATGTGGTAGTAGCAGTGGTATTGCGGTGGTTACTGATTACTAGCTGAAGCTGATGACCTGTCTGTGCTTTGTGGAAACAAAGATTCCTTGCACATTAAAGGATATGTAAATCTCACCAGATAAGTGCAATTTGCTTTGAACAAATCTATGTCATTATGATCTTATTTACTGAACACATGATATCAAATCTTCATATTGCAAAATAGTGTCAGGGTTTGGACTGCACTTATAGTAGGCATGACTTATATGCTTGGGGCTTACAGGAAATCTAAGCCAAGTTTGTACCATGTTAAATTTGTATGCGCTTTTGCACATTTTATTCCTCATTACAGTGTCTTTCCTTGTTACTCCCTACATTGCTTAGAATCATTCTTACAGCATGATTATTCTTTCTTTTGTAGGTACGGGACATAAATTTAGTTATTGGTATGAATATGGTACGTGGTGAAACCATAATTCAAGATGTGGAAGGTCTCTCCTTTGAACTTCGTAGATCATTGCGTGATCTGAGGCATCAGTTGCCAGCAGTGGAGGCAGCAATTAAGGTAGCACATTTTTCTGTGAATGTATCTTTGATTGGAGGTCCCTGGTTAGATTATTTACTTTTCTTATATCACTATTGAGATACTCTACTCATTTCTTTTATTTACAATATCTCATAGGTGGATGTTTTGAAAGCAGCACTATCCAATCGAGAATATGAAATTATATCTGAGTGTGCGTTGTCTAACTTCTCTGAGACACCACATCCTGTGCCTACTCTGGATGATCCTCGATATGGCACTTCCACTACTCCATCCCATGTATCAGCATCTTCTTCAGAAAGTATCCATGACTTGTCCAAAGATGCAGAAACATGGATAACTAATAAATTTTCTGTCTCAATAAATCTGGTTGAGCTTTCTCTGCATTCAGGATCGACAAGAGATTCTCCTCTGGCGAGCGTTCAGGTACTCAATTTTTATGCAGAAAAAAAATGCTTTCGAACTCCATGACTGCTCTGTTTATTTTTCAGAGCTTTTCCTTCTTCCATGTGCCTTTTGCATTATCATAATTATGATCATGTTGAGAGCTTGTCTGAACACAACTTTGTACAGTACCATATTGTAACAACCTAGAGTCCAAACTGCTTAGATCTACTCACACGCTGCGTGCATGACTCACTCTCACTAACTCACCATTCGTGCTCGCTTCGTGGGGTTGGGTCACATGGGGTGGCTTGGTTCTGGCAGTGGCTTTGCCTCGCCGCCTGAGCGAGCGAGCCAATTTGGCTCTCACGGGAGCGAGGCAAATCTTGCGTGCATAGACCCGAGGTGCTCAGGTGAGGAAATCGAACATGCATCTTGGCTTGTCATCCTCGCTTGGCAATGCCTAACAGTGCCTAGCAAAAGAACAAAGCAGTCCCATTGAGTCCAAAAAATGCATCCTCAACTAGCAAGGTTGGACTAAACTCATGCAACTTCACATGCAAATACACATGGGCCACCATGGGCCTCATTTGAATTGGTCCAGGACTTCACACATACCACCTTTTTTTTGTAGAATGCACAAACTGTGGTGGGCATAATGTTGTCCAGCTCACTGCTATCAGGATTCAGGAAGTGTATTTTTACACACAGACAGTTCATTTGTTCAAAGTCCACAAAAATGAGGCGTATTTCATTTTAGAACCTCTTTCTCACCACTAGACCTATTTTTTTTTCCTTTCAGGATTTTTCTTCATATGAGGATATAGCTCTTTTGGAGATAGTTTCACATCACTGTATAATTTTCTCTATGCAGGCGAGTAGTGCATGGCTTCTCTATAAATCAAACACACGGGAAGAGAATTTTTTGTATGCTACACTCAAAGGATTTTCTGTTTTTGATGATCGTGAAGGAACAAAAGATGAGTTACGGCTTGCCATTGGGAAATCAGCATCCGTTCGGGACACATCATCTGTTGATGGCTATGATAATCCTAACGAACTTGATTCAGGCGAACGGAGAATAAAAAACGATCTAGGCCTTGATCCAATCCCCTCAATGCTTATTCTTGATGCCATCTTCCGAAAATCATCGTCGTCTGTCTCTGTATGTGTTCAGCGGCCCAAGTTTCTTGTAGCACTTGACTTCTTACTAGCAGTAATCGAATTCTTTGTGCCATCTGCTCGGAGTCTTTTATCCAATGATGAAGACAAGGACCTTCTACATATGACCACTCCAGTAGTAATGAATGATCAGATTTATTATCAGGAGCATTCAACATTTAGTCTTTCACCTCAGAAGCCCTTGATTGTTGATAATGAAAGATTTAATCATTTCATATATGATGGGAAGGGTGGAAAGTTATATTTGCTGGATGGAGAGGGGAAAATTATCTCAAGCCCTTGTACTGAGAGTTTCATTCATGTGCTGGATTGTAAGAGGTTGCAATTTCGGAATGTCACTATAGTGGTAATGTTCAGTGTCAGTTTCCATTATTCTCACTTTTTACTAACCACACTTAAATGGGTTTTTGGTCTTTTGACAATGCGATACCTTGCTGCAGAATGGTGAATATTTGGACTCTTGTATCTCTCTTGGTGATGATAGCTCTTATTCAGCATCAGAGAATGACCATGTCTATTTGGCAAGAGAAGACGATGGGCCCTTGTCGACTCCCAGCAAGGAAATTGCAGGAGATACTGTTAAAAATGGAACTGGTGATATATCGACCGAATTCATTATGGAACTACAGGTATTGCTTTAAAATTCTAGCTATTGTTGAGAAATATTTAATTCATAACTGTGTTAAGCACATAGTTTTCATCTTCTACTGCATCATGATACCATACCTGTGTAAGCTACGAATGTGACATTCAAACAAGCTCATGAAAGCTAGTAACTGTGGAGATTCGTAACAGTTCAGAAATATATCCAACTTTTCCTTTTCATTTTGGATATATTTGTTGAAATATTTAGCATATTTCCACATTTCATTATAAGCCTAAGATTTTGCATGAATTTGTTGACTCACGTAGTGAATTCAAGTGGTCTGTTGCCCTGTTGCAATATAGATAGAAAAGATTGCAGCCCACTCTATAGCACATCTTAGGTATACCAGAGCTGAGACATGTCAGGGGGTGTTTAAGAGTCTGTTGCCCAAATGCCTAAGTTTCCTCATAAACTTAAGCGTTTGGATCAATTGGGCCGGTGTAGACAGCTTACTAGTAGCATTCCTATGTCTGCAAGGTTCATAAACTGGTAACTAGTGCTAGTTTTATCCAGCATGTTACAACTTACAAACTGTGAAGTCACTCCCATCATGTAACTTTTGAAACTGCTACACGCATGATTGCCATTTCATAATTCTATGGTTGAACTGCATTGTATGATTGTTTTCAGGCTATTGGACCAGAGCTTACTTTCTATAGTACATCAAGGAATGCTGGTGAAAACTTAGCACTATCAACAAAGGTTATTCATGCCCGCACAGATGCATTTTGCAGGTTTGGTATTCTACTGGCCTTTGGCTGCATGTCGTTTTATCGATTGACGCATCACTGATATTAGTACATGTAGCAGATACTGAAAGTGCATGGTGCATCACTCACTTTTTCTTCCGTTACTGTACGCTATGGTTGATGAGATGTTTTTTTTATAAAGAAAACTGTTATTATAAAGTTATAAAGTTGCCATTAATTCTTTTCCTGGGTGTCTGGAGCTGATGATAGAAAGCTACAATGGGGAGCAAATTTATGGTTGGTTTTTTTTATATTTGTTTCTCTTTAGTTTACATTTATTACTGCACAGGTACACAATTAATATGCTAAACAAATATGTTAAATTTGTCAAAGCTATTGCGTGACTATGAAATTTACAGATGTGATACTACTGCTGTTAGTATGTATTAATATATCATCTAGGCATCTACAATATGGGATGAATTATGCTGTTCAAAGTTAGATTGCTTATTGCTGTAATGTCGCTTCATTTTGATTTTATATTTACTTCATAGTCCCATCTGATGTGGTAAATTGATTGGGCACTGGATACAAGAATAGCAGATAGATCGGCTAACTCGCAGGGAGGCTTTGAGCTGCTTCTTAGATCTATTTCCGCTTGCGTTCCCTAGCTACCTAGATTGTCTTTATAGACCATGCAATCCAAGTAACTAATGAATCTTATCTGCTAACAAACCTGAAAAAACTGTGAACTAATCCTAGGCTGCTGATGTAGCACGTCCAGGGCCAGAACCAACACTAAGATGATGTGGTAAGTTGATTGGGCACTATGATACAAGAACAGCAGATAGATCGGCTAACTCGCCCTCCCTCGGGAGGCTGTGAATTGCTTGTTAGTTCTATTTCTGGCTTGCCTTCGGTCATTTATAGACCAGGCACCCAACAAACCTCCTAACAAATCATATCCAAGTAACTAATGACTTAATGAGTCTTATCTGCTAACAAACCTGAACAAACTAACAAACTGTGAACTAATTGTAGTATGCTGAAATTGCTGATGCAGCACATCCAGGGCCAAAACTGCCCAACTTGTCATAACACTATCCAACAAGGAATTCACACAGTCACCTGATCCAAGGAACTTATTGAACCACACCATTTCTTTTAGAGGGATAAAAAGTTTGCCAACATGTGCCTTTTTTCTCAAACACGCAGGAGAGCTGCATATTATTATATTAAGAAGAGAAAAATAGTGAATTTAGAACCCATTACAGCCACACTCTCTCTCTCTCTCATTTACTCCCTCCGTTCCAATTTATAAGTCGTTTGACTTTTTTTGGTACATGCATTTTGCGCTGTATCTAGATAATATATGTCTAGGTACATAGCAAAATGTATGTACAAAAAAAAGTCAAACGACTTATAAATTAGAACGGAGGGAGTACATCTGATGGTGTATCTCTCTTACACTTTTAAACTTGACCCAAGACCACTAGGGAGGAACCCATGCATTGACTGGCTCTAGAGCAAGGAGATTGAAAATTCCCCGAGCTCCGGCCAATCTCCACAGGAGGAGCTCATCTTTTATCGAAGCCAGAACACTACTCAGGCTTGGTTGAATCCCATCAAACACACAGCGATTGCAGTGATTCCAAATGGACCATGCTCCCAAAATGATGATGGAATTGAGACCCTTTTTAGTCTGGTCATCAACACCAGAATTTGTGCTTGCCCACCATGCATCAAAGGAATTGTTGTCACGCTGGGGGGAGAGATCCTGCGGGCCGACCTTACGTAGAATGTTGTACCATGCCTGGAGAAGACACATGAGATCAGTAGATGATCAGTAGATGATCAATCGTTTCCTCAACCATACTTGCCAACATGTGCCTCAAACATTAAACAATTGTTTTTATGTTCTCTGTATGTTGCAGGCTTATAATGAAAGGTGGCAGTATGGAGATGAATGGAAACATACTTGGTTTAAAGATGGAGAGTAATGGTATCAGAGTCATAGAACCATTTGACATGGCTGTGAAATATTCAAATGCGTCTGGAAAGACAAATTTGCATCTGCTGGTTTCTGAAATATATATGAATTAATCCTTCAGTATTCTCAGACTGTTTTTAGCAGTTGAGGAAGAAATTTCAGCATTTGTCAGGATGTCATCAAAGAAAATTTCATTGGTGTGCTACCAGTTTGATAAAGTTGCAACTATGCAAGGTACGGGATGACTTGTACTTCCCCGGTCATGAATATTTGCCCATCTAGATTTTCCTAAGTCAAATCATTTTACATTTGACTATACACAATAACAACAACAACATAGCCTTTTGTCCTAAGCAAGTTGGGGTAAGCTAGAGATGAAATCCAAAAAAGGCATGAAAACAAAGAACACATAAATGGTACAAGAAAAAGATTACGGTTCAGGCACGTTAATTGCTAGTCTCCAAGCGCTCCTATCTATAGCTAAATCCTTAGGGATATTCCACTCCTTAAGGTCTCTCTTAACTGACTCGTCCCAAGTCAGTTTAGGTCGACCTCTACCTCTCTTTACATTATCGACCTGCTTTAGAACCCCACTACGCACCGGTGCCTCAGGAGGCCTCCGTTGGACATGGCCAAACCATCTCAACCGGTGTTGAATCAATTTTTCCTTAATTGGTGCCACCCCAACCCTATCCCGAATATCGTTGTTCCGGACTCTCCCTCCTTGTGTGTCCACAACACCATCGTAACATACGCATCTCTGCTACACTCAATTGCTGGATATGTCGCCTTTTTGTAGGCCAACATTCAGCACCGTATAACATCGCCGGACGAATCGCTGTCCTATAAAACTTACCTTTTAACTTCTGAGTCATCCTTCTGTCACAGAGGACGCCTGAAGCTTGATGCCATTTCAACCAACCGGCTAAAATTCTATGCCTATCATCTTCATCAATGTCACCATCCTTTTGTAGCATCGATCCTAAATACCGAAAAGTATCCTTCTTGGCCACCACTTGCCCATCGAGGCTAACGTCTCCCTCCTCATTCCTAGTCGCGCTGAAATCGCACCTCATGTACTCGGTCTTGGTCCTACTAAGTCTAAACCCTTTCGACTCTAACGTGTGCTTCCATAGTTCTAACTTCCTATTAACCCCTGCCCTAGTCTCATCCACTAGCACCACATCATCAGTAAAGAGCATACACCAAGGGATATCACCTTGTTTGTCCCTTGTGACCTCATCCATCACCAAAGCAAATAAATAAGGGCTCAATGCCGACCCTTGATGTAGTCCTATTTTAATTGGAAAGTCACTGGTGTCACCATCACATGTTCGGACACACGTCACCACATCCCTGTACATATCCTTGATGAGGGTGATGTACTTAGCTGGGACTTTGTGCTTTTCCAAGGCCCACCACATGACATTTCTCGGTACTTTGTCATATGCCTTCTCGAGGTCAATAAATACCATGTGCAAGTCCTTCTTTGGCTCCCTATACCTCTCCATCAACTGTCGTAATAAGAAAATTGCCTCCATGGTCGACCTACCAGGCATAAACCCAAATTGGTTTTGGGTCACACTTGTCACTTTTCTTAGGCGATGCTCGATAACCCTCTCCCAGAGCTTCATAATATCTAAAATTTTATATGGATTGAAAACATTAAGATTGGTATGACAAGATTCATTGTGAAAAATACTTGCATAATATATAACTATATATAAACTAAATTTCCAATATTTTTTTATTGATATGGTTAGTTAAAGTGTGACCTTGTAGACCGTGTCGATGTCCAGCTTATAATTCTGATTGGAGGAAGTAGTTTTGTTGGTGTATATTGAGAGCCCTATTCTGTAAGCTGCATTCATTGTTTTGTTGACTTGTTTTAGGTAATGTGAACGATCAAGTGTATCTTTCTGGCGACCACGTGCTCCATCTGGATATGCCATTTTTGGCGATTATCTCACACCAATGTTTGTGACTATTATTTCATGCTCTCATTTCTTCTTATTTTGATATGTTTTTTTGACATGTTATTTTGATATGTTGGTAGAAGGATTTTATTAGCATTTAATCTCTCTTTTTTCATCTTAGGAATGACCCTCCTACTAGAGGAGTCCTTGCTCTGAACACAAACATTGTTAGAGTCAAAAGGCCTTTATCATACAAGCTAGTGTGGCAATCTGTTTCTCCAAGAACAAATGTTTTTCATCAGAATGAGGACTTGGAGAATAAGATCTCTAATGTTGACCAGCTCTGCTCTGTTTGGTTACCTGTGGCACCTGTGGGTTACGTTGCAATGGGTTGTGTTGTTTCATCTGGGACTGCTGAACCACCTTTATCGTCAGTTTTCTGTTTAACTGCTTCCTTGGTTTCATCATGTAATCTAAGGGATTGCATTGCACTAAGGTCAAGTATATATTACCTGAACTTGTTTCTGCATTTGTTGTATTGTTATAGATATTTCACACTCATGCATTATGTACTCTAACTGCATTCTTCAGGGATAATGCTAACATGATATTCTGGCGAATTGATAATGCTTTTGGTTCCTTTTTACCTGGAGATCCTGCAAGCATGAGTGTGCATGGAAATGCTTATGACCTTCGACATATGCTGTTCGACAGTGCAGACTCATCTTCTAAGACTATCTCTAGAAAGCAAGATAGTAGAAATGATTCCTCTCAACTAGATAGATCACAATTGACCTCGGGTCGGCTATTTGACGCAGTGGCAAGCTTTAAACTAATTTGGTCAAATAGTGCGGCCTCTTCACCAAAAAAGCTCTCAATATGGCGTCCAATGTTGTCTGAAGGAATGTTTTACTTTGGCGACGTAACTGTTAATGGGTATCATTTATGAGATTACTGTTTGCATTTAAAGACCAATCTTTGTTTGCGATTGACAACTTTATATTTAACTTTCCATGTAGGTATGAACCACCAAATTCAACTGTTGTCCTTCGTGATACTGGCGAAGACACTTTTCTCAGAGCTCCTGAAGGTTTTGACCTTGTTGGTCAAATTAAGAAGCACCAAGGTACTGAGAGTGTATCACTTTGGTTTCCTAAAGCTCCTTCAGGTTTTGTGGCATTGGGATGTGTTGCATCTAAAAGTTCTCCAACGAAAGAGGACTTCAGTTTGTTAAGATGTATTAGAAGTGACATGGTGGCTGGAGGTCAATTTTCTGAGGAAAGTGTATGGGATTCATCTAATGCTAGAACATCTGAACCTTTTAGCTTATGGACTGTTGATAATGATGCTGGTACGTTTCTTGTGAGAAGTGGATATAGAAAACATCCAAAGAGGCTTGCACTGAAGGTTGCTGGTCCACCTACATCAAGCAGTTCAGATAGCATCATTGTTGATGCCGAAATTAAAACATTTTCTGCCGTTTCCTTTGATGATTATGGTGGAATGGTGAGCCATATCCAGTACATGGATCTTTATCTAGCAACTATTATTAACTTTTAATATCCCAAATGATAGTTGGCTTGTCTCTTTATTTCAAGTGATGGAGCTCTGATGATTGCTGAGATATGTTGATTAATTTTTCAACTATTCTGTGCAGATGGTGCCATTATTCGGGATGTCCTTTGACAGTGTTGGCCTAAGTTATCATGGTGGTCCTCATCATCTTAATGCAACTGTGAGCTTGTCGTTTGTGGCCAGATCCTATAATGACAAGTATAGCTCGTGGGAGCCCTTCATTGAACCAACGGATGCATTTCTTAGGTAACTCCTCTAGGAACTAAAATCTCTTCTCCAAAGAACAGTTGGGGTGGACCCTACTTAGTAACTGTATATATATAGAGAGAAATATGTACAAAGCATAGGCAGAGCTATGTGTCAGCCAAGGTGGGCTATGGCTCCCATTGCCTCTACAAAATTTCTTTAGTATCTGTACCTTATCACAATCCAAATCCATCAACTAGAAGCAGGCGGCACTAGAACATGAAGCTTTTTAGTACTAGCAAACAAATCCTCCAAAACGATGCCTCCAACAAGGATACAAGCACACAGCTATAGTTGCCACCGCCACTTGCCTAAATTGGCAAAGTTTTCACCAAGAGACCCAGCGATGATGTCGCCTCCAAGGAGGATAACAACACCCAAGGCATTGTCGCGGTCGAGGCTGGCGCAGAGATCAGCATGGCTTTCAGCAATGCACACCAATCCACCACAACAAAGACCAGAGTCCACGAAGCACATTGCATACCACGCCATTGACAAACACTGGGGACATAGCACCTGAAGCTCTGAAGTGTTGAAGGGCGTCCCATACCACACCATTGCCGTACGCTGAGGCCTTGAGCGCCTGTTGCTAGCCATGTCCTGCTCAACCAAGGTCACTGGATTGAGGCCTGGCCGTGACAAGGATAGACCACTACCGACACACTCAATGGAGGTGGCGGGAAGTACCACCACCAAAGCCGTCTGTCGAGAACTGCTCCAGGTCGAATCCCACCATAGTGTGCAAGGCACTCACACAGATTGGGCCGAATACCATACAGATCTGTCACCAGAGTACGAAGTGAGGACTGGGATGAGTAGAAAAAAGGTGAGGGTGAGGGAGGAGGATCGCCCGACCGCCGCTGTCCTTGTAGCCAGCCGGACTTCCAGGTGGTGTACTTAAGTGGCGCCAAGGTGTACTGCACTGGGTGCCTCGAACCACAGATGTCTTTAGATTGAGCATAAAGAGACCGAGTCCTTCAGTAGTTATAACTACTGTAGACAAAAATCAGTAATTTGGCTCCCCCTTTAGTTTGTGTCATGCTCCACCAACAAAGGTCTACAACGCCAACGATACTAGGATAAATATGACCTGAGAGGAAAAGGAGGCCTATGACTGCACACAAAGGACAGTGTTCATAAATTGAAAATCTCATGAGAAACAAACCATTCTTCTCAATGTCCTTCCCAATATACAATATCCATGGTTTACAGTTCTTGTCTTGCCTTCAGACCATAGGTAAATTGGACGTGTATACTTTCATTATTTGCTGTTAAAAAGCATTGTTAATAATTAATTGAGCTTGATAATTCACAAGGCTTCACTTCATTCACTTGCATATTAACCATATGCAACACCATATTAGTTACAGAGTAACAGCTTTTTCTAAATTTTTATTACATGGTTTGGTACTCATTTTGTTATGGATATTAGGTACCAATATGACATGAATACACCAGGTTCCCCTGGACAACTCCGTATTACCTCAACTCGAGATCTGAATTTGAACATGTCTGTTTCCAATACAAATATGTTCTCACAAGCTTATGCTAGCTGGAACAATATTAGCTCTGGTGATGAATTGTACAGGAAGGTATATCATTTCTCCTTTAAGATTATTGTTTACTAATTTTGTCATCTGACAATCTGTTTACTGCTTATAAAAATATGGAAAGTTACTACTTATTTATTTTGAAGTATTCAGTTGATGCTTATGCCATTATTTGTCTTCTCTTTTGTTCTGTATCAGGACACCCTTTGTTCTACTGAGCGACCAGTTCTTGATGTTCATCAAAGAAGAAGTTATTATGTTGTCCCACAAAATAAACTTGGACAAGATATTTACATAAGAACTACTGAAAATAGAAGTTCACTTGTTACTCTGTTGCCCTCTGGGGATGATAGGTCCATAAAAGTTCCGGCTTTAAGGGATCTATTGGATTCTCATTTAAATGGAAGATCTGTTAAATCATATCGGTTGATGATAACCACCATTCTTGCGGATGCAGAGGTAGCTCTTTTATTTTGCACTAAACTGTGTACTATCTGCATGTGCTTTCCCAGTGATGAAGAGGCCGTCAACTCTTTGATCACAGCTTGCTATTTTCATTTGTGTTAACACATTCTCAATTAACCTTTCATTTAAAACCAACTCCAGAAAATGCTTAAGTGGTGGTGACAAATAACTGGCTGATTATTGACTGTGAACTGAACCTGACCTAAAAACTCCAACATCACCTCAATAGGAACTCAGCAGCTTGGCTATTGGTGACCTATTGTTATAGTGTCCTCTCCTATCTTTCCGGGACACAAATGGGAATCAGAATATTTACACTCTTAACGTAATAGGGAGTGATTAGCATCTGAACTTAATATTTAAATGTTCAATGCCCGTGTTTTACATCGAATTAGAATATTCGTCTCCTCACTTGGGATTTCTGGTTCAATCTCCTGAGGAGTTGGACTGCAGAACCTTAGTCCTCAGCCTGGGGAAACATCATTTGAAATTGGTGGGAAAAAATCTCTGCTGAAAGTTTAGGTCGCGATTTTTTTTCTCTTGTAAAAGGCGCACATGTCCTTTATTATCTGAATGGTCTGGGTGTTTGTGGTTTTTTGTAAGGGTTCCTATCCATTTTCCTTCTCTTAATATAATGATACCCGACTCTCCCAAGTGTTCAAGAAAATGTTTTACATCGAATTCTGAACCTTGTATCAGTTAACTTGCCTGCTAAATAAACTGTTGCGAAGGACTTTTCTGGCCATTCTAAACTTAGGTTTTCCATCCCAAGTCAAGGATGATGGAGGATTAGACACTGATGAATATATGACTGCTGTGCGGCTCTTTTCAGAAAACCATTCCATATCTGTTGTTCAGCAACAGAGTGCCCGTACTTGTGCTGCTACTGGAGAACACTCATCACAGAACACCAGAAAGGTGAACTGGAATGAAATGTTCTTTTTCAAAGTCGAACGCCTGGTATGTAAACACGACACATTCTGGAACACTTTTACTCCTTATGGTCTAGATATTCCATGGCAATTATTCTCTACTGTCATTAGTGGTGACGTTTCCTAGTGCCATGTTTTCATTTTACTAACATTTCATTTTCATCACAAATTTTCAGGACAGTTATACTCTGGAGCTTCTTGTGCTTGATGCTGGTAAAGGTTCGTGATTTCTGTGCAAAACAAATGTCATTATTTTGTTTGTTTTCCGACACTTATTTATAGTTTATATGTTGAGAACAGGTCAACCAGTTGGTATGTACTCTGCTCCATTGGAGCAAATTGTGCAAAAGCTCCCTCCTACCTCTAATTCGGACTCTGTCAAATTTGATTTGACTTTAGGAGACCTTATGTCAACTAACACAGCGGTGAGAACTCTTGACATTTGGAGAACCATATATTGAGCCACTTTTGCATAATAGAGTCCACACACAGTGTTAGAATGGACTAATTGGATTATTAGGCTAACCCTAGGGAGGGTAACTATATAGCAAGACATACATGGGCCTCATGGGCCTAATCCTCATATACTCCAACACCCCCCCGCAGTCTGAACTACCGACGCAGCGGAGTTTACAGACTGGACACGAAAAGAAGCAAGTACAACACACGAGCCCCCCCACAGACGCAACTAGCCACCAGTGATGTTGAGGCTAGAACGGAACTCGGCGAAGATCGAGGACGGGAGACCCTTGGTGAAGATGTCGGCGAACTAGAAGGTGGTCGGGACGTGGAGAACCCGAACATCGCCGATGGCGACCCGATCCCGGACGAAGTGTAGATCGATCTCCACATGCTTGGTCCTTTGGTGCTGCACAGGGTTGGTGGAGAGGTACACCGCACTGACGTTGTCGCAGTAGACCTGCGTGCTCCGGGAGACAGGGCTGTGAAGCTCGACGAGAAACTACCGGAGCCAGGAAGCCTCAGCCACGCCGTTAGCAATAGCGTGGTACTCCGCCTCGGCACTGGAGTGGGAGACGACCGGCTGGCGCTTGGACGATCAGGACACCAAGTTACCACCCAGGAAGACGGCGTAGCCGGAGGCGGAGCCCGAGTGTCCGGGCACCCGGCCCAGTCAGCGTCAGTGTAGACGACGAGCTCGGAGGAGGAAGACCGGTGAAGGAGCAAGGCGTAGTCGACAGTGCCGCGGAGGTAGCGGAGGAGGCGCTTGAGAGCAGTGAGGTGGGGTTCTCGAGGATCATGCATGTGAAGACAAATCTGCTACACTGCATAGGTGATGTCTGGCCTGGTGAAGGTAAGGTACTGAAGTGCACCTGCGAGACTCGGGTATGCCGTGGGGTCTGCCACTGAGTTGCCCTCGGCCTCTGACAGCTTGCCCTGTGTGTCAACTGCAGTGGAGCAGGGCTTGCAGTTAGTCATCCCAGCTCACTCCAGGATATCAAGAGTGCACTGCCGCTGGTGAAGAAGAAGGCCGGCGGGACGAGGCTCAACAGTAACCCCGAGGAAGTGGTCCTTTACAGGAAACTCCTGCTGAATAGAGCTGATGATGCGATTGAGTAGTGACGAACTGGAGGCTATGAGGACAATGTCATCAAGGTAGAGCAGCAGGTAGGCAGTCTCAGCTCCACGGTGATAGATAAACAGAGACGTATCTGACTTGGCCTCCACAAAGCCCATTTTCACCAGGAAGGCAGCAAACCGAGAGTGCCACGCCCGAGGGGCTTGCTTGAGGCCGTAGAGACCTGTTGAGCCGACAGGCCATGTCAGGACGAGAAGAGTCAACAAACCCCGCTGGCTGGCTGCAGTAAACTGTCTCAGTGAGAGTCCCATGCAGAAAAGCATTCTTGACATCCAGCTAATGCACTGGCCAGGAGCGAGCAAGGGCCAGTGAGAGCACCGTGCGAACGGTGGCCGGCTTCACCACCGGGCTGAAAGTCTCATCGTAGTCGACTCCAGGGCGCTGAGTGAAGCCCCGAAGAACCCAGCGAGCCTTGTACTGCTCTAGGGTACCATCAGCCGGCCGCTTTTGCGTCCAGATCCACTTGCCGGTGACAACATTGGAGCCGGGTGGACGGGGCACCAGATCCCATGTCTGGTTGGCGAGGAGAGCCGCGTACTCCTCTTCCATCGCGCGGCGCCAGTGAGGGTCCGACAAGGCGTCGCGAATGGAAGAGGGTACAGGAGAGACCTGCGTGTCGCCGGGCATCGCCGCAAGAGCCCGGGACCGTAGGGTACCCGCCGCATGCCATGTCACCATAGGGTGAATATGCCGCGGGTGGCGGTGAAAGAGCGGTGGGTGGTACACCGGCGGCACGACACGGGCTGCCGGAGGCGGCGGCGGTGGTGTAGGCGTCGCCGGCGGAGAAGAGGCCACCGGTGGTGACTGAGGCGCTGGGTCCACCCGCGCACGGCGCTGGTAGACAAGCACTGCTGAGCGAACCGCGCCGGGGGTGCAGGAACCATCATCCTCGGCCCCGTGTCAGGTGGAAGAGCAGGGGCCGCACCGGAGGGCGACGCTACCGGACCCGTGCAGGGCACAGGGCCAGGAGCAGCAGGCGCCGGGTCCGCCCGTGCACGGCGCTGGTAGACAAGCACCGGCTGGGTAAACCGCGCCGGGGATGCAGGAACCGATGTCCCTGGCCCTGTGTCAGGCGGAGGAGCCGGGGCCACACCGGAGAGTGACGCTACCGGACCCGTGCAGGGCACAGGGTCAGGAGCAGCACTGGTGTGCGGCGAGCCGGGGCACGGGCCCGGCGAAGGGCACGGTGGAGCAGTACCTGCAGGCAAAAACGGCAAAAGTGGCTGGACCACCATGTCAGTGGGAAACAGAGAGGCGAGGTCAGGGTCAGGGGTGGAAGGTGGTGTGGTGGTGGTGGAGAAGGGGAAGACAAACTCATCAAACACCACATGGCGAGAGATGAGGACCCGACGAGAAGTGAGGTCAAAGCACCGGTAACCCTTGTGATCTGAGGAATACCCGAGGAAAACACACAGAGTCGAACGGGGAGCCAGCTTATGGGGAGTGGTGGCAGTGGTGTTAGGGTAACACGCATACCCGAAGACACGAAGGTGGTCATATCGAGGAGGGGTACCGAAGAGAGCGTGGTGCGGTGTAGGAGCTGGGCATGCAGTGGAAGGAAGACGGTTTAGGAGATAGGTGGAGGTGTGCAGACTCTGCCCAGAAGCGAGCAGGAAGCGACACCTGGAGCAGAAGGGTGCGTATGGTGTCGTTCGTGGTCCGAATCATGCGCTCCGCCTTGTCGTTTTGGGAGGAGGTATACGGACAAGACATGCGCAACTGGACACCGTGCGAGAGGAAGAAGGCACAGGAGGTGGAGTTATCAAACTCACGGCCATTGTCACACTGTATGGCCTTGATGGTAAGGCCGAACTGAGTGGACACCCAAGCGAAAAAGTGGAGAATAGTGGGGAATGTCTCAGACTTTGCACGCAAGGGAAAAGTCCACGAATAATGAGAAAAATCATCAACCACCACAAGATAATATTTGTAACCAGAGATGCTGATGACAGGAGATGTCCATAGGTCGCAATGTACAAGATCAAACACATGAGTAGCATGTGAAGTAGAAGACTAAAAAGGAAGACGAACATGACGGCCCAGCTGGCACGCATGACACAAGTGCTCATCGTGAGCCCGAGTACAACGAATGTCGGAACTACGACTAAGATGCATCAGAACATCACGTCCAGGATGGCCAAGACGACGGTGCCAAGTGGTGGAGGAAGTAGAGGTAGCGAAGGTAGCTGACAACGACGACGGTGAAGAAGGCGAAGCGGAAGCCAGAAAACGAAGAAAACGAAGAGTGTAAAGGGGCTCCGAGCTGTCACATCGGAGGAGCGGACGCCAGGAAGCCAAATCCTTCACAGTAAGAACAGAAGAGTCAAATTCAACAGAACAGGAATTGTCAGCTGTAAAACGATGAATAGAAAGAAGGTTGTGAACCATAGAAGGTGCAACAAGAACGTCAGGAAGACGAAATGAACCATGAGCGCCGGTGGCACCCACGGATGTGACAGGAAGACACGACCCATTTACGACCATGATGGACGAAGGATGAGAAGGAGAGGGAGGGTGCACAGAGGAGAGTATACCAGGGTCGGGAGTAGTGTAGTAGGTAGCATCCGAGTCAGCAACCCAACTTGGGCCAGCAGGAGGAGTCAGGGCCATGGTGCTGAAAGTGGACGCCAAGGCCGCCGGGTCCCAACCGACGGGCCTGGGCGAGGCGCCGGGAGGTGTCACCGACGGTCCGGGCGAAGTGCCGAGAGGTGGGGCCCATGGAGCCGCTGAGTGAAACCCTGGAGGAGCACCAGCGAGCATGGCCGCCGGCGGGCGAGACTCACCGTCGGGAGCCTGGAAGGGCCACATGGAGATGCGCCCTGCCCACGGGTTGTTGAAGGAGGGCCAGGGTGTACCTCGTGGAGGCGCAGGCGCCGGGTTGCTCCCATGGCTGGCACCCGCACCACCACGGCCCCCAACCCCCGCTCAGCCCGGGGGGAGGAGGACCAAGACGAGATGACTGCGGCGGAGCAGACGGGCGCGGCGATGGAGTAGCCTCAAAGGAAGCCGAGGAAGACGAGGACCCCGGCGTAGAGGTGGACCCAGGCTGGATGCCCTGAGTGAGCTCCTCCATGACAAGGTCGTCACGGACCTGCTGGAAGGTGGGGAAGGGCCGCTGCCGGGTGATCCACGTGCGGAGGTGGGCGTAGCGACCACTGAGCCCGCGGAGGACGTTGAGGACCAGGATGCGGTCCTCCACGGGCCAGCCAAGGTCACCGAGGGAGTCGGCCATGCCCTTCATCCGGCGGCAGAACTCGCTGATGGAGAGGTCGCCCTGGACGAAGGTACGGAAGCTCGCGTCGAGACGCAGAGCCCGTGCCTCGGTGTTTCCCAGGAACTGGCCCTCGAGGGCAAGCCAGGCCCGGCGAGCATCGATGGAGTTGCGGACGAGGTCATGCAGGTCGAGGGAGATTGTCCCGATGATCCAGGAGAGCACGATACTGTCGAGACGGTACCACGCTGGGGTCTGGACCACGACCGAGGCGTCGGCGAGGACGTGGTCGTCGAGGGCGTAGCGGCGGAGGGTGAGGAGGACCAGGTCCCGCCAACGGGCGTAGGCGGGCGACTCCGGCTCGAGGACTACCGGGACAAGGAGACGGATGTTCTGGACACTCCCGGCCTGGTAGTGGAGCTGCGCCACGAGCGGGTCAGCCAGGTCGTGCCAGAGGACCGCGGTGTGGGACACGCGGTGGCCCGGTGTGCCGGAGAAGGTGACCCCAACGTCGTACGAGGCAGGAGGCACGAGGAGCTGCTCCGCCTCGGCGATCTGGCGGGCCAGTGCGTCGGCCGCCTCGCGCTCGCGCTCCCAAGCGAGGGCGGCGGCACGAACACGGGCCTGGCCTGCCGCAGCCGCCGCCCGGGCAGCGACGAGGGCGGCGGCGAGGGCGGAGTCGGAGGCCGCAGTGTGGAGGTGCAGAGGCGGCGGGCCGGGGAAAGGTAAAGCCCCCGTGCCCGCCGGCAGGCCTCGCCCGGCAGCAGCGACGGCGGCGGCCACGGCGTCTGCGCCCTCACCGGCCGCGCCGGGGGCCGCGCCCGCGCCGGCCGCGAGGAGGAGAGGGGCGGCGGCCGCGCGCCGGGGAAGAGAAGGGCCGGCGGCACCCCCTGCTACCTGAGCCCACGTGGAGGAGGAGAGAGGGGGAAGGAGGAGGAGGGGGAAGGAGGAAGAGGAGGCGGCCAGCCGGCCATGGGCGGCGGCGGCCTGCCTGGCGGCGGCTGCTGGGTGGGGAGGGGTGGGAGAGGAAAACCCTAGCTTGATACCATGTTAGAATGGACTAATTGGATTATTGGGCTAACCCTAGGGATGGTAGCTATATAGCAAGATATACATGGGCCTCATGGGCCTAATCCTCATATACTCCAACACACAGTGTTCTTATGCGAAATTTATACTTAGTAATATTTTATAACGTTTATTCACAATTGTTTGCAGGAACAGGAAACTGTTAAACCTAGTGGAAAAATAAGATTTGCGGTACTTGTTTCTGGTAGAGCTAGTGTACAACAAGGGAACAGAGCCAGTCCTGAAAGAAGCAAGACTGGATATATTCAAATTAGTCCTTCAAAAGAAGGGCCTTGGACAAGCATGAAGTTAAACTATGCTGTACCTGCAGCATGTTGGAGGTTTGGCAATTGTGTGATTGCTAGTGAAGCAACAGTCAAGGAAGGCAACAGATATGTTAGCATATGTTCCCTTGTGTCAGTTACTAATACAACCAATTTCATTGTTGATTTGCGTCTAAAAGGAAGAATTTCTCAAAATGCACGATCAGATGAACAGGGAGACATTGATAAAGAGGATCAAATCCTGATTGGAATGCTGGAGCCCAATTCTACTGTTCCCGTTCCACTGTCAGGCCTCTCACATCCTCTAGTGTCCTATACGTTGCAGCTAAGGCCAGCAAATCATCATGATCATGAAAATTACTCTTGGAGTGATGTCCAGGAGAGGCGCAGTCAAACTGAGTTTAGAAAGGAGGAGATCCTAGATATATGTGTATCAGATCTGTATGAATCGGAAAACTTGCTATTCTGCTCACAGGTAGATGGCACCTCCAATTCTTGTCCTGGACTATGGTTTTGCTTGAGTATAGAAGCCAAGGAAATAGGCAAAGATGTTCATATGGATCCAATATATGATTGGTGCATCATTATCAAATCCCCGTTGTGTTTGACATACTATCTACCCATTTCTGCACATTGTACTGTCAGTTCTAGCAACCTCGACGATGAAGATTCAAGTTGCTCCCTTGGTACCTTAAGTCCTGGTGAGGCTGTAAAGGTCCACAATGTTGATCCAAGAAACCCTTTGTACTTATCCCTTGTTCCACATGGAGGATGGGAACTAATGCATGTACGTATAAAACTACCTTCTTTTATAGATGTCTTGCTTTTTTAATTTTTTCTACAAATTATTGAAGTTCTTTTCTGGTTCTAGGAGCCTGTTCTTATATCACATCCAACCCAAGCACCTTCCAAATTTATCAATCTAAGAAGCTCTTTATCCGGAAGGTAACAATGCAAACATGAAAAATTTTCTGGTGGATAAACATGAAATATGTATCAATCTAAGAAGCTCTTTAACCTTTCACTAATCAAGCTTCTTTTATCCTATTTGTACTTCATTCTTCTGTAGGGTTGTACAGATTCTCCTTGAACAAAGCAGTGATAATGACTATTTGATGGCAAGGCTTATCAGAATATATGTTCCCTATTGGATATCTTTTGCTAGATTGCCCCCACTTACTCTGCGTCTCATTGATATTTCTGGAAGGAAAGAGAAGAGGCGGCTTCTTGCACGTTCACATTTGGAAAGGGGTGAGAAGCACCTCTATGATATAAAACATGATGAACTAGTTGAGGGATACACTATAGCGTCTGGATTAAATTTTAAGGGATTAGGACTTCTATCGTCTGTTGGTGGACAAGGAGGACGGTTTGGATCTGTCAAAGAATTCTCGCCTCTTGGTGATATGGTTTGTTTGGATCTGCTGCTTTTATTCTTTTTCTTGTTTTGAACCACTGCAATTAAATAGTTTTGTTTCTATACTCAGGATGGAGCAGTTGATCTTTCTGCCTATGATGAGGAAGGAAAATGCATGCATATTCTTCTTTGTTCAAAGCCATCCTCGTATCAAGCTGTTCCAACAAAGGTAGCTGCATGTTAATCTACAATTTCATATAAAAGTTACAATCAGTTGACTCATGCCATGATACAACAGGTTATCCATGTACGCCCGTATATAACATTCCGAACAGGATCGGACAAGATTTGTATTTAAAACTTAGTGTTGAAGATGAACCAAAGGTCCTACATGCTTATGACTGGAGGGTTTCCTTTATGTATTCCGAGGGGACTACTGACAAACTGCAGGTACTACAACATTCTCTGTGAAGGCACCATTTAGGATAGTTAAATCATGAATTGTTGATGGAGCCGTTATAAGAAAGTAAATGACCATGTTAGTATTTGCTTTCTATGAGGTTCTTTTACTATCCATTTGGTTTCACTTTGTTGTACATGCTCTCTAAGTGCTCAATCCTGTAGTGTCTATTTATGCAAGAGATTGTGTTTTTTTCTCCAAAATACGTATCATTGCATCAAGAAGAAGAAAGGATAGCACAAAACACAGATATAATGATATACAGCTCTCCTGCATTTGAGAAAAAAAATGCAAGCCTTCCAACCAGGAAGTTGATCCGTGATGCGATCAATGATTGGATGGAATTGGGCTTTGGACTCTGGTAAGCTTTGTGTTGGCCATTTGGCTCAACGATCTTGTGCCGGTTCTTTATGCTCAATGTGGTTTCTATATATTGCACTGACTGGTCAACTTTTAAAATATTGCATTCATGGTGTAAGTTGTTTGTCGTTTTCATTGTTTTTACCTTGGTAAACATTATCTATGTTGATTGACAAATAAGGATGGCCATGCTCGCTGGTGCTCCTCCAGGGTTTCACTCCGCGTCTCCGTGGGCTACACCTCCCGGCACTTCGCTCGGGCCTGTCGGTTGGGACCCGGCGGCCTTGGCCTGCTCCTTCAGCACTATGGCCCTGACACCGCCTATCGGTCCAGACTGGATCGCCGACTCGGGTGCCACTTACCACACTACTCCCGACCCTGGTATACTCTCCTCCCTTCAACATCCTTCTTCCTCTCACCCTTCATCCATCATGGTCGCCAATGGTTCATGTCTTCCTGTCACGTCCGTGGGTGCCGCCGGCGCTCATGGCTCCTTTCGTCTTCCTGATGTTCTTGTTGCACCGTCTATGGTTCACAACCTTCTTTCTATTCATCGATTTACAGCTGACAATTTCTGTTCTATTGAATTTGACTCTTTTGGTCTTACTGTGAAGGATTTGGCTTCTCGGCGTCCTCTTCTCCGATGTGACAGCACGGGGCACCTTTACACCCTTCGGTTTCCGGCGTTTGCTTTGCCTTTTTCACCGTCCACTTTGTCAGCTGCTTTTGCTGTCACTACTTCCTCCACCACTTGGCACCGTCGCCTTGGCCATCCTGGACGTGATGCTCTGATGCAGCTTAGTCGTAGTTCTGACATTCGTTGTACTCGGGCTCACGATGAGCACTTGTGTCATGCGTGCCAGCTGGGCCGTCATGTTCGTCTTCCTTTTCATTCTTCTTCTTCACATGCTACTCATGTTTTTGATCTTGTACACTACGATCTATGGACATCTCCTGTCATCAGCATTTCTAGCTATAAATATTGTCTTGTTGTGGTTGATGATTTCTCTCATTATTCGTGGATGTTTCCCTTGCGTGCGAAGTCTGATGCATTTCCCGCACTTCTCCCCACACTTCTCCACTTTTTCGCCTGGGTGTCTACTCAGTTCGGCATCACCAAGGCCGTCCAGTGTGACAATGGCCGTGAGTTCGATAACAACACCTCTGTTGCCTTCTTCCTCTCTCACGTTGTCCAGTTGTGCATGTCTTGCCCGTATACCTCCTCCCAGAACGGCAAGGCTGAGCGCATGATTCCCACCACGAACGACACCATGCGCACCCTTCTGTTCTAGGTGTCGCTTCCTGCTCGCTTCTGGGCTGAGAGTCTGTACACCTCCACCTATCTCCTTAACCGCCTTCCTTCCGCTGCCTGCCCAACTCCTACGTCACACCACGCTCTCTTTGGTACCCCTCCTCGGTATGAGCACCTTCGTGTCTTCGGGTGTGCGTGTTACCCTAACACCACTGCCACCGCTTCCCACAAGCTGGCTCCCCGTTCGACTCTGTGTGACTTCCTCGGGTATTCCCCGGATCACAAGGGTTACCGTTGCTTTCACCTCACCTCTCGTCGGGTCCTCATCTCTCGCCATATGGTGTTTGATGAGTCCGTCTTCCCCTTCTCCACCACCACCACACCCACTTCCACCCCTGACCTTGACCTCTTCTCTCTGTTTCCCACTGACACGGTGGCCCAGCCACCTTTGTCGTTGTATCCTGTAGGTCCTGCTACATCGTGCCCTTCGCCAGGCCCGTGCCCCAGCTCGCCACCCGCCAGTGACGCCCCTGGCCCTGCGCCCTGCACGGGTCCGGAGGCGTCGCCCTCCGGTGCTGCCCCTACGCCCAACGCGGGTCCGGGGACGTCGGCTTCCGTACCTCCTACGCATTTCGTCTAGCCGGTGCATGTCTACCAGCGCCGTGCGCAGCCGGCTCTGTTGCCTCAGTCACCACCGGTGGCCTCTTCTCCACCGGCGACGCCTACACCACCGCCGCGGCCCCCGGCTGCCCGTGTCGTGCCGCCGGTGTACCACCCACCGCTCCTTCACCGACACCCGCGTCATGTTCACCCTATGGTGACGCGACACGCGGCTGGTACCTTGCGGTCCCGGGCTCTCGCAACGATGCCCGGCGACCCGCAGGTCTCTCCTGTACCCTCTTCCGTTCGCGACGCCTTATCGGACCCTCACTGGCGCCGCGCAATGGAAGAGGAGTACGCGGCACTCCTCGCCAACCAGACATGGGATCTGGTGCCTCGTCCGCCCGGCTCCAACGTTGTCACCGGTAAGTGGCTCTGGACACAAGCGGCGGGCTGATGGTAGCCTTGATAGGTACAAGGCTCGCTGGGTTCACCGGGGTTTCACTCAGCGCCCTGGAGTCGACTATGATGAGACATTCAGCCCAGTGGTGAAGCCGGCCACCGTCCACACGGTGCTCTCACTGGCTCTCACTCGCTCATGGCCTGTGCATCAGCTGGACGCCAAGAATGCTTTTCTGCACGGTACTCTCACTGAGACAGTCTACTACAGCCAGCCGGCGGGGTTTGTTGACTCTTCTCATCCTGACATGGTCTGCCGGCTTAATAAGTCTCTCTACAGCCTCAAGCAGGCCCGTCGGGCGTGGTACTCTCGGTTTGCTGCTTTCCTGTTGACACTGGGATTTGTGGAGGCCAAGTCAGATACGTCCCTGTTTATCTATCACCACAGAGCTGAGACTGCCTACCTGCTGCTCTATGTTGATGATATTGTCCTCACAGCCTCCAGTCAGTCACTACTCTGCCGCATCACCACCTCTCTTCAGCAGGAGTTTGCTATGAAGGATCTTGGTGTGCTCCACCACTTCCTCGGGGTCACTGTTAAGCCTCGTCCCACCGGGCTACTTCTTCTCCAGCGGCAGTACACTCTTAATATCCTGGAGCGAGCTGGGATGATAACTGCAAGCCCTGCTCCACTCCGGTTGACACACAGGGCAAGCTATCAAAGGCCGAGGGCACCCTAGTGACAGACCCCACTGCATACCGGAGTCTTGCCGGTGCACTTCAGTACCTCACCTTCACCAGGCCGGACATCACCTATGCAGTTCAGCAGATATGTCTCCATATGTATGATCCCCGAGAGCCCCACCTCACTGCTCTCAAGCGCATCCTCCGCTACCTCAGCGGCACTGTCGACTACCCTGCTCCTCCACCGGTCTTCCTCCACCGAGCTCGTCGTCTACACTGACACAGGGCCAGGTGTCCGGACACTCGGCGCTCCACCTCCGGCTACACTGTCTTTCTGGACGGAAACCTGGTGTCCTGGTCGTCCAAGCGCCAGCCGGTGGTCTCCCGCTCCAGTGCCGAGGCGGAGTACCGCGCTGTTGCTAACGGTGTGGCTGAGGCCTCCTGGCTCCGACAGCTCCTTGCCGAGCTCCACAACCCTCTCCTCCGGAGCACGCTGGTCTACTGTGACAACGTCAGTGCGGTGTACCTCTCCACCAACCCTGTTCAGCACCAGCGGACCAAGCATATGGAGATCGATCTACACTTTGTCCGTGATCGAGTTGCCATCGATGATGTTCGGGTCCTCCACGTCCCGACCACCTCCCAGTTTGCTGACATCTTCACCAAGGACCTCCCGTCCTCGGCCTTCACCGAGTTTCGTTCCAGCTCAACATCACCGGTGGCTAGTTGCGTTTGTGGAGGGGCTCATGTGTGTGCGCTTCTTTTCGTGTCCAGTCTGTAACTCCGCTGCGCCGGTAGTTCAGACTACGGGGGGTGTTGGAGTATGTGTGTATTAGGTCCATGAGGCCCATGTATGACATGATATATAACTACCCTTTTAGGGTTAGCCCAGGTAATCCAATCACAATTTCTAGCAAACGCATCATTGCCTTGCAAAGGGAATAATTGATGCCATGTAAGGATTGTTTTTGAGTGAAAACAGTAGGGAAGCCCCTACACGGTAAAAAAAAATATAAGAAACAAGAAAAGCAAAAGCAAAAAAGCAAACTCAACTCTGCTCAAAAGAAAGTGCCCAAGTTTGACCTTTTGCTGGTTCAGTGATTTGGACAGATATATTTACCTTGTGTCTTATTTGAAGGTCCGACTAGTCGATACAGAATGGTGTCAACCTATGGAGATAGTAAAAGAAGACACTATTGTTATAGCAATGAGAAAGCAGGGTGATACTCAGAAATTTGTAAAAGCTGAGATACGTGGCTATGAAGAAGGTTCAAGGTTCTTGATTGTATTCCATCTGGGGCCAGCATATGGACCAATCAGGTAGTATAAAATGGTAATGACATCATCTGGATATTTGTTTCCTGTTTTTATTATTATGACCAAAGTATGATTGTAGGATTGAGAACCGGACGAGTAGTACCACAATCAGTACTCGCCAGTCTGGTTTAGGGGAAGATAGTTGGATCCAAGTGGAGCCACTTGCAACCAGAAAATATTCTTGGGATGACCCATATGGACAGAAAGTTTTTGATGTCAGCTTTGATAAAGGCGATGATACCTGTGTTCTAAGTGTTGACCTGGAAGACCCTATTGGAAGTTCCACCATTTTTAGGGAACATGGCCTCATGTTTAGTATTGATACCAGTGATATTAAGATATTGAAGTTTGCAGATTACCTAAGGAAAGAGGAAGTATATGGATCTGAACTGACTAATCACCAAGGACTGACATTGAAGACAAATGAGACAGAGCCAGGTGCTGGACCCTTAGAGCTTATTGTTGAACTTGGAGTTGTTGGAATATCGTTGATTGATCATAAGCCGAGAGAGCTTTTATACTTGCATCTGCAGAAGGTTTTTGTTTCATACATGACTGGTTATGATTCTGGGACCACTAGCAGGTACAGTTTGCACTCAATGTATTTTTTCATCAACATCATGTCCAGACTTGCGCTGGTCTAATTTTTTTCCTTCCATATGCAAAAGAAATGCCTTCCATCATTGGGGGGGAACTGGGAACTTTGAGATACACTTAGTTCTTCACCAACATGTTTTTTGTCATATAAGTTTATACTCATTTTGGTAGCCACTCTTTTGCCCCAAGAAAGATCAGCTGCTTGGTTTTGCAAAGGACTGCTCCTTTGCATTTATTGCTAACATCTTTGGCAAGTTAACTGATGGCATACCTACAGACATAGCATCACTTTTTTCCTAATGATAGCACTATGTTCTCTGCTTCACGTTTCTTTATGTATGTAATATAATACTTTGCAGGTTTAAGTTAATTCTTGGCCAGTTGCAACTAGATAATCAGTTGCCACTGTCTACAATGCCTGTTATTTTGGCTACCGAGAGTAGGCCTGACTCAAATCGTCCCATTTTCAAGGCAAACATTGCTGTTAGCAATGTAACTTCTAATGGCATTCAAGTTTATCCACATGTCTATGTTCGGGTAATGTTGTTGCTTTGTGTATTTCAGCATGCAAGCCTATATAGTATCAACCCACACTTAAAATAAATGAGATCTGTGTTTTATATAGGTAACTGATCAAACATGGAGACTGAACATTCATGAACCTATTATTTGGGCACTGGTTGATTTCTACAACAATCTTCGTTTTGTCACCGCCAGCGACAGCACAACTGTAACGGAAGTGGATCCTGAGATACGAATAGAGTAAGCTTCAAATTTGCCTCGAGATTGCCTGAGCAACTGTTAGACTTTCTTAATTTTTGAGACGTGCCTTTTTGCATCTGAAATTGTTGTCATGTTTCCAATTTGATGCATTTTCTCTTTCATTAGTAAGAAGGGCGGCCCTGGTATAAGCGGTAGAGCTTTACCGCCTGTGACCAAAAGGTCCGGGGTTCAAGCCCCAGCCTCTGCATATTTGTGCAGGGATGACTGCTGGCTATTTTTCCTTCCCCAGACCCCGCGGTGCGGGAGCCTACGGCACTGGGTACGCCCCTCTCTTTCATTAGTAACTACGGCTAAGATTAGCACTACAGAGATGAGAGGTGGGCAGGTGTTTCCATGCAACTATTTTGTATTCTTTCGCATTCCATTTTTTTTATCTAAATAGAACGTGTTCTGGAAACTTATTCTTTGTTGACTTATTGCTACCTATGAATAACTGTCACTATACTTTGTGCATTCATTTAGCTTTTACAAATTGTCGCTAGTACATTGCAGAAGTACAACGAGAACACATTGCTGAGTGCTGACAATGTGTTTTTTCAATGTCATGGATTTTTTATTAAATTCGTGTGATTTTTTTTGGCATAATCATCGATATATATGTGTCTTGATGTAACTTAGCTGGAATAGAACACAACAAATTTCACAAATAATTGTATAATTTGCAGGCTCATTGATATTTCAGAGATAAGGCTGAAAATATCTCTGGAAACTGCGCCTAATCAAAGACCTCGTGGTGTCCTAGGCATATGGAGCCCTGTGCTGTCTGCTGTGGGTAATGCATTCAAGATTCAGGTAACTTTATTCCAAAATCAGATTATGTAGGGAACATCATGTTTCATTGCCAGTACCAGACTAACCCTGTTAAATTTGGTCAGATTTATGCCAATTTCATCAGAATCCTTGAAATTTGATTTAACTCTGAACCTGTCATATTATGCTGAAATATGTTGCTTTGTTCCAAACCCCCTGCCGCCTGGCCAAGTTCAGAACTGTATGTACTGCTGGGTAGAATAGGTTCATTGTTACCTTCTGTATTTTTGTTTGTTTTATGTTAATGTGTGTGTGGATCCTTTGGATGTATAGCCACCTAACCATCTTATCTGAGGGCCTGTTCGCCATGTGCAGGATTCTAAATGAACATGTCTGCATATATTCAGTCATTCTATCAATCAACATACTCATGGCTAATAACCAACATTAATATTCATTCAACATTCAAATTTGACAACAACTATTGAGCTGTTCATTGCCTCATTTATTGTTAAATAAAAAACACAATAGTGTATTATAGTCATCTAGAGTAAAGAATGAATATCTTAGTAAAGAATGAATATCTTAGTCATCTAGAGTAAAGAATGAATATCTTAGCCAAATATAGGTGTTTAGTGGAGCGAAAACATCCTTAGCTTCAGTAGCTGAACAATTGATAGTATCGTAGTGGCATATGCCCACTAAAAAACTATAGTGAGCTCTGTTAGTTTCTATTGGACCTAAACAAGTCACCCTGGTGCAGTAACAGAGGCAATTCTGCATTGGTTGAAGTGCCTAATGATAGTTGCTCAATGGGAATAAGTTTATTCTTTCTTTGCCTGTCTTCCTGAAATTTGAATTCTCAAAAGTTACGATCATTTATTTCATATTGCAATAAAAACTCTTGGGTAGCTTTATTCCCTAAACTTTTTTGTAGGAGAGATATACTCAGATTCATGAACTGTAGTTTGTAGTTTCACCCCTCATGTTTTGCCTTAGGTGCATCTGCGGAAGGTCATGCACAGAAGCCGGTTTATGCGGAAGAGCTCCATCATCACTGCTATCATGAATCAAATCAAGAGAGATTTGATTCACAATCCACTGCATCTAATCTTCTCTGTGGATTTTCTTGGAGTGACAAAATCAACTTTATCATCACTTAGTAAAGGATTTGCAGAGCTCTCTACTGATGGACAATTTCTTCAGCTGAGATCAAAGCAGGTGCAATAGCTTGTGGTTTTTTTTGTCCTTGTTTATGTTCACTTATTTAAACACTTAAATGGAACATGATTCAGGTTTGGTCAAGGAGAATCACTGGTGTTGGTGATGGGCTAGTTCAAGGGACTGAAGCATTTGCTCAGGGTTTGGCTTTTGGGGTTTCTGGTGTTTTAAGAAAGCCAGTTGAGAGTGCCAGACAGTATGGTGTTATAGGCATTGCACCTGGTATTGGCCGTGCTTTTGTGGGTTTCATTGTACAACCTTTAAGTGGGGCTCTGGATTTTTTTTCACTGACGGTTGATGGAATCAGTGCAAGTTTTATGAAATGTGTCAACATTTTAAGTAACAAATCTGTTCCGCAGAGGATGAGAGATCCTCGTGCTATCCATCGAGATGGTATACTAAGAAACTATGACAAAGTTGAAGCTGCTGGACAGGTACATGTCCATTTCTTGTTTTCGAATTGTTTGTTTCTTTTCTTTTTTTCTTTATATGATGGAAAAATAACTGTACAAATAGATTCATGATTCCTTGAAGGCAGGTCTCCAGTCTAATCTCTGTTAAGAAATTCAAAACAAAAGTAGTAATATATTGTGAGAAGAGCAAGTTAAATCTAGTGGATGAGATGAAGCGTCCTTGTGAAATTTCATATATGTCCAGAATTGTTAGGTTCGTCACAGTCAAGCCAACATATCATCCTTAAGCACTAGCCAACATCAACAAGCATAAGACTTACTCCACTAGATTTACTAACAAATCCTATCTTCACTCGAAGTTTCCATACATGCATCTGTATTACACAAAGTTATCCCTCTTGGATGCCCTCGCTCAGGGTGGTTAGCACCCTGTCTGGTTTGGATCGTGCTTTCTGTGTCATAGGCGAGTTAGCTTCCTAGCAGCAGCAGCAGCTGCTGAAGAGAGTGTGTGTTGAGTGTTGTGTTGTATGGGTTCTTACCCCTTTTTTTATTATCTTCTTAATATAATGAAGCGCAGTTCTAAAATCTGTATTACACAGATCACGTGAATGCTTGCACACAGATAATTTGGTCATTATGCCTTCAAAAAAAAAATTTGTTCACTTGTTCTACTAGTTGGTTTTTGAGCCCAAAGGAAACATGGCGACTATTACGGAGCGGAAGCACACAGTTGTACTGGACACTGAAACTTCTGCTAACATGCATTTAAAAATATGCTGAAGCCTTGAAACAATCAAATTATAGTTTATGGTTGCTACATGAGCAACTGTAATCATATAATACATAGTGATGTACTACAGGTGCAATCCAGCTTTATTTAATTAGAGAAAAGGTTCACCTTTGCTAGACTGATCAAACAAAGGTTGTTTCCAAAGAAAAAAAAATAGGAGATAGTTGTCACGTTAGAATAGTTCTGGTCAGATTTTTGGCACAATGTACACTTATTTGATTACTCTGTTCTCCAGATGGCCCTTTACCTGGCAGAAGCAAGCAGATATTTTGCACGTACAGATTTATTTCGGGAACCTTCTAAGTGCGCATGGTCTGATTACTATGAAGACCATTTTAATTTACCAAACCAAAGGATTGCTTTAGTAACTAATAGGCGGGTGATGCTGCTTCAGGTAAGGCTTATTCCTTTTCTTGTCATATTATTGTGTTACTTCAAAAGTTTGATTAGGTCTTTTTTTTTTACAACATATATGTTCTTTGTTTGTAGTGCCTGGATCTAGATAAAATGGACAAGAAACCTTCCAAAATACTTTGGGATGTTCCTTGGGAAGAAGTACTTGCATTGGAGCTAGCAAAAGCTGGGTATCAGAGGCCTTCACATGTAATCATACATCTGAAGAATTTTAGGAGGTCAGAGAACTTTGTAAGGCTTATTAAGTGCAACATTGATGCCGAACGGCAGCCTCAGGCTCTTTCACTTTGCTCTTCAATTCGGAAAATGTGGAGATCTCACCAGGCAGCAACGAAAGTTATACCATTGAAGGTAGTCTCTCTTGTTCTCCTGAATTAAGCCATCTTCTCGTTTTTCTGTAAACTGAACTTGTACTCCTAAACAAAACCATAATAGGTTCCATCAGGCCAGCACCATGTGTATTTTGCATCAGATGATGATAATAGGGAATCCCACAGTCTATCTAGGCCTTTTCTAGGTTCGAGAGGAACTTTTACTGATGTTGAGCAAGAACTCATAAACAATACAGTTAACTTCCAGAAAATGTGGAGCAGTGAACCAGAAATTCGGAGCCGATGTAAACTAGTTGCCAAGCAGGTAAGTCGGTAGAATCTGAGTGGCTAGAAAGGAAAGTATTTTAGATGTGTGATCTAAAACTATTGTTGGTATTTATTTTAGATTGCGGACGACGGAAGGGTGTTTAGCATATGGAGGCCTCTGTGCCCTAATGGGTATGAATTTTGATATGGTATACACGCTAATGTAACTGGACGTACTGACCAATTATTTCAGGTATGTCTCAATTGGTGATGTTGCTCATGTTGGCACCCATCCACCACATTTTGTTGCTGTATACAAGAACATCGATGGGAACTTTGCACTGCCCCTTGGCTATGACCTGGTCAGTTTTCCAATGAGATTTTGTGTCATATATGTTTGGCCAGTGTTGAACTCATTATAGTGAAATAATATAATCCTTCTGTTACTTTTATCATGCATAAATAGCAACTGTTTTCTTTTATTTTGGAACACTGTATGAGGGGGGAAGTCCTATTGATAGATTTTGCTTTCATGATTGCCTTGCCTGCAGGTTTGGAGAAATTGTGCTGAGGATTACAAAAGCCCTGTATCAATATGGCTTCCAAGGCCACCAGGGGGATACGTCCCTCTTGGGTGTGTTGCTGTCCCTTCATTCGAGGAGCCCCACCTTGACTGTGCTTTCTGTGTGGATGAGAGACTCACGGAGGATGCCCAGTATGAGGAGCAAATCGTATGGGCGTCATCTGATGCTTACCCATGGGGATGCTATATCTCCAAGTTCAGAGCGCATCACTGCAGTTCATGGCACTTCGTGTCCCGAAAGAACAATCTGGGCTAAGGCCCAAGAAGATGTTGGTTTTTTATTTTTAATTTTTTTTAAAAAAAATTTACAAAATTAATTTTCCGTTTCGAAATATGACAGAATTAGTCATCCACAGTGGGCGTTTTTTTGTGACGTGGCACACAGCCGGCAGCCGGCGGTGCCGGCTTTTGCGGGCGGCCACCTGGCGGCCAAAAAACGCCCACTGTGTGGGCGTTTTTTGTTGGCGAGGGGGCCGTCTGCAAAAGTGCACGCTGTTTTACGGGCGGGCCTCGGAGCAGTAAAAAAACGCCCACTGCGTGGGCGTTTTTTGTTGGCGAGGGGGCCGCCTGCAAAAGCGCCCGCTGTTTTGCGGGTGGGCCTCGGAGCAGTAAAAAAACGCCTACTGTGTGGGTGTTTTTTGCGCTGCAGGGGGCCGCCTGCAAAACAGACGAGGCCGGCCGCGCACTTTTGCAGGCGGGCCCCTCGCCGCCAAAAAACGCCCACACAGTGGGCGTTTTTTGACGTCCACCTATATATACCCAGCCCCCCTCTTCAGATTTTCATTATATTCACTAAAATTTTCAGAAAAAAAGAAAGAGGAGAGGAGGGAGGAGAAGGAAGTAAACGGCGAAGCCCTGTCAGCTTAAGACCTTGGCTTTTAGGTAAGTTTCTCATACATTACAAGTCTGTTGCTATGCATTAGTAAAATATAATATGCACTAGAGTTGTTTAGTTTTTAGTTGACTCTGGATATATCCGTGAGTAGTATGTATATTAGATCTATAAATAATGATGTTAGAGCATTGCAGTTCATGTTAGAAATAATGATGTTTCTTCTATGCTTTAAACAATGGATTGCATGATTTGAAATGTGACGAATATCGTATTTTCTCTGAATAGATATGTCAACCAAAGTGATGTTTTGGTTGTTCCATGGTAGTGGCACTGTCAGATATGGGCCGTATGGTATAGATCTGTCTGAATTTGGGTCAACACTAAAGGGGATAGATAGGCCAGCGGAAAGAAATTTTCGGTCAGTGTGTAACTGGTTAATGAGGATATTTCATATCAACCCAGAGGTGAACACAATAAAAGTAAATGTAGTAGTCAACCGTGGCAACGAAGAATGCTTCTGGGAATTGATGTTGGTAGATTGCACCGAAACATGAAAATGGTACGTAGAAAATGCATTGCAGCGGGGCTGGGAACCCAGCATTTTCATGGAGGTGCACGATAAAGACAATGCAACCTTGCAAGATATGGAGGGTACAAGCATGGTTAGGACTGATGTTGAAATAGAAGAGGGAAACGACCGTGCTCAGCAAGGAGAAGAACAGGGACATGATGTGCAGGAACCAGAAAGAGAAGGAGAAGCCAGTGAGCCGAGAGGCTTGGCAGATGAGGGCGAGAGGATCAACTCCATTGTTCAGGCAATGGAAAACGAAGATGCGGCGAATGAGGAAGTGGAGGGTGATGAATCTTCTGATGAGGAAGGATGCAATGTGAATCCGTGGCAATGGTCTAATGAAGACTTCTCTGGACTTGCTATTTCAGAGGGATGCCATGTTCCATGGGAGTATAAGAAGAATGAGGTAATCGAGAGAGCGATGTACACAGAGAAGGAAGAATTGATGGAGGCAGTCAAGCTTTGGGCTGTATCACTGCAGAGGGAGTTCTAGGTAGCAAAGTCCACAAAGTTTGTATATGAAGTTAAGTGCATGAGATCCAGCGATGGTTGTTCGTGGAGGGTGCATGCATTTAAGGGAAAGTGGAAGGATTATTGGAAAGTGTCAGTAGTCACTCAGCACAACTGTCACTTGGAAGGTGTACAAAAGTACCACAGAAACATGACATCTGCATTTATTGCTGTAGAGATGTATTCAGATATTGTGCATAATCTGGGATATGAGCCAAGGTCAATAATAAGGCATATCGAAGATAAATTCAAATACACCATTTCATATGCTAAGGTGTGGAGGGCAAAATAGAAGATTATCGAGATGAGATTTGGCACATTCAAAGCCTCATATGATAATTTACCATCTCTTCTTCAATGCATAGCCGCCAGAAATCCAGGGACATGTACAGATCTTATAACATACCCAACCATGGAGAATGACCGTGCAGTATTGGTCTTGCAATGAGCTTTCTTTGCACTAGGTGCTTGCATCAGGGCATTTGTGCATTGTCGTCCAGTACTCTATATTGACGGGACATTTCTGACAGGTAAATACAGAGGTCAGATACTAACAGCAATTGCCGTGGATGGGAACAATCAAGTTCTACCACTGGCATTCGCTTTTGTGGAGAGCGAGAATACCAATAGTTGGTACTGGTTTCTGAAGCAGGTGAAGGTTAGCATTGTTGGTATGAGGCCTGGTGTATGCCTAATTCATAACCGTCACGCTGGTCTTCTTCCGACAATTGAATATCTGAAGAACGGTGATGCAGAGATGGGATATGGTAAAGATTGGCTAGATGTTCAAAGTCGGTGGTGTATGCGTCACATGGGTGCTAATTTTTACAAGTAGTTTAAGCGGAAGAGCTTGATGGATTTATTTAAGAGGCTGTGCGGACAGAATCAAGAGAAAAAATTCAATGAGCTTTGGAGGAGGTTGGACGAGCTCACAACAAAGCAAATGGAAGAGCACTCAAGCCGATTAGCACCTGTTGGTGAGGATGGTCCAGAGTCCTTAGGACCGTTGCCCACAGATGGTCCAAACATCAGAAGGAGATCGGCATCTGCTGTGAGAAAATTTTCGTACTGGATAGAGAATGAGCCTAAGGAGAAGTGGTCTTTGCTGCATGATGTCGGCGGAGCGCGGTTTGGTATTATGACAACTAATTTGGCTGAAGTTTACAACTGGGTGATACGTGGTGTTAGAGACCTTCCCTTGGTTGCCATTGTTGAGTTCATCCTGCATGGAACATGCAGATATTTCAGAGACCGGTACCAAGTCGCTGCCCTATCAATGCAAGTGCGAGGTGTTTTCTTCGGACATATGCTGACAAATTATCTGGAGGAAAAACGTAAGAAGGCAAAAGAGCATAGAGTTATAACTCAAGGTACTAGAGAGCACCGATTTGAAATCTTATGTGCTGATAGGGCCAAGCGTGGAATATATAGAAGAAGAGTTGTGCAAGAATGCATACTTAAAGAGGATGGGTATTGCGCATGCACGTGCCACAAGTCAAGACACTACCACAAACCATGTTCCCATGTTATTGCAGCGAGCTCGGAGTGTGGAATACTTGATCGTACTTTTGTATCTCCCTATTTCACCAAGGAAGCCATATTGCATACATGGTCACATGAAATTTATGGTTTTGGCATAGCGGGGAATTTTACAAGTACAGTACCGCAACCTACCTATATTCCAGACCCAAGTAAGATCAGAGACAAGGCTGGGCGTCGGAAGACAAGACGTATTCGAAACGCCATGGATGAGTCCGAAGCAGGTGGAAGGTACAAACGTTGCAGCAAATGCGACAAGGAGGGACATACTTACAAGAAGTGCCCGAAGGACTCAGACATGCCGACAACAGCAGAAGCCCCACCATCAGGATCCGGATTGGATGGTACCCCGCCAATAGGAGAAGGGACAACTTCTAGGCCCACCAGGCCAAGGCGTGCACGCGTGCCTCGTGGTTCGGTCGTGTAGTGATGTGTAGTAAGCTTGGTTAAGATTATGTAATGTACGGTTTTTGCTTTGTTGTAACTGAAGTGAACAAACTTGTTGTTTGAACCTATCTTCCGGATGTAATGTTCATAATCTCAGTCTTGTATTTGAATATATTTCTATTACATGTTGTATGTGCATTCTTTATGTTTCAAATTCGATCATTTGTTGTTGTACCTTAAATTTATTATTGTATACTTTTTCACTTTCTATTTGCATGTGTCATATGTGTTAACTGTGATAATGTCATGCAGGGATGGCGGACGACACACCAGAGCTGCTAGATCGAGGGATCGATCTGCAGCACCGCTCATACCGTATTGCGGTGCAGAACGCCAATCTGCCCATACTTCGACTGCGACCGTCCAGACGTCTACTTTCAGTGGACCCTCGGTTCTGTTCCAGGTATCCGTTGACTCTTTGAGGTCTCCCAATTAAGTACACATGGCTTCTTAATAACATAAAATTTTTATGTGCAGGTTACGTGAGGCAGGCCTCCTCCCGTTGTGTTGTCTTATGGAGGCCCGAGCTGGTGAGGCCGATGAGACGAGGAGGTGAAGTTTCGATAGGTCTCTTCTAGCAGCCCTGGTCGACCGATGGAGGCCGGAGACGCACACGTTCCACTGCCGTGCGGGGAGGTCACACCGACGCTTCAGGACGTTGCGTTCTTGCTTGGGCTTCCCCTCGCTGGCGATGCCGTTGGGCCAGTCGACGGACTTCATGATTGGCGAGACGACATGATGGCCCGCTTCGGCCACGTACAGCATCACCCTGCACTTCCAGCTATGAGCAGCCTCCCTCCGTGCATGACCATGGGCCCGTCGCAGCAGTGGCTCATGCAGTTTACCGTAAGGCCTATTTTAAAAGAATTTTATCAATTTACAGTTGTACTCAACTTTATTAACTGTATCTTTTTCAGTCCGATCAGCTACACCCAGAGGCTGACGTGTACTCTGTGCAACGGAGCTTGGAGGCCTACTTGTTGTGGCTTTTTGGCTGTGTCATGTTCACCAGCAGCGCTGGACATGCCGTCGACAAGGTCATGATCCCCTACGCGCGCGATCGCTGATGCTGATGAGGGAGCAGTGCCACAGTGGAGCTGGGGATCTGCAGTACTGGCGGCGATGTACAGGGGCCTTTGCGAAGCGTGTACGAAGATAGAAACAGGTTCTTTGCTCACTGGTTGTCTCCTCCTTCTACAGCTATGGGCAGCTGAACGGTTCGCGATTGGTCGACCTGTGGTGGATCACACCGCCTATGAGGAGGACCTGTATTTGTAGCATCCACCCGAGGACTTCCCCACCATGGGTACAGTCTGGTGCTGTCGTCAGGTTCGTGTTCCTAGCTGACGTATATAGTTAATTCGTATCGTACCTTCTAACCCATTTATTGTTATATTTCAGCGACGATGGGCACATGTGCAGGTCACGCGGTCATACAACGAGTTTATGCTGGAGTTCGATAGGATACAACCGACCGACGTGATCTGGGAGCCTTACAGCCAGGAGGCTATCCATGCACGAGCTCCCCTTGGGCTGTCCACGTTGTGCACACGTGACCAGGCCTTCTGGCTGACGCTCCGACCGATGGTGTTCGACATATTCGTCGAACCGCACTGCCCATGGCGTGTTTTGCGCCAGTTCGGTCTCATGCAGTCGTCCCCTGTCCCTATCATCTGTACCGTCCCTGCAGATGCTCATAGGTAAGTACTACTAACAACTGACTTTGAAAAATTAATCGCAGTAGACATGTCTTACTCAAATTTGTGTTCAGGCTGACTCGGAGGGGACAGGTCGGCGACAACTTATGGGTTCCACGTCTGCAGCCAAATGTGGACGATTGGTTGCTTGCCACAGAGGACGTCGTTGATGAGTACCGCCCCCACACCGAGGACTCGTACATGATATACCTTTGGTGGTACCAGCCTCGTACCCGCACACGTGTCACCTTCGTTCCTCCGGAGCAGCAGCCACACGTCACCGCCGTGGGTGACGCTTACCCTGCGCACCGTGATCAGGAATACTTCCGCGCCGTGAGTACTTGAATCTCTCATATATATCAGTAGTTCATTACGTATATCTTTCATCTTACTTAAAACTGAAATTAGGTCAATGGTACGCAACTACTTTACACGGAGGTTGACTCCGTGTGTCGCCGCTTGGAGGGTGGCTTGGCGTTGACAGTGGACGAGCAGCGCACCTCGTACACGCGGATGCGTACGACGCTTAGATCTGTGCTGAGGGCTCTGACTTGTTGGACCTCCGACGCAGCGCCTCAAATTCCTGCACCGGCACCCGCAGCACGTCCTCCTGCACCCCAGAACAGAGGTAACTCCGTGTACCGCACCTCGTCTACCTATGTTTTTGCAATCTGGATGACTGTGTGACTTACGACGACACCTTTCATAGCGTTCTCTACGCTGTACCTTCGTTCCTCCGGAGCGGGGTCCTCGGTGCACGGAGCAGAGGCATCCAGGCACTTCACTCATGCTCCACCCAGCGCGTCGGCCCATGGTGAGGGTTCCTCCGCTCAGGGAGCAGCCTGGGGAGCCTGGCCTTCGCCCCATGGAGTGGGTACCTCCCCTCAGGGAGCAGCCTGGGGAGTCTTGCCTTCGCCCCATGGAGTGGGTACCTCCGCGCAGGGAGCAGCTTCGACGTCGGGCCAGGGAGCCGGCACCTCGTCGCGGACCTACCGACTACCGAATTACCCCCCACTGACGCATCGATCAGCGACGAGGAGGTCGAGACCGGCCCTTCACAGCTTGCAGGAGCACCTCCGCCCTACACGCAGGAGTTATCACAGATGACTCCAGTGCAGCACGTCCGCGCGACTCGAGGAGTTCCACCGGATCGCCACACCTACTCGTCGGGGCACGTGCGACCGAGGAGGACGAAGAGGGGTAGGGGGCAGGGGCAGGGACAGGCTCAGGGACAGTAGTACCCTGTACGATGTAATTACTGTCTTGATGTATGATACGCACTATCCTTTTGTCAAAATTTACCATAAACCCTAAACCCTAAAAACCCTAAACCCTAAAAACCTTAAACCCTAAACCCTAATCCCTAATCCTTAAACCCTAAACCCTAAAAACCCTAAACCCTAAACCCTAATCCCTAAACCTTAAAAACCCTAAACCCTATACCCTAAACCCTAAACCCTTACATGCTTGCATTACATCCGTTATAATAGTCCATTACAGCACAGTTAAAAGTCACGGAAACAGTTCATTACAATTAAATTATAGGTCCGGTAGGGCGATGAGCTACTAATCCGAATTCATCTAACAAAACGGCCCTAATAATCTGAAACATAACCGGGAAGCAAGTCTTCATCTTCAGAACCACTATCCTCTCCCACAAACGCATTGGTACGGCTACGCTCAGCTGCGTTGGCCTCTTCTTCCTTTTTTTTGTAGTAAGCGGCCTCCAAGACATCAAGGGCTTGGGTGAACGCTTCATCATACTCCTCTTCTTCCTTTTTTTTGGTAGTAAGCGGCCTCCAAGTCATCGAGGGCTCCAAAAAACGCTTCATCATACTCATCGTCCTCGTCGTTCATCGGCATCTCCGCCTCCACCATCTTCTGCTTCATCTTCGCATCAGCACTCCTCTTTTCGACCTCCTCCATCTTCTCCCTCGCATGCAAGGATGCTTCCTCTTCTCTCTTCTTTTTCCATGCATCACAGTCTTTCTTCCACCGAGCAGCACTTGGGGTTTGGACACACAATCGTCGGGCATAGTCAACCTGCGCTCGCTTCCGCATCTTAATGTAGTTGTCCATAAGCTGAGTACCAGACCTGAACTTCAAGTCCATTAGTTGCTTTTGCTTCAGTGTATCCATGTATTCCCTGCGGTCTTCAACATGAGCAAAAACCTCCCACTTGCATTTTCTAAGGCTCTGTGATCGACCGGAACAATTTAAAGTCAGCAAATACAAAAAGTTTGGATATCAAGTGAGCAACAAGTGGAACAAAAGGACCTCATCGTAATCAACCATATGGCCGCACCGATAGCCTATTCCAAGCTTCGATGGTAGTAGACCATACTGTGCTTCGACACCACATTTGCACAACACAGGAGGCTTGGGGGTAACCACTTTTCTCTTCTTGTCCATCTTCGGCTCCGGCCATTTGTTCTTTGGACCCCACAGCCACTCCCTGAAGTTACACTTCCACAACAAGGTATACCCACCCTACAATGTAAAATGTTAGTACATGCACAAATACTAAGAAAGTCATGACCGCATACAATTTGCACTTACTCCGGTGGGGTTAGGACATTCAAACTCGTTAGGCCTATCTGAACTTATTACAGAATAATCTCCGCATTTGCAACGAGGCGGAGATTCAAGCCATCTCAATTGGGCTATTTCCTTCTCCTCGTCTGTCATTGGGGGGGTCAGGGGAAGGTGCCACCCACCGCTCGAATTGATCGGGTGGATTATGCTTCCCTTTCCACCATTCGTCAAACTGGAGATACCTTGGGTCGAATTTGTCTGGACCGTCAATCCACTGAAAGAAAAAGCACCGCTCATGGGCCTACAAAACATGATTGCTAACGACATTGTTAGAGATGCAAGAGCTGCAATTACTAGTAATGAATAAAGGCGCAGTGACAGAGGTGCCATTACTTACATTGAATCCACCGCATGTGTAGTAGCAACGGACAGCTGTGTCCTCATGACGAGATTGGCCAATATCAGCCGGTTCTCCACAGTCATAATTTGGGACAGGGACTGCAGGAGGAACAGGAGCATCCTTGCTAGACACGTCGGGATACAATTCTCTAGGGCGACCTCGTTTCTTCCAAAACTCCGTCCGCCACAAGTTTTGCATATCTATTCAGAGAAAATACGATATTCGTCATATTTCAAATCATGCAATCCATTATTTAAAGCATAGCATAAACATCATTATTCCTAAAACCTAAATATATCTATTCAGAGAAAATACGATATTCATCACATTTCAAATCATGCAATCCATTGTTTAAAGCATAGAAGAAACGTCATTATTTCTAACATGAACTGCAATGCTCTAACATCATTATTTATAGATCTAATATACATACTACTCACGGATCTATCCAGAGTAAACTAAAAACTAAACAACCCTAGTGCACATTATATTTTACTAATACATAGCAACAGACTTGTAATGTATGAGAAACTTACCTAAAAGCCGAGGTCTCAAACTGACAGGGCTTCGCCGTTTACTTCCTTCTCCTCCCTCCTCTCCTCTTTCTTTTTTTCTGGAAAATTTAGTGAATATAATGAAAATCTGAAAAGGGCGCTGGGTATATATAGGGGGACCCCAAAAAACGCCCACACAGTGGGCGTTTTTTTTACTGCTCCGAGGCCCGCCCGCAGAACAGCGCGTACTTTTGCAGGCGGCCCTCTGGCCACCAAAAAACGCCCACACAGTGTGCGTTTTTTGGGCGCAAGTGGGCCACCCGCAAGAGCCGGCACCGGTGGCGGCCGGTTGTGTGCCACGTCACAAAAAACGCCCACACAGTGGGTGTTTTTTAAAAAACGCCCACTGTGGACGACTAGTTCTGTCATATTTCGAAACCGAAAACTAATTTTGTAAATTTTTTTAAAAAAATTAAAAATAAAAAAATTCGTCATTTGTGCACCGAACATCAGAGACTCCATGTCAAGACAAGCAAACGCGCCGTGCATGAAGAAGGTGTACATAATACATGCAAGTGCGTGCAAGAAAACTCGGCTGAGACAAAGATTAACAGTCTCGTGCAAGAAAGCTCGAAGAAAGTTGCTCCTTTCAGACCGCTGCATTTCTCGGTGGTCAAAGCATACGCCGGAGCCTTGCATCCCAACATTTCGGTTGGGTGCAAATGTTGTAAACTAGAGTAGTAGGTTAAAAGGTTGTAAATGTAAAACTTTGTAACGTTTGATATAGTTTTTGTCCAGCATTATTACATGGTAATAAAACATGTCATTTGTTTTGAGGGTGGATAATTATTGTTACGTGATGCAGTTTTCGTTCTATGTTTTGTTGCTGTCTGGGTTTGCAATTGAGCGAGAGTGAAGAGAGAATGGTAGGGTTGCCTTCAGGTTTGCAGGCATCTGATAAAGACTCTTAAAATGAGATCTGAAATCTCATCTTGTATGTTGTATATGTTGGATATTTAGTCATTTTACACCATGTATTAATCCATAAATGTGATAAGCAAAATACTAACGCTAGTATGATGCGTGCGACAGCCTCATAATCGCTACTGCTACTGCTACTCATTAATATAAGCAAAATAACAGCAGCAATGAAATGAAGCATAAACAGGGATCTCAGTTTATACCCTAGCGTGCTACTGCCGGTACCCGCGGCCAGTACAGCACCATTGTCGCCTGGAGCGCCACCTGCAGGGATGGCGGTGAAGTTCGCCGCACCAGTAGCAGCGACGGCGTCGCCGGCATCAGCGCTGGCTCCCACACTCGCACCAGCACGCGTCCTCGTGGCCACCATCTTGGTGCTGGACGGAGACGAAGTCGGGGAAGGCAGCAGCAGCGTGTCGGAGCAGTCGCGCCCGTGGACGCTCCCCAAAAACTTGATTGCCCGCCTACCCGAGCAGGTACGCTTGACGGGACAAGTTCCGGAGGCCTGCTCACCAGAGCCGCCTGTGCTCGCAGGGGATCTGGCCGGAGGTGCACAGGAGCGGCTCAAGCTCGAACAGTGGAGTGGAGGCGGCTGGTCTGGTCGGGAGGCACACACGTTAACCCTAGTCTCCGACAGAAGCCCCTTATATAGGAGGCGGCCGAGTGGCAAAACAAGGCCTAGGCCAGCCCAAGGCCCACGGCCTCAGGCCGAAGCCAAGCCAGCCAGCCCACGGCCGCCGGCGGGCGGCGCGGCTCGGCTCGGCTCGGCTCGGCGGCGGCGGCGCGCGCATGTGGGTCCCAGGTTCTCCTCCTTAATCAGCTTATGTGGGCATCCCAATGCTCACTATTTAAGTTGATTGTCCTCTAGGTAATTAGTCAAGTTGGTACTAATCACATTTCCACTTAATCACACAATTGTGGGCCTTTAAGGTTTACTGATTATTTAGAATAAATAATGGGCTTGGCCCAATTATCCTAACAGTATATGTCACGCAAGTATAACGTGTTATTTATTCATGTAATGTACTCTCTCATAGAGTAGCTATGTTTCTGTGCGATGAGTTTTTTTTTTTTCTCTCCAAAGAGTTTTTATGTTTTAACCTCTTTTCTTACCCACGGAGCATCTAACATTTAGTCACTGGAGGTTCCGTAAGAGTAACATCAAATCCCCAGAATGATTGGTTTTCTAAAACCTTTTGGTAAAAGGGTTGCCGGCAGAAGTATCCGCACATCGAAGGCTGGAAGAGGAAGCAAACAAACGATCTGCTACTGCGTTGCGTGCACCCTCACTGTCACCAATGCAATGGCGAGCGAGCTCCCGGTGGAGCAAGATTTTTTAACAGGAACTTGCTGAAGATAAGCACGCGGCACGTCCGCACATACGACGCCTGATTGACGTGCCGCACATCACGTAGGGCGCTCCCGTCCCGTGCCTCGAACGTTTCGGATGAGAATCAGGCGGCGATGATGGATCTCGTCCGTCTGTCATCTCGCATGCATGCACGCAAGAACGTCGAACGCGCCTCTGAAGCGCAGGTCCGGCACGCAACGCCGGTGGTTGTGGTCCACGGCGAGGCAGACACCCGAGAGAGAAACAAGACCGTGACGCAGACACGATCCGGTGGGGACTTGAAAGCAGACCGCTGCTGGTGTCTGAATTCTCGTCGAGCGAAGGAAATATCAGGTACGGGGGGAGAGATATTTCAGCAGAATCGCAAACCACTGCAACTCAAACTCAGTCAGTGGACAGCCGAGGAATGAAAAGAAACAATTTTTGTCTGAAATTGTTAGCTACCCACAGTTTCGAAATGCCCATGTATTTTTCTTTTTTTAGTGGAGGGAGTGAGTTTCTTTTGTTCCAGGAGGAAAGCTGGAGGTGCCGGCAACTCGTCAAAGGGCCATGACCAAGCAGCAGGCAGTTGGTGACATCAGCAGCAAGCAGCCAAGCACTTCGCACCATGGCAAAGCGTTCTAACTTTTCAAGAATTTCAGATTGAAATAAATGAAGCACGGCAACAGAGGAGGGGGTTGTGGAGAGTCGGTGTGTGGAACCAGAGCCACAAGCGCGCCACCGGAAGGGGCCCAACCCAAAAGGTCACCGGCGCCGTGGCCCACGAGCCAAACCTGGCAACGTGAAAAGCGCAGAAGAAACCAAACCAGCGAAAGCAGCGGGTCGGTCCCGCGCACCCGCGGTCGGGTCCGGCGAACATGGGGTGGAGATGGCGCGGCGACGGGGCCGCGCGGATAAGGCCGCCATGCGAGCCACGCGTCTGCTCTTGGTGCCCGCGCCTGGCCGTGTCACCACCAGCTCATCGCCTACGCAGCAGCCAGCAGCATCAGGACCAGGTACGACGTACGCGCGCTCGCCTCGGGATCCGGCTCGCCAGTCACCAAAACTGCTGCAGTGCCCTCGTGCTCTGGTAGGCCTTGGAGCCATGCATGTCGCGTGAATCGTGACCATTGTCCGTGTAGGATTTGTCGGTTGTTGGTTTGTTGATGGTCATGTTGAGCGTTAACGAGACCATTTCTGCAGTTGAGAGGGAAAATAGGTGTTCTACTAAAGCTTTTATTGTCCATAGATGGGGTGTACGCTTTGTGAGCCTAACAGTAATTGTTTGGGTGGGAGGTAACCATTCAATTGTATACCCTCTTTTAACTCAAAACATCTTTTTAACATAGGACCTAGCATCTCTAAGAGTTACCAAAACACTCTCCGCAATCTAGGATTTTAGCAAGACTGGAGAAAAAAACACATCTCCAATAACTTCCAACCCATCTCCCAATCTTTTGATACTCTGTCCCCACGCACGGAAAAATATGTGCGTGTAACGACATGCCAATCTAGAGGTGGAAGTATGTGGAAGAATAAAGGGTGAGACGGTTGCCTATGCAGATGTATAAGAGAAAAAAAAAAATATATTCGTTCAAAAAGAGAGAGAGAGAGAAAAGGTATGAAAAAAATAGTGGGGGTGGCTTAGAGATAGTTTATGATTCTTGATGGAATGTCTTCTAGAAGGAGCGAGATTTACAAAGTACTGGAGGAACCCAACAAATACGGATTACATTTTATTAGCCACTTGAGAACTCATTGATTTTTTTAATTAATTTTTAGGAACTATTGAAGATGCTATTACATCGTGATACCAAGCAAGTAAATATGAGCGATTGTAACTACAGAGGTAGTGACAGTCGATAGGACAACAGAGAGAAAGGACGGACGAGATAGTAAGCCGTCTAGGTCCGCCGTCCGCGTCTATGCTGACTCACTCGCGTTTAGGCTTGTTGTCCGCAAAGGCACAAGCCTCCAAACCGGCCACGTACCTAACACCACGTAATGCCTAATCTGTGGTCCTTTCTCCCTGCGCTTTTTGGCACGTTCATGTTGCTGTTTTTCATTTTTATTTACGGTAAAAAAAATTAATGCATCACCACGAAATCCCCAATTTCCCATTGGCGCAAGTGGCACGTGACTCATTCGCAGCTCGCCGCGGTCGCGCTTGGACCGGACCGGCCTCCCACGCCCCACGCAGCTAGCCCCGCCGGCGGCCTCACGAACGCGGGTCGGGTTGAACACGTCAACCCGCGCGCCACGTCGGCCTCCCGCTTCGAGGTCGAGAACGGATACTTTTCTTATCCGTTTATTACATGGCCTTGCTCTAGCAGCCAAGTGTAGGAAAACTGCGGACGTGGCGCGCCTGCGCATCTGACTGACTGTTGACGACCCGATGGAATATCTGATCTGATAGCGTCGCGCCGTCGTGTGACTCGTGCTACGCTGATCACTCACACTCCTTAATCCGCTTTTGGCTAGGGTGAGTCAGCCTAGCTCTAGAATAGCCTAGCTTACCATTACCAGCCAGTGCCAGTCGGCGTCACACGTCAGCCATGGTAGTATTTGTCGTTCGTTGCTTTAATTTGCTGTCGCATTACGGAGTATGCATGTGAACGAATATATGAGGTCGGATGGTGTTTATGCAGGACAGGTGTCAGGCAGGGGGCAATTAGCTGCTGCCTGATGAGACAAAATTAAATAAAAATAAAAATCATTTGGATAAGACCACCAGCGGCGCCTATCATCCGCAGCAGGCAACGGAACGGACGGGTTGATAAGCTGACGCGATCATCAGTCTCCAACTAGATCGCGTCCACTTAAATTAGTCCTAATCCAGTAATCCTAGTCGTTAATAATTTGGTTAGGGATAAGCGCCCGTGCCATCCATCGCCATCGCCCCCGGCTCCACCGGCAATTTCCTCTATAAATAGACCTCCCAGCGCACACCGAGACTCTCCTCCCATTTGCTCAGCCTTCTTCTGCAGACGGGTTTGAAATCACCTCGCTCAATTCAAATCGTTTGTGTTGCTTGCGGCTGATTGGCTGCTCAGTTCCTCTCTGATCCAGAGGCAGGCAAAGGAAGCCATGGCTCTGATGACGCTGCGTTCCTCGACGTCGTTCCTGTCGCCCCTGGACCCCACCTCCAAGCTCCTCCACAAGCCCACCGACGAGGCGCCACCCTGCTGCGTCGCCGTGCCGGGCCCCGCGCCCAGCCGCAGGCCGCGCGCGCTCCGGGCGGCCGCGGCCGCGGCCGCGGCACCCTCTCCTGCGATGGACCGCGAGCCGGCGGCGGAAGCGCCCGAGCTGCTTCACTGCGGCGGCGCGGGCCACCAGCACGGGCTGTCGCGCGGCGGGGTGCCGGTGTACGTGATGCTGCCGCTCGACACGGTGGGGCCCGGCGGCCAGCTGTCGAGGCAGCGCGCCGTGGCGGCCAGTCTGATGGCGCTGCGGGGCGCCGGGGTGGAGGGCGTCATGGTGGACGTGTGGTGGGGCGTCGTGGAACGGGAGGGACCGGGGCGCTACGACTGGGAGGCCTACGCAGAGCTCGTCCGCATGGTGGAGCGCGCCGGACTCCGGCTCCAGGCCGTCATGTCCTTCCACCAGTGCGGTGGCAACGTCGGCGACACCTGCAAGTAAGCATCTCTATATTCCATAAATCACCTTGTCTGGGTTCTCGTAGCTGTCGCAATCACGCTGATAAAGCTGCGACGTTGATTTGTTGCGAGCTGAGCTCTTGATACTTAAGAGTTCAGATTTCGTTTTGTGAAATCTACTGCGATGTTGAAAGGTTCTGAGGAACCAATTGCTGTGCTTAGCTTCAAAGGTGTCTAATCTAGAAGCATAAAGCTAAAACAGGGGGGTTACAGTTTGGTAGGCGGTTACGTCCGTTTAATCTGCAGTTTATCGCTTTTCATTTGTTGGTCCCTTGCACGCAAGGAACTTGGTATGCCCCGGTCGGCAAGCAATCAGAACACTGTATTACTATTAGCAAGAGTACAGACAGAGACAAGTCTCTATCACAGAAATTGAAGGGGGAATTGTGCCTGATTATGTGGTCATAATTTTGCAAACCTCTGACTAAGAACACTAAAATTTTGTATGAGTAAGTTTGTAGTGCTAAACTGCTAACCGACAGCAGCAAACTGTGCCTGATTTAAGTTACCATAATTAATTTTGCAACAGAAGTGATTAAACAAAAACAGAGTATGCCTAACGAACTTGGATGAAAAGGGTGAATGATTTCGCTGTTTCTGGTATGGTACTCTTAATTGATTGGTTGATTGATGTTGGTTGCTCTGACGTTTGCAGCATCCCGTTGCCTCCATGGGTGCTGGAGGAGATGAGCAGCAACCCGGACATCGTGTACACGGACAGGTCCGGCCGCCGGAACCCCGAGTACATCTCCCTCGGCTGCGACACGCTGCCGGTGCTCAAGGGCCGGACTCCCATCCAGGTCTACACCGACTACATGCGCAGCTTCCGCGAGAGGTTCCGTGACTACCTCGGCAATGTCATCGCGGTAATGATCAATTAAAACCAGACCGTTATTACAATTGATCACTTAACATTGCAATAGCAGTTACGGATGTCATGATGTTGTGATCTTAGGCTAAACCACACTTGTGTTTCACTGTTGCAGGAGATCCAAGTGGGCATGGGTCCTTGTGGAGAGCTGAGGTATCCTTCGTACCCTGAGGCCAACGGAACCTGGCGTTTCCCGGGCATTGGCGAGTTCCAATGCTATGACAAGGTACGAAATAACACAGGCGCACTTGTTTGATGATGAAGGGTATCCGGAGTTGCAGGCGAACGTTCGCTGAATTCTTGTGCGTGTTTGCGTTGGTACAGTACATGCGGGCATCGCTGGAAGCCGCGGCGGTGGCAGCGGGCCACGAGGAGTGGGGGAGGGGCGGACCGCACGACGCCGGGGAGTACAAGCAGATGCCCGACGACACAGGCTTCTTCCGGCGCGACGGCACGTGGAGCACCGAGTACGGGAACTTCTTCCTGGAGTGGTACTCGGGCATGCTCCTGGAGCACGGTGACCGCGTCCTGGCCGCGGCCGAGGCCGTGTTCGGCGGCACGGGCGCAGTGCTCTCCGCCAAGGTCGCCGGCATCCACTGGCACTACCGGACCCGGTCCCACGCGGCGGAGCTCACTGCCGGGTACTACAACACGCGGGACCGCGACGGGTACGCGCCGATCGCGCGCATGCTGGCCAAGCGCGGCGCCGTGCTCAACTTCACGTGCATGGAGATGAAGGACGAGCAGCAGCCGCAGCACGCCAGCTGCTCCCCGGAGCAGCTGGTGCAGCAGGTCAAGGCCGCGGCCTGCAAGGCCGGGGTGGAGCTCGCCGGCGAGAACGCGCTGGAGCGGTACGACGAGGCGGCCTTCTCGCAGGTGGCGTCCACGGCGCGCGGCGCGGGCCTGGCCGCGTTCACGTACCTGCGCATGAACAAGACGCTCTTCGACGGCGACAACTGGCGGCAGTTCGTGTCCTTCGTCAGGGCCATGGCCGACGGCGGCGCGAGGCCGGCGCTGCCGCGGTGCGACACGGGCCACTCGGATCTGTACGTCGGGTTCCTTGACGCCGGCAAACAGAGGAAGGCGCCGGAGGCCGAGGGCGCCGCCACCGCCGCGGCGGTCTAGGTGGATGCCCATGCCTGTGATGTGCGTGCGCACAGACGCATGCGCCGTGCTGTTGTTGTATATGTGTAGGGTACGTGCACCGGAGAAGGGGAACTGTATAGATTCAGTCAGGGCCTTGCAGGTTGCAGAGTTTTATAGGCTGTAATCGTCGCAGGTAGGTAAGGAGGCAGGCTGGCGTAGGTAGGATTTTAGGTTATGGTGGTCCACTATAACATAATTTTTTTAAACCACTATGAATATGACATACAATTAAAATAAACTGGAATTAAATAATAGAACTATTCTACAATAGAGTTTTAGGATTTTTAATTTACCACTCCAATGATCCACTAGTGTCTTTGAACTGAAATGAAATAGAACTAAAATAGTGATGCCTCCTACTCAGGATTTAACGTTTTAGGGGAGAAAGGAAAAGGTAGACACCGAATACACAGGGAGAATACACGGGGAGAACTACTACGCCTATGGCCGTGCTGGCTGCTGCTGCTGTGTGTTGCAGTGTTGCTCGGCCTGCTCAACCATCCAGCCGCCGCTGCCACCGTTGCAATGAACACAAAAAGAGGCCAGACGTTGAGGACTTAGCTCTGGGCTCCTAGATGTGAATCCTGTGATGTCTGACGTCTTAAGTTCCAAGCGGCAGCAGGCGGGGAATGAGATCCTCTCCAGTTGGCCACTTGACTTGTCTCTACGGTTGCATAACATCCGGCCGCTTATTTTTTTATCTAACGGTGAGCAGGAGCATATACGCTGCTTGCCTCAGCTAGCTGGGCTTCGGCCCAATACCAGCACAGCCCTTCACGCAAATAGAGCTGCTCTCCTAGTCTGTCGCCAGTGAAATTGGCGGCGGCAGCGGCGGCGCAGGTTCCACTCCAGGAGCACACGTCGCTGGAGGCCGAGCGTGTGGTGGCGATGTTCGCGCTGGACACGGAGCTGGCACGTGCCGCGGCGGCGGACCGGCGCGGGACCCAGGGGACACGTCGCGCGTGCGCCGTGCTCTTTGACGCGGCGGGCGCGCTCAAGGCGGCGGCGGCTCGCGCACGGCGGCGCGACCAGCTGTGCCACATGACGGCCTCATGCTCGCGAAGGCACTCGAGTGTTTCTTCGAGCGCGCCGTCGCCGGACGCAAGCAGCCGGCTCTGTGCAAGTCGTCGTGCGCCGCGGCCGTGCGGAATGCCTCAAGCTGGCCGACGCGGAGAAGGACAACTGCCAGGAGTACTTCGAGGGCGGCACCGCCGGTCCCTTGCCTCGCCAATCTGGTGACGAGTGGTCGGGAGCGCCGCGCCGCTCCGGTGACGAACTTGGCGAGGATGGAGCCGCTGCGCCGATGTAGTGCCTGCAGCAGCGTCAGGAACGGCGCGCTCGCTGTGCTTGATAAGAACGACATCGCCCAATCTGGTGCGGCGCGAGAAGAAGATGGAACGAACGGGACGCTCCGGTGACGACGGGGAGCCGCGCGGGTGTGGAACGACCGGCGATAGAGGCGGAAGTCGGAGTCAGGATAAAAATCGGTACTCGTCACATAGGTCGGTACAAGGCCCATTTAGAATTAGTTTCTTAAAGGCCACGCTTGAATCTAAAAGCAACGGCTATCAGCAACTGCAGAGACAGGTTGCATCTGTCAACCGGAGAGGACGCAGGCGGATGGATGCACATATAGAACGTCACGAAGTCCAACTTACCTCCGGCCAAGATTCCTAAGCGTTAGTAGGCTTTGGTCCAAGATTACAGGGTGGTCCCTGGCCCACACGGTCCACCCTCTAGCTCCGCCCCTGCATGCCAGACCTTAGGCTGTCATCAGTTTATTTGTTCCATTTCGAACTGTGTTATAAAGGAGCAGCTTGGCGACTGTTCATTGTCGTAAATTTAGCTCAAGGAAAATATAAATGCCATTTACTACAAGTAGCTGCATGAACTACTAAAGATTCCTGGCATTACATCTCGTGAAGCAGCAACCATACATCAACAAAGTTAGCTCAACTGTATTTTATCCCGGAAGGATAGATGGTTTGTATGATAAGCTGAATGTTGGATCTGTCACCTTCTCCATATGGCTAGTAGATAGGTGGGCAGTTCAATGGGATAGTATATTTTTGAGGTTGACGACGGGAGGGGTCTGAGCATCCCCACCTGATATATTATGCCATACATGCCGGCGAAATCGCGCGGTGATGGCAGGGGCACATGGCCCAAACATGGATTCAACGGATTACATAGTGGAGGGGGAAAGAGTTAGAACGGTAAATTATTACACCACAAGGACAAGATATTAGCACTTCTTCGGGGGGAGGCGGCACCTCCACAGTCTTGCCGACTCCCTACAAGCAGCAATCAGACGCGAATGGCTTGGGGGCATCCTTCTGAAGACGACGTCGTGTCTAGTTTTCCACAGTTCCCAGCATCTAAGGAGAAGCAAGGAAGAGAGCGTCATCCTTGGCATTGGCAGCGGAGCTGTTGTCTCCCACAGGCGGCTGACCTCTGCAATGTTTCCTATCTGCCATCCTATTCTCACCCAAAAAGTTTGCGCAAATGAGCACCCAGATATCACTCCACAACCAACAGTGGGCCGCGGATGTCTCCGGGGAGACTACGGCAGTCGTCATCACGGAGTGCCTTCGCCTCTGGCCGAAGTTGGAAAATATCCAGCTACAGCCGGACGTCCAGGACCACTTCATCTGGAAGTAGTCCGCAGGGGGTGACTACTCCAGCTCCTCGGCCTACCGCGCGTTCTTCCTTGGCAGGACGACGATGCTAGGAGCCAAGAAGATCTGGCGAGCATCCACTCCTCCGAAAGTCAAGTTTTTCTTTTGGCTCGCACTGCACGGACGCCTATGGACGGCCGAACGTTGGATGCGCCATGGCCTACGGCAGCAGGCAAATTGTGCGCTCTGCGACCAGCACGAGACAACTGACCACCTGTTGGCCTTCTGTGTGTACACCCGCGAGGTTTGGCACCGACTCCTAGGCCGGGTGGGCTTCCAACACCTATGCCCGGACGAGTCGTCCTCACTGGTCACCTAGTGGTTTGAGCCTGCACACGCGTCCTAGAATCCTTCAGGCGGGGCTTCGACTCCCTGCTACTCCTCGTCTCATGGGAAGTATGGAAGGAGCGCAACAGGAGGACGTTCGACTCCAACACCAAAACTCCATCACAGCTTGTTGAGCTCATCAGGAACGAGGGCGACTCTTGGATCGCGGCGGGCTTTCATAGCCTCACGCCTTTGTTCGCGGCTGCCCCCTAGTGCAACCGTTCCGCTTCCTGTCGCACGATAGTTGCTCGAGTAATACATAACCCGAAGCGCCACCGTTAAAGCCGGTGCCTTTTTTTAGTGTGTCTTTGGCCGCTACGCCTATGGCATCTCACAGTTTAGGAAGGTGAGAGGCGTGCCGTGTGTTACATCGAACTCTAACTTTCCTTAATGAAGCACGTGCAATTGCACGCTTTGAAAAAAAAACATCTAGATATCATGTGGTCTAGAGTTTTCTGACCCCTATCCACACACAGCACAGATATCATCTTCGAGCACATTCTTCCGCTTCAGGTTACTCTCGCGATTGATTCTACCCTTGGTTAGTAGCCATCCGAAGAATTTCACACGGGATGGAGCAAAATTCTCCCAGACGAACCTGTACGTAGGGCAGGTGCTACAACTCCTTGTCGATGCTTTGTATAGGGAAAATTTGATCCATAGCATCGAAAGAACCACTCTTTAGATATATACCATCAAAAGAATCGTCTTAGATATCTACCGTTGAAAGATTTCAAAGTTACATGTTTCTACCATTCCGTGAGCTTCTCCGTGAAACGATGAAGTCACTGTCGAGGCGTCAGGGGCGAGCCGTCTTAGGCCTTGTTTAGTTATTCAAATTCACTCTTAAATTCTAATTCCTATTTCCCGTCACATTAAAATGCTGGCAAATACATGCAGTACTAAATGTAGATGAAATTTAAAACTAATTATATAGTTTTGTTGTACTTTATGAGACAAACGTTTTGAGTCTAATTAATTAATGTTTAACAATTATTAGCAAATAAAAACAAAAAGCTGCCGTGTTTAACAGTGTCAGCACAGTGAATCGGGAGTTTCCGATTCGAAAATCTAAACAAGGCGTTAGCTTCACGGACGAGGAGGACGAGACGACGTGGAGGAGGGCCCCTTCGTGCAGCACCGCCAGTTCCTGACAGCCCAGTGCGCCAGGCCCGCACGGGGTCCCCGGCCGTGGGAGCGCTTCATCGCTTCACGCTCGCCAGGAAGCGAATCAGGATTCAGGAGCTCGCCAGCGCCTTCCGTCACTGCTGTGCATGGTGGCCGGGACTCTCGGCGGTTGCGTCTGGCCTCGTGTTGTCGCTGCGCCGCCGCTGCTCCTCCTCCTCGCCTAGCCGTGCCTCCGACCCGAGTGAGACGACCGGCCCAGCCGCGGGAGGAGGTGCGGACGTCGCAGAAGAAGGTGCAGACGCCTCATCTTCCATGGCGGCGAGCTATCGGCAAGCTCCGGGCACCGCGGTGTGGATGCTGGAGAACAACGGCATTAGGAAGGTGAAGCTATTCGACGCTGCCCCCGGCCCGATGGACACGCTCGTCGGCAGCATCGCGGCGAGGACACCTCCCGCACCACAGCCGTCGATGGCAAGCACCCGTGCCGGCGTCCCAGGGGCGAACAGGCACCACCCGCTGAGGAACTTGCACTCGAGCAGGGAGAAGAGCTAGTGTTTGAGCTTGTCCATGCACATGGCTGTCGTCGTGGGCGGCGCGCGACGACGTTGCCGTGTAGGTCTCCATCGTAGGAGGCCGGCAAGCTCTGCTGCGGGCGACCGCTCGAGCTCCACCGCGGGCAGCCGGCAGCGAGCTCCGTTGCGCCCCTGCTGGCCAACGAGCTCCGCCGCACCTCTACGGGTGGGCGAGCACCGCCATGGCCAGCCGGTCGAGCTCCGTCGTCGTCCAGGAGGGAAACACTTCGAAGAAGATGACTTGGACGGTGATACAGCGGCAACGTTAGCGAAGTTAACGGCAGTGGTAGATTTCAAAGAAACATGATCTTTCAGTGCTAGATTTCAAAGGAGCAATTTTTTAATGGTATATATCTAAAGAGTGGTTCTTTCGATGCTATGGATCAAATTTTCCCCTTTGTATATAAGTGCCGAGCTCAGCCGATGACTATCCAGAGCAAAAAAGCAGGAGCGGTTGTCTTCCAGATTGGTGAGGAAAACATCCTGCAACAGCACTTCCAACTGTTGCCATTCAGCCAATGCTTGCGGGCTGATGCGCCTCTGAAACCTTGCTGATAGAGCGCCCGAGAGCAAATGGGATAGTACTGTTGAGTGCTTACATGATATTCACCTAACTGATTATGATGTTCTGTTATGTGGAAATTTGGCAAACATAAGAAGTTTACTGTTCAATCAACGTACTATGCTCGTACCGTGAATGAAATTGGGGAATATCATAAGAAAATCTGGAAAAGTATTCTCCAAAATCTGGAAAAGTAAAATTCCTGCTAAAATAAAAAAAAATCTGTGGCTTGTCATCAATAATGCTATCCTTACTAAAGACAATCTGTTGAAAAGGAAATGGCAAGGAGATTCCACTTGTTACTTCTGAAATTCTGATAAAACTGTTCAACATCTTTTCTTTCTTTGTAATAATGCAAAAGTCATTTAGGCGACCATTGCCACATGCTTTGGAGCTGCTGACATTCCTACATCTTTAGAACAAAGTTGGAAATGGAGTGCAAAATGGTTACCCAATAACCAGCAATTTCACACTTTGGCCATTGCTGCGATCTGTTGGCTATTTGGAGTGCTAGAAACAATCTGTGCTTTGAGGGCAAATTGATACACAACCCCATCTCTATTATATGCCATGCATGTGCCCCTGATGTGTTACTGGGCAGGTTTGTATCCAGAGATCGAGAAGGAAACTCTGAAGGCTGGCTTTAACGCAATGTTCGAGATTGCACTGAAGCTGCTGCGCAAGAAGACGAGGCGAGACGAGAACATGTTGCTGGGAAACAAGCCTGCTGATTAGCGAGGAGGAATGAAGTCGGCGTGAAGACTAGCCTCTGAAAGTTTTTTCATCGCATAATCCTGTTATGTCTTTTATCGTGAACTCTGTCCAGGCATCTAGATGGTCGGGCTGTCTGTAAGTCTGTTGGAGTTTTAAGCAGGTTTTCTGGGGATGTCTTAGTTTGCTATCAGCATTCTACATCTTAGGGGTTAAGTCCATAGTTGCTACCTTGTTTTTCTGAGAGTTGTCTCCTCTCTTTTGTTCTACTCTTAAACAGTAACTGGTGGATGTATTTCCATTATGCAATATATGGAAATGGGGGATGCCCTCCGATTCGGGAAAAAAAAAAAACAAAGTTCTACAACTTCCCCTTCAAAAATGTGCAGCCCCCAACTTCTTTTATCTGGATTTGGGACTCTAAATGTTCCAATAAACTAGTTTTTGCTTTGGCTCCTTCTCATGGATAGGCTAAATACAAGGAACATTCTCAAAAAGAAAAAAACACAAATTAGAAGGCAACAACTACAATTGTGTCCTATATGCAATAACAATGCTGAAGAGACGGCTTTCCAACTATTCTCTAGCTGCTCTTTCAGTCATGGTTGCTGGCGATTCTTGGGTATTCATTCAAACCTAACAAGTGATTTCTTTCAAATGATGAGGCATGCAAAGCATCAACTTCCGAACCATTCTTCATGGAGAATTGGAGATAATCATCATTGCCTCCTGGCATATTTGGAAGCAGAGAAAAATTTCATCTTCTATGGGGGACATCCCCTTTTTCTCTTGGAATACCTTTTTTGAGGAATCCAAACTCCAAGCTTTTAGACTTTGTGAAGAACGACTCTTTTTCTCCTCTGTTTAGACTCTCTCTCCTAGCTTCTGTGGAGTGCAGTATCTCTTGCTCTCTTGCTGGACATGTTGTTTTGTTCTTTTAGCTCTCTTTCTACAACTTTTTTTTTTTTTGCTTTTTTCAGTTTTTATCAAAGCTCTTACAGTGCGGGTCTCCCCTGCTATATTTTTTGGATAAAAAACTAGATGAACTACAAATTGCGCATACATTTTCACGGTGCTCAGTAGGAAACATGGCAGGTCTGAAATCAACCAATGACACTTGTAACTATCTGAAATCAGTGATTGATCAGTGAGAAAGACATACCTTACCTTGCCTATAGTGATCCATGGGTAGCTAGTGCTTTGAGCAGTCTTGGCAAAATAAACTAAAAAGGCTCTGCCAAAGTCATTGTAAAAGAAGAGGTCTTCAACTCTGTAGCATAGTGAAAACCAACAATCCTTGATTCCACGTCATTTTACAAAGCTATGGCTGATAAGCCAGCTGATGTTGTTTTATTGTGAGAGAAAAACATTATACCATAACTGAGAAGCTGGGTTGGTAAGTTCAAGCGAACAGAAATAGGAAACCTTATTGAGTAAGTAGTTAATTGAGAACAAATGATAAGATGACCAATTAATGAAACTGTAGCATTCTTTGAAAAATCAAAGAAAGATGCTCCAACTTGAAAACTAAAATGAATAGACCTTAGCTGGTTAGCAATTGATCAAACGCACGGAGACGCTAAAGTCTTCAGATGACCAAAAATGGTTGAGTTCTATATGCACTGTATGAACGTTTATATGATACAATAAGGTTATACGAATCAACTATTTTAATTAATATCACAAAAATGGTAATGGGAATAAATGTTTCATCACAAAAACTGACAATGGAGCCATTATCTGTCATGGCATCATCAATAATGTGCACTTTTGATAAAGAGAAACCTAACCATCACATAGCTTCACTAAAAACATGGGGAAAAACAGTTGCTTCTTTTCTAGTTTATTCGTGCATTACACATGTACATTTGCTAACCTAGAAAAAATGAACAATTTAATTACACTTACAAAGACAAAACAAAGCACCATGTATGAAACCACCACAAATGAAGTCCTCCTTAATGGTAATGTAGTTTTCCTATGAAACATAAAAGACAAACAAAACATTCAGTAACATTCAGACTTAGGCTCTGCATGAATTTTTTTTCAATCATCGATACATGGCAATTAGTGCAAATATCATTTACGATTATGCATTTTGAATATTAATTCGTAATATCTAACACTAGCAAGTGGATCAATCAAATGCTTGCAAGAAGGCATCAAGTGTTTAGAAGCGATTTTCTATCTGTTGTTTCTCCTCCATTCAGATATTCAGGAAATTGCTAGTCTGCTCAAACTTGCCGATTCCTGGGCAAAAATATCAATCCCACCATTCCAGAAATCGTACGGGAACAATACACTCGGTGAGAGATCAGCATGAGAGACAGCATTAGCATACGTCCTAGTTTACAAGATACCCTAGTCTAGAGGAATGCTTCATTCATGCTCAGCTAAAACACCATGCACTGCCCACAAGGGTTCTTGACTGGGAGGAGGCGTGTGCAGCTGTGAAGGTCATAGTCTATATTGAACAATCTCAAAAAACAAAAGTCTACAGTGAACAACGGCGGTGAAGGCCTAGCGCCCTCCTCCCTTTGGAGCTCCATTGGCAGGCTGGGCTGCCTCCCTCTCCTCCATGACAGTCCAGCCCACCAACACATCCGACGGTGGCCCATGGGAGGACTATGATTTTCGAGTGCACAGAGCCCGAAAGCAGCCCCTGTTCCAGATTCGTAATTAGACATGGTAGAGTCCAGAAAGAGAACACCGCACTATATATGTCCTCACGATGTGAGCCGCAGGAAGACTTCGAAGTTTTTATTATCACGAATTTTTGACAAAAGTGGACGAATCCATGAGAGCGCGCAGCAGCAATGGTGCAAAATCAGAGAAGCGCCATTAACATGAGCTCCATCGGCCTGCTTTTCGCCATGCCAAGTTTGTTACAGTGTCGTATCGATGACCTCACTGCAGCCGGCGCCGATGTCGACCGTGTCCATGATCCCACTCCAGCTAAAGCTGATGCATACATAGAGTTTGAAAAGTATCTAAAACCGAACCGACCTTGATCGTATGAAACTACTCCCGACTACCGCACCATATACAGGTTATGAGGAGCCCAATACATATTAGAACGGGAAACATTTTCTTGTGCATTGGGATGGGGAACTCAATACATATTAGACTTATATATATATATATATATATATATATATAGACCAAAGTTGTTCTATCTCATATGAACATGGTTATGAATCTGAATCACATATAAGATATAGAGAGAGTGTGACCCAGACACCCAAGTATGTCTTCTAATGTGACTTTGTATTCATCATTGCCAGACACAAGTTTTTCCAACGCGAGTAGATTGAACAAACTTTCCACTATCCAATAATTAGAAGATGGTGGTGTCATCTATACTCTAATTCATTTTTAGGATATGGCTATCACATGATGACACTGATCTAATCTGTATGGACACTAAGGAGCCTCTCCTCTTATTTATTTATGGAGCTATTACACATTCGCAAATCTCCCCTTAGATATTTTCTTGAACATCTTAATCTCCAGGGGCATAATAGTCCAAGTTGAGTTCCAAACACCAGGCAACCAATCCCTTCATGAAGACACTTTGCCTTAATACAAGCTCTGCGATGACGCCACGTGCCGCCGAAGATCCTACCTAGGTTTTGATGTCTAAACCAGGCAAACGACCGGCCAATAGTTTTGAGGATGAAATCGCTAGACCAACAAAAGTCGCTTATATGCCATGCTTTCACCTAGACGCAAGTTGTTAACTCGTATGAACATGGTTATGAATCCGGGTCACATATAAGATATAGAGAGTGCGGCACAATATGTTTTTCTAATGGGACTTCATGTTCATCATTGCTAGATGCGAGTTTTTCATATGCGAGTTTTTCCAATGCGAGTAGATAGAAGAAACTTCCCACTTTCCACCATCTAGTAGTTAGATGAAGCATGTTCTAATTCATGTTTAGAATATGACTTATCACATGATGACACTGATCTATCGTGTATGGACATGTTTTTTCCTTAATTAGAATCAGACTCCATATAGTTGTTTTTGCCTTAGAAGATTCTCGGTTCTGCCGTCTTCATCGTATGGTTGAGCGTTTATATCCATGATGCTGATTTGTTTGTACGTAGTTTAGTTTGACAATGAGAATTGGAGGAGTGTCGTCTTCCGTCTAAATACTTGCTTTTTTGTTCGGTGGTTTATGCTCTATATAAGGCAGTATTTGTTTTTATTATCTATACCTTAATAATAGAGAGACAAATTTCATCCAATTTTTTTGTCCACCCCCTCCTAACTAACTATGTATTGTCTATAGCCCTCCTAATTTATATGATAGATTCGGGTTAGCTACATAAAACCAAAACAAAATAGAACTCTGAGATGCCAAAAATAAGTTGAAGAGGAAATCTAATCTCTTTGTAATGCCTATCAAATAGAACTATGCTTTTTCTTCTCAGCTATTTTTTTTCATTTTTCTTTTCATGGACGTAGGTGAGAAAGTGCCGCCCCGGCCCACAGAAGGTCATGTTCGTACATGACGGCTTTGTCTCTTTCTGTGTTTTTTATTTCCTACTAAGAAACTTTTTTTTATTATGAAAGTAACATAACTAACAAATATCACATTATATATGTTTTAAAAGTTGGCCCTTATTATAACAAACAAATATTTTATTACTAAGATGTTGGTTTTAGTTGGGAATAAATTATTATAGCATAAATTGACTAATGACCAAACCAACAAAACGTACTTAAGTCTTGAGCACTTTGTCATCCAATCTATTAAAAATAAATGTTTTTTCAAGCTATCCGCACGCCGGTGCAGATCTCTAAGTTGTCTGCATATAATAGTGCAGTTCTTGACAAGGTTGACTAATTGCAGCTCTTGACAAGGTTGTCACGTGGAAATCGAGACACCACGACGATTAACTCCTTGCCTACTAATAAGATATCAACATTACTTATTTTTGTAGATTTAAAAAATGAACGATACTTATCTACCACAAAATAAAGGGAGCTGCTGGCGCTCGGACGCCCTATGGATAGGACATGCATGCGCAGCCCAACTAACCGAGCCCACTTGCCTGACATGCCACCTAGGATGGTCCCGCATGCCCGCCCCGTACTTGCAGTCCAACCCGGCCCCACAACCAAACACGAACGACCCTTGCCCCCGTATCGCCTCCGTGACCCCGCCGCGCGTACGCCTCCGTCAGCCTCGTAAGGACACCGCTAGCCATGCTTCCCCACACGAACCGCTCTCCTGCAACAAATGAAAAAAGTTGTTGCACCATCAAATGAAACTGCAATGAAACAAAAACAAAAAAATACAATCTGAAACATAGGGGAACGTCAAACCAAAACAAAACACAAAACAATACAACAACATGCTCGGCCTTCGGGTTGAAACAAACTTAAGATACACTTGCAAAAACCTGAAAACAAATACTGAAACAAAAATGCAAACAAAACCAAAACCAAAAAAAAACTAAAACATGGGTATAACACCCCAAAAATTTACATTTTAGGTTGTTATTAGAAAGCGCTAAATAAAATGTGCTTTTCTATATTCTTTTTTAGAAAATAATGGAATGGGTTTGTGCTTGGTGCTTTGCTTGGTTTTGCTGGTGTGAAAAAGAATTTTCTAAACCTTGAGCAAGTCACGTCTAGGTTTTCTTCGAATTTGAAAATAAAGCTTCGGAAACCCAAGTTTTCCTTGAGAAGGTTTTGGGAAAACGTTTTTAGAAAAATCCTTTCTCTTGCTTAGAGAGAGTGAGAGAGAGTTTTCTTTTTCCTCTGTAGTGTTGGCCACCGCTCTAGCTAGACACCATCCCCTATCAAACTCCAGTCATCCCTGGCTTACCCTAGCCTATCCTGGCCCGACCTAGCTTGATCTGGCCCCTCCTAGCCTTAACTGGCCAGCTCTGGCCAGTCCTGGCCAGCCCTAGCCGGCCACAGCCACCCTGGCCAGGCAAGCAGTAACTGTAGCCGGCCAACAGTGGCCAAACTTGGCCATCAGCTTCTAACTTGTTTTGGCCAGCTCCTATCTAGCCTGGGCCACACCTGGCCTCACACAGCCTAATCTGGCCAACCACCACCAGCTACAGCCACCTGTGGCCACATCCAGCCGGCCATGGCCAACTCAGGCCGGACATAGCCAGCCCAGCTCGGCCACCAACGGCCATAGGTAGCCGCAGCCGGCCCAACGGGCCAAGCCCAGCGGCTTCAGCCCAACCGGTTCCCCACCGGTTATAAATAGGGCTAGCCCATGCGCCGATGCCCCTTGGCAAACCCTAGCCGCGCGCAGCCGGCCACAGCCAGCCGCCGCCGGCCATAGCCAGCCGTCGCCGGCCACAGTCGGCCGCTGCCGGCCGACCAAGTCCCGGCCGAGGGCCGTGGTCCTCTCTGTCCCACGCGCCGCCGCCGGCCATAGCAGGCCTTATCTGGCCGCCGCCGGCCATAGCAGGCCTCATCTGACCGCCACCGGCCGTTGCAGGCCACATCTGGCCACCGCAGCCGGCCGTAGCAGGCCGCAGCAAGCCGCCGCCGGCCGTAGCAGGCCCCAGCAGGCCGCAGCAGGCCACCGCTGGCCCCAGCAGGCCAGGGCCGAGGCCCCTTCACCCGACGCGAGCAGCAGCATGGCTGCCATGGCCATGACCTGGAGAGGAAGATGGACAGAGGTAGAAGACGAGGTATTTACGACTTTGGCACCAAGCGATTTATTTACAGTTACGCCATCGATCGTTTAATCCCCGCTGTTTCACCGTTTTAACTCTGATTTGAGTGATTCCAGTTGCGTTAGTTTCGTGTCGTCACGATCTACGCAGCAGTAGTAAAATTTATCATGTATCTAATTTATGAATATATTTTTTTGATAACTATTTAATAGTCTTCTAATTAAAAGTAACCTAGGGTTACATTTTTCGTTCTCGTTGCTTTGCGAACGTGTCGACGTATGTTGCTTGTTATGAATAATATTTGTCACATCATGTGTCTATGTAAGTAATCTTGTTTAATTAATTTATGCTCTCTTGTGTAAAAGTAATTTTAGGTTTATACCTGGAGTGTTCGTACATGCCTGTCAATATGACTAGTATCAATTTACATGCTTCTTTATTAATTATGCCTTGTGTAGTTTTACATTGAAACTTGTTATGTTTCTTATAGTAGTTCTCACATGCTTATAAGTTGGATCATGTTAGTGTTTGACTTAGTTTACTTTCACGTCGGTCTTTAATGCTAATATGTTTTATATCAGCAATAATGTATTTTTGTTAATGGCATGCTTAGTTCAACCTTGAATCATAAATGCTCTATGTTTAATATCAACATGTCTTGTCGTTTATGTCCTGCTTAAATTAATCTTTAAGCATATGATGTTTTTTTAATGCTCTCGCATGTTCTAAGCTTGGCTTAGATAATATAATTGCTTATAAATAGAGTATTACTAATGTTTAACCCTGCTTTATATTTCAACATCATCCAACTGATTTGACTTTATGTCTTTCTTATATGTTCTGCATCTTGCTTTAGTAAATGTATCAACCTTAAAGTTTGTATCTGTGCTTGTTGGAAGTACCTCGATAGCCGTGTTTTCTTTAACGATACATCCATCGTTTGTCGTTCTCACGCTCTTACGATCATAGCACCGAGTTTGGCCATTTAGACCGTTCTGTTTTTAGTTCCCCTTTTGATTGGTGTATTGTTCTTAGTCTTGTCTTTTTGTGTGTTTGTTTGTGTTGTTTGGTTGCTGCGACTAGACGAAGAGCGGTTTGTTAACGCTGAAGACTAAGCAGAGGACCGACAAGTGCAGCTGAAGCTGGAGGCCAGAAGAGCAGCTAGACTTTGGATTTAAGGCAAGTGCAGGCATTCTTTTGAACATATTGTGCCTATTCATGTTTAAGTAAATTCACTGCATGTGTCCTAAATCGGCAAACCATAGGACTTACTAGCCACTTTACCCAAAGTTATCCTATGGGGGTATTAGTTGTTAGGTTTTAGGTTGCTAGTGCTCTATCTCACACCGCTTAATGAAGATAAAACTTGCTTCTTAAAACATGTTGGAGCCGTGGGCTCTTGGCTTCGGCCGTTGGAGAAGTTGATGCATGACCGCATCGTTGGTTGGCGGTGAAAGAAGGGGGAATGGATGTCAGTGGGCTCGTAGCAACGGGGGCATCCATATCTCCTCCCCCTTGTGGACCTTTCGTGGAGCGGCAACCTGGGACTTTCGTACAGCTCCAGGCTAATGGGCTCTGGCTTGGTTTATTAGCGGGACCATCATGGGCAGGAGACAGCTTACCGACGGGTGGCCATGGCTATGGTTGCTGGGGCTTGTTTACAAGTATTTAGTATGGGAGGGGCTATGGATCAGTGATGGGGGCGGCCTCACGGGGAAGTCTCCCATACGCTTGGACTCAAGGCTAGCGAGTTGTTACTGCCTATGACCCTGTGAAGGACCTCGTTGTGACCTCTGCCAGCCTATCTTGGTAATGGGCTAAGAGACTTGCAACCTCGGGCATAAAGAGTAATCACGATCTGGAGTGAAAGTGTACACCTCTGCGCAGAGTTAAAATCGGTATATCATCCGTGCTCACGGTCACGAGCGGCCCGGATCCTCGCATGATTAGCCAAATGGTTTAAGTTGTGAAATCGTGGTGATGTTGCTGAGGTTGCTACCTCAGGTTTTATCGAGATGGCTATCCTGTGTTCCTTTGAGATGGCTATCTCATGTTTAATATTGTTAATGATATATGTTTATATCTATGATGCTAAATGATACATTAATTGTTACTCGAACCTTAATAAAGGGTTGGGTTTTTCAACCAAGATGATTAGAGAATAGGTTGCAATAAGTTAAATCTTAATGTTACATTAAAATGCTACCGCAGTCTACCTTTCAGCTTTACCTTGTACTAGCCTTGCATGTCATTACTTTCCATCTGTACTTGATGAGTTTTGACATGGAACTCACTCTTGCTATAGTTTATAGTGATGTGTTTCTCAAAGGAAGGATAAAGAAGTTGGGTATTAGAAGTGTTTGGCATACGGAGCCCTCAATCAACAGTCCCTGAGAAGAATGAAAACTGAAGAGAAGTCTTAGCCAGCGTTCCGCGTTACTCTGATTGTGTAAGTGTTAAATATATATATGTTTCCGCTATATAATACATTATTTTTCTGATATTACCATTTTTCGTTGTATGTGTGGACTTCCTGGACACACATATGATGACCTATGGTCTTCTTTGGAAACCAGGGTGTGACAATGTGAAACAATAGAGGAACATCTCTAGCAAAACAACATAGAAAGCAAAAGAAATAAACAAAATAAAACAAAAACCTACTGAGACAAAGAAGAAACATGAACTGAAACAAAACAAAGAGCAATATTGCAACAACAAATTTAAAAACCATAGCACCTCCACCAACTCCACCTCGCTGGAATCCTCGCCGGAACCCTAATCCAACAAATGGAAAATATCTGCTGAAACTAAAAGAAAAAATCCATTGCAACAAAAAGAACCCTCACGCAGCAACAATGCGGAACATCCCGCTGCAAGAAATTGCGGAATCGTGAGCTCTCTACTTGAGGAAATTGTGCTCTTTGCTAGACCATTTGATCCAGAATCCTTCTTTCAAACGAACTGGCTTATTCCTGATTCCATTCCTTAGAACAACTTTTTCGTTAGTGATGGTCCGGTGCCTCTCCTGAACTATACTCATACCTGATGGAAAACATCATGCACAACATGAACAAATTGTTGCAGAAACAAGCAATGGACACCAATTGAAACAAAATGCTCAAATATTTTGAAACAAACATGTGTTGTAACAAAAGAGAACACATGTATTGTGAAAAAAATAGAGAGCACAGGAAAACAAACAAAAACAACAAGATACAACAAAAATGAAACAAAAGAGGGAGGAGGGGATAATTGCAGGGGAGGGAGGGAGACGGCGCCACCATCTTCTCCACCTCCGGCGAAAATCCCCAACCAGAGTTGAAGAAGAAAGGGGAGACAGGCGGGAGAGCAGAGCGGATGAGGAGACCTACCGAATCGGATCCGCCCGGATCCGCAGTCACCCTCATTGGATCCGGCTCCTCCACCAACTCCATGGCCGGATCTGGTGGTTCCGCGGCCGCCGCCGCTGGATCTGGCGCAACCAAAGGTCGTGCGCCGCCGCAGGTATCCACCATGGCCACATGCGCAGGAGGCGGTGGGGTGCGGGAAGAGGAGATGACTTGGACGCGAGACCACCCCCCGCTGGAGAGGAGCTCGCCGCCCCGCACCGGAGAGCGGAGAGAGTAGTGAAGAGGGGAAGTGTGAGAGAGTCGGAGGAGTCGAGGGAGAGTGAGAGAATGAGTGGGGTGGAGGCGGGCGGGGCATGGAGTGGGCGCGATGTGTCACCGGGTGGGTTCACGCGTGGGTGCGTGGACAGTGCGTGCCGCAAGCGGAGTGGACCGCCGTCCGATGATTAGGACATAAGAACGACAACATTTCTGCAAAATAAACAGATATTTAACATTGTCTCCTTGGTACCATTAATGACCCGTTCGTTGTGATTGCTGCAACAACTACTTAGAATATCACCTATACAAATTATAAGGTGTCTAGCAAGCTTAAGGGAAGATCAAACCTTGCATACTTTATTTTCTCCCATTGCAACACTCAGAGTGAAGGATTGGACGTGGATATATGAGGAGATACTGAGATTTGAGATGATGACATTACGGTCTTGGAGTCGGCCTATGCATAGTCTGGTGGCGGACATGATCTCAGCAGGGGCCCTCCCACACTTTCAGGTCCTATATATGGCGTACATGTTCACGATCTTCAGCAGCGTGCCGCGGTGAATGTAGACATATACTGAGCCTTCGTATATATCGGAGTCGGAGATTTGATGGATGCTAAGCCTTTGTATTATTGCTGCTATATGTTTCATGGTCCTGTCATCGTATCGATCGGCAACTGACTCACCACCATACATGTGCACTTGTCGCCCCGCCGGCCAGAGCCTGCATCGGCCATTTGATGTATGCGTGCATGCGTATACTCATCTTCGATTCTGTTTTGGCTATTTGGTTTCTAACATGCATGTTTGTATCCGACTCGGACGGATACATACTGCGTACTCGTATGAGACTCGTACTCTACTCGCCGTAGGATTGGGCAAACGTACTCGTATCAGACCTTCGTTGGGACGCACGAATATATATGTCCACGACACGGGGAGAACCGCCGAACGAGGACCGCAGGAAGACTACGAATTTTTCGATAAGAGCCGACGAAATTACGAGATCTAGCAGCAGCAAAACCGGAGGAGCGGCGCCGATGCTGAGCGCGCCCATGATGACGCTACAGCCAGCGCCGATGCCTGCCGTGCCAACGAATCGGCGCCCATGCCTGCGCCCGCCGTGACCGTGACCACGATGCCGCTGCAATCGGCGCCGATGCCTGCCGTCACCACGATGACGCTGCACTGCAGCAAGCACCGGTGGGGACCGTGCCCATGATGATGCCGCTGCAGTCAACGCCGATGCCAGCCGCTCCCGTGATGCCAACGCAGCCAGGACCGATGCCGACGCTGCCCATGATGTTTGCCGTCCCTGTACACGAAGTCTGGGCCGACAACTTCCACGACGTGGAGGCCGCCATCGGTTACTTCGCGGCTCACGCGCGCTTCGTCCGGTGGACGTGCACTACCCCGGCGTCGTCCACGGCGCCGACGGCCATCACGACGACCTCGCTGCTGTGCTCACCGCGGAGCAGCGGTACGCGACGGTGAAGGCGAACGCGTACGCCCTCGAGCCGCTGCAGCTCGGGCTCGCCGTCGTCACCGACGCCGGACAGATCGCGACGTGGGAGTTTAACCTGTCCGACTTCGACCCGGCCGTCGACCCGCACGCTGCGAGCTCTGTCTCGTACCTCAGAGCGCGCGGCCTCAAGTGCGACGAGCTCCGCCCGCGCGGCGTCCCCATGTGGAAGCTCACCAGGGCGCTCCGTGTGATCAGCAGCCGGCCAGGGGTGTCGTGGGTCACGCACACCGGAGCCTACCACGTCGCGTACCTGATGAAGATCGTCAGCGGCGGCAACAAACTTCCCGGCGATGTAGCCAGATTCATGGCGGCCATGCGGCGCTCTCTTTGCGAGGACGTGTACGATGTGGCCACGATGGCCTCGGACTGCCGAGACATGCCGGTGGGGCTGGAAGGCATCGCAAGCAGGCTCGGGGTGAAGCCGCCGCTGTCGATACACCCGCTCGCTGGCGCCGGCAGCGTGCTCGCCCTTGGAGCCTTCATCAAACTTCGACTTCACGTGTTCCAGGGTAACGTTACCAGATACAGGGGCGTTCTCCAAGGACTGCAGGTTGCCTGAAGGATCATCGTTCAAGCAAACATCGACGAGATTTCTCTTTCTTCTGTTCTTTTTTAGGAAAAATGAAAAAAAAGAAGAAGTTTGATCTTTCTGTTAGTGTTAATAGGCTTGGTCAGCAGACATCGACAAGATTTCTTCTGTTCTTTTTAAGGAAAAAATATAAAAAGAAGTTTAATCTTCCGGCTAGTGTTAATAGGCTGGGTCGACAGACATCGACGAGATTTCTTCTGTTCTTTTATTTAGAAAATGAAGTTCAGGCAGACATCGACGACATTTAATCTGTTTTTTTTTAAATGATCTTAGTAGACAAAGCATGTCTAGGATTATGAGATTGGCCTCGTCGGGCCAGCGTGGGCAAAAACAAAATTCATGAATATATACGGATTATATTTGTGAAATAAACGATATATATTATCTTCCTTCATCCGTACATTATAAACCAATACTTCATCCGTACATTAAACCATTATTAAGCACAATCAAACGAAAGCTTCAGAACCGAACTGTACTTTAACCCTTCTGCAGTGAAATAACAATGATTCGAGGAGAAAAGGGAGAGAGATTAAACTGCAGCATGTCAGACGTCAAATTGTACTTCTCTCTTTTACAACTGTGAACACACATTGTCAGGGCATGGGAATAAAAGGCAATCCCATGCGTTGTTAACAATCGCGATGGATAGAGGACTTCTAACAGTGAAATGTATACGATGATAACGTGAAATCGGAGGAGCTATATACTACATTGGGCAATACCATGAACGCTGTCATAGGGAGAAGGGCTTCGCATAGACATCAAATGGCTCACACGCCGTCAGTTGTGGCTCCTGCACAGAACACAAACAGCTACCAACATGAAATCCTGACGATAACTTGAGTAAACTAACCTTCATATCAAGCTCAAGAATTTACCTGTCTCAGACCACCAGCAGAAAGGCTCCCTCCAGTAAGAAGCATTGTAATTAGAGATGTAACAGCACCGCCACCTACACCCCCTGAGTCACCTGTGTTGCGTATTGTCGAACGCATGGAGTTCAGGATACTACCGTAGGTGGTGGCCTGTCCACGTTCAATAGCTTGGATGAAGCAGAATGTCATTGCACCAGTTGAAGTGATCTTTGACAAAGCCTGATCAGATAAATTCCAATTGAATCAAATGCTACGAATGACAGTGGGTTGAAGCAGAGCAAAACAAACTTGATCAAACAAATAGGAAGCAAGAAACTGCATAAAAAGGTGATCTGCCAACAGTCCCCTAAACAGACTCGCCTCATAATGTATAGAGTAGCACATAGATATTACTGCAATAACTTGTAGAGGAGTGGTTTTCAAATAAAAAACCTGTAGAGGAGTGGATCCAGAACTTACAGAGGTATCTGCAGAGGTCTGATCATCATCACAACCACTAAATGAAATAGCCTCCCCACCACTAGTGCCTTTCCAGACACCAGATCGTGGTCGGTGATCTTCCCATACATACTGTCCACTCCTGCAATATCAATACCAATATAGATAAGCCTTAGCTGAACAGATGTCTATCATAACTAGAATCTCTTATAGATGTGTATGTTATCAGCCATACCTAATAAGGATAGAAACACAAGACTAGAATCAGCCTAACAAAAAAATACATCACTATTCTATGCCAAATAAACTTTTTACTATCGCGCCAGGGATAAATTAGCTGAACGGATTCGTGTTGCAAAGATTGCAATTATGTGAACAGAGGTATGTGATAATAAAAAAATGATATGACGCCTGTTGCAAACAAATGGCAGCAGCATAGCACATCATTCTAAATCCGAATTCATGGAAGTAACGAGATGTGTGCTGGCGGTGATACCGTCAGCAATTCTAGCTCATTAGTACTTGGTGTTGTACCCAGATTGTATTATTTCAATAAAATTGTATCATGATGAATTTAAACATAACAAAGCTAAGATGAGATTTGCATTAGGTTGAGCAATAGGTAGCAGATTTTATGGGATAGATAGAAGTTTTTCGCATTGTTAAGTCCAGATATCGGAAGATAAGACTCGCATTAGGTTCGGGAACAGCTCTTCATATGCCAAGGGTACGTGAGAAAAAACCAAAAAGATCAAATGACCATGCATAATATAAATTACCTGTTCATTCTGCAGAGGAAAGGCAAATCAAGTGCAGTCCCACTATGGCAAGCATCAATGAGTGCATGAAGTTTAACTCCATGAGGAAGTGGTCTAACTAGAGCTGTATTTATCTCATCATCCACAATCATTCCTTGTGTCTCAAAATCCAATGGGCAGAGGGTTTCGTCGAACCCATCAACCTCATCTCCACTGTAGTTTCTTTGTTGTGCTCCATGCCCAGAATAATGGAACACCAATGAGTCTCCAGGTTGACAACCTTGCACAAGCCAATACATGGCCATCCTTATGTTATGCTTTGTTGGGATTTTGTAGGGGTCAGTTTGTTCTTCTGCAAGAATGTAACCAAATGTGTTTAATTTTTTAGGGCTTACAAGAATAAAAACACCACATTAAGTATATGAAGTTTCAAAATAATAAAAATGTAAATTCATCTGCCATCTAAGTTGCACCTATAATGTAAATGTGCCTCAATTACATGTGGAACCAGAGATTCGACATAGAAAAACAGAGGACACAAGAAAAGGAGGAACCAATTCTAAGGTAGTATATGCATTTCAAGTCTTTAAAAAAAAATTGCAATTCAGTTGGTATATAAAACTAATTCAACTTGAGCAGAATGAATACTCAAAAGAAGCTAATAAATATGCAAAAGAAAAACCATAGGCAGCAGATCAAGAAGATCAGTAGGGGAAAAGATGATAAGCATAAAGTACATTTATGTAAGTACCAGGCATAGATAGTATATATTGAACATAGATAACATTCAAAAGATGGACATTTAATTTAGAAAACTCCCAATTGTGGAATTGCATTTATATTTTTTTCACAAATCATAAAATTTCCATACAAAAGCCTTAGTTTCTTTGCAGAAACTTGCAGGACTCGCAATTTATATAACCACCTTAAACAGTCTGAACTTTTCATGAATTTGCAGTACCACACTTGGGAATCAATTGCTGAAATCAAAGTTAAGACACAATCTCATGACCTAAAAAAATACTAGCAGAAACTATACCTTCCTTCTGGTATCACAATTCTCAACCTGAACAACATCATCTATGATCCAAAATGGCAAAGCAAGTACATATTCATGTACTTATCTTTTTTTTCAAACAGCCTGAAGCAGAATTATTGGGTCAGGCAGGTGATAAATATATCACACAATATTGGAGGATGCAATCCTCCAGCATCAACCCTAATAAAATATCAATTCCCGCAATTTCTCCAAAAAAAAAAAGAATAAGAATAACTGGAAAGAATAAAGGTAGTCGACCGCAAAACCTCCTCCAATCATCATATCCCATCGTATCCTGCCCTCAGCAATCAATCGCATCGCACGACGAACCATATATACGAGGATCTGATACTGGCAAAAAGTTGACCCGAAGTTTCGGCCAACCAATTCGATCGACTCCCTAGGGGGCGGGAAGAAGCAGCAATGGGGGAACAGGGGGTGCGGTGCGGGTCAACCCACCGTTGAGCATGATGATGGAGTCGTCGGGGAAGTTGAAGCGCGTCATGAGCAGGTGTCGCATGCACTTGGCGTCATTGATGCAGCCCTTGAGCTCGTGCCGCGAGTAGCGGTACGAGATCCCGCACACGACGGCGCGCTTCCGGCCGTGCGCCGCCGGAGGCGGCGGGCCCCAACCCGGCGCCGGCTGCACGGCGCCGCGGTTGGGGTCGGCGGCGGGAGGGGCGGGGGCGGGGGCGACGTGGGTGATGGCCCCACAGATGGCGCACCGGATGCAAGGAGCCCCCTGCGGCAGCTGCAGCGGGGTGCGGCACCCCGAGCAGTCGATCAGCATCATCATCCTGCTCCCCGCCGCCGATCTCGGAGCCGAGTTCCCCGTGTCTGTCGGCGTCGGAGACGCGACGGGATGAGACGGATCGCCGCTCGACGGCGAAGTGGATCGGTTGGTGCGGTCGTTCGGCGTTGGTGGGTTCGGTTTGCGCGTGGCTGGCCTCGTCTTGTTGTCTCGATGGGGAGGAAGAAGGAAAAAAAAAAACGTAGCACAGCGCGTCAGCGCCCGCGACCCGGGGCGCGTTGTCGTTTCCTTCGTCGAAAAGAATGGCGCAGCTGTAGTGATGATGGTGCTGCTTGCGTCATTGCAATTGCAAGTGTGGCACGGTGCTCCAGGTAACCAGGTTCGACAGTTCGACTTCGACCAATGCCGGTGATCGCGTGATCAAAGCTTGGAACAAGTAATTAATTCGACGAATAAAGGCTGAAAATGGGCCCTTGATTATTGCAAACACCGATTAAATCCTGGTCACTAAAAATTTGCTTGGTTTGGAGGTAATATTTTTCTTTGGACGCCGGTTTTTAGGTAATCTTGAGATTGTACTTTCTCGTCCCTAATTTTTAAGATATATTATGTTTTCTTTGTTTCGTTGTAAAGGACGGACTATCTATATTGTTATTTTGGCGGAGGACACGAAATATGATTTGCCTCGTCAACTATTGTCGTCCACCACACTGTCTCACCGATGATAGTCCATTAATGTCGTCGGTGCGGTCGCCACACTTGAGTGTGGACACTGCTCTGGCCACACTCGTTCCAAGCGAGTGTGGGACTGCTCCGGCCCACGTTCCCTACCACCCATGCTCGTCCGAAGCGAGTGTGGCGACTGCTCCAGCTCGGCTGTTCCTCTCATAAGAAACAAGGATCTCGGCTGTTGCTCTTAGAAGATACAAGGATGAGCCTATCCAGTCGCTTATGTAGGACAGGGTTGTAACACCCTGGTGTTCAGCTTACCTTGAGCATATGCATTGCACTTGCATAACCATCTTTTGCATGGTCATTAATTTGAATGTTACTCATGCTTGTCCATAATGCTAAGTTAATATTTTCTTGTCATAAAAACATGATAAAAGTGTTCAAGTGATTGATATTTGACCACTAAGTCAACCTAGACATGCTTAGGGTGGAAAATGGAGCAAGGTTTATGTTAATCACTTAGGCTAATTAAGCTCCTAATTTAAAGTTTATCTAAGTTGACCAATAAAGTGTTTTGGCTTAACTTGTTTAAAAGTGATAGTTAGAGTGCTTGCACGTTTGTGCACCCTTAAGATGAAATGTGTATAATCTGATAAGGAACAAAAGTCTCAATACTCATGTTTTTTGAAAATGTGCACAAATGTCTTAAAAAGGCTCTAGATTCAGATTTGTCGGCGTCGAGACCCGGGGGTGCCCTAAGCCAACGAGTATCGTGTACTGCGTGCTCCCTAATCCGGATGGTGATGCAAGATGAACACGACGATTTATCCTGGTTTGGGCAAAGAAGGCCCAACGTCCAGCGGGGGGAGGAGATTTGTATTATCTTGCACCGAAGTGCTTGTACAGGGGAGGATACAAGCGGGCGAGTGAGAGTCGAGGGGGGTACAGAGTGAGCTGAGACTTGAGCGTTCCGGGCTCTAGAAGCTCTCTTGGATGTTTGGTCGTTCTCTTTTCGCCTCTCCTTCTAACGTGCCCGGCATCCCCTTTTATAGACTAAGGAGAGCCACGGGTATACAAGGAACCTACGCGGTCGTGGGTGATGACGTCTAGGGGCGATGCCGATCAAGTCAAAGCTGCTATAGAGGCGTGCGCCGGGCATGGCCTTCTCTGTAGCGACGTGCTTGGAGTCGACGGCCGTCCTTCAAGCGTGTCACGATGACGCCCGTAGACGGTCGGCGAAAGACCCGCGCCCATACGCGGGCGTGCGGATCCCTGTGTACGTCGCGTCGGAGGTTGTTGGAGCATTGACTGGAGCCGTCAAAGTCGGACTCGAGGGGTGGTTTGATGACGCTCGAGGCCCAATCGAGGGGTAGCCACGGAAGTAGTGGTTGGATGGATAAGATCGGACTTAGGGAATCCGAAGCTGGCGGCTGTCGCATAACGTGTCGAGGGAGCGTCAGAGGCGAAACAGTGCTCGATATGGTATAACAGTACCAAGCTGCTCACTGCACGTCCAAGGATGGGCGGTAAAAGCAGGACTCGACCGCTGTACCCGACCACTGTAACGCTATTGTAGCCATGCGATTAGACTGGAGTTGGTGGACGCATTAAATGCACTGACTCCTGTACGGGGAGTAGGTGGATTCGAGGGGGGTCGTCCGCACGGGCCTAATTCCATCACCTCGAGGGGGGGTCATACGCACGGGCGAAATTCTGCCATTCGAGGGGGGTCATTCACACGGGCGAAGTTCCGCCATTCGAGGGTACCGTCGAACGAGAGACTATCTTAGTCTGAGCGACGCTGCTCCTTGGCCGGGCCAGCATAGCTCGGATTATGCCGATGAGCCCGCATGTCTGTTTGTGGGCTTCTCGGATGTTTTTGGAGTTTTATTGTTGGGGGTTTAATTCTTCATGTAAGAGGGTTGAGGGTACCCCTTTATTCGGATACCCGATAGTAGCCCCCGAGTCTCTGCGTGAGTGCTGGCACCCACGCAGAGGCTCATGAACTGGAGTTGTAGTAGCGGTATTTTTCGATGGGTGCGCACGAGCGCACCCGTCGGGTGTAGCCCCCAAGGCCTCGGGGGAGTATAATACTCGCCCGAGGGCTTTTATGTTCTTCTTGTTGAAGCGTGCTCGAGTGGTCAAGCCCCCAGATGGTTGGTTCCTCTTTCGTCGAGGCCGTCCGGTCGCGAACGAGCCCCCCGAGCCTCTTTCGTCGAGGTCGATCAGGGACAGACCCGTCTTTTTTCTTTCGACCCTCACGATCCCTTTCGTTCGGGAGGAGGGGTGAGAAGCGCCGTGCTACCCCTGTTTGGGCGAGCTCCGACATCTCAGGTGAGCTGCTATCAGGAAATTCAAGTAAGAGCTCGTGCCCCATTCGATTGGGGTCGACTCGTGGCCCGGAGGTGCTCTTATTGAAGCAAATCAATGGGTCCCATGGATGCCACCCCCTTTCGATCGGGTTCGGTGGCTCGACGCCTCCCTTCGAGGGGATTCCAAAGTGGTCCTTAGTTTTGCCTTGAATATGTTCGAGGGGGCTTCGAGAGTTCGTTCTCGACAAGGGACTCATGTTGTCTCTCCCCATCACACCTGACTCAGGTACTCGAGGGTGGCTATCGAACCCTGACTGAGGGCCAGCCTTCGCTCCCTTGAGATTTTCGAGGGGCCTGGGCCCACATTTCTACCGTGGAAGACTCCGTCTGTGGATAACACCTCCTGTTCGCCAGGCGCGTCCTTTCAGGCGGAATTCAGAGCGATGCGGACGTGGTGGACCTGTCAATCGGTGCGGTGCAGTGGGCGCGTGTTTCGGCGGTGATATCGACGTGATCCACTTCCCCGCCTGTTGGACGCGTCTTGAGGAGGAAGCCAAAATGGCGCGGTCATTGGGGGCCGTGCAACGGCTAGTGCTTGATCATTCTACACGTGTCCCTTGTACGCGAGAATCGAGGGGGGTAGGTAGGTGAAATAAATGTGGGGATTTACCTGTCTCTCGGCCCGATCCACCTGTTGTCCACCGTCACCTATAAATTCGGGGGGTAGGGCTTCATTAGCTCCTCGTCTTGCCTCCCTTCTTTCGTCGCCACCGCCGCCACCGGAGAGCCTAGCCGCCCTGCCTGTTAGCGCTTAGAGAGAAAAAGAGCCAAAGATTGGGAACCTCCCCTCTCGTCCTTCCGCCGAGCGAGTTCACGCGGTCGCCATGGCGCCAGAGCTTTGTTGCCCAGAGGATTGGCTTCCGTCGACCGTTTTGGAGGAGGAGCTTGACGGGTTGGTGGAGGATGGGCTTCTCCACCCCGTCGTCTCGGAGGACCGGCCAGAGTGGATGGTGCCGCCGGAGGAGGACCGGGAGCCGAACCCGCCGGAGGGGTACGTGGTCAGCTTCGTCAAGTACCACCGGATGAGGTTCGGCTCTCCGCTGAGCCGGTTCATGCGGGCGCTCACCTACTTCTATGGGGTCAAGCTACAGCACTTCTTCCCAATGTCATCTCCAACACGGCGATCTTCACCACCGTTTGCGAGGGGTATCTGGGGGTGGAGCCGCATTGGGAGCTATGGCTCCACCTCTTCAAGGCCAAGCACTTCACCTAGCTGGTGTCGCCATGGGTGAGGAGGCCCGTCTGTGTCAGCTGCTGCAACCTCTCCTTGAAGCGGTCAGAGCACTTTATCCCGACGGGGCTATCGTCCAGCCACGGCGGGTGGCATACCCGCTGGTTCTACACCCGCAACAACGAGGCATGGCTGCCTCGTTTCATCAGGCGTATCATCGCGACGCGTCCAGAGCACTGGGCCTGCGGCATGGTGAAGGAGCAGCAGGGGAGGCTAAACCCCCTCCTCAACACACTGAGGACTCTACGCTTGGACCAAATGGCCCCCAGGGCGCTGTTCGAGGGGTGTCAGATGTCGCTCGAGGAGCTCCCCCTTGACGAGGTCGCGAGGCGGGTGCGGTGTGCGGTGGCTGGCTCCTTCGTGCCATATGAGGTCAACCACATCTCGATGCTGCCCGACAACGACCACATCAAGCTCATGAGTATGTTGTTATATTGTTCATCGGGTTGTTATCTTTCTTTCTTTCTTTGACTCATCCTCATGCTTTTATCATGGGTCTGGGCGTAGCCTCCCATTGACTTCAGGGTGTCGACGCCCCCGGTCATGGAAGACCACCCGATCGCCAGGTGAGGCGTTTTTCAGCCCAGCAGCAGAAGAGAACCAAGGATGAGGAGAAGAAGAAGAGGAAGGCGAAGAGCCTCAAGCGCTCGGCACGTGAGCAGCGTCGGGCGAGGCAGAGGCGAGAAGGGCTCCCCGTCAAGGAGTCTCCCTTAGAAGAGGAGGAGGAAGAGGTGGATGGCAGCGACGATGAGAGGGTGGAGGCGTGTCTCGACGCTCTGCTGCCCTCACGAGCTCTGGCAGACACCCCCTCGATGCAGGGCGCCACCGGAGTTGAGCGGCATAGCGAGAGGCCTATGGAGGGCCTCCATGATACAGAGGGAGCCGTCGGAGTTGAGTCATCGGTGCCAGCTTCGACAGCGACCTCGATTTCTACGGAGGGCTAGGCGTCGAGGGCATCAGAGCAGCCTTGGGGGCAGGGCTCGAGCGGCCCTTCCACTCGGGGGAGGACGTCATCTCGTCGCACGCGCGGCGGGATGCCTCCGACTCCTTCACGGGAGAAGTCGAGCACACCGCCGTCCCATACCAAGTCCTCGGCAGCCAGTGCACAGACCCAGAGCCGGTCGGCTTCGGAGAGGCGTGATGCACCAAAGGCGTCGTCGGCGGTGGCTCTGAGCGGCTCGGGCTCAGGCAAGGGGCCCTCGAAGGGGCTCGAAGCCCCCGAGCGGTTCGAGGAGGGCACCCCTCTTTCCTCTGGGGTAAGTTCTTGGTAATTTGAGTTATTTTTTGCCTTTCTATGGCGATTTTAGTTGCTCATATCATCCCCTGCTTTGTGCGTGGTTTAGGTTCTAGCGTGCACGGGAGTCGGTGGGCCCTTCCCCTGTTAAGCGCCTTAAGACCGATGCCGTGGCGGGGACGGTGGTGTCAGCTCCAGGTCTCGCTCCGACGCCCCCGGTGGCGGCGGAGATTGCCTGGGTTGAGAAGGCCCGCGCGGCCCTGGCTCGAGGTGCCGCTTCCGCTATGGGTTTGGTCGCCCCAGAGCTATCAGCGGGGGGAGCAAAGACCCTAACCGGGAGCGATCCGATACGCCGCCTAGCGCCGCTGCGCCTGGGGATTCCTCTGGCGGCCGATGGCTGGGGTCATTGGAGTCATCCCCGATTATCCTCGAGGTCAAGGAGGCGGGTCCTTCTGCCGGGGATGCGAAGGAGACGGCTGCGACCCCTCCGGGGCAACTGCTGAGGCCGGCATGGCCACTCGGGCTACGCGAGCTGGAGGAGCAGCGGAAGCTGGAGCTGCCACAGCCGCAGCTGCAGAAAGAGTGGATCGAAGACGTCTCCGCGTGGGGGAGGTCAAGCGGCCGACCGCGCAAAAGGCCCCGGCAGAGACATCCGTTGGTACATCGGGCGATCGGGCGTCAAGCGATCTCGGCCTCCTCACCCAGGGAAAATAGGAGGCAGAGGAGGCTGGGCCATCAACGGTCGATGAGAGGGCGAGGTCGCCATTCCCCACATTGGCCGAGCGAATGCTCGAGCACGGTGGCATAGTCAAGATGGGGGACGTCATCATAGAGGCGGTGCAGGAGCGCATCGATGCGGAGCTCCCGGACTGGGGTTCAGAAGCCATCCGTGTCCGGGACCCAGCGTCTCCCGACGCCCTCATGTTCGATGTGAACGACCCGGCGGAGGCCAAGCACTGGCATCACGTCGAGGAGTACCACGCCTGGTTGCAGCACTCCCTGAAGATGGCGCTCGACGTTGTCTCCAATGAGTTGCCGCAATGCTTTGGGGTATGTGACATTCTTTCATGGTGTGGGTGTTAGTTTACTTGCTTATCTGATCTTCCCCTCCTTTTGTTGTACTTATTTTTCCTCTCAGGCCCTGAAGAGGCGCTCCCATACCAAGTCCTACTTGATCCATCACGCGAAGGACAAGTGGGAGCAGGTCCTGGAGCTATAGGCAGCGGTCGAGGCTGCTCGGGCTGAGGCGGGGAAGGCGAAGGAGGATGCAGCCAAGGCCCGGGAGGAGGCAGAGAAGGCGAAGGAGGACGCCTCTTTGGCTCGAGGGGAGGTGGCCCGGGCCAAGGAGGCGGAAGCTGAGGCCAAGGAGGAGACGGGGAAAGCCAGGGCCGACACCATCAAGGCCCGGGGGAAGTGGAGAAGGCCCTCGAGGCCTTGGCTGCCGAGAATGCCGTGCTGAAGAGAACCCTGCAGGAGCAGAGGCAGGACATCATATCGGTAGGCAAGGCGATCAAGGACCTAGGGGTGGAGAGGATGGAGGCAGTCTGTGCCCTGAAGGCGGCCAAGAAGGAGTGCGCCGGGCTGTTGGAAGGGTACACGACCCTCGAGACCCACGCCGTTGGTGAGTCTTCTTCTTTGGCCTTTAGATTTTGCTTCTGCCGCTTTTATAGTGGCTGACCCTTGTCTTACATTTCAGTCCTCGAGGAGGAGCTGGCCAAGACTCGGGGCAGCATCGAGACACTCTGGGAGGCCTACTTGGCCGAGACGAGGCTGACCAGCACCCTCAGCTCCGTGATTACCTCGGTCTGCAATGACTTCGAGGTTGCGCCTCAGGAGGAGGTCGAGGGCGACGTACGTGGGAACTCCCTCCTCATCCGGCTGTACGAGCTCAGCCGTGTCACGAGGGAGCAGATCCAAAATGCGCTCCATGTCGGTGTGAAGCGGGTGATGGCGGTCGTGTGCTCCGGCTTCACATACGACATGGAGGTAGTCTCCCACGGTTTTGTCAGTGACCCCTCGAAGACCGACGCCGAGAACGAGGAGGTGCACATGGCCTTGGTCGAGGCCACTGAGGAGCCTAGCGGTCGTCTGGCGAAGCTATTCGAGCCCGAGGTCCTCTCGTCGGTCGAGGGTGATGGCCTGTGAGCCAATCTAGGCAAGAAAGCCCATGTAATAGATTAGTTTTTTTGTAAATTATGACTGTGTGGCCCTGGGGGCCTTAAAAACACTATGCATATGTATACATATAATCGACGCTCGGCCGTGACCCTCGAAGGGGGGAGTGAGTGGAGGTACCGTAGCCCGGAGGCATTCCCGTGCCATTTTTGACTAAGGATTAACACATGTCGAGGCGTGCAAGAAAGAATAGACATCGAATTTTGAAAAAAAACATGCGAGTTTTTTAGGGACTTCGAGGGGTTCCCCCCTTGTAGCCCCCGAGGGAGGCTCGGCTCTGATGAAGTAGAGTCGAGGCTACCTTGTGTATGTGAATAAAAAGTTTGAACTTATAAACAAAAGTACTTCTTATTCATTCCTGATATGGGAAATGTACAAAGGCATCGAAGCCCTAAGGGTAGAAGCGACGTAGTGTGGCAGAACCTCCTAAATAATATGGCCCACATGCACTTATCATTGTCTAAACAGACTTCTGATAACAATGCATGTGTTCCATAAGACTTAAAAGGTCTGTCAAGTGAATCCCGAATCATCCACGATTCTCCAAGCAGGATCAATCATTATAAAGAGACATTACAGTATTACAACAGTTTTATACAAATAATATACATCAGAGTAAAATAGCGGAAGGACTACAATAATATAAGTTTACAAACTATTTAGTTCAAAACTTACAAACCTTAAGTTGGATTATTACAAACATAGTAGTAGTAGAGTAGATATAGATAACTTATTTACAACACCCTGACGGTACGCTCTGCCCAAGAGCCAAACTTCCTACTCATCGTCACTCTCCGCAACGACTGTCATGCAGTAGGATGCAAAGCAAACCTGCTCATGGGGCTCACCTGCAACAAGGGTTCAACAAACCCTGAGTACAAAAGTACTCAACAAGACTGACCCGACGAAAAAGAGGGATGAAGACTCAGGAAATGCAGGCTAGAGGGACAAGGTAAGGCTTGCAAGAAATAAGAATTTTTGTAGAAAAGCTCGGCAGAACGTAAAGTTGTCTTGCTCTAGCTCAAGGTTACCAACCAACTCCATTCTTATTCCTTAACCAGAATTTAAGTTGTTACTACGATGTAGGGCAGTGATCAAGTCTTCTTCTCTAAGAAGCAATGACGATTCGAATCGATTGTACCCAGCTGGGACCTAGATCTCGATATACATGAGGCTCCAATCTTAAATGCATACCAGATCACATGATATACATGGGCTCCAACCCAAGAATATATCGACCACACGATACACATGGGACCTCTGACCCATAGTATATCGATATACGTGGGGCGCGAACCCACGGTATACCACACCATTGTATGTGGATTTTCTAGTCTTGATCTAGCAGGCCTACAACGAACGGGGCCTAGGTCATCAATAGACGGAAACACTACAGACGGAAACACTACAGCTTCTGGATATGCGGGTAGTGAATTTTGGTCTCTGAGAGTACCTCACTGATGAAGTACACAGACCGCTGGATGGGCAAGACATGCCCTTCCTCCTTCCTCTCGACAACTATGGCTGTACTGACCACCTGGGTGGTTGCAGCAACATAGAGCAAGCGTGGTTTGGCTGGGTTCAGAGGCATAAGGATCGGAGGTGAGGTAAGCATGGCCTTAAGCTTGGCGAGGGCCTCCTCAGCTTCGGGGGTCCATACGAAGCTCTTAGATTTTTTAAGAGGCGGTACAGAGGCAGTGCTTTTTCTCCAAGTCGTGAGATAAAGCGGCTGAGGGTTGCGAGGCAGCCCGTGACCCTCTGGACACCCTTGAGGTCTCGGATCGGGCCCATCCTGGTGACTACGGAGACTTTCTCGGGGTTGGCCTCAATGCCGCGCTGGAAAACTATGTACCCTAACAGCATGCCTCGGGGGACGCCAAAGACACACTTCTCAGGGTCGAGCTTGATGTTCTTCGCCTGGAGGCATTTGAATGCAATCTCGAGGTCGTTGATGAGGTCGTCTGCCCTTTTGGTTTTGACCACGATGTCGTCGACGTAGGCCTCGACCATTGGCCCGATGTGTTCGCCGAAGACGTGGAGCATGCATCGTTGGTATGTTGCCCCGGCATTTCGAAGGCCGAAGGGCATGGTTACGTAACAATACATGCCGAATGGGGTGATGAAGGAAGTCGCATGCTGGTCAGACTCCATCATCTTGATTTGGTGGTAGCCGGAATAGGCATCGAGAAAGGAGAGAGTTTCACATCCCGCAGTCGAATCAACGATTTGATCAATACGTGGTAAGCGGAAGGGAACTTTAGGACATGCTTTATTCAAACTGGTATAGTCTACACATATCCTATATTTCCCATTCTTTTTCTTGACTAGAACAGGATTAGCTAACCACTTGGGATGATGAACCTCCTTGATGAAACCGGCCGCCAAAACCTTATTGACTTCCTCCCCGATGATCTTGCGTTTCTCTTCGTCAAAGCGACGCAAGCGTTGCTTCACTGGTTTGGACCCGGCTCGGATCTCCAAGGCATGCTCGGCGACCTCCCTCGGTATGCCCGGCATATCCGAAGGACTCCATGCAAACATGTCGGCGTTTGCACGGAGAAACTCGATGAGCATTGCTTCCTATTTGTCGTTGAGGGTGGCGCTGATGATCAGCGCCCTCTCATCGAAGCCGCTTAGGTCGAGGAGGACCTTCTTCGTGTATTTGACGTGCACGAAGTTGCCGGCGTGGCGCTTGGGGTTGGGGAGCTCGGAGGCGAAGGCCTTAAGGGTTGCTGCTAGCATCACAGACTCCTCGACGGCCTCCCCATTCTCGATGCACTCGACGTCGCAGTCGTATGCGTGCTCGAAGGAGGGGCTGACGGTGATCACGCCTTTGGGTCCCAGCATCTTGAGCTTGAGGTAGGTGTAGTTGGGGATTTCCATGAACTTGGCGTAGCCGGGTCGTCCAATGATGGCATGGTATGTGTCGTGGAACCCAACCACCTCGAAGGTGAGCTTCTCCTTCCTCAAGTTCGCGGGAGTGCCAAAGCAGATGAGGAGGTCAATGCGGCCGACGGAGAGGGCCTTCCTCCCTGGCACGACGCCGTGAAAGCCCCTGGCACTCAGGTTGAGCTTTTCTCTTGGGACCCCCAGGAGGTCGAGGGTCTCTGTGTAGATGATGTTGAGGCTGCTGCCTCCATCCATGAGCACCTTGGAGAGATGAGTGCTGACGATGACGGGGTCGACGACAAGCGGGTATACCCCCGGCCGAGGGACATGGTCCGGGTGGTCCTCACGGTTGAACGTGATGGCCGTCTCGGACCAGTCAAGTTAGTAGGGAGTGGCAACCCACGTGGAGAAGACTTCTCGACGCTCCTTCTTGTGCTGCCGGGGTGAGAGCCGAGTTGAGGGGCCCCCGTAGATCATGTAGCAGTTGTAGACCTCAGGGAAGCCATTGTCCTTGTCACCACCCTTGTCCTTGGGATCTTCCTTCTTGTCGTCCTTCCCAAGGCCCATGCTCTCAAAGTACTTCTTGATTATCCGACAGTCCTTGAGGTTATGGTTAGCAGGACCCTTGTGATAGGGGCACGGCTTTTTTAGCATTTTGTCGAAGAGGCCCTTCTCGGGAGGACCACGGGGCTTCTTGCGCTCGACGGTGGCCACGAGATCATTAGGGCCGTCCTCGCGCTTGCCTCACTGGTTCTTCTTCTTCTTGCCACCTTTCTTAGTGCCCTGATTCAAACTTTTGGAGTCACCTGGCTTGGCCTCGTGCTTGCCTTGGGGGTCATCGAAGAAGGCACCAACTACCTCCTCGCTGGCGGTGAAGTTGGCGACGAGGTCCATCAACTCGTCGGCGGCCTTGTGGGGAGTTCGTCCCAGCTCTCGTACCAGGTCCTTGCAGGTGGTCCCGGCGATGAAAGCCAGGGTCACGTCTTCATCGATGATGTGGGAAAGCTCGGTATGCCGCTTGGAGAAGCGTCGGGCGAAGTCGCGGAGAGACTCCCCAGGCTTCTGCTTGCAGCCTCGGAGATCCCATCTGTTGCTGGGGCGTACATAGGTTTCCTTGAAGTTCCCCTTGAACACCTTGTGGATGTCTGCGCTCCTGCTCGAGGGTCCACTCGAGCTGGCACAGACGCTCCCAGTCTTCGTCGAGCTTGGCCCGTAACTCATGGAATTGCACGAGCTGGGCGTCGTGTGCGTCCAGGGGCATTGCGCGTTGTCTGGTGTAGCAGGTGGCTGCTCCTCCTATCCGCTACGACAAGGGCGTCGTTCCCCGCGGCTGTTGCCGTGGGTGTGGCTACGGGATCGACAATGGGGTCGCTTGATGCAACTCCTTCGTTGATGTGGAAGCACTCCCGCTTGGGGTCGTAGTGGTCGGAGTCGGAGTCAGGGTCATCGGAGTAAACGATGGGGAACTGTCCCCACCGCTCCTCCTCCAGCTGGCGTCGCATCGTGCTGAGGGTGTAGCGCCTCGGGCCAGGAGTCCATGAGGATCCTGGATGCACAGAGGTCAGTGTGGGAGCCAGCAAGTCTTCTATGGTGCGAAGGAGGTCTCCCGGGAGGTCCTTATACACACTCAAGTTGGTACTCGCTGAGGATGAGTGCGACCTGGCAGTGTTGTTTAGACCAAACGGGAACCGGTGATGGGCCTCGAACAGCCCATGTGGGAGAAGATTAGGTGGCTCTAGAGCCACACCCATAGGAGAGGCCATGCTCGATCCCCTTGGCGAGCACGTAGCTAGGATGGAGTCAGAGTTGCCACCGAGACCCCCCAGTTCCTCCGATCCCAGGCGCAGGTCCGCCAGGTTCCCAACCAGGGACCCTGCATCCTCAGCCGGGGACGTGGAAGCTGAGATGGATGTCAACTCGGAGCGGCGATGGTGGTTGCACCGACCGCGCCTCCTCCTGGGCTGGGAAGCGTGGTGACGAGACCGGAGAGGGGCCCGTCGCGGAGACACGGAACTGCTTCCGCTCGGGTTTCTGATCGAGAGCAGGATCATGTCATGGTCGTGGCCTGTCTACATGAACTCCAAACTCCCAAACCAGATCACCGTGGCAAATGAAAGCGATGGCACGGAGTTTGCCATCCAGAAAGTGGCAGGAAATGCTGGTGGTACGTAGAGTTCCCCTACCTGACACGCCAACTGTCCGCGTCGGGACCCGGGGGTGCCCTAAGCTAACGAGTATCGTGTACTGCGTGCTCCCTAATCTGGATGGTGATGCAAGATGAACAGATAATTTATCCTAGTTTGGGCAAAGAAGGCCCTACGTCCAGCGGGGGGAGGAGATTTGTATTATCTTGCACCGAAGTGCTTGTACAGGGGAGGATACAAGCGGGCGAGTGAGAGTCGAGGGGGGTACAGAGTGAGCTGAGACTTGAGTGTTCCGGGATCTAGAAGCTCTCTTGGATGTTTGCTCGTTCTCTTTTCGCCTCTCCTTCTAACGCTCCCGTCATCCCCTTTTATAGACTAAGGAGAGGCACGGGTATACAAGGAGCCTACGCGGTCGTGGGTGATGACGTCGAGGGGGCGGTGTCGATCAAGTCAAAGCTGCTGTAGAGGCGTGCGCCGGGCATGGCCTTCTCTATAGCAACGTGCTTGGAGTCAACGGCCGTCCTTCAAGCATGTTACGATGACACCCGTAGATGGTCGGCGAAAGACCCGCGCCCATACGCGGGCATGCGGATCCCTGTGTACGTCGCGTCGGGGTTGTTGGAGCGTTGACTGGAGCTGTCGAAGTCGGACTCAAGGGGTGGCTTGATGACGCTCGAGGCCCAATCGAGGGGTAGCCATGGAAGTAGTGGTTGGATGGATAAGATCGGACTTAGGGAATCCGAAGCTGGCGGCTATCGCGTAACGTGTCGAGGGGGCGTCGGAGGCAAAACAGTGCTCGGTATGGTACAGCAGTACCAAGCTTCTCACCGCACGTCTAGGGATGGGCGGTAAAAGCAGGACTCGACCGTTGTACCCGACCACTGTAACGCTGTTGTAGCCATGCGACTAGACTGGAGTTGGTGGACGCATTAAATGCACTGACTCCCATACGGGGAGTAGGTGGATTCGTGGGGGGGTCGTCCGCACGGGCCTAATTTCGTCAGCTCGAGGGGGGGTCATCCGCACGGGCAAAGTTCCGCCATTCGAGGGGGGTCATTCGCACGAGTGAAGTTCCGCCATTCGAGGGTACCGTTGAACGAGAGACTATCTTAGTCTAAGCGACGCTGCTCCTAGGCCGGGCCAGCGTAGCTCGGATTATGCCGATGAGCCCGCATCTCTGTTTGTGGGCTTCTCGGATGTTTTTGGAGTTTTATTGTTGGGGGTTTAATTCTTCCTGTAAGAGGGTTTAGGGTACCCCTTTATTCGGGTACCCGACAAGATTTAAAAAAGAAAAATTGTTTCTCAATTTCGCTATAACCAACTTCGGCACTTCATAACTTTTTATCCAGATTGAATTAGACTTTGCTGGTATTGAATCAAATTGTTCCTTTGCATATAAAGTTTTTTCTGAAACGTGATGGTTTGGGAGTTAGAGGGTCAAGAATGGGGTTGTTTCAGTCAGCCTATTCTTGACTGAATCAAAATTCGATTCAGTTTTTAATCGGCAAAGATCGACACCTGCTAGACAGCCGTCGCGAGCTTTGCCACCTCATCGCGTGAATTGAAGTCAAGCAGCGGCGCCAAGTCTTTACTCCACTCCACCCACCGTCTTCTCACTCGCCACTCCACCTTTTCCACCTCACCGCACGCAGGCGAGGCGACCAGAGCCATCGCCGTCGTCGTGGCAGCGCGCAGCCGCTGTTCTCGCCGCTCCATGCCGCCATTTTTTCTCCCCGTAGCCACCAGCGAGCCCACCTCCATCTGCTCCATCCTTTCCTGCCCGCCAGCGACGCCAACGACGAAGGTAGTGGCCGAATCGCCATTCTTCTTTCTACCGTTCGTGGCCGCCGCTGCCAGTTGCCGTGGCCGAGCTCCTATGGCACCGCTTTTTCCTCTCTCTCCCGGGCTAGGGTCGCTAGGACCTGTTGGTTCTAATGGTGAGGTCGGCTTGGCCGCTTAGGGCCTAGCTCGCCGGCGCCGGGAACGACATCGTCGTCGTGGTGCTCCGTTCTGGAGAGACGGAGGACCAAAAACACAAATAGATTACTCTTTTCGGACTTAGATGCAAAGTGCCAAGACACATGGATTTATAGATCTGGGCTTGGAGTAAATTCGTACAACCTCAGGGTTCCTGATGCAAAGTCGTTTTCTATTTTCGGTTTAAAGAAAAGGATTTCTAGATTTTTGTTAAAGCTTCCAAAATTCATATCTTGAGAAATAGGGGTCCAATGGGGTTGATTCAACCTGCAATATTTTTCTTATGAGATGATCTATGCATAGAAAATATGAGATGGCCTATTTGTGGAGCCTTTCTGTGTAGACTTATTTAATTTCTTAAAGATTTGCTATCTTGGGAAATTCATAAGTAATTGTAGAAAGCTCAGAAAAATGTGATTCCTATTTCAATGGTCTTTTGTTGACATATACTTGCTGTGAGATATGTATCATGATCACTTGTTATGAGAAAATGAATAGTTGTAGTTCAAGTGTGATAGAAGGGCTATTCTTGGAATAATTCATAAATGAATTATATATGCCTAGTTTGAGATTGATAATTTTTGTAGATCACTTATATGCTATAATGTAGCTCTTGCTGTGATAGAATCTGAGGTTTGCTATACTCGGTAGTACAAAGTATTTTTAGGTGCTATGCTGTCCTGCTACTTGTCTTTTTTGCGTAGGGTAATTGGTTTATCCAATTGAGCTAAAATTCTTGTGGTAGTCTAGATTTGCCATGTTCTATCTGCTGTAATTTTCTGAGAATTTTCTGCAGTGTTGAAATGGTAGTCTCTGTTATAACCATTTCTTAAATTAAGTGAAATTTATTCACTCATTCATGAGCATCTATGATCATCACTTATACTTGCACGTATACATTCATGTTATGATATTCATGCATGTGCAAATACATCATACAGGATTGCAGGAGCCAGTTCTAGCAAGAGGGTACGAGGATCCTGAGGGAGAACAGCAAGAGGAGCCCGTGCAGGAGCTTCCAGGAGAGGAGGATCAGGAAGGAGATCCACCTGAGTGTCCTGACCACCGTTCTAGTGCCTTTGAGAAAGGCAAGCCCCGTTGCATTCTTACCTAAGTTTTACAATTCACTTTGCGTCGTTTATCTTTTTTATGCATTACGTATAGGAGTTGGCTGGGAGTAACCCTATTATTGCATTTTATCCTTCCTTGATATACTTGATATCCTATCCTTGTTACCCTGTTAGAGTAGGATCGAGTTAACAGCTTAGCTTTGCTTAGACGGTAGAAGCCGGGTGATTCATGTCACTCGCGAGATGCTAGGTGGTTACCTGAGGTTTATGGCAGCACACATGATCTTGGAAATCACTAAGTAATAAACTTGAACTATCGACTACTCTTGTCATATTGAGCACAGTCCCACATTTAGCTGGTTTTATGGGACGCGAAGCCGAGTAGCTCTGTTCGGGCCGGGAATCGACGTTCCACGCACTATATCGGAGAAGGAGGATGAGTACGACAGGGGCACGGAGAGTAAGTCCAAATGGCCGGTCATGCCAGAGAGACTTGGCAGCCGGACGGCCCCTGGGTATAGTGGCTTGTGTTTGGACCCGCGACTTTATTCGAACAGTACTAAAGGTGACTAAGGCTGCCCTTGCAAAGCATGCCTGGTTTATGTGGGGAATACCTCGCCAGCTGGTCAGCAATTGATTCGAATCGCCATCGTTCCTGGATAGTGAACACTTAACTCTGAGCGTCGATCTTAATAAATCATGGTGCTATGATAGTGATATGGATGGTTTTGAAAATGCCAAGTGAAACATGGTAACCAACGATGATTATAATGAACCTCTTGATGCTTAATCTAGGCTAAAAGCAATGACTTAGTGTAGTTGATCATGTAGTAAATCTTTAATAATGGTTTATAAAGGAAAACCCTATGCTTTTCGCAAATGAGTCAAACTAGCCACTTTATATAGCTTTTCATGATCCTTGAGACTTTATTTCAGTTTATGACGGGTAAGTCTAGCTGAGTATATTCTCGTACTCAGGGCATTGTTCCCATTATTGTTGCAGATGGATAGATGTTTTATGGATACTATACGAATTGTCTCTACCCCGCAGTGGGAGATGAGTAGACTAAGGGCATGGTCGTTATCTATATTAGCTTCTCACCCGATGCTTTTGTTGGACTGACTACTACTCTGGCATTGTAATATATCTAAATGTGGGTTACGGGTGAAGTTTCAAATTTATGTTGCTTTCGCTATAAACTCCGAACTTAGTATTGTAATAACTTTTATTTTGAACTGTGATGTAAGCTACTAGGTGCGAACTTTATTTAACATGTAGACTGTGATGTGAAATCAATGATTATGGACGAATTGTGAAAAGTTTAAAATCCTTCGTGATTTCATATGCTGCCTCGGCAGTTTAGTTAGCAGTTAAACCTATGTAAATTGGACTACAAGGGCTGTCCTCGGTTTTAGCCGGAAATTCCCTACATGGATGACCTTGTTCTCATGGTCCCAAAAAACACACTGAAAACAGGACGCACCCATCCCATCCCTCTTTATTCCTCCAAAAATACACCATTAGTAACCAAACAGACACTTACAATTACAGTAACACGCCAACCACGAAACAACGGGAGACACTCTCATGATCATACTATCTTTATGCGTTCTGGTACAAACTACAAAGTACAAAATGGCCGGCGGCATGTGTGGTTTCTCCAACCAGCACGGCCAGCAGCCGCGAAACTTTTAGGTTCTGTACATGCTCGAGAAAAGAAAATTAGGTTTTTGTCTCCGGATGTTGGTGTGTACACATTGGGTGAGTATTATACTGCAGAAAAGACAGGAGAAACCTACTGCTGACCTCGACCAGTTGCCTTGGACAATGGAAAATCCTCAGAGCAGTAGTTCTGCTGCATCGCAAAAGACACCACAAAGATGTATGGAAGGGATGGCTGAAAACTTGGTCTTCTCCTGCAAGCTTGAATGCTGCTGGCACTGACTCAGGTGTCGCCAACTCGCCATGGCCTGATGGACGAGCAATGGCTTCCCTACTGGGAAGCTGAAGGTTATGTCGGGCAATTGGTGATGCGATGGCATCGCGAAGCAGCTCCATGCCAACATATATTGGCTTCATTGTCACACTACTGACAGTGGTAGATCGTCACCATTATTGGGGATGCGCTTCTGTGCAGCCTTCACGGCAGCCACCCTGGCTGCATTGGCTGCTTTATTAGCTGCTGCAACAGCCCTGTTCACCTTATCATCTACTCTTGGGATGTCATAGGCCTTCTCTGCAGCTCTTCTAGCTTCCTGCATAGTCAACATGATCAGGTATTAGCAAATACAGTCATGCCATATTTCATATTACAAGTCTGGTAACTAAAGGGATCATCAAGCGCATTACCTGCACTGCGTTGAGGACCTTGGAATGGTTCACAGCAATAGGTGATCCAGGGATAAAGTTCTGGGTGCTTAAAGTATCAAGAACTCCATTTTGCCAGTGCCCAGCTTGTGTCTCTCCATTCCTGAAACTATACATGCCTAAACCCTGTCTTCTACCCTCATGCCATGCTCCCTCATATCTATGGCCATTGGCAAAGCTGTAGATTCCAAAGCCGTGCATCCTATCAGCAAAGTACTCTCCAGCGTAGGTGTCACCATTCCTAACAGAGGTTCACAAAACATTAGTCTAGTTGTGAATTTGTATAACCAATATGCAGCAGCATGTAACAAATATGACTCGACCAAGCCAAACAAGAATAAAGGGATGCTGGTAACATACAGCACCTCCAACTATGCAAGATTTCTTACTTTTAGCTACAATTATTTCAATATTATAGCAGTGCAAGGGGTGTCACCAGTTTCTGTTGTCATTAATTAAAGCAGAAGGGCATCAAAAACAGTAAATCAGAGGTGAATTCATAGTTGAAAGAATGAAGTATGAAGAACTATTAAAGGAAAAAATGAATCAAGATAAACAACAAAAACGAAGCCTTATAGTCCCAAGAAAGTGGGCCAGCCTATTAGGAGTTTAAAAGCAGAAGCTCCTTGAACTGGAAGGAGTAAATACAATAAAACTTACAAGCATCATGTACGATTTAATATGCTATGTACTTCCCAACAGATATCAAAAGCCTTTTAATTGAATATGTAGAGTAAAAAATATATACAATTGTCATCTTTAGATGTAGCCAATCCACAGGTCCAAACAAAATATGACCTCCAAGTCCAAAGATGCCAGGATGCAATCATTAATACCCATACCCAATCAGACAACAAGATAATATAACAATGAGAATATAAATTCCAACACATGTCTGCATTTCAATGTTGAGAGAACAATATGGACAAGAAATAGTAAAAAAATGGTCTTAACGATGTGGCCAAGCCCTAACTACATGGGTTCAGAAACTGTATTAAACTAAGTCTGATGAAAGAGAATGCAGAACTACAATAAACCACATAGCACACATAAAGTTCAGAAATGACAAGCTATCAGTGTTTATTACAGGTACATGCCACCAAAAACACCTTGTGTAAGAGAAGCTGAAAATATGGAATTTTCTCCTTTTTGAGGAAGGGAAGATTTTTATTAGTTGATTCATGATCTTACATGGGAAACTAAGCGCTAAGCCCATAGTTATACGGATATAAAAGGTTCATACTTGCATTGCAAACTCTTCTTATACATAATTGGCAGATTCATATCAGCACAAAGAGCTAATAGCAGAATATGCTTTCAGATTCCACTGCAAATAGAGAATGACAAAACTCAAATTGGCTTTTATGTAACCAGCCATCTCTTAACTCCTTGCAAACAGCCAACTAATCAATGTATTTTGCTTTAGTCAAAGTAGCAGCCTGTTCAACAGAAAAAAACGAAAGAACAAACTGACACAACTAATGCATGACCTTAATGGGTGGAAACCATCTACAGATGAGTTGGCAGTATAATATTTCCTGTGTTCCAAATTATAATTAACTTCTCCTTTGTCCTAAGTCAAATTTCACTAACCTTGACCATATAGAAAAATACACCAACGTTTACAACATCAAACTGGCTCCATTAAGTTCTCCATGAAATATGCTATGATAGTGCATTTATTAGAACTTGTACATGGTAATATGTTTTCTAAAAACTTGGTCGGAATTAGATAAGTTTTAACTTAGAACAAAGCCAAAGTGAACTAATTGTCGGAAGGAAGTGATAGCACACAGTACCAGCCTAATACCAAAACATTAATAACAATTTGTGGGTTATATCATAATATAAAGAACTACACTAGAGATCTGTTTAGAATGGATACACATATTCTGCCTTCCACAGGCCGCAGAATGTGCAATTAAAAGGATTAGGATGTAAAGCACCGAAAATAGCTATGAGAATACTATGAGATCACAGTTTCATTAAGCAATCATATATATCACCAAATGCATCAGCCTAATTCAAAGCAGCAAACTAACACTTCACAGAAGATGCCTATCTGTATGGCAGAATGATCATTTATTAGCACAGCAGTAAGTTGCACATAACTTCACAGCAATCACAAAAACGTGAGCAGCATAGGAAATGCACGTTTCAGTTTCACACCTGAAATGGTAGTGGCCGAGGCCATGCTTGACGCCCCTCTTGAACTCTCCAATATACCGGCTACCGTCCTCACAGGTATGCACGCCATACCCATGGCTCTGGCCGTTTGACCACTCCCCGGCATACACATCCCCAGTGTAGAACCTGTACACGCCGTAGCCATGCCTGAGTCCCTGCCGGTACTGGCCCCGGTAGCGGCTACCTCTGGCCCAGGTCTCGACGCCGAAGCCGTCGTACTTGCCGTCGACCCAATCCCCCTCGTACCTCCCGCTCATGTAGTAGCAGTAGACGCCGCTGCCAGTGCAGCGGCCGCGGTTGAACTGGCCCTCGTAGACGTCGCCGTTGCTATAAACCTGGACGAAATGGCCGGTGGTGGGGGTGGTCGCGGACGCGGACGGCGAGGAACCGATGGACCAAAGGATGGGGGATCGGCGCGCGCGGCGGAGCGGGAGCGCGAAGGGAAGCCGCGGCAGGGAGAGGCAGAGGAGGAGGAGGAGCGCGCACGAGAAGGCCGCAGCGGAAAGGAAGTCGGCGAGGAGGGAGCGCGGGAGGATGCCGGGCGTCGGGGAGAGGAAGTAGAGGGAGGGGAGCGAGATGAGGAGGAGGATGCGCAGGCGGAGGTGCAGGCAGCGAAGGAGGTGCCTGGCCGCCGCGGCCCCCGCGGGAGCAGCGGGCGCGGGGACCTTGCGCCTCCGCGGCGGGGTGAAGGGCGACGGCGAGGGGCGGGTGGGGGTGGACGAGGAGGACGACGAGGTCATGACGACGGGGCGCTTGTGCGGCGTGGAGGGCAGCGCGTGGCGCGGGCTTGACGGGATGTGGATGCGGAGGGAGGACGGATCGAGGACCGGCGGCGGCGGAGGAGGGTCTGTCGCCGCCGGGGCCGCCGCCGACTCCGGCGGTGCGGCGGCGGGGTGGTGGTGGTGGTGATGCATCTAATTGGAAGTGGGGTTCGGGGTTGGTCGAGCCTGGTGGCCGGCGGAGGAGAGAGACATGGGACGATGGGCGAGGCCAGGCGAGGCGGACATGGGCGGGCGGGGAGAGGAGGGAGCGTGGTGATGCCGTGATGAGGGTGGGGGCGGCCGCCTTACGTTTTTTCTTTCGACTTTTCCGCACCGATTTTTACGGGTCTTCTACCCTCTCTTCTCGCTGCAGTATATTCTTTTACTACATTCTTTTTCTTCAATTTCTTGTTTGGGCAAAATGCTAACCAATGATAGATTATTAGAATTAGAAATTTGTTGCAAAGCTATAAACTGATGATTGCTAAGTAATTATAGTAAATATCCTCGGAGTTTTAATTGAACTAGCTCTAACTAGTAACATGTTCTGGTAATCTGAACAATAAATGAGAGAGCGACGCAATAATCTGTTGTGTGATTTTTGGTTAAAATGGGTTAAGGGAAACATTTCTGTTTGAGGACATGTAACCCTCAAGTCCAAAGACGTGGTGTAATATAGACCAAATTAATGTTGAATAAAACCTAACAAAACCTAATGTCTGATTATAAGCACTAAAATGTAAAGAGGTTTACAGGGCAACAATTAACAAATCTCATCTTTGTCTTTACGCTAGTATTTAGTTTTAGTTTTGCAAGTTCTCTTTTGATACTACTCCTTCCCTGCTCTTTTACAAGGCAAGACTTAACATAACGCGGTCTATTAAATTACTTTAAGAGTCTATCATTTTATTTTATATATTATTTATACTATTAATTATAATTAGATAGTAAATTTAACTACGGATCTAAACATATCAAGTCTGTCATAATAATAAAAATTATTAGTTAAATTATTGGTAAAAGATTTCTGAATTTTTGAATCTTGGTATTCATATACTTATAAGAGAATGAAGGTAGGATACATTACTAGTCCTTACTCCCTTTTCTTTCAATTAGTAGAATGTTCTTTTGACTTTTCTAAATGTATTCTTTTACTATGTATATAGACATAGTACATGTGTACATATATATAGCAATAGTCATAGATTTGAAAAACTCAATGTATTATAGTTTAGAATTTAGAACAAACAGAGTACATCCTACTTACGACGCAGCAATGGTCCTCAATGCCTCTTAACAACCTTCCTATCCTGTGCCAACGTGTTTCATATAATCCAAACGACAAGTTGCAATGATTGAGAATGCTTATCTGAAATGGCATGTTGTCGAACACTTCAGAAAACGTGAGTGAAGCAAAATGGACAAACTGACTGATATGACCACTAGCGCTACCCGGATCAACATGAGTGAAGCACAATTGCGCCACATCATATATGCTCATCAAACATCTAAAGTTTTATTCTGCAAATTTTTATCTAAAGGAAAACAAAATGGACAAAGTGGTATGATCACTAGCGCTACCGATCAACCAGTGTTCTCTGTTCAAAGACAAAAGGTCGTCATCTGCATTTGGACCCCTGAAAACTGGGGTCCCAGCAGCCCCTGTTTACGGTAGTTTACTTGAGCGATCATTCGCACGCAAGCATTTCTCCTGGTCCTGGGGAACGGTAATATTATTTGCCGCGCCGCTGGGTGTGTAGTATTTCTGTTCATATAACTAAATTCGTTTGAAAATTAGGCGTCATTGCGTCAAGCGTAACAAGGAAGAAAAGAAAAGCGCGACGGGCTCGATCGGCTGTATGCGTCGACAGGGACGCCGGGAAGAAACTTCGCCGTGCGTCTGAATGATGGATGGGCGCGGTACTGCGTCGCCGACTCCATCGGCGCGGCGGGCGTGCTTATCCGCGGCCGAGCGGGGCCTTGACGCTGACATAGTCTGACGTGTACTAGTAATAGTTTAGTGAACCATGGTATCCGGGTTCCAGAATAGAGTAGTAATAATAATATACACATATACTGCTGCATAATTAGGCGCTGCCCCCGAAAATAATTCTGACAGCAACGTATGCCGGCAGATTTGTCTCGGTGTATGCTCAACTTATTCTGTAGAAGAAAATCGATAGAAGCAGCACAAGGTGACCACTTTTTGGTTAACCCCACAGGCCACAGTCACAAGCCATTCATGGAAGAGAACAAGGGCTAGAGTAGTTAAACTTCGTGGGCACAGCCGAGTTGTATATAGCCTGTTTTTGGGTACTCACTCACGCAGCCGAGTTGTTATAGCCTGAATGCCTGATCAGTGATCACGTGTATAGGAGTGTTTTAAAACGGAAATGAGAAGTCGTGTTCAGGTGCGTTGAACTGTCTTGCAGATTGCCGTTGCAGCTGGTGGTTAGTAGGGTTCATCCCGCCTGGTTGCGTTTACGCAGCCGGTCCCGGTCGGCATCCGCAGGACAACGACGACGTCGCTCGCTCGGTCAGTATCCGTCGGCGAAGAGCAGGGCCGTGGGCTCATTGGTCCGGGCACACGAAATATAATGTACATCCGACGACGAACATCCAGCGACTATAAACAAGTGTGGTCACGGCTTTCGGCCGTACGTCGAAACCGCACCCATACTGGCCATATATTGACATGAACTCGAGGGCAGCAAAAGATTTCATGTAAAATGACCTGAAACCACGCAGGCTGACATACATTGATCAAGTGAGTGTGAGAGAACCTAGGTTACACAAAAGTGATATCAGAAAACAGATAGAAATTTGACAATAGTTTACAGCGAGACCCAAGCTCACGAATTCGTACATCAATAGGCCACAGCATTTGAAGGCCACGGTGCTCTCCCTAAAACCTAGGTGAAAAGGGTGCTTCTGCTGAAAGTCTAACTCTGTCATGACGGTTTAGGCTTGTGAAGTTTGAAGCCGAAAACTCTTGGAGTGTATTGCTGTGAGGGCTTCTGCGGCTTCAAGTGCGGATAAGTCATCAGGAAAAGATGAGGGAATGTTGTCCCGAAGTACGATCCATCAATGTCTGGGTAAAGTGAAGGACAAGCAATCGCAACTTACAAAATTCCATCTATGATTATTTACCGAGAAAGAGTTTGCTGAAGAAAAAGCAGGGTTGGAGGCAAGTAATAGGGGGGAAATGTTCAATGTTGGCATGGAGATTCGAGAAAACATAAATCATGTTGCAAAAAAGAAAATAGTTTCAAAGGGCGGTCAAAATATAAATCGCTTCAAAAGGACAGCATGAAATGGCTAATAGATGTAAATGCAAGTGTGGAAATATCATACAAAGTAATTCAAAAAACAACAGATCAAAAGGATACTGCCTTGGTACTTGGATCTTGGATAATTAAGTTCCTCACATTTCGGACAATATATCTTCACTGTGCTTGATCTAGGAATATCTGATTGCCCTGCTGGAAGACACGGCTGGCCACAGCAGTACACTCTGGGGCATCTACCAAAGTCATAATTCTTGAACTTCTCCAACTGTGGCAAATGAAAGGGAGCAGAATAGTTCAATGTCAAAGGGAGATGAGAGGAGCAAAACATGTCTTCATCCTACTTAGACTATAATATAGATTAGATTACCATTGCAGCTAGACCCTTGCTAGTTAAGATGTATCGTGCATGAATTAATCCATAAAGCATCTCTGCAGACGACTCGATTAATTCATTTTGCTCCTCGGTGAACACATCACCTGCACACAAATGGTCCTGTCTCATGAGTGCAACAGTACGACTAAATGACTAATATAAACCTATTAGCTGATTTCAAAATACAAGAGCCACATGCACTAGTTGACAGGATTGATTAAGCGATTTATCACCATAAATAATGAATGAATGCACAAAAAGATAAGTGGGTTGAAAATAAGTTAAAAGACCATAGAATTAAGAAAACGCAAACCAATATGCATTAATTAACTTCCTTTAGGAAAAACAATCTCACCATTAGAAGACTCAATGTCTAAGATGAGATCAAGTGCATAATCATAATATGGCACCTGATTACTCAGACCACACAGATTAAAATCATCTTGTATGTAGTCATCATCGATCTCACAAAAGAATTCATTGCCTCGCAATGTACAGAACCATGAAATCCAAGATGTGTCCTCTCCCTCAGAACCACTGACGTTAGAGTCTTCACTGTCAGTTTCAAATTCCTCTGCAATCCCGAATAAAAAAAAAAGAGTTAACGGATGCCTAGTAATGCAAAAACAGATATGTTCATAATCATGGCTACTCTGGATAAGAACCAACAACCATAAGTAAAATAGAGACAAATTCTACAAAAAGAACTTTCAAACCATCCTCTAAAAGAAACTAGAACTGGGAGGAATTTTCAAATTCAGCTCGATGAGGACTTCAACCTGGTTGGTCTAGGCATATAAATCTACACCCTCAACCAACTGCTCTAGCTCAACTTCCTCATGCTCTAACAAACAAATGTAATATCGTTTACATTTTAATATCAATCCACAAAACCAAAAACAAAGCATACAACAGCATATATAAACCATAAATAATTCTTTTTTATTATGTGCTCAGGATTTCTGGAATGGTATCAAGTTAATCCTAAAGTTTGAGCCAAAGGTGCAGTCATATCCTCCATTAAGGCGCAGCGGTGCGGACCATTACCAGAGATTAGCAGAACAGTAACAAAGAGATGAAAAATCCAGTAGACTAAACTCAAACTACATCGGGGGCAGAACAACAACTGGGTTGCAGCTCCCACTTCCTCAAGTCTGACGAAAAAAATTAAAGTGGTCATTGTGTACATAACTTCTCTTGTTTGAATGGTTGACATGTTGCTTTAATGGTAGGCCTTCGTTAGCCAATGCTTCTTTTGTCTACAATGTGAACACAATCTGTGTAATAGAATTGATCCTTTTCTTCTAACCCAGCCTGTTCAGCCATTCAACAAGTTCATGGTTCCACACTAGATATATCCGAAGGCCAGCGAAGAGCGAAAAATGAACCAAACAGAACGACATCATCTTTGTTTGGCCAGTACCTCAGTGGCACTGATCCAATGTGTTCGACTCAAAGAGGGAAAAAAATGTGGCTATGTGTTCAGTTTGTTGGTCAGGTCAGCATGGATCCAACCAAAATTAACAACATGCATCAAAGAGAGGATCAGCATACTGCTTCTCGCACCTTAGGCACGAAACAGATGATTAACTCCATGTCACTAGATTCAGTTCCTGGTGCCTCCCATCCTATTAACTTTCATTTCATTCATCTGATCATACTTCTCCCCTTATCATCTAGGAAGACCTTTCTAGTCTCATTCCGACCTTCTTTATTAAGGATCAGTATACTGCTAGTTCTTTTTTCATAGCCAACAGAGCACCCCCTAGAGAAGGATGATCCAATACATGTACACAACCTCATGCTGCAGGAAGTGTTTTGTTGCTTCCAATACCATACCAAGGAAACTCAAATCACAGATAACAGAAACCTGCGAATTCTGCTGACCCAACTGAAAGGTACTCCCTGAGTTCCAAATTATAAGTTATTCTGGCTTTTCGAGATACATAGCTTTGACTATGTACCTACCTACTATCTAGACATAATGCATATCTAGGTGTGCAGTACCTAGATGCATACATAGAAAAGGAAAAGCCATAACAACTTGCAGTTTGAAATGAAGGTGGTACCAAGCAGAAGAAATAATCACATATTCTTCAAACAAGATACTATACTATCACTCCCTCCAATCAGAAGTTGATGCTTCAGACATCATGGTAGAACTAATTGCAAGTCAGTTGTTGTCCAAACCCATGGTCATCAAGGCGGTAAGGCGACGCATGGCGACTGACTACCGCCTTACGCTTAAGCGACTAGAGCATGAGGCGAGGCGAGGCGAGGCAACACCTTAAGAAATTAATCAAAACTTAAAACAGCAGCTTAGAGCAGTAGATGAAGAAAAAATAAAAAGAAAGGAGCCACGTAAAGAAGTAGGCTGGCCCAGGCACCCAGCCCACCAGGCAGCCCATGTGCCCCTCCCCCTCCTGGCGTGGCTCCATCAAACTCCAGATCCTGATCTCCTTCAGCACCGCCTCTCACCGCCTCTCTCTCTCTCTCCACCCCTCTCCCTCTCTCCCTCTCTCCCTCTCCCTCTCCCTCTCCCTCTCCACCACTGCTATTCCGCCTCTGCCTGAGTGCCTGCTCTACTTCCCTCAACCCCACTCCAAATGCGCTGCTTTACTTCCCTCTCCTACAGATGCGCTGCTCTGCTCTTCCTTCGCCCCTCTGCTTCCCCTCCCTCTCTGGTCAGTGCTCAGACCAACAGCCACTGCTGTCCCCTTCCAGATCGAGCAATTGATGAGCAGGAGATGGAAAAAATCAAGCCAGTAGAAGAAAATCGAGCAGGCCAGCCGCAGAATCAATGAGAAGGAAGAATCGAGGGGGCATCAGCATGCGCATACGGCGACGAGGCGTCTACCTCTCCTGAGGCAACCCTGGACTGCTCCGCCACTTAAGCGCCGCTGAAGCGATGCCTTAATAACCATGTCCAAAACCAAAACGTCTACTAAATCCAGCCAGAGATAGTATCATAGTTGTTAAAATCGCAATCCTATGGTGCGATTTTACAGCTTTATAATATTAGTTTATCAGGTTGATCCTACGATCCATTAAGTAGAATCTACAAATTTACGATTCTAGCACTTTGGATCCTATGCAATCCTACCATTGGAGTTTCAATCCCATTCTGGATTATGATTTTAACAACCTTGGATAGTATTCAAGAACAAAAACACGAAGCATTCATGTTCTGATTACAAATGTTTTGTAGCCTTTGGTCCATTTCATCCTTAAAGCAATCCAAGTCATTTCCAACTACCAAAGTTACACTTCCATTTGTTTCCTCATTGTTGGTTTTCAGAGATATCCCAGCTTCTGAACCCAATATGAGCAAACCGCTCGTAAACTCTTTAGTCTTTGGCTCTTTGCTCATGTTTACTGGTTTCCTAGTTTAGAGTTCGAGGGAAACACTTGTTTCCTAGTTTATGTTGCTCATTTCGTGGCCCCGGCCTTCCAACTGGTTTCCCAGTTTATATTGCTTATACAACACTTGTTGCAAAAGAACCAGCATACAAACGGAAAGCAAGCCATGTTCCGCTTCAGGCTAGGAAGTGAGCTTCTCATTCAAAGGGAACATAAAAACGGAAGGCACGAAATCAAAATACAGCACACTAAATTTCAACATAAGATTCTGCACGGAAAAGGACAGAGAAGTCGCATCTTTCAAATCAAGCATGCATTGCGGCACTTCATCATACACCGTGACGAAGGTAATCAAAATATGTAAAGAATAAGGAAGGTTCACGAAAGGTCTAGCTCTTACCACCATCAGACATCTTCTCCGCCTTGCCAAGCGCCGCCGGCAGCTTCCCGGCAGCGAGGCGCTGTTCCCTCTCCTTGGGCACGATGCCCCTGGAGGTGGACGGCGACGACCTCTCAAGATGCTTCTCGAACGCGTCCTTGATGCGCTTCCGGTCCATCCCTGCGCAGCCGCCGCCGCCGCCGCCAAACAACCCCGATCCACGTAAGTTGCCGCTGGTTTCTCTAACCCCGATCCTTGCAAGACAGGCCGAGTTATCCGCCGCCGAGAGCCTCGCAGAACGGCGCTTGCGGGCTAGGGTTTGCGCTGGCTGCGCAGGCGGGGGAAAAGAGAAGGAGACAGGGATCGGAGAGGTGACGAGGCAGGCGCAGGGCGAGAGGAGAAGAGAGCACCCGTGGGCTTGCCTTGCCGCTTGCGTGAGGTGGGCGGCAGAAATTCGGACAGGTGCCGGGGGTTTCCGCGAAAAAGGACACCCTACCTCCCCAGATATTTTACTCCTCAAGTGCCGAGTGCGCGTACCTCGGTGTCGGTCCTAGGGCCCAAATGACCTAGCTTTGACCTAGGTACCTCTCTGAAAAAATTAGTAATTTCTAACTTCAATTAATTTTAGTTTCGAAATCTGACATCAAATTAGCGCACCAGATATATTATAAACTATATATATTATTTTTATAATATGCTCATTTAAATTTATAAATATTTATAACATAATTGTCAGCAACGAGACTGTCTTTCGCCAAATGTATCCAAACATAACGTCTGCTAGCAAATGAGTTTCACTTTCGGTATCCGCTAGCCGATTCTCCTTAAAAAAATATTTAAGACAAGCCCTAAATTGATGCATTCACAGCTGATTATATATGACAAGGAGAAAGCTGAAAACTACTGTTACGCAAAAAATATCCTAATTATAATAACATTGGAACCGTAGTACCCTTAGGGCGTCTACAATGGTGCTACCTAGATAGCTAGCTGATGTGGATGTGAAAGGTAAAAATAAAGATTAGTTTATACATTTTTGTATTATTAGACCCACATATCTCTCATATTCTTGAACAATATAAAATAGGCTAGATATTTATTTGTCGCTAGCCAGTGACTACTCTCTTCTATTTTTTCTATGTCCACGTTATAATAGCTACGAGTAGCTAAATAGCTAACCGTTAGGGACGCCTTTAGACACCTTATTAAATTCCGACACAAGAAATACAGGCAATGCTCCAATAAATAATCATGCACGTACATCTCAAGCTGACTAGGTTATCTCACCATTAATTTTAAAGTATAAGAAACGTATGAGCTAGAATGACACAACTCAAAGGCAGCAATTTTCATGGCGCCCATTACCTTGCATAATTTGTAGCTGTAACAAAAAGTCACATTCTTGCTTCCCCCGCTGTGTTCCAGTCACATCTGTCAGAACATTGCTCCATATCAGCATGACAGAAACTAGACAGGCCATGCTTTGTCAAAAAAAAAAAGACAGGCCATGCTTGTCATTATTCAAGATTGAGTTGTCGGTATTCTAAAAAAAAAAATCGGTAACTTATTATAAAGTGTTTGTTTCGGCGAATCAACTCATTCTGTACCAGTTGATGTATAATAAGTTTATTTCTTAAGTTTAGTAAAAATAACTTTATTTTTCATACTAGTATTAATTATTAGCTTGCGAAAGATAAAGTGGTGATAGATCAACTTATTTCATCGATAAAACCAAACGAGAAACTAAAGAATAAGGTCATAATAGACCACCTTATATTCTACAAAGCAACATCATTAACAGTAACAGAAGATTATTAGTCATTTAATCCTCATCAAAGGGTATTGCGTGAAAGGCGACATCAAGAGCTAGCTTTGTAGGCATTTAATCCTCATCATCGTTGTGACCTTCACTTTATACACCTCTAATTGAATGGTAGTGCAGTGTATTTGGAAATTACATGAAAGTAGACATAGATCAATGTCTAATTCGCATGGCTTCTCTTTCAAATGCTTCTCCGAAAGAGTCGTCAGAGTCGGAGCTAGAGCCAAAGGGAAGAACCACAACTGTAGGCTGTTAGCTCCTTTGTACATAAAAATCAATCTTCTAGGATGTCTGGTATCATCCAATTCCTACGTTAGAGCAGAGTTTAAAAAAAAGGATTAAGATCAAAATTTGACTTAGTCTCATTATCTTGTTTGTTTCGTGGAAGGAAATAAGAAGGTGGTCAAAGAGGGAATTCAAATCCTCTTGTTGGTACGCGTGCTTTTGAGTGAGAAATTATATGGCAAGTTATGACAGACAATGATATTTATTTTTATTAAAGTACTACCGCTCCCGTAGGGAAATCATCACTGGAAGTTAACCCTCTAAAGGCCATGCTCTTAAAGAAATAGAATAATCAGACTATTGTATAAGAGCTTTAACCTACAATGGAAAAAGGCTAAACTTACATGCTAATGTGCTTAACCCCCTTAAAACAGTCACTTTTTGAGCGTTGATGCCACTGCTAAGCGCCGGGACACATGCACACGGTGGCCAAAAAAAAATGTAGAATCTATGATATGCCCACCCAAGCGCCGGCATTGTGCCTGGCCTAAAGTCATATATTCCTTTTCCCACTAAAATCCCACACCCATGAAACAAACAAAATATTTCTAAACTCTCTTTCCCTACTTTTAATTGCTCATAACTAACCATGCTCTTGCTTTGCTCATTTTATTTTTCTTTGGACTAATCTATAAATGTATTTGTATGATATAGGATTAGCGTTCATGTCATATTGTCCCCCCTCTTCTTTAATTCTATTGCTGATGTGATTTGTTTTTGCCTATGAATTAGATTGATTGGGTGGATGTTAGAAAGTATCATTTGCATTTTAAGAGGAGTTTGTTACGGAGTGTTTCTTTGACTATAGATGCATCCCATCCGAAAGATAAAGTTTATGGTCTATTGGGACCAAACTATCCTTGTATAACATGTTTCTCGTTCCTCTCTCTATCTCATGCCTCATCATTAACAGGCCTTGTATCCATATCATATACGGAGTACCTTTCAAGGTAAAAGAGAGTTTCTACTGGGACCAAACTATCCTCGTCTAACATCTTCTTTCTCGTTGTTCTCTCTATTTCACACCTCATCATTAACATGTGTTAGTATCCATGTTAGCAGCAGAAGGGTTTGTCACAGGTGAACTCACGTGAATCAAGGGGCCGTTTGGTTACAAAAATAAAAATCTTGCCTGGTCTAGAGATCAATCCCATGTAAGCTAAAGCTCCAAGGTGAGAGTTTCGCAAAAAAAAAAAAAAAAAAAAAACTGCAAGGTTCTTTCGCGAACCAAGTAAAGTACTCCCTCGATGTTTGAAATATAAGGACGAAAAATTAACATAAGTTAAATTATTCTAGCTAAGTTTAGCTAAGTTTATAAAGAACATTAATATGTACCACAATAAAGTGGTGAATTATAAAATTATGTTCCACAGATCTAATGATGCTAATCTGATGCCGTAAGTATTGTTCTTTTTTTATGAAGTTGGCTAAACTTAGAACATTTCAACCCAAGACAACTCAAAATGGTAGCAAGTTAAGGGATATAAAAGTGGACATTAATAACTCAGAGACCTCAATGACATGCGATGCCATGTTTTGGGACTTATGGTGTATTATACCCTAAAAAATAGGAGTAGAATGCAGTACTACTTTGACAAGAATCGGATTAGGTCAGTACAAACAAGCACATCGCAGCTTCACAAACAATACAGATACTTCCCACTGGTAAAAATGAAAAATGCTCATCTCTGCATACTTAATCTCTCTCAATCATCACCAACACAAAAGCATCATCGCTATCGTTGTGTGAGAACTACAGCTCGTCACGTACATCTGTGGCAGCCAATTTGACGCACCCTTCCTGATAGCCGCATGAATATACACCCTCCATTCATCATGCCAGAGAAAGCTGGAAATCTCCACTCGTAACCCTCCACAGGTTCTCCTTTTTGTGGTTGAGGGAAGAAAAAACTCCTTGTTAACTATACATCAGAGAGAGTCGTCGTCACGTGACGAGATCGTCCACTTCGGAATTAAACACAAAGCTGGGGAATGTTGTTGTTATGTCCCTGAATTATGGACAAAGGTAAACCGTTAGCAGGAACTTTTGCTGCTTCATATCAAAGTTCATACAAAGCACAGAGCAGAAACTTTATGTTGGCTAGTTCTGGTTCAGATAAATGCAACGCACTATGATAGTAACATTGAATCTCTAAACAACTGATTCAAGAGGCAGCAGCACATAGAAAGTAGATAAGTTTTTGTAAGTTTCGAATTTCAGCCTTCAGGTGACAAAAAATAACTGCAGATCAAGTAAACATTCTGAACACCTGGCAAATAAATTGTGTAAGTAGCAGCAATCCTCTCAGTTATCTTAGATATGTCATTTTGCTGGCAGAGGTATCAGTTAGGATTTAAAATAACACATCATTCACTTATTTAGGTATGAGGAGATAAGATATATATGCTTCTGAATTTCTATTTTCTACCATATTTGCTTTAGTCTCCATAAAATGATTCCAAATTTCTATTTTGTACATTCTTACTTGAGGTATGGCAGAGTCATTATCTTCATCAAGGAAGGATTTCTTGTGACAAAATTCTCCCATTCTGTTCTATCTATTTTCCCATCCTGATTCGCATCAGCATCTGAAAATGTCTGTCATCACCACATAACTTGCTGTAAGTCTTAATTCCAGTATAGGTCACAGGAACAGTTTATGACTCAAGTAACCATTTGATCTCTGATGAAATGTTTAAGAGAACCTTATCCAAGATCGTCTCAATGATCTCATCAGATAGCCTCATTTCTGATTCTCCTAGGAGAGCAATTAACATCTGCTTAACCTGCACCAGGAGCATTACACAAGTTTCAGCTAGCCGAGAAAGGACACAAAGCTTTCCTCAGTTCAGCAGTAAATGACTGTGAATCGTTTTTCCTTAGTTCATCAGTAAATAACTGTCTATGCCACTGGCCAATCAACCAAACATAAAAAAACTTCTTTATAGCTATTTTACTAATTTTCATGTAGAAACTAAAATTCAGAAAATATATGCAGAAGGGTCCAGAAAATTACCTCCTTCCGTTCAATAAACCCTGTGCCATCCATATCGTATAGCTTAAACGAGACTGCCAGGTAGTTCAAACTTTTTAGAAAGACATGAGAATAAAACAAATCATAATGAAATGAAATAAAAAAAACAAGAACCTACAATCAATTTTTTCTTCCATTGGGATGTTTGGATGAAACACATTTAGAGCTCGGACAAAGTCACCAAAATCAATAACACCCCTTTTCTTGACATCGAAAAGGTCAAATATCTGCGAGGTCAGTTTCATGTAAATTTAACTGATGCCAATAGTGCTTAAAGCACGATACAACAGTGATGAAATTCAAATGAGTATAGTTGTCAAGCAGATGCATACCCGATTAGCAAACAGATTTTCTTTCCTCTGATTCTTAAACAATGCTAGCTGGAATTCTTCCTGCACAATATAAAATGATGCCAAATATTAATCACTCTTAGGTCTTTTATGTCCACAAAATTTTAGTTCTCAATGGCACAAAGTGATAACTGATAACTCCGCATGACTTAGCATGACAGTTCAAAACCTTACATAATATGATGTTTGAAATAAATATGGAACCGAAATAAACTTCCTCTAGTTATGCAGTGCAGATTTAGTTTATCCAAAATATGAATGGCACAGGCTTATTTTCGAACAGGTATTTCATTGCTGTACGCCCATAACCATCTAGACAGATAACTTGTGCTTATGTTTGGACTATTGCATCTTTGATTGAAAAAAAAAGTAGCAGAAGTGTGAGATCATTTGATATACAAAGTAGAGCACTTCATGTATCATTGGATTGTCTTGTAAAGAAGGAACGTTTGGTAAGGAGCAACCATGAGCAGAACAAAAACAAACATTTGAATGTAAATCTTGGTGCCTACAAGCTAAAAACTACGAAAAGTACATACAAATGGCATTTCTGCATAATATCTGCAGCTGAAGAGATTAAAAAGAAAAAAAAGTAGGATTGCAAGTTTCACTTTCCAGTCTTACAATCAGTAAGGAGAGCTAACTAGAACATGGCTAGTGAGCATATATGATAAGGAACACAGAGATGACCAATAGAATATACCTTGTTGATCAGGCCATCATCAATCACCGAACCACTTATGCTCTTGAACAGCTCGAATAGAGCCTCAACCTCGCTAATGCTGACTACATAAGCAAACATGAAAGCACGTACTTAGCAAGATCTAGTGAGAGCAATTTAAAAATTACAGAAAACGCAAGCATCATGCAGCACGCATCCAGTGCTCGTACACAGACATCTAAGCACACGACACCGATATAGTACAGACGAAACATTTGGCATCTCCGATCCCATTTCAACCACGGCAATCATTGAAAGTTAAAATAAGAAGAAATAAAAAAAAAACTCGAACTCACGCGAGTAGCTCGTACGCGTAGGGCAAGCAAGGGATGGGATCGGCGAACTCACAGGCGGTCTGGGAAGCGAGGTGCACGGGGTCCTCGTAGCCAGGGTGCTGCCGCTTCGCCGTGGATTGGAAGCACCCCATGGACGCGGCGGGGCGTTTCGTAGCCGGCACAAGCACTGAAAAACCAACCAATCTGCTAGGCCCGCCGCTCCCCGCGCTCGCGCCTAGAGATGGCCCCGCAGCTGTCCTCGCCGCGGAGCAGCGGCCGCGGAGGCGGCGAGGCGAGGGAGTGAGGGGCACGAGGGCGGCGGGGGCGAGTGGATCTGGGCCGTCGAGGCCGGGTCGGATGACGCAGACTGCTGGGGTTTCGGCTGCTGCAGCCTGTGGGTTCTTCTGGCGAGAGTGGCGACGCGAGGCGAGGCGAGGCCGCCGGGAGGGGCGATGCGGCGCGACGCGGCGGCGATTGGTTGGTTGGTTGGTGCGGAGCGGCGGCGCGGACCAGGAGCCCGGGGGAGTCGCGGACCGGCCGCGCCGACCACGCACGCGTCGGAGCGAGGGCGAACCGACCCAGCCAGGTCGAGACGAGGCGGGGGCAGCTGAGCCCCTGGGCCCCGGCCGCCCTTCCCACGAACGGCCTGGGGGGTCGGGTCAGTTTCTTCTGCCACGCCGGCGCATGTGCGCGTCCCCTTCGACGCTTCTTCTACTGGAAAAGGGCCAAAACGTGCGGCGAAAAAGGGCAGCCGAGACGAAGCCGCGCGACGGCAGACGCGATTCGGCACGCGACAGCGCACCGTGCGGCTATTCCCGGCCTCGCGCGTCGCTCGCCGCGCGTGCCCACAACGTAACGGCACTACGGGCAGGGTGGTGGCGCACGCACCAACCTGGAAGGTGGTTGTTGCAGTCGCGGAGCCAACCAACTGCCGCAGGACCGCAGCCAGCGGGCGGGGGACGGGGACGGCGACGGCGTCTCGGATTCTGGTGGTTTGTCCTGATTACATCCGGTCTCCGGAGACGGAATTCGCGAGACCATCATGCGTTTTTGATCGAGATGGTCTGAAATAAGCTGAGTCTAATTGTTAGCTTCTGAATTAGAACGGGTTTGATCAAGATATATCTACGGTTTGGAGTAGTAGCTGTATCTTTGTAGTAGGTAAGCCATTACCTGACAATCTAAATAGGTTATCAACGTAGTTATCTGACATTTTTAGCTGAGAGCGGCAGCTAATTAAGTCGCAAAGATCCAAACAGACCTGTTCACATCCAAAAGAGTAGTTTGTTATGTTATTTATATGGTTCAAATATGATCTTAGCTTATATGAACCAGTTAAGGTTTCTTGACTAAATAGTTCGTTTTAAATTAGTAGGTGGGCTATTTATTATGGTGTTTGGATGCACTAAAAATAATTTTAGTAGCTAACAGAACCTGTTTTCCTTCGGAGGAATCTGGCTGTTCTAAGTTATTCTGTTTCGACACATTCTGATCCGAATTTAACTTCCCATGGACTTGTGTCACGGTTTGTTGACAACGTTACGTTGTCAGTGCCACTACCGTTGTGTCAAACGATCAGCTACTCTTCGTGCTATCCCGGTGGGAGGTGGAGCGCTATCTGGTTTGTCCTGTGTATATGAGATCAGGATCACGGCCGAGTAGATATATTATACTACAATAATTGACCTTGCACGTGATTGTGATTGATTGGAGATTAACGCAATCTGGCATTTGATTTTATCTCAAGTTGTGTGCCTTCTTCACCATGTTGTCATCTCCCACGGTTCTCATGAAGCGAAGCTACCAGATCAAAGCAAAAGTTACCTTTACAAAATGAGGATTTAGGAACACCAATTTTTAGGTAAAAATACTATGGGAAAGATGGATATTTTCAGCAACTTGAATTGACATGTTATGTAAAAGGTGAAATTATTTGTATTAACGAGAAGATCGATCACACATCTAATGGTTAGCATGCCTAGATCACGTGAAGGTCGTATAAATCACTTGAAGATCAAAACGGCAGTGAGGCAGAGAAACCCAATCTAATAGTAGATTGGTTTTTTTGATTGATTGGATGCCTTAATTGTTGATTCGGCCCCCAATGGATTGACTCTTGGGACCCGGATCAAACAAACGGCGAGAAACACGAACGAACACAAAGACGAAGTAAGATTATGCTTCCATTAATCAGGCCCCGGAAAAAACGCACGAAAAACCTCCCTCTTACACGCTCCCTGAGGAACCGTTTTTATAGTACCCTGTAGGCAATTACATTACGATTTTGCTTGGCGAGGTTGTTCCACGTTTAGTGCTTTTAGCCGACCGGGGGCAGACATGTCCAAACGGCCTTGTCTTCGCAGTGCGATGCGACTCGCCCTGGACGGGCACGTGGCAGTTACACGGGCCTTTCCTTGCTCCGCCTCCCTATCGACCTGCGATCAATAGGAAATAAACTTTACACCTCACCCCCCTACTGGGGCTCAATTCGGCATACCCTTTGAGCCCATCAAACCCGGTTCACGATCCGACTTCGGTGATCACCAACCAAACCCCGAAGATGGGTCCCCGAACCTAATGGCCTCATCGCGGATTTGGCAGTAATCTCATCCGCGACCTGTCGCACACTGACGCAGCTTCGGCTATCTTGATCAAACACCCGAACCCG
>CM041628.1:65755195-65770224 GCA_023333625.1 Bothriochloa decipiens
GCACACTGACGCAGCTTCGGCTATCTTGATCAAACACCCGAACCCGCGCCAGGCACCGGACCTGCACAACGATTGCATCCGCCGTATATCATTCGCGTGGCCTGATGGGGGACAAGGTGCCAACAGTCCAGCCTACCCCCAACATTAATTGGCTGTCATCTCTCTCATATTTAAATGTATGTATAGAGGGGACAGGAATGGTCTTATCTTATGGGGGCCGAGATCCCTTGAATTCGTGCAAAATGAATCCAACTCGATCTTATACTGGCCTAAACCAATTTGTACAGTGCTAAAAACCGGCTGAAGCGCAATTTCACATCCATAATACAAATTTGGCTTCATATATATGATTTTGGATCATCTTGATGAGAGGAATCCAATGATAAAGTGTAAATGTGTAATTTCTATTTTGGGAAAGTTGTCAGATGGTTCTAGTTTTTATGTGCGAATGTATACTCTCCTATTTTTTTTAGTAAAGCTTGTGTACTTAAACACATTCTAGGACAATTTAACGTTACAATTTTTTTTGTTCTATGATCATATCAATCCGGATGAAATGTGAATATTTCAAGCATATTTATATTCCGCTTTTAAACATTGATCAATCCTAACTCGCATCTTTTCCTGGGATTTTCTCAAGGATTAACCGGCGTTATGCGTTAAGTGGTAAGCGACGTTTCCGTCGACAACGAGACGCCAGTGATGACTTCGGGAATCTCCAGATCTGCCAGGTGCTCAGTCCTTCGGAGGTGCTTACAGGAGTAGGAGTAGGATTTGCGTACGTGTAGTTATAGGGATGAGTGCGCGTGCGTGTTATGAGCATCTGCGTTGTACCGTGTAATTTTTTAAAAAATAAATAGCATAATGCTTGATGCACCTATAAGAGTTGATCATATAAATTAGGGCCACTTGGTAAAGCATAATGAGGACCTTTTATAATATTGCAACCAAGGGCCGCCAACGATGTTTTTTTTCCTTTTTTCTTGATGCATGTCATTGAGGCCCATAATAACAAAATCATGTGCGATGTTCAAGCAAACTGGGCCTGCATGGGTCTATTGAATTTGTAGGTTGGCATCGGAGACTGAGGGGGGCCCGCGGCAGAGTCTACGTCGCATTGTGGGCGTGCCACCAAATCCCGCTGACAAGCGGCCCACGAGGCCACTGGGCGCTCGCCCGCCCAACCTGCCGCACGACCCACACTCCGACTCCGGGTCCACGCGGCCGCGACCGCCCTTCAGAGGAACGCCGCTGTCTTCTCCACGTGTCGCGCATCCCGGCCCTCGCCCCGCCGCGTCGCTCCAAGCAGCTAGCTCCTTGTTCCTGACTCCGTCAGCCACGTCACCCCTGTCCATCACCGACCTCGCGTCGCTTGGCCTCCGAGTCCAAGTCCAACTGACCAAAGCCCCCCGCCCCATGTTCGTCACTTCGTCGCTTTCCCGTCGAGCCGCGACTGCCGACTGCGACCGTCAGAATTCTCTATCCGGTCACGTCTGGTTCGGTTAGAGTTCGCTCGCACTTGTGATTGGGTATTTGGGTTGGTCGCTTGGCTCTTCTCTGCTTGGAGATTCCTTTTGTCCGGTGTCGCCAACTCGCCATTCTTGGGAGGTCAGAGGTCTGGACCGCTCTAGCTGCTGATGGAGGAGAGGTACGAGGCGCTGAAGGAGCTGGGGGCGGGCAACTTCGGCGTGGCGAGGCTGGTCAGGGACAAGCGGACCAAGGAGCTCGTCGCCGTCAAGTACATCGAGAGGGGCAAGAAGGTACGTAGCAGTCTCCCGGCTTGGGCTTTTGTCTCCCGGTCGTGCTTGAGTTTAGCAATTGCTGGTGCTGCTTCTAAATTCGGATTGTTGGGGGTGTTGGAGTGTCGTTTCATGACAAGAAAAAAACGGAGTTTCAGTCCGGGAAGCGGCTCTGACTTGAGTTCTGTGTGTTTCTTCGATACTTTTTTGATTTGTGTCTGTCTGCGCAGATTGATGAGAATGTGCAGAGGGAGATCATCAATCACCAGTCGCTCCGGCACCCTAACATCGTACGGTTCAAGGAGGTAATTCGGTAATTTTGGACTCACCAATTGATTGATATCTTTGTTGATTGTTTCTATCGAATTTGATTGTTTCGTAGCACTGGACTGGTGCTCCTCCGTTTTGGATCCATGCTATTTTCGGCTGTATGAATAAATGTGCCGGTTTGTAACGCTAAGCAGCACTGAAAGCACGTACTGTTAGCTGAGCTGCACAAACTATATCGTTTCACAGTTGTTTCAGAATTTTAAGGTGTCCTAGTTTATCCTAAACTATGACCCGGAGCTATTTTCTTGTGCAGTCTTCCATTGCAACTCCTGTGTCTCTTAGTCTTGTTTGGTGTGTAGTCTTTTCTGTGACTTGTGACTTGTCTAGTTGATTCGTAGTGTGTGTTTAGTTGTACTCAATGTTTCAGGCTCGAGACTTGAGAGCCCTAAGAAAGGTGTTGCAAGATTGATTGAGCTTGTTTTTAGTTGTTTTTGTCCAGTAGTTTTCACCCTAAAGGATTTTGGGCATGGCTTTCCCTAAAAACTGTCCGATTCTTTTCTTCTAAGAGAATTATGACAGAGCTTTTGAAAAAAAAGTATTGCCAAAAAAAGAAGTATGACCCTTGCTGAACCATTTCAAAAAATGAACAATTTATCGTCTTAATACCAAATTGCATTGCAAAGCTCATACTTTGTTCTGCGAATATATTGGTAACAGGTTTGTTTAACACCCACACATCTTGCTATTGTCATGGAATATGCTGCTGGTGGAGAATTATTTGAGAAAATCACCACAGCAGGGCGGTTCAGTGAAAATGAGGTTTGTTTTGGGGCTTTTGGCCCAATATTCGTCCTATCGTCAACCTATTTTCTCGCCCCCAACCATGTCTGACTAATGTTATGTGTTCCCTTGATGTAAATGTCAACAGTCCAGGTATTTCTTTCAGCAGCTGATATCAGGGGTCAGCTACTGTCACTCTATGGTATGGTTTTCCTTCGAGAAGTTGGCAAGTTCGTGAATAGTGAAGTGCAAGTTTTAATGAGCTGCAACTGCAAATGCAGGAAATTTGTCACCGTGATCTTAAACTTGAGAATACCCTCCTTGATGGGAGTCCAACACCTCGTGTGAAAATTTGTGACTTTGGTTACTCAAAGGTGCTCTATATGGATACTGCGCCAGCTCTGTTATGCATCCTAACTTTACTAGCAACTGACTTCTCTGGTGTCGTTGAATCAGTTACAAACTTTGCTAGTGTGCTTTTCAGTCTGCCTTGCTGCATTCGAAACCAAAATCAACAGTTGGAACTCCAGCATACATAGCGCCGGAGGTTCTTTCCAGAAAAGAGTATGATGGAAAGGCGAGTTACTATTTACTTCATTGTATGTTTGTATCTGCTTTTTTTTTTTCTTACATCAACCAACGAGGTAAAAAGGTTGGCAGCACCTAACAAAACTGGAACTTGTAGTTCCTTCAGTATTTTTTTTAGGTAATTTGGTGTTTCTGCTACAAAACGGGGTAATCTGAACTTTCTGCAACTCATAAAAAGAAAACCTTGAAAGTACTGACTACTGAGTTTGATTCAGGATGTTTTGCATATAGAATTAGCATTGGGCTTTCTTTTTAATGTTGTGTGGTCAGACTAATTTACCATTTTGGTACCAGTTGATTTCTTGCCTCGTTTTCACTGAAAATGCTTGCACTGAAGACAAACAGAGAATAGGAAGCTGTATATCCTTGAAGTGCTGCTTTTAGGCTTCTGAGCTTTCTGATACTTTACATCGGTAGCTTGCAACACTGCATGTTCTGAGAGAACTCATTCTCGTCGTCCAGGTAGCAGACGTTTGGTCCTGTGGTGTCACACTGTACGTGATGCTCGTGGGATCATATCCATTTGAAGATCCTGAGGATCCAAGGAACTTTCGGAAAACGATCAGTGTAATCATCTCCCTTTCCCTTCTGTTGGTTATCACTTATCACAACTTGCTTCAGTTGCTTGTTTGGTGAACCTGAAAGCAATTCAAATGTGTCTCTTGTGCTTGGCAGAGAATTCTTGGCGTGCAATACTCCATCCCGGATTATGTGAGAGTGTCTTCAGACTGCAGACGCCTTCTGTCTCAAATATTCGTTGCCGATCCTTCAAAGGTACTTCCTCTCTCAGTTCAGTAAATCCAAGTTAGCCTAATCTTAAGAGTTCAGATTACCCCCCAAAAGGCAAATAATATTTCATATGCTGATTAGACTCAGCTTTGCATACTGCAACCCTGAACTAATAATTTTCAACGTGATGACTGACAAAGCGCATTCTTCTGAAACTTTGTTTGCCTGAAGAGGATCACGATCCCGGAGATAAAGCATCACCCGTGGTTCCTCAAGAACCTGCCGAAGGAGATCTCGGAGAGGGAGAAGGCCAACTACAAGGACTCGGATGCCGCCGAGCCGGCGCAGGCCGTGGACGAGATCATGCGGATCGTTCAGGAGGCCAAGACCCCCGGTGACATGTCCAAGGTGGTCGACCCGGCGCTGCTGGCCGAGATGGCAGAGCTGGAGAGCGACGACGAAGAGGCAGACGCCGATGACACCTACTGATTGCTCCTGCATGCAGCTCAGCAGCTGCTCAATCATGGTGTCGAAACCTTTGTGCTGCACCGCCGAGCCTAACCCGTCGTGTGATTACGGATGTTACATTCTTACTCTGTATAGTAAGTCTGTATACTGTACAATTGGAGATTGCCTTGTACGGATCAACTAGTGTGCTGTGATTAATAATAAATATAAATGAGTAACCTAATAAAGATGTAATAAGGTCGTGTTTTTGTGAGTTTTACCGAGTAATTTCGGCCTTCTCCTGGTTGGTGGCCTACGTTTCTAAACTCTCTACCTTAATAAAAAATAATACTCCCTCTGTCCCATTATTTATGTCGTCGTAGCTTTTACCCATATTCAACAGAGTAAATACAACGACGGGGGCGTCCAGGTGTCCTATCCTCAAACGACAGTCAAGGTTAGACGGAGGGGGTACATAACACTCTTTACGTACTCGAAAAAAAACTCTCTACCTCAATAAAATGATATACAACACTCTTTGCGTATTTGAAAAAAAAAATTAAAAATTGAATACGGTCGACTGAACGCCCTTGTGTGTGTGTGTTGTTTGCACACGACACTTTTGCGAAAAGGTTTGGGAACCTGAAGGTATATTCCGTGCATCCAATGTGTGGTGCGCTTTTTCTTTAAGCTGCACAGTACTACTAGCTGTTCATAATAAGTTACAACGATATGTTTGCTCAAACAAAAAAAAAGTTACAACAGCATGTTCTAGAAATTATAACAAGCTAAGTGACACGCTCCATAAGTGAAGTGATGACAAGTTATGACGGCAGGTTTTATGAATTTATAACATTTAATGAGATAATATTTCTATTTTTATTTATTACTAGCAAAAAAAATATCCATAAACTATAACGTAACAAAAAAAAGACTATCAAATGTTAATAGAAAATTAGGTAATAAGGATGAAGATGCCAAATTATTTTTTCAAACTCTTGAAGATGCTCTTATTTGATTTGAATGTTTATATAAGAAATTTTTTGTTTTTAACGCTTATATTGTGACTTTATGAGAAAAAACAAAAGAAAAAAGTTGTCAGAATAAAAAAGAGCAGTTAGTGGACTTGGAGGGAACAAAATGGTAAAAAGGTACGGACATTGTAAGGAATGGAAGGGAAAAAAAACCTGGACGAACTGAACTCAACATAAGAAGGAAAAACGAATATGGTGAAACTACTGGAAAAATATTAATTTCTAAGAAAAGTGTAGATGCTTGATTCAAACCATATATTTCAGTTATTATGACTTTTCATTATAAATTCTAAGTTATTATGACTTTTCTAATCTAATCATATATAATTTTTGTTATATATCTAGATACACATTATTTTATAAAAAATAGAACATATTTATAATATGAATGAAGTATATGTCCGCGTCTGTCTTTGTCATCGTGACCCCGACGCATATCTAGACCTCGTTTAGACGTAAATTTTCTATAAAACACCGTAATATTTTTATTTATAATTAACAATTATTATTCTATTATAAACTAGCTAGGTTTATAAATTTGTCTCATAATTTATAGACAAATCGTATAATTAATTATTTTTTATATATTTAATACTCTATGTATTATGCGTCAAAGGTTCAATGTGACGTGAAATATTGTAAACTTTTGGAATCTGGAAGGCATCGCCCCAGTTATTCTTCTTTCCTTCGTGACTTGCTGTCGTGCACTCTGCCACGCGTCGCCGCGTGCACACACGAGAGGGGCTGAACGCGTTGCGCGCAAAGCGTTTCGCGGCCCTCCGGCTCCGACTCGCTCCCCTTCACCTCGATCTCCCACTCCGCCGCCGCCCTCGTCACCACAATGGCACCTCTCGCCACCGCCCTCACCGCCACAATGGCGACTCGCACCACCGCGCGGCCTCCTGCTCCCCATGCCCCGCGCTCTCTCGTCCCACGGAAAAGGCCGCGGCGAGGCCTGACGGCAGTGCGGCGGCCTCAGAGGGGAGAACAACGGATGCGTGGACGCCGGGAAGCTGGCGTGCGCGCCCTGCGCGGCAGATCCCGGAGTACCCAGACAAGGCGTCGCTGGAGGCCACAGAGCGAACTCTGGCGGAGTTTCCACCGCTAGTGTTCGCGGGTGAGGTGCGGAAGCTGGAGGAACGGCTCGGGGAGGCGGCCATGGGTCGGGCGTTCCTGCTACAGGGCGGCGACTGCGCCGAGAGCTTCAGTGAGTTCAATGCCCAAAATATCCGCGACACCTTCCGGCTCATACTGCAGATGGCCGTCGTTCTCACCTTCGGCGGACAGGTGCCCACCATCAAGGTCGTTCCTCCACCGCCTCCATCCCTGCCTCCTCTGCTCCTCTCCCTTAATACAAAGCATTATATTGTTTCTTCGTCCCAAGTGATCCGTTCTTCCGATCGTAAATCCGCGTCTGAATGCATGGTTTGCACTCCCCTAACAGGAGTCCCTGAGTTAGTGACTTGTGGTGTTGGATTTTCTGGAGGATGATCATCTAGAATTGGGCACCTTTAGGTGACATTTAAATGGCTAGATTTGAGAATATAACAAGATGCAGACATCAAAAAAGAAAAAAAAAAAGATACAAAGAGAAAATAACAAAACCATGGTGATTGGTGAATTAAAACTAGGATCAGATTTGTCTACCATAAACGGAGTGGACATTTATAAATGAGAATAAGAATTCATGATGTTCTGAAAGCAATATTCGTGTTCATTCTCTTAATCTGCTCTTTGATTATGACCTGAAGAAATTGAGAAAAAGAAATTCAAATCACTTGTCCTTTCCTGGTTTACCACTCCGCCCTAGCAAAAGAAAACAATATCCTGTTGTTTGACTGAGCAGATTATCAGGTGGTTTATATAAAAGGTGGTATCAAGTTGTTTATAAGAGGTTTGTTGTCAATGTATTTCAGGTTGGAAGGATGGGTGGTCAATTTGCCAAGCCAAGATCGAACCCAACTGAGACTAGAGATGGGGTAACCCTTCCCTCCTATAGAGGGGATATCATCAACGATCAGGCTTTTGATGAGAAATCTCGTGTACCAGATCCTGAAAGGTTGATTAGAGCCTACACCCAGTCTGCGAGCACCCTGAATCTTCTCAGAGCATTTGCCCATGGAGGTTTTGCAGATCTTCAGAGAGTCACCCAGTGGAATCTCGACTTCTTGAGCCACAGCACACAAGGAGACAGGCCATTAGCTATTATCGTCTTGAGTAACTATGCCTTCTGCGATTAATTTTATGGAAAATGCCCATTTCTCTATAATAATATAGTGACAGCATCAGGGTGCAAAATTTGTCATTGAAAACTTCACATGTTTTACCTTTTCTATGAGCTGAAAATTCAGGGTGCAATATCAACAAATATATAATATTTTGTTTATCCTACTGCTATGACAGTATCAGACCTTTTTTTTTACGAAACAACATCATTGTGGCACACCATATATCATAAGTTCATAATTAGTGATATGTGGTATTCATTCTTATATACAATAATTAATCGACAGAAGTATACAGATCATATATATGTTAACTCCTTGCGCTAGCAGGTATCTGGAGCTTTCTCACAGGGTTCATGAAGCCATTGGGTTTATGGTTGCCGCTGGGCTGACCCCTCAAAACCCCATCATGACCACAGCTGAGTTATGGACATCCCATGAATGCCTTCACTTACCATACGAGCAAGCACTGACTAGGGAGGATTCCATCACTGGCCTTTACTATGACTGTTCCGCACACATGCTTTGGGTTGGTGAGAGGACTCGGCAGCTGGATGGTGCTCATGTTGAATTCCTTCGTGGTATTTCAAACCCATTAGGTATAAAGGTAATAGCCACCTACGGGAGACTTCCTGAATAACATTTACAGTTAACATCTTTTCATATGGTACATATGTATCGAATCCCAATTTTTGTATCTTACTATTATTGATCGATGGAATTCTCGTCTGTGGTCTTGGTCTCAAATAACAGCTGAGGTGCTTTAGGTTCAATTCATATGGCACCTGGTAGTACTCTTATAGGGTGTTTGGTCTGAGAAATTATTAGATTCTAGATTCTAGATGAGGTGGTGTGTCATGAATCCGTAACATTTGGTGGAATGAGTCTATTCCTCATACTAGCACTAACTGTTAGATTGTGAGGAGTGAGATGAAGATGGATCAACTCATTACATTCCACAAACCAAACAAAAAGTGGAGTGATTAGATGTTCATTCCTCAAAACCTAACACCCTATTAGTTATCAGGGCTTATCCTTCTTTTAGAGAAAACGTTAACAATGCAGTATTGTAGCCTTTAGTATTATTACTGTATTGTTGACTTCAGTAGACAGCACAATGCCATTTATCATGAGTTACGGAGAGAAGCATATTAGTTACAGTTTTTATTATTATCTTGAAAGAATAATTACATGGCTGGTATTAACTTGTATATGTTATATAGGTAAGTGATAAGCTTGATCCATCAGAGCTTGTTAAGTTGTGTGAGATTCTGAACCCTCACAACAAGCCGGGGCGATTGACGATTATCACAAGAATGGGGGCTGAGAACATGCGTGTTAAGCTCCCACGAATGATCAGAGCAGTGCGCCAAGCTGGGATGATTGTTACTTGGGTTAGTGATCCTATGCACGGAAACACAATCAGCGCACCATGCGGACTGAAGACAAGATCATTTGATGCAATCAGGGTAACAAACAATTTTTTGTCATGATTCGTTAAGAAACTGTATTACACTCTGTGTTTGATACTAGTTGGTACAACGGTACTTGCATGTGCAGGCTGAACTCAGGGCTTTCTTCGGTGTTCATGGACAAGAGGGAAGCCACCCCGGAGGGATTCACCTGGAGATGACAGGGCAGAATGTTACAGAGTGTATCGGGGGATCTAAGGCGGTGACATTTGATGATCTCGGTGCCCGCTACCACACGCACTGTGACCCCAGACTGAACGCATCGCAGTCCCTCGAGCTGGCTTTCGCCATTGCTGAAAGGTTAAGGAACAAGAGAGACAAGACATGGAATAATTTGATATCCTCCAGAGTTGTTGCCTAAGAGGATAAGAGATGAAGCTTGAATTTCGTCACCAATAAGCGATTCACAGCCGCTAGCAAAGATAGATTCACATCCTTTAGTTCTTTTTCTGATGATCAAATCCCTAGCTACCTACTTGTTCTCGAAATAATATAATGCCGTTTTGTTCAACAATAGCCCGGACCTGAAGATGGTTAAGCCATCAGTCAAAGCAACGCAATAAGTTTTTTTCCCTCCTTGTTATCGATGAGGTCAGTACAAGGATATTATATGCTTTTGTTTGGAGATTTTTCTTTTTTAACCTATTTTCAATCAATATTTTAAAAATAATATTTTCCAAAGGTTACTTCTGTTATAACCTGTTTAGTCGTGGCAGCCTTTGTGGCACAACCAAATCACACTGCCGTGATACGTCACGTTGGCACATGTGTTGGCGTCACAAGGCTACCAAGCTAGCATCACAAATTTGACGTCAGGCTACTCCATTTGGCGCGGGAGCAAGGGGGTGCCCAGCCAAATCCGTTTTCAGTGAACTTTTCTATGCATTATCAAGTAACTTATTATGTTTCGATCTCACCAAACTCAACATATTTGTTGTATGAAGTGTAAACAATATATTTGTTGTAATATAAACAATCATTTGTGTTATAAAATTTGAACATGTGATTTAGTGAACCAGCACAAGCCGTTGATCTGTGGTTCATACGTTCGCCCCCTATAAGTCTGTAAGAGCATCTTCAAAAGACATGTTATCCTTACTTTGTATGCTATATTTAGATTTTTAGTTGTTGGAGTTTTCTATTTCTTTTACATAATTTCTATTTTAGAGGTTGACTAAATCATAAGTTTAGCAATTCATTTTTACCAACTCTCTTAGAGTTGCTCTAACAAGGCTAGCCTTCATCTCAGCAGGTACTAGGCGGTAGCTCTCCATGAACATCATGAATTGATTTGGACATGTGTTACAATTAGTCAATTATGGGTTGTGCTTGAGTAAATTACAGAATTGTAAACTATACTCAATTGTTTTAGCTGGCTCAGACATACAATTTCCTCGCACGGGTTAACCACACTCACAGCTAGGGTTCCGACGTGGAACTCACCAACATCACACACGACAAGCTTGCCCAACGTTGGGTAAGTTTAGTTTGATCTTTTTTCGGCCTTTCCCCCTCTTCTTCTCCAAATTTGGTGGGCATAGAAGGAGGTTCGTGGGAAGGTAGGCTAGCCAAGCGGTCCAACGATTAGGGGCCATAGCGAGGGTGGAGTCAGCCGAACCAGGTTGGAGGCGGGAGTGCCATGGATAGAGCTTGTTGCGGAAGCCAGATATTGGGGAGGGGAAAGAAGAGGCCATCGTGAGCAGAGGGCAAGGAAGAAGATTAATAGAGCAAAAGAAAATTGAGAGCTTATCTATTAAACACTCCTAAGATAGATAGCTGTCTAAATTATATTGATCATATGAACTGAACCTATTTGGAAACAATTGCATGGTTTTTCACGTAATGTTGCTTCTTCCGGCTTATGTTGGTATATGTGTGTCACCGCAATTCACGACTTCTTGGCACTGCTAGATTCTTGCGACTCGCCCGTGTCGTCTATCGTCCATCTGTCACCCGTACACTTGCGACCTCTGCATCTGAAACCGAAAAAAAACAAAGGCATCTCGCGGAATCAAACCGCACCACGTCGTCAGTCACGCTCACGCAAACACGACAAGCGAAGGAAAAGAGGGCGGAGCACCAAAGCGAAGCAGCAGTTGCGGTTGCGGCGGCGCCGGCGATGGCGATGACCGCGAAGCGAGGCCCAAGCGGCGATGAGATGCGCGGCTCTAGTCACCGCGCGCGCGCCCGCCGCAGCGAGGAAATAGAGAGACCATCCTTGCGCCGCGGAGCTCCGCGCCAGCCTCACCACCAGGGATCAGGTGAGTGCGTGCGGTACGCGCCTGCCGCCTGCGCGCGCGCTTGTTTTGCAATGTCGCCTCCTTACTCGTACCTTGCGTGAATACAAGGACTCGCTCGAGCGATTAGTGTCTCGTATCGTTTGTTTTTGGTACGGCAGTGCTTATGCGTGTTAGGGTATTGTGGGCTGCAGGAGATTGAAGAGATGCGGAGGCGGCTGCGGGAGTTGGAGAAACTCGAGCTTGAGACACCACCCGCCCCATCGCATGGTAATTCGTTTTGCTAGTAAACACACCATCTCTGTTTGCCTTTTGTTGGTGTAAGTTGACCGCTGAAGTAAACTGCGGGTTCTGGGATTTTATTTATTTATTTTACCAGACCGCGTGCTAATTTAACCATTATAGTGGTCAGTGACTTAATTTGTGGTGTTGTTTGTTTGCCAGAGCACGTAGTAGGTTCTGGTGCCATGTAGCCTTCAGTTTACTGCCTATAAGTGACTAACTTATTCTATTTTTAGCCTGTTTGAGGAGATGTTGTGTTATGTGGTTGCAGTAAGAGCAGTGGATGTGTATGATGCATTTCGGCATTCTCATGTGTTGTGTGGATTGATGAACATTATGTCTGTTTGCCTGCATCATTTGTTATGTTGGTCATGGTAATATTTTGTACTGAAATACATATTGGTTGATATATTGTGATCAAAGCATGATTTATATTGTTGCAATTCAGCAAGTAAGCTTGGTTACTTATTGAATGCTTGTGCTGCAGGTAAGCATTGCAGTGCGGGAGCCTATGACACTGGGTACGCCCTTTGTTGCAGGTAAGCATTATTTTGAGTGGCTGTCATATGTGATCAGCCAGACTGTCGGCGATGCTTTTTGCAACACATTCTGGCATTGAACATCTCAAGTGTATTAGAATGTTGGTCATGTGGTCGATTATTGCATTTCTCATGTGTTGTGTGATTGAAGAAGATTCTGTTTGCCTCTATCATTTGTTATGTTGGTCGGTGGTACTACTTTGTACTGAATTGAACATATTTGACGAAGACATAATGGTTGATACATTGTGATCAAGCGTGACTAGTATAGTTACAATTCAAAAGGTAAGCTTGCTTGGTACTTATTGAATGCTTGTGCTGCAGCTAAGCATTACTTTGAATGACTGTCATAAGTGACCAGCCAGACTGTCGAAGATGCTTTTTGCTACCACATTCTGGCATTAAACATCGCAAGTGTATTACGATGTTGCTCATGTGGCCAATTATTGCATTTCTAGATAGAGTAATTGTCGACACCAGGTCTAAGCTACATTTTGATGTTTGCATTATGTTACTTGAGTGTCTCCTAGGATTCAATTATGAGCTCTGTACTTCTAGGAAATATGTGCGTGCTCAGATCTGCTAGGAAAGAGAGTCCCACCTTAATCCACTATGGCTCTTGCAGCCAAACTTTTTATTTGATACAGAGTTCAGTGCGAACTCTCACATGATGTTACACTGAAAAAAGAAAAATACCATTTGGCGGAGGTGGTTTGATCATTGTGCAAGAGGCGAGTGTGCTATAAGTGCTACTGGGCATGCTTGGAGGAGACAACTGATGGATGGTTCTTCGTTCTAGAAGACCACTTTATTTCCAAAGTTGTCTACAGCATAGAAGGACAAGACATGCAACATGTTTTAGCAGCGGGCATTGGGTATCTGGTTCCTGCTAACAACATTTAAGTAAACACTGAAAAAGATTATTGTGAATTTGTGATGTATTTTGTCCCTTAGCTACAATTTATTGATGTGATAGTGGACTTCCATCAGATGAACTATATATGGTCTTTTCTCTCGTGTGGGCATGGATGCCCTAAGCTACAAGTTTTCTTTTCTGATAATATAAGTATATGGCATAGGGCACCACAATGATGCTACAAGTATTCTTGCATAGGGCACCACAATGATGCTAATGCTATATGGCTATATTCCATAGAAAGAACAATCTGTACACATAGAGACAATGTGACTAAAGCGGTAAAGCTCTTGCTCAGCTTAATTACTTGCAGACATCTTTTTCAGCTCATTGGTACTTCTACAGTTCTACTTCTGAAATTTTATAGGCAGTGAAGACAAACTTTTAGATGATCTTGTTTAGAAAGTGAGTTCTGCAAAAGTATTTTGAAAATAGTATTGTGTATAAAGTATATACCACATACCATATCTCTGCTCATATATCTACTTAATTTGTAAGTCCATCTATACTTTATACAACCATGGGTACTGATTACATAGCTTTGTTGCTGTGCTTGAAGTATCTTTTTCTTATTACATGCTTCATAATTTCTGATTGCGAGTACAGTGCAGTAATTTCATTTTTCTCAGCCCCATTGCTTCAATGAAATACTGCTCCAATTTTCCCACTGGCTATATAGCTGTTTACCACTCTTTCTATTTGTTTGTATTCACAGAAGAAGAATATGAAACAGCTGTGGCAGCAGCAACAGTTGACAAGGCAGAGGTGGATGTTCACTCTATCTATGTTGGGAATGTGAGTTTTCTTCTCTTGTACCTCTTGTCCTAGTCCTATTCAAGCATGTCCTAAACACTTGACAAATTTCCTGCAGCTCTTGAGCAATGATTATGTCACTAAAATGAACTCCAGTTGTTGAACTTTGATGCCAGCCTATGTTCTTTAGTTACTGTAACTCTGTTTCTTCCTGTGGCTGGGGTTTGTGGCATCTTATGTGTTTTGGGAAAAAAAAATACTTGTCCCTTAAAAATGCATTAAAATTGGCGACATGTAGTTCTTAATTTGCTAAGATTGTAAGATGTAAACAATGTGCCATCTTGCTTCAGGTTGACTATGCTTGCTTGCCGGAGGAAGTTCAGCAGCATTTTCAGTTTTGTGGAACTATCAACAGGGTGACAATCTTGACAGACAGCTTTGGTCAACCCAAAGGGTTTGCTTATGTGGAGTTTGATGAAGTTGAGGCTGTCCAGAATGCTCTCCTTTTGAATGAAACAGAACTTCATGGTCGTCCTTTGAAGGTCCAAAGGACTTGGTTTCAACTTTGTAACATTTATTTTGTCAATTTTTGTCTAATCTTCATTTCGAATGTAGGTTTGTCCAAAAAGAACCAACATTCCAGGAATGAAGCAATCTAGGGGAAGGCACTCACTTTATCCTTTCTATCCATCGTATGGGTAAGGAGTTTTTCTTCATGAAGATACATTACACGTGGATGTGGAAAGATGGTAAACATGGATGTGCTATTTTTTGACTAGTTGGAAACTTGGAATCGATACACTATCGCTTTTTGAGGTACCTGAGGATCTCCACCATTGAACCTTCAAATGACTAGGACTGTCATCTGTGGTATCTCAAACCTAAGCGAACACCCCACCCCACCCCCCACCCCCCCCTCCTCAGAGCTAACATCGATACACTATCGCTTTTTGAGGTACCTGAGGATCTCCACCATTGAACCTGGGTCAAATGACTAGGACTGTCATCTACCTAAGCA
>CM041628.1:65775224-65890676 GCA_023333625.1 Bothriochloa decipiens
TTTTTTTTTGCGAATGTGCCCTCAAAGCACATGTTTCATTAAGAGAAAAGCAGAAAATACTACAAAATTTGGTACTAGCAAAGCCACAACAATTATGCAAGGGTAGTTTTTTTTTACAACATGCAAGGGTAGTTTGAAAAGTTAAAACAACACAACCAAACAAGCCTTTTGTATTTTAATAATAATATTATTATAAATACATATAATAGATTATATTATAGATATAGATAGATAAAGAATAGATATAGAGATTTATTATAGGGAAAAACCAATAGACATAGTAACCAAAACCCCAACGCTTACGTTGGATGGTGGTGGATGGTACCTCTGATGGAGGTAGGCAAAAGAAATCAAGAACACTAAATATATGTCATGGGTTCCGCTGGGGTAACAAAATTTTGACTTGAAGCTCAGTATTCTGACGCGTATGCATGAGCTCCGAGGACTTGTATTGTAACTAGTTAGGACGCGAACATGTGACCTCCTGATGGAGGATGATTCATATAGGACGCGGACTCATGAATAAGGATCGAGGATTTGGTATCACTTGACAGATGATGAGTCTAGAGTCTTTTTAGTTGTAGAAGAATAGATATAGATCTGTATCCAAGAGAAAATGGTCACTGCTTAAAAACGATGGCAATAAAAAAAGGAAAACTTGGAAAACATAAAACGCTAGAGAGAAAAAAATCATGGACACAGAAACATAAACGCTAGAGAAAAAAACACTAGGCACAAGCCTTAACACCCAAACACTTATGAAAAAGAAGAAATCCTAGACATGGACCGACGGATAGATAGATAGAAAAAGATTCATACTTACTCCCTTCGTTCCAGAAAGGAAGTCATTTTGGTTTTCGTGCTACAAGTTTGACTCGATTTGTATAAAATACCTGCAATGTTTATAAATCCAAATAAATTTATTAAAAACTAGACTTCAAGATCTTTTCGATGATACTAATTACTTAGCATAAATTTTTTTATATTTTAATATAAAATTACCGACAATAGTTTTCTCGGAAAGCGGAAATGACATCTATTTTGGGAGGGATGGAGTATATTGAAATAAATAAACCTATTGGTTAGAGAATGTATTTGAAGCAACACTCTAATTACTGTATGGTGAAATGTATTAGACCATCATCCTATTTAGGTCATGGGTAGTAATCTCATGGTTTGACATGGGGCCGATGTGTGAACCTTTGGTGTCTTAAGCACTCAAACAAAGAGGTTTATCCAGTAGTGATGTTTTACATGTTAGAATGTTCAAACGAGGTTTTACAGTAGAGAGAATGACAGTAGGAGAGCGCTATTCTACTGATCTAGGATTTCATTGCTCGGTCTAGGATTCGATCTTTTCTATAGAAGCCTATGCCCAGCCAAGGTGATTGGAGTACTACACGGTTCTAAAGTTCCTAGAGTGTGGCACCTGTCCCGTGTCTTCAGCCGACTTTGACATCCTTCGCTGGAAGTTTTTTTTTCTTTGGTGGAGCTGACAGTCAGGAGCTGTCTGCTGTCTCCTTTAACATTTCGGGCTCGCCTTCTTGTGCCTGCTGACCGTCCAGAAAATTGTCAAATTGTAAAGGAAAACACTCGCGAAGCTGTTGGAGGGGTGCGCTCTCTCTTTCTTTCTGATGCGGCAATTGGGCGACCACTGACGCGCTACGCCAGGTGCCCAGGTCTTCGTCCGTGTCTTCGTCACTTTCTTCGCCGGCGGCAAACCGCCAACAGGTATGTGCACTCTTTCTCCTCCGTTCCTCTGTTCGAAACAGGGCACCCGGACCCTAACTTTAGCTATTTGGCTATATATATTTTTCGGGTCTGATCTAATTACAAATCCTTTTGCAAAAAATTACTGGCTTTACTGGGTCTGCCCCTGGTTCAACTGATCGAACAGCCATGGCCGACATTGAGTCCAACCCTGGCGCCGGGGGGAAGCCGCCGCCGTACAAGGATCCTGACAATGGGAGCCAGCGGTTCCTGCTCGAGCTGGAATTCGTGCAGTGCCTCGCCAACCCTACCTACATCCACTGTATACTTTTCCTCCGTTCTCTTGTTTCATGTCACCTCGATTTACTAATCTGAAAGTTACACGCATCTATGGAACTAATAATAAATGTGAAATGAGGAGTTGAGGACGTGTTGCTGCATTCGTTGGTGACTGCTAGTAACTAGCAATCCATTGCAACGGACAGAAAAATTCCGTTGTAGTGTGCGTTTCTCAGTAAGTTCCTGCTTGAGAAGGGAGGGATGGTTGCTTAGGAATTTTTAGCACTAGCTTAAATCCCATCTCCCCCTATTCCAACTGGCCCTATTGTGGGTCTTATGAATGATTTCCTATCAATGGGGTATATGATCAAGGTGGTATGATTGCTAAGCTAAGGCTGTGATATTGTTAGTAGTATTGCTTGAATTTCATCTTTTGTGCGCCTCATTGCTCCTTGTTTTTTACCTGAAACTTTCTTGTTCAACGCGTATATGTTTGTACTGCATGAAAGATTTGAATGCTCTTTCTTTTCCCGAATAGATCTAGCACAGAATAGATATTTCGAGGATGAGGCATTTATCGGGTACCTCAAGTACCTGAAATACTGGCAGCGACCGGAGTATATCAAGTACATAATGTTAGTCGGACCAAATTCATTAGTTTTGTCTGCAACTGATAAAATGGTTTGCTCATTGTTTTTACTTATGATGCAGGTATCCACACTGCCTATTCTTTCTTGAGCTCCTCCGAAATGCCAATTTCCGAAATGCAATGGCACATCCAACAAGTAAGGTGATATTTTGTCCTAAACTCAGGCATTCACAACTTGGGCACCAGTTTTTAGCTTTTGTTTACTGTCTTGCAGCGTCCCTCCCTCCTTTCAGAACCTATCTGAAGTTGCTCTGTTAGCCATATTATTAGAATCTATCAAAAAAACATAAAGTCGCACAAACTTGATATTAGTGCTTGTGTAGAACATGGTTGATATATTTACTTGTGTAGGAACTGCTGAAGGAAAGAGCTTTTGCATGGTTTATAAATGTTCATAATTTTACTTTTTGCCATATTATTTTAATTAGTTAAGACTACCAAGTCATTGTTTGACAGGAGCTTGCTCATAGGCCGCAATATTTCTTCTGGAAAAACTGCAGGAATAACAGAATGAAGCACATCCTACCACGCCCTCCTCTGAACCAACTCCTGCACCTTCACAAGCACCTGTTAGTCTGTTACATTGCCCCTATCAGCATCAGTGCCGACACCTGGAGCTCCACCTGTTCCTGTACCAACATCGTCTATGCCACTTGTGGTAGTAGGTGGTGCATCTGCAATGTCTCCTATGCAGTTTGTAGGAACTCCAGGCACTAATATGCCGAAGAATGACATGAGAAATGCTATGGGCAACAGAAAGAGGAAGTATGCACCTCCCTTGCAATCATTCATCAATTTGTTTTATGAATTTATTTGTCCATGCACTGTTCTCTTTCATTGCTATTTTGTCTGTGCTATGAAATCATCGGTGAACTATATTTTCGAAGGACACTATCCAATTCAGTTTGATTTATGGCCACTCTTCCAATATAGATTATGAAGATCCTCATTTCCATTACACGAAAGATGGTTGAGACTCTCAACATGCTTTTTTTAGGTTAAGCTATATCCTCTTCCTCTTCAACTGCAGTTACTGTTCTCCATTGAAGACAATGGCAAAACAGTTTCACTTCTCTGATCTCTGGCCCATTGTTTGAGTAAATTTGTCTGAAATTTTGTCAACAATGATATTGATTCAAGTAATATAATTTTTACTTTAGCTTTGTTAAAGACTCGTCAATTGAAATGTGGACTTGTAACTGCTAGCGACTCTGCATATTTCCTTTTGCCGCCCTCAGAGCTTAGTCAGGGCTCGGGGAAGTGTGATATGAATGTTCCAGAAAACTACCATCTGACTGATGATATCTGTACATCATCGCAGGATGGGCTAGTTGAACATCTTGCCTAACTCATCAATGGACAATTCTGGATTCAAGCGCAGTTGCTGCCTCCGGAGCCTTATTATTATTTCCTTTTGATTGAGGGTTGCTGAGTTTTTAGAATGGAAGCTTCTGACTTAGAGAGAAGTTAGAACAAATGCTGCGCGTTGTAAGAGCTTGCAGATGTGACTTTAGATGGCAACATTTTCTTGAATGATCATACCATTACCTTAATGTTTAAGAACAGTATAGTTTAGGTTGTATACCATAACTCAAGAATGACGTAAAAGAACAGATTGTGACTTAAAAAGAAATAGTTTAGTCTGGCAATATTCTAGTCATACAAAACCAATCGTACGTTTTTCTGCATTTTTTATACACAAACTTAAAAGAATTTGTTATGGGTGTTGTGATTTAACAGCATGAATATAACTCAACCTGATCGGCTGCTTTTTTTTTTTTTACTATGGCTCTAGTTGTTTGCAGTAATTACAATATAGTTTGTTTTCGCAATCACAGCCGCAGCTGCAGGCTGCAAGTAGCTGCTGCGAGCAATGCCAGTACTGGATGATACAAAGCATCGAATTATATCTTTACACAAATAAATTGCAGCACTTACAAAAACAGGCACTTGTAAACAAGTGCAATTTCCGATTCCATGAGTGGGAATCTATAATACCAATCGTTTGTCAAAACAAAGCAGACCTGGAAGTCTGGGTACTGGGATACAGTATGATCTACCAGATCCCTGCCCGGAAGCATACAAAGCAGAAGACTTGATGACTTGTACAGTGATCACCCAGGAATGGATACAAGGTGCCATCAAGAATTTGCCTAAGGACAAACTACTACTAGTACCGGTAACTCGACCCATACCCACCAAGACCTGAGGACGGGTATCTACTAACATCATCGATGCTAGAATAAGATGGCAGTGATGACGAAGGATAGGTTGAGCTGCCATATTGTGAGTAACTGGACCTATACACTGAATCTAATCCTGCTCCCACATAACTGCTTCTGACAGGCTCTCGGTGTGCAGCCAATGAGTCCTGGATAAGGAGATGGTGTCAAAATGTTTACAGTAGTGGAATTCGAAACTTGCAAGGAAGAATGACATTCTATTACCTGGATGAGCTGCTGTGCAGCTTGTACCTGTGAAGATGTCCCCTTTATTTCAACAGTAATATCATCAGGACTACCCAAACTCTCCTGAATTGTAACAACAGCCCCACTATTAGCTCGTATATATGCAATATTTGCTCCTTTAACTCCTATAATGTCTTCAGCATAGGTAAGCGGGATTTGCATGGTTTGGGTTATCTGCATATGATAAGTTCTTGTCAGCAACAGTTCAAAGTCAAAAAGAGAACCTCTGCTTCCAAGTAGGAATTATTAAGTAATAAGTTGTAAAATCAATGTATGGAATGCACAACAACCAGGCAATAAATAATTCAATTTTGTTTATTCCACCAAATGTCTTATGAAAAGAAATGAAGATTCATACAAAGCCAGGTATAACTCAGACCTGAGTAAGTAGCGGGCCAGCACCATGTATTCCAGAGGGTCTTAGTGTTGACAAGGCTGGATCCCGCCCATAAAGTGATACGCCTGAGCGATGAATGTTATTATGATCCACCAAAGGTTCACGTTCAAGATACAAAGAATCCCTCTTCACTGGAAGAATATATTCATCTACCACTGAAGGTGGTTGATTCACTTGTGCAGAACCAATTGAAGGATGTGACATCTCACTCCAACCATCAACATTGCGATCTTGGCTCACTGTAGTATTCTGAGGAAAAAAGCAAAAACAGTGAATCAAAATGATATGAAGGGTGCACTGGTGAAGTTTAGCGTGAGTTGAAATGCATCCTTACAGTTTTTTCAAATAATGCAAGTACACTATGGTCAACTAAAAACTTCCGAAGATGGTTAGAAACTGCTTGCAGTGCTTTTACAACTTTCTCTGTGTCGCCCTGTATCTCAACTATCCTTTCATCATCAGTCACGTAGAATGGTCGCTCCCGTTCATCTGCAGAAATTTATAACATTATTAAGGAGAGCTTCAAATTTATAACTTCTCTAATGCCATAATGATCTGATGCTTATTTTATAACTTTCAAAGTGTTTTTGCCTTCTATAACCAAGAGTTTATTACAGCTAATCCAATAATGCAAGATTAAAAACATGCAGTTGAAAAGCTCCTAACCACATTAACAACAACATAATAAAATCAGTCTTAACAGTGGAAGTTCTCTTCTCTCACAAGAATGATAACATTTATTTATCAAGTCCAGTCAAATGTCTAATACTCTAGAAACAATGGCACCCATTTTTGCTAAAATGTCAGGACGACAGTACCGTTTTGCAAGTGCTATGCATAAAAGCTAAAGCTTGCCAGAAATTCAACAGATACATTGGAAGATATTAAGTCCAACAACAAGATGATCAACTGCTGCCAGAAATTCAACAGTTACATTGGAAGCATGGGAAGAAGATAAGATATTAAGTCAAACAACAAGATGATCAACCACGCTACAATTTACAAAATTACTGTGTATCAAGTATCAATACACAATACATCAGTCCAGAAAAACAGCTCACCTACTGATATTACACGTATTGTAGCACCCGTACTCTCCTGGATTGCTTTGATAGTGGCGCCTTGCTTCCCAATTAGATTAATTGCCTGAGCTCCAGGAACCAACAACCGGGCAGTACATACACCAGGTACGGCCTGAGTGCCCTCAGCAGCTCCATCTGTTATCCCAATGACACGCTTAAAAACTCTCATGAGAGCATCCATGGCTGGAGGTAGCTCCAAGCCTGAATCTTCTTTTCCAGAAACCAAAACCTGGAATATCAGACATCCATGATTCTGTGAAATTATCCAAAGAGAACATGAAACATGATATTATATTAAGAATATCGCTGAACAAGACTAGCAAAAAAGACCTATCCAATAACAAAATTAAATTCAAGACACAAACACAATGAAGACAGTTACCCTGCTTAATTGCGTCAAAACAAAAGACAGCACCATTATAATCCAAATGGTCATATGGTAAATCTCTACATGTATCACACAACATATATAAGCATAAAAGCATATTGAAGGCTCGCATTAATCATACCCTCCTCTGTACATAACTGTCTCCTGTACTAGCATTAAACATTCTGGTTTTTGAGTAGATACACCTTTTTCGATATTTACACTCATCACAACAAATACAGAACACACTAAATATCACAGAAACAACACCAATGCATAGTATGACAAAAATTTCCAACCAATAGAAGTTGATTCCACTCCTGTCCTAATGTACTATCTATTTAGGATAATAGACAAATCAGCCAACACTTGCAGTACCGCAGAGAGTCAATTAGACTACTCCACTGCTGAGATATGTGTGAACTCATGCACATCCCAACTTTCTTTTCCCCAAGAACACAGCGAGTGTATCTCACATTTATTGCCGAGGTAGACAGGTAAAACATAAATAACAATAACAATAAAAATTCGCAATACCAAGCAACCTCAATAATTCAAAGTGCAAAGCATCCTTCTTCGCGTCAGAGAATACATAATAAACCCATCAATCACCAGAAAAAAGTAGCGCTACTCACGATACGCTCGGTGGCGCCGACGGGGCCCTCGAGGATGCGGACTCTGGCCTTGGTCTCCTCGACGAGGCGCTTGATGAGCTCGCCCTTCCGCCCGATTATGCTTCCGACCTTGAGCACTGGCACCACCAGGCGGAACACGCTGTCCCCGGGCCACCCGGGCCACCTCTTCGCGGCCGCCGCGGCCTCCTCCATAGCAGCGGCGTCGGCCTCCTCGGCGACCGGCGGTGGCAACGAGACCGGCGCCCCGGCCTCAGCTGCGGTGACGGCGGCGGCGGATGGCTCGGCCATGACGGTGGAGGGGGCTAGGGTTTGGGTCGCGAGTTGCGAGCCTCGGCGAGTGGAGGGGGACTGGGATGGGAGCACGGGATCTGCCTCCTTGCCGGGGTGGGTTCCAATTTGGTTTCTCACGGGCTCACCTCGTACCACGGTCCACGGTTAGATGGGCCGGAAGTTTACTGGAAGAGAAAAAGAAACCTCAACTATCTGTTGTGGTAACAATTAACAAACCCATTAACTCAAACATATCCCGCACACAAGTCTCGGCGCCGCAGAGGCGACTTGAGGGCGATTCGTCCGTCCCTGCTCAATTTCAGGGTGATTCGTCCGCCCTGCTTGGTTTCAGGGCGATTCTTCCGTCCCCGCTCGATCTATCTCGTTTCTCCTGCTTCGCCGCGACACGAGGTCGCCTCCCTCGCGCGCGCCGTCGCCGAGTGACGGTGCTGAAGGAGAACTGCTCCCAGCTTCGCACCGCATGCGTCCTCTGCCAGCCGTGCGGTGTGGCCCAGAAGGTGCCGCTGGAAGACCTTGTCACCACCGTGTCCATGGAGAACGGCAGTGGTGGCCACCTCTCCATGGACCCGTCAGGCCACCTCTCCATGCCGAACGACCGCGTCGTCGACGTCATGGTGCAGGCCATCATCGGAAGGGGAGTCGGCGCTCGCACCCACACCGTATCCCCATCCAACGCGCCTCCATCAGACATCAACCGGCCCTGGCAGACGGACCTCTGCGATATGTTGAACGTCAGCCTTGGCCCGCAAGTCTACAATGTCGTCGCCGCCCTCCACTTCTCGGCCAGGCTCGCCCATCATCTGCTCAAGGTTGGCGGTTCCAGTCTATGTACATGGGTGCTCGGCACCTGGTGCTTCCGATGCAGGATGGAGCAGAGCCGAACTCTCCTATTGCCTCCCCCTGCAACCGAGTCGAGCACAGATGCACGCCGGAGTCGTGCCGTCGGAGAAGCCCTATCGCTCACCGTCAGCGTCGCGAGGGGACTAGCGTGGGCAGCTTCAGGGAGCCTCCAGGGATTTCCTCTCGCGTGGGCAGCCTCAGGGAGCTTCCAGGGAGTTCATGTCTTGATTACAGCTGTATCCAACTGGTACGGTATAGAGTGAACAAATCACATTTGAATTCATCAACTATGTTTGCTTGCGGTGTGATGGGACATTCAGAAGTGGAATGTGACTCCCCGGTGAATGGGCAGCTGATGAAAGGGAGAGAAATCCATGGTAGGAGGGTGCGGTGCTTTGCTTTTGTTTCAATATCGCTGTAAGGAATGCATTGGTAGACAGGTATGCTAAGTGTGGTCAAGTTAACGGTGCGCAAGCAGTGGTTGCAAGCATGAAGGAGTGGAATGTGGTGAGCTAGTCGATGATGATATTTTGCTATGGTGTAAATGGCATGGGAAAAGAAGTATTGAAGATTTATAAGGTGTTCCGCTGGTATGCTGGGTCAGTGTTGAGCAGAGCTGGAATGGAACTGGATCACCACGCTCGGGCTGATCAAGGAGGTGACCTTGCTCACCTTCTCGGCCTTGGCGCAAACCATCAGTTCGGTTCTTGCGGCAGGTTAGTGTGCAGAGGGATGGGAGGATTGTTGAAGGGGAAGAGTAAGGATGAGAAGGACACTGTGCTAAATGTTACGGCTTCTAGCCCTATGGAGGAAAGCAAGGAGGCTGGAAAGGAGGTGACTAGGAGAGAGGAGTCGATGGCGAAGAAGCAACTGGACTTGGAGGTCATCCTGATGGGCGGATAGGATGTGATGGATCCCCCTCCGCAGCATGAGCAAATCTATGGCATGCTCTAGGAAGGAGCACCGCCAGATGCAATGAGTTGCTTAAGCTGGAACTGTCACGGCTTAGGCAACGCTGCGACAGTAAAAGAGCTTCGTGATCTTACGAGGCGAGTTGCTCCGACCTTGCTTTGTGTTCTTGAAACTCAAGTACACAAAGCAAGGGTAGAAAAATTAAAAAGTATTCTTGGCTTTGATTGTTCTTTTGCGGTTAGTAGTGCAGGTCGGAGTGGTGTCCTGGGTATCTTTTGGAACAATAATACAAGAGTGGAGATTTACCGTTCTCCCAGTATCACATTGACGCGATTATTATAGAGAACAGGGAAGATGCTTGGCGGCTCACTTGTGTTTATGGTGAAGCGCAACCGGGGGAGAGACATAGGACTTGGGGCATGATTAAGTCAATTATGCCCATATGTCAGCTGCCATGGATGTGTATTGGAGATTTTAATGAAGTTCTCCATAGAGAAGAGCATGTTGGTGTCCAGGAGCGGAGCCTAGCACAGATTGCTGGCTTTCGCGATATGGTGGATGTTTGTGGCTTCCAAGATCTAGGCTTTGTAGGGAGGAGTTTGACCTTTGAGAAGAAGGTGACGGGAGGTTCATGGTGTCGTGGGCGACTTGATCGAGCGTTGGCGACAACAGAGTGGTGTGTTTGTTTCCCTTGGGTCGAGGTACAACACCTCACCTCTGCAGCATCGGATCATGGGCCAATCCTGTTAAGGTGGTGCCAACCTCAGGAGCAAGGCAAAAGGAAATCAAAGGCCTTTAAATATGAATTGATGTGGGAGAGACACGAGGAGTTTGCGACCATGTTTACTCATTCATGGCAACAATGTGGAAAGGCAGGTACACTAAAGGAGATGGTGGAGAAACTGACGGCGTTGGCCGGTAAACTCGGAGCTTGGGGTGCTGAGTCCTTCGGCCATGTGGGGAAGGAATTGAAACGCCTGCGAGCTAAACTGGAAGAGATTAGATCAAACCCTTTGAGGACAGGTTAGTCGTATGTTGAGTCCAAGATCACGGAGAAGACCATGGAACTGAATTATAGAGAGGAGATAATGTGGAAGCAGAGATCACGGATTACATGGCTCTCAGAAGGAGATAAAAATACTTATTTTTTTCACTTACGGGCTAGCCAATGGAGGCAAAGTAATTTGATTACTAAACTGAGGAAACATGATGGTCAAGTGACGGAAAATGAAGGAGAAATGGCTGACCTCACATTGGGGTTCTATAAAACCTCTATCATTCAGAAGGTACGGAGGATATGGAGACTCTCCTTGAAATGGTTCCTAGGAAAGTTTCAGAGAAGATGAATGCAAGTTTAGAAGCCCCTTTTACTAAGGGGGAGATCAAGATGGCATTGTTTCAAATGTTCCCTACTAAGGCGCCTGGTCCTGATGGTTATCCAGCTCATTTTTTCTAGAGGCACTGGGATTTATGTGGAGATGAAGTTTGTGATATTGTTTCTCGTGTGTTGAAGGGGGAAGGATGAACCTTCGGTGATTAACAATACTTGTGTAGTATTAATTCTGAAGATGGGGAAGCTAGAAGAATTAAGCCAGTTCTGCCCCATCAGCTTGTGCAATGTGATTTATAAGATAGCCTCAAAAACTGTGGCTAACAGTTACGTATTTGGCTATCGAAAATTATTTCGGAGGAGCAGTCGGCCTTTGTGCTAGGAAGGCTTATTACGGACAACATTTTGTTGGCCTACGAATGTCTTCACTTTATGAAGAGAAAGAGGGCGCAGGGTAGCAGATGTTGTGCAGTTAAACTGGGTATGAGAAAGGCATATGATCGGGTGGAATGGAATTATCTCTACAATATTATGCTAAAGTTGGGCTTTAGCAGTACATGGGTGAATATGGTAATGGGGCTGGTGACATCGGTCTCTTTTTCGATGCTATTCAATGGTGAAAGACTGAAAAGCTTTAGATCAACCCGGGGGATTCGACAGGGAGATCCAATCTCTCCCTATCTTTTCTTGCTGACAGCAGAGGGTCTTTCGTGCCTGTTAAAATCAAGAATTCAGTCATCGAACCTAAGTGGCATTAAGGTGGCTCCATCGGCTCCGATGGTGAGTCACCTGCTTTTTGCAGATGATAGCCTGCTGTTTTTCAAGGTAAGTAGGGAGAATGCTGAGGGGGTGAGGGACGCCCTTCACCTGTATTGCCGAGCTTCGGGGCAAATGATTAATATGGAGAAATCATCCATCCACTTCACAAAGGGTTCTAGTTCCTAGGAGAGGGAGGAGGTTAAGGTTTTAATGGACATACACAATGAAGCGTTGAGTGAGAAATATTTGGGCATGCCAACGGATGTGGGCAGTTCAGCAAATGGAGCCTTCAAGTATCTGAAAGATAGAATTTGGGGCAAAGTTCAAGGTTGGATGGAGCAGTGTCTATCGGCAGGAAGGAACGAAGTTCTAATTAAGTCAGTGGTGCAGGCTATACCAACCTATTCTATGTCTTGTTTCAAATTGCCAAGAGGCCTTTGTCAGCATGTGGATAGCTTGTTACGTAACTTTTGGTGGGGGAGTAAAGAGGGGAAGCGTTGTACATGCTGGGTAGCTTGGGAAGATATGACAATGCTGAAGTATATGGGTGGCCTAGGCTTTCGAGAACAGAGTTATTCAATTTGGCTCTTCTTGCTCGTCAGGCATGGCGAATCCTACAAGACCCGGGGGCACTTAGTTCTCGGATTCTCAAAGCAGTCTACTTCGCAGAGTGTGATTTTTTTGAAGCGACAGTTGGCTCAAACCCTTCGCGAACTTGTAGATCAATAATTGAGGGAAGGGACACTCTAGTTCAAGGTTGATCAAGAGAATTGGCACAGGGGAAAATACATATATATGGGCGACGAATTGGCTGCCGAGAGACGGCCTAATGAAGCCAGTGTGCTATGTCAAGGATGACCCCCTCAGAGGGTTAGTGAGCTAATTAGACCCTTCGGAGATGGGACAGGCAGGTGGTGACCGATTTCTTCGTACCGATAGATACTGAGACTATCTTGAGTATTCCACTCTGCACGTCAGCGCAAGAGGATTTTTGGGCATGGTATTATGAGAAATCGGGGCTGTTCTCAGTCAAGTCAGCTTATAGAATGCTGGTGAAAATGAGGGAAACAAGGACCAACTAGTTAGAGCATAAGGTGGGCAGATTGGATACAAGGGAGGAGGACAAGGAGTGGGCAGATTTGTGGAAGATCCAAGTGCCGTCGAAGGTGAGGGTTTTTATCTGGCGGTTTTCACGCCACTCTATCCCTACGCAAGATGTCCGGTGTCATAGAAATATGGCAGAGAATAGTCGATGTTGTGTGTGTGCGGTAATTTGGATTCCTGGAAGCACTCCCTGTTGGAGTGCCATATGGTGAAGGCTGTGTGGGATTTGGAAAAGGAAGAAATCACTGAACCGCTATGTATGATAAATGAAGGGGCGTGAAAGCCTGGCTAGCGAAAGTGTGGAAGACCATGCCCCATGAAGCGATTAATCGGGTCATTGTTCGACTATGGGTGATTTGGCATGCAAGGCGAATGGTGATCCACGAGAATGTATTCCAGAGTCCGTTGTCTACGCATTGCTTTGTGGAGAGATATCTGGAAGAGCTTGTAATGACCAAGCCGGATCAAAGGTGCAATGGGGACAGCCAACCAACACCGAGATGGATACCCCCTCCGCCAGGGCTTGCAAAGGTGAATGTGGATGCAGCTTTGGCGAAGAATTCAGTTCATTCTGCAGCTGCTGCAGTGGCGAGGGACGGGGCCGGAAATTTCTTGGGAGCATCAGTACTAGTTTTAGATGGGTTAACCAATCCGGAAGTGGTTGAAACGATAGCGTGCCGGGAGGGGATGGTGTTAGCTACAGACCTAGTCCTACAACGATTTAGGGTGGCGAGCGATTGTATCAATGCGGTGAAGAGTATTCATGGAGAGGGGATGGGGCTGCATGGCTCAATTGTGAAGGAGATTAAGGCGACAAAAGCAACCTTCTCCCATGTGGAGTTCGTCCATGAAAGAAGATTGTCGAATGAGGATGCACACATATTATCAAGGAGTGTTGTGTCAATGGCTCCGGGTAGACATGTTTAGTTTCTATCACCATCTGATGGTTATGTAATACTGTTTTGATGAATTAATAAAGGGTGCCAATTTCTAAAAAAAAACTATCTGTCGTGGTCCGACACGCCAAGGTCAGTTGGATCGAAACAATATACAAAATTCCTTTCGGAAAAAACAAAACGATAGTACAAAATAGAGGAATGGAACAAAATGCAAACAAGTATTTATGTGTATTAGTAAAATAGAGATCAATATCTATTGGCATTTCATATATTATAATTTTAATAAATTCGCTATAACTTAAAAAAAAAACTCGCCTGCAAAGGGGCAAGCCGCCCCCCGGGCATTAAAGTAAGAAGAAAGGACTTCTCACGCAGACCGAGAAAACCCCCGAACCCCAGTTCTGCCCTGACACTGGGACCCGTAACCCGTGAGACTACTACCTGGGCCATACACGGTCCTCAGGCCTACCTGGGCTGGTTCTAAACCAGTGCTTTGGCACACAGGGCCAATGAGAGGATTTTTTTAATCACATCCTAAAATTTGCTCTCACGGGGATTCAAACTCAGGACCTGTGGAGTGCCGCTCGAGTGTCTCAACCGCTAGGCCAAGCACCCTTTGGCAATTCGCTAGAACTTCACTATAAACAATCGTCTGATTCAATGGCTCAGCTCGGCTGTGATTGCTGCAGCAGCAACCACTGCATATAGTTTTCATATCAGAAGAAAGAGTAGCAACGGTAGTGCTGCAATGGCTGCAAACCAAACACCCCTGAATGACCATGTAGTTGAGTCCCAATTCACCAGCCGATGGATTAGCAAGATTGTCATGTAATAAAATGATGTAACTCAATTTTACTTGCTCATGACGAATGAGGACATATTGACTGCTTTAGCGGCACCTTGTGCCCTTCCTTATTAACCTCGATGATAAGGGCTTCTTCAATGTACAATGGTGGCAACGCACCACGGTGCCATGTTGCTCTAACTTCCACACCAGTAGGGTCCATGTGACATTTGTTGGTGGTCTCACGAGGTGGCATAGGTGTATGCAGCTTATCTGACAAAAGGCTAAGGCTACCACTCACGAATGAGTATGTGCAGATGTGCTATTGTACGTACGTCAGAGAAAGGGTAAAGCAAAGATGTAGATGACCTTGTTGTCCCAAGTACATTTGAGAAAAGATATGCAACACGCCAACAAGCCCGCCACAACACCCACCCACCCCCCGTTGCAAGATCATATGCCTTAAATGCTCCTCGGCGAATGTAGTGTGACTTCTTTTATGGAACCACCGTAGAGTGTTAGAGCCCTGCCCTAATACCCCATCCGCCACTATATCCTACCGTGGTTCCTTTGCGCTGCATCGTTGGAAGAAAAGATGTTGCTGGATGGGCAGGAGGAGCCAGAGTTTTGCATTCTTTATTTGTTTGTTGGTTATTTTCTTTGTTTCCAAATCCAAAGTATTTTAAGTATTCAAGCTATGATCCATTCAATCTCTTATACCTCGTAAGTGATAATTAGAGTACCATAGCAAAGCCTGGTGATTAAAGGCACACATGTAGATAGGCTCCAAAGTACATGAAAAAAAAACAGCTTCATATCACAAGGAAAAAGCCAGCATCTGAGAACCTTTTGTAACAGATCGAAAGAAAGAAAGCAACACCCAGGGAATCATCACTGCCCCCAAATGGATTACTTCCTGTGATTCCATTAGGCTATAGATTCCCCTGCATGGGGGTAGGAATCAGAAGGTTCATATGCCACCGGCTTTACTTTGGCACCACTTGATTGAGTGCTCACATGCCATGCCAACTCCCAAAACCCATCTGGAAATCCAGCAAGCTTCTTCAGACTTCCATCCCAGCTTATGTAGGTATCCACCAATCGGAATAGAGAGACCTTTGTTTCTCCTCTTCCTCCAACTTGCCTGTTTCGTTTACCCTTCACTAGTTTTATTATAAGAAATTGCCATTTGCTAGTATCCGGCGGGTTCATTTTGATGAATGTCGGAATGTAATTAGGCTCGTGGGCTTATCTACCATGACTCTCTACCTAGCCTATATATGTACACTGACTATGTCTGAGTAATACATCAAGTATTACCAGCAAATGGGTATTCCGTCGTAAGCTCAAGTCTGATGGCTCTCTTGACCACTACAAAGCTCGGTGGGTGCTTCACGATTTTATACAGTGTCCAGGCATTGACTATGATGAAACCTTTAGTCCTGTGGTCAAGCTGGCAACAATTCGGGCTGTTTTCACTTTGGCACTCTCTCATTCATGGCCTATCCATCAACTTGACGTGAAGACTGCATTTCTACGACAGTTTATTATGCTCAGCCGACTGGATTTGTTGACTCCTCCAGACCAGAACATGTGTGCCATCTGAACAGGTCTCTCTACGTGTTGAAGCAAGCTCCACAGGCCTGGCATCATCGGTTTGCCTCTCATATCACCTCTCTTGGTTTCATTGAGGTTAAATTTGATAGTTCACTGTTTATTTATCGCCAAGGCTCTAATGTGGCATTCCTGCTCCTACATGTTGATGATAATGTTCTGACTGCTTCCTCAGAGAGTTTTCTTCAGCGGATCATCACTGCCCTCTGCCAAGAATTCTCCATGACAGACATGGGAGCCCTCCACCACTTCATTGGAGTCAATGTGCAACGTCAGAATGACAATCTATTTCTCTCGCAGCGTCAGTATATGTTGGATATCTTGGAACGTGCCGGTATGCTCAATTACAAGCTGTGCAGCACCCTTGTGGATACTCATGCCAAGCTCTCTACTGATGGTGTCACAGTCGCCGACCCTTCACACTATCGCAATATTGCTGGTGCTCTTCAGTATCTCACTTTCACTCGTCCAGATATTGCATATGCTGTTCAACAGGTCTGTCTCTACATGCATGACCCTCGAGAGCCCCATCTGAGCGCTATGAAGCGCATTCTGCGCTACCTTCAGGGTACTTTGGACCTTGGTCTCCATCTTCACCGGACCTCACCAGCTGATCTGACAGTCTACACAGATGCTGATTGGGCGGGATGTCCTGACACGCGCAAGTCTACATCTGGCTATGCGGTGTTCCTCGGGGACAATCTCATCTCCTGGTTGTCCAAACGTCAGCCTACAGTGTCCAGGTCCAGTGCTGAGGCGAAGTATCGGGCTATGGCAAATGGTGTTGCTGAGGCTTGCTAGTTGCTACAACTTCTGCAAGAGCTTCACCATCTTCTTCGCCGCGCCACCGTGGTCTATTATGATAATGTCAGTGCCGTCTACCTCTTCACCAACCCGGTTCAGCTTCAGCGAACCAAGCACATTGAGATTGATTTGCACTTCGTCAGAGAGCGAGTCGCCCTTGGTGAAGTCCGCGTTCTGTACGTTCCCACTACGTCCTAGTACGCCAATATCTTCACCAAAGGTCTGCCAATATTTGTCTTCACGGAGTTTAGGTCCAGTCTTAATGTTCGCGTTGCTCCCAGTTCCGACTATGGGAGAGTGTTGGAATGTAATTGAGCTCGTGTGCCTGTCTGCCATGACTCCTCACTTAGCCTATATATGTACACTGATTATACCTGAGTAACGCATCGAATATTCCCCTATACATGCTCCTTCAACGAAGATTTCAGATGTGCGGTAGAGAGACTCTCATTTGCTACTAGCAGTTCTCATCTGACTTTTTCAAGTCTCCTCTCGCTCCCTCGCGCTCGCCCGCTTGTCCTGCCCTGGCTCACCGGACACTCACCATTGGCAGCTGCAATGCAATGCTCAACTTCAACTTCCCGTGGCCCTCCATCCATCCGTCCATGTTCTTGTCCAGCTCACCGCGTTAGTGCCCGGAGCGTTGTATATTGCGACTCTACAGCGCAAAAGGTGGCGCGCGGCGGCAAGGTGCTTGCCCCCTCCACTACATCTACATGCCCACCACGTTCTCATCCTTGTTCTTTACTGGCATCTCTCAGCACTCGCATCTACATTCTACAGGACTGACTGCTGTTCCGGATCGAAGTGAGGAGTCTCGTGTCCTGCTCACCACACCCAACTGCGACTCATGACGAAAGGTCTCGCGTGGATTGCCTATCACATCTTACTTTTCCTCTCTTTTGAAGGCGCCAGAGACAAATTTAAGATGATTGGCATTTCAGTCACTTGTCCTTGTACACATATGGGAGGTAAAATTTGTCACCATTTGCTTGTGTTGCTGGTCTCCTGGAGCAAATCCAGTCACTTGGCAGTCGTCGATTGTTTTGTTTTGTAACTTGACTGCATAGTTACTGCCTGATTCTGGTCTGAAGATATATAGCTAACTAAAGTATACGTTTTTGAAAGGAGAGAAAGGAACAAGAGGGAAAAACTTGATGCTTTCCTTTCGGGTTACGCAACAAAACCATGACGCCATCGCTTGTTCTAGCTAATGATCTCTCCTTTCCACAATGGTCCACTATATATATCAGGTCTACTGATATTTCTGGCTCAAACTTGCACTGACGCTCTGCAGTTTTCAACCGCTCGAATCTGTGCATTCATTCAGAGATGCTGTATCATCTATGCTAAGGGTTATTGCGAAGTAACTGAACGCACGTATTCTTCCTGTTCCGACGACGCATCCACAGTTTCGGGATGGACAGCCGAGAAACATGCCATGTTCTCACTAATATTCACCCCTTTGGTTTGCCACCACCATCCCACGATGTCCAATCCCAATTTACGTGGCGCCCTGCTCTCCCGCGAATAATCTCCACTGATCGACTGGAGTAATAAGGCGGGAAAGGAAAAAAAAAAACTAAAAGAGAGACGACAGGAGACAAGCAGTGTGCTGTGACTCACATGCGCACGCACAGCAGCACAATCGAGCACCCACCGGGCTGGAATAACAATGCCGAACCGAATCATATCCGAGGCGATCCAATCCATCCATTTCTCATTGATCCATGATCCGTCGAACAATGACAAAAATCCCGCGAATCCCTGACCCCATCCACCACGATCCAATCCACCTAACCAACTACACACCACGAGCCTGGCCGAGCTCACTCACCAGGGACGACCAGCAAACACCTATGTACCGAGCAAGAACAGCCAGCAGCACGAAGGGAGAAGACGACGAATTGACACCACCAGCACCAGGACAAAAAAAGAAACGGCGATCAGACGGTGAGCTGCGGCTGACTGTGACGACGGTGGCCGCAGCCGGTTGTTGCTGCTACCATATCGGCGGGGTCGTCGTGGTGGTGGTCGGACGTGCCGGCGGCGGCGTAGCAGTGGTGCATCAGCCTGGGTGCCTCGACAGGTGCGGGCGGCGTGTCGAGGTAGGCCATCTCGCTCTGGAGCACGGCGCAGTAGGAGGCGAAGGCGGCGGGCGTGACGTTGAGGTCGAAGGCGATGCCGAAGAGGAAGTCCACCTCCAGGTAGTTCATCTCCACCAGGCTGATGCCGCCCACCCGCGCGAAGTAGGCGTTGTTGTAGCATCTGCACCAACGATAGATGGCATCATCACCGGCCAGCAGGAAAAATTATTGTTTTTTTCAGTTTTTTTTAGATAGTGGAACAAAGTTTTCAGATGAAGCTAGTATACAAACAAGACAACAGAGCACACGCGGAGACAATGGCGTATCGAAGCGACAAAACATTGGACCCGTTTTGGAACACACGACATAATAAAACTGTGGATAAATTTACGCATTTCAGCTGTAGTATAAAACCCGTAGCGGCTTGTTTTCGAAGGCGATGTTAGTATAAGACAGACAGGCAGGTTGGGTAGGACAAGGTGAATATGCTTTGGTAAGAGGGGTGGATCGCGGCATCGGCAGGCAGCGCTGAGTGTGCTGTGGGCGCATCAGCCTCGGGTTCGACAACTGTCCTTGTGACCAACCCAGTGGCTTGTCTTTGATGCAATGCCAGTTGGAAATACCCAGACCGATCGATCTGGGGCCCAGCATGTGTATTCCAATTCCAGCTCTGATAGGTGGCTGCACACAGTCATACGAATCGAGTGTGCCAATCACGCCAACGCCGGATCGGAGGGGGATCATCGCCAGAGTCGGATTCAAATTCAAATTCAAATACTAGAGGTCACACGCAAAACACGCCATGCGATGAAGCAAACGAAAACTCTAGTTACCGGACCGGATCACCGCATTTTCGAAGCTCACCTATCTGACGACGACCCTGAATTTCTAGTTGGGAATAATGTAATGTACTACATGTCGTTTTCAGAACAATTTGTTTCCGAATTCTGAAGTCAACCGTTGTGCGGAATTCAACTTCTTGATCAACACTTGTGCTGATGCACTATGTTTTTTATTTTTTGTTTCTGTGTTTTCAAGTCAAACAGCTGAGCACAATTCAACTTGATCTCCACTGTACCTTTTTCCTGTAAATTTTCCTTTTAATCGGCTATCGCTACTAGTGAATTCTGGTCCTTCCTGACGATCGTTGTTAGCAGTTTAATTACCAACGCCAAGTTGAAAACCAAAACATAATGAAAGGGAGCTAACAGGCAGAGCAGGAGCAGACGTACATGTCATCGACGAACTTGACAGCGGTGAGGACGGAGGTGATGAGGAGCCGGTGGACGTTGAAGGAGTCGACGGCGAGCGCGGGGCGGCGGCGCAGGAATCGGTCGAGGTAGATGTAGGCGACGACGTAGCACGACGGGCTGCAGCCGGCGAAGCGGAAGATGCGCTCCAGGTAGCCGCCGATGGAGATGGCCGGCTTCGTGAGCCCCTGGAACGCTGACACCGGGCGTCCGCCACCAGCCGCCTGCGACGCCACCACCGCGCCGCCCTCCTCCGCCGCGACGGCGTCGTTGCGCTCCGCCACCCGCTGCAGCAGCGCCGACAGGATGGAGACCACCCGCGGCACGGCCGCCGCCTCTGCCGTCCCCTGATCCCCCGTCGTCATGGATGATGGATGGAGGGATCGGAATTCGGATGTTGATCGAGAGTGACTGAGTGGAGAGAATTCTCGGCGGCGGCTGCTTCGACTTGGGACAGACTCGGGAGGGAGGAGAGGTGATGGTGGTGGTTATAAAGGGTGGGAGGGAAAACGCTAGGAAAGCCCGTCGTCGTAAAAAAGATTTGAGCTTTGCAAGTTGGCATGATTAGCCAGCCAACCAAGCCATCTCAGACCCTGTCATGGATGGAAGGTCACTTCCTTTTTTCACCAGGCCTGCCCTACGTACTGGTACTGCAGATGGAGGATTTGTCGGCTGCCAGCAGAGAGAGAGAGCAGACGGCCATTGCTAGAGTCGTAGCGGTGCAGTAACAAAGCCTGGAAGGTCTGGTCCTGGACGCCTTTATCCATGGAGTTGGATCGCGTGTCGAGTCAGGTTGCCTGGATGGACGATGGACAGGTCTCGTGGCCTCCACGACCCGGCGCATCCGAAGCTCGCTGTGAATTTAGGCCATGTTTAGATCTTAGAATTGTATTCTCAATTCTAGTATCTGGCACTATGTAAAAAAAGATTTCTTGCCACATTAAAATATCGATACATACATGAAGCACTAAATCTAGATGAAATCAAAATCTAACTGTACAGTTTAGTTGTACTTTGTAAGACGAATATTTTGAGCCTAATTAGTCAAATTTTAAATATTTTTTACCAAATACAAACAAAATGCTACAGGAATTCTGCTATAAAAATTCTGGCCCAAACCAGAGAACTAAACGAGCCTTAAACAAAATCAATCATCACCGGGGCGGGGCCGCGCCGCCCGCGACCGTTCGTGCGCGCCGCATGTCGCTGTTGCAGAGAGAAGAGAACGGAGAAGAGCTTCAGAGTTGGCTAGCCTGCCCTGTCTCTGCCCGATGTCTGTTTCCGTGTCATTTTCCGCAGCTGTTAGTCTGTTACTGTTAGGTAATTAAGTAGGCAGAGATCTCGATTCAGCGAGAATTAGGTGGTGTTCCGCAGTAGCTGTAGTTCCGGCGGCCAGGTACCGTCGGTGCTTGTGCAATTTCTCCTTTTTTTTTTTTTGCTCATTCACACGCCCATCTCGTGCGTGCTGGCAGCACGGCTGATGGCTGCCAAACATTTTCCGTGCGCGTCTCACCGGTCACCGCCGGGCCGGTTCGGTGTTCCACTCGTACTAGTGTCTGCCCTTGATGAAGTGCTTCAGACGGTACAACGTTTTCCTAACGGATTTCTTGCTGGATTGAACAGATCGACAGCAGGTCTCAGTCGGTCAGTCAACTCGATCGAGAGTGTGTGTCGGTGTCAGCTACACCGTGCGGTAAAATCAGAGAAGGACCGGCTAGCTTCTCTGCAGCAGTATGTATGCATGTGGAATTGCTAGAGCACCGTACGTGACAGAGATAAGTATGAGATGCCTGGTGCTCACGCCGGGACGGACGACACGATCCGCGCATGTGGCAGCTGCCTGCCTTCACCATCACAGGCAACAACGGAGAGCTGCTCGCGAAAGTGTTGGTCCGATCTGATCCCTTCCTCTTCACATTCACAGAGAGAAAGCGTACGTCAGATGGATAGATAGATGGAATGGAACCTAGAGCTAAAACACTTGTTAAAGATTACTGATATATATAGGCTATAGCAGAGAACTCTCTGGTCGGAGAAGGAATATGCCCACAAGAGAGAGAGAGAGCACATGATAGACACCTTGGCTGGCACGTTGCTGCATGCTATGCAAAGACGAAGCGTTGTTGTTGTTGTCGGGTTCATGTGTCAGCTCCTCTTCGCTGCAATTGTCTGCTTGCCCCAGTGCCCCGGGCCTTTCCGGAATTAATAGCCGATTTTATCAGATGTCCGTGTGGCCAGGAGACTAGTTTAATTGTCCCTGGCGCCACTAATCAAAAGCTATAGTCCACCCTGGTACTCGCTCACCATCTTGCTTGCAATTGCGCGCGCAAAAGCCGGCCTGATCATGCAGCGGGTGCATGCTGCCTGCCTGTACTAGCACTGCATCATATCCTTGCCCTCTGATGCTAATCATCGATCACATGCAACAAAGACATCAGTTGTTTAATTAATTGTGTGTCGTTTTGTTTTCTAATAATCTGATTAAAGATGGAGAAGAAAGAGCCAGAGAGGAACGTACTGGAGTAGCGTCTGCATCGCATGACATGAGATCCCATCTACTATGTACATGCTGCGCCCTTCCACCTTCCAGGCAAATTTATTCAGTTTGCAGCAACACACATCGTACTGTATCATGGGCAGGGCAGGGGCTGAGGGACAGGCGGACAGCATCTACCATCTAGTGTGCCGGCCGCGTGCCGAGGCCACGCTTTAGTTCTGCGCTGCTCGGTTGCTTGATGGTCGCTTGCCTTGCCTGTTTTAGCTGACCGACGGGGATCACAGGCCAAGCTTTACCGCCCGCGAGAATGCCAATGCCAGCGTAAAAAACATACATGTGGGCGATGCGAATATGCGGTGGCAACTGCCACAAGTCTTCTTATCTGTCACCACAATGGCGTCCCGGAGTGAAAGGAGCCCAGCAGGCACAGACCGATTCGTTCTCGTTCGTCGGCTGCTTGGCGCCAGTTGCTAGTCCCGCCCAGCGATTCGGCGACTACATTCCGGCCTCTGGACCTAACTAGGCCCAATGGACCGAACCAAAAAGAGGCGCACGATTGTTACCGTCTACGTGCCAAATTCTGAAATTCCCCACTTCCTCCTCCCGTTTGTTCAGCTCCATACCTTCCCCGCACGACCCAAGAACTGAGGGATGCCACTGCGCTTGGCGACCTGAAGAGGACCTTTTGCATGCATCGTCACCATCTAGTCTAGTTTTTATCTTACTAGTTATATTCACAGCTAGTATTAGTTGACCCTTTTCTGTCTTCATTTTATCCAGTTTATTTTCAAAAGGGATTTGAAGCAGTGCCCTACATTTAGCAATTTAAGGACATTGTTCCTCAATGATTACTGGTGTGTGGCACCTGACTTCCACGAACTAAATTGCATTTTGAAGCAGTCACCAGTTCTAGAGAAGCTCACTCTTCAACTCTTTTCCAAGGTATGCATTTTCTGCGGGGAAACCTACTGCCTTGTAAATTGTATTATTATTATTATTATTATTATTGATCCTGGAGAAATGCCTTTATAAACTGCAGAGGTCTAAACCTAAGTTGAGAATTGAAGGAAGCTGGAATCCCCCAGAGATTGCAGCTGCAATATCGGGCCACTTAAAGATAGCTCAAGTCAAGTGTGAAGTCATTGAAGATAAAGTTATCAAAGTCGTGAAGTTCATGAGCTCTTTTTACATAAGTTAACTGGCAACATCGTCGTAATCCTTTTCACCAGTTTCTCATATGTGGAAGTGGAAAGTAATGAAGAAAATCGAAAATTATTAGAAATTCGATTATTAGTGTATGACTAGTTACATATTTGTAAAGCCTTGAGGCCATAGTTTTTCTATACTTGTAGGTTGAAAAACAGTAACTAATTCATTATGAAAACAATTAGTGTGTGAGAGTTTGTGTTTAGTCGGAGAGATGGTGAGTTCACTACATCCAGGGATGGATCTACCTGTAGGTTAGGTGGGGCAGCCGCCCCAGCTACCGGACAGCGATCCTCACAGCATCCTCTGTTTTCCCCATCATCTCCATGAACGAGCTGCGTACCTTGGTGCATGTACAGAGAACCAAGAGTTAGTGACGGAAGGAGGCGGTTGAAGAAGATAACCGGCTACTGGGTTTGTGTTGACATGTGGGGGAGCAATGGGCTTTAATCCAATGGGAATGGGAATTAGGCAACTATGGGCCAAAAACCACACTACAGCCCTGTTGGCTAGCAGGCCAGGAATGAAACAGGAAGCAATGGAGTCATGGAGATGCATGTCACTCAACTCTCCTTGCCTTCGTCTATTGCTGCCAGTGACGATGGCACGTCTCCCAGGCCAGCAGCATCTCAAATCATAGCTCCAGCATCTCGACATGGCGCTTGATGGAAGAGAGAGGTGGAGCAACCACATGTAGGCACTGAGCCATTTGGACCCCTCCTGTTGTAATATTTGTGTAATACTCCTCAATAATCGAGGCATATGGTCATCTCATTAGCGCCCACGTTTGATCTTTATGAAATTTACATGTTGGTTGATTTTATTTTGATGTATTTTGGTGAAAAATAGTACTTATTGTTCAAATTAGAGGTATTATCTTATTTAGTTGTAATTTTGTGATTGCAATATGTGTATGTACTCTTTTTAATCACAAACTCGATCATGCAATGGGTCTCGCCTGAGTGCAATGCGCGACCCATCCGCACGCTACTCACCGCTCGCTGGGAGGAAACAGATAGGGTTAGGGTTCCGGATTTAGGAGAACCCACTCACCAGTAGCTGTAGAAGAGGTCGTGACACGGCTGTGGTGGTGGGCGAGACGGCAGTCGGGCGAGGCTGGTGGCAGGGGCGCCACGATGTGGGTGATTAGGGGAGGCGTGGGTGGCGTGGCGAGGTGGCAGGAGCTGCCAGCCGGTGGAAATCGGGGGGAGGCGGCGGGGACGAGGACAGCGCTGGCGAGGTCATGCACTCCTCAAATGCTCGACCCCTCGCGCTTTAAGTTCATCCTTTTTTAATTATTATTTTGGCTCCGCTTGTCCTAAATTTCAACGCACCAAAACAAAAATTCCTGGATCCAGCACTGACTAAATGTGGGCAATTAGATCGCCATATATGTATGTAGTATAAGTATTGCAGTGTACTTTCTCCATTTGTTCTTGAATCCTCACTGTGTTACTTGAAGGCAAGAATAAATGATTTGCGATATATAAATTTCGTTTATCTGTTTGTAACTATTGTTCATATGTCTGCCATGAGTTGTATTCTTATTTTAGTTTTCGTTGCTGTGGCAACTATCTGTGCAACTTTTAGGTTACCAACTAAAAAAATTTAGCACTGCATGTTCAGTCAAATGTTCATTTTTTCATCTCTATGTGTTAAGCCCCTGTGTACTCGATGTAGATCTCCAATACTGTCATGCTATTTCTTGGCTTCTGTCTACAAATTCTGCTAGAATTCTGTATTAAAGTCCATTTGATTCTCATAATGACTTGGACAGACTGTTATTCTTCTTGACACTAGTGTTTGTAGCGGAAGCTAACTCTAACTTCATTTTCATAAAAGATTTGTCCAACCTTGGCATAGCAGCATTCTGCTGCTGTTTAGTGAAAGGAAAAGTTACTGCACTGAAGCGAATTCTTTTTTTATTATTATTGATTTAAACAAAACTGAAATGAAGCCTATGGGTCTATGGTATCCTCATCCATGCCCACAGCTGAAATTTTTCTTATTTCTCAAATGAAGCTCCTTGGATCTTTCTTATTTTTATATTGAACAGGTTTCAGTTTACATGAAGCTGAGATTTTTTTTTTTTGAGTGAACAGGAGGGGCAGAAGAGCCCCTACTGAAATTTATTAAAACAAGTAACCAAGAGAGTTACAAGCAGAGAACAAGTCTAGCAAAACAAACTAAACAAAGAGGGGAGAAAAGAGGGACAGAAAATCTAAGAAACAAAAAAAGGATACAAAGAAAATAGAGACAATTACACAACTTGCTCTAACCATAATTCTATAGCAGGGAAATATTTTTTCTTGGCTCTCCACAAGAGTTGGTCGAAGAAGGTCTTGAAAAGCTGGAGACACCTCAGGCAGTCAACAGGTATCCCCCTGAAAATCATGTCATTTCTGATTGACCATATACTCCAGCACATTAGGATGATGATCTCCATGGCGAAACTTACATTAAGCTGATTCTTGAGGCTTTGCACTCTTTGAAAACTATCTGGGCACAAGGATATTGTCTTCTAATGTGGTAAACAAAGGATGAACTTAGAATTTGTAGTCACTTGCTTAGATAATCTACCTGGAAGTCAGGCGCCATCTGATGTTATTTATCAATCTTGCTTTTGTTCATGTATGCTCTGTTGCCGGTTCCTTATCTTATTCTTTTTTTTAGAAAGGACGGCAAAGCTTTGACACGATTTCTATTAGACGAAGAAAAGAAAAAAGAAGGCAAGTGTCCCGCCCAGCTTTTAAAGTAAAAACTGGACGAAAAACCACATATACAATTGTGGAGGATACCCTACTCCATCTGCATACCTAGGTTCCTTATCTTATTCTAAAGCTAATAAACAAAGATTGTTCAATCCATATTAGGCCTTCAGGATTCGTCATCATCCATATGGTGAATTTGCGGATATCTCTTGCTATTAGAGCATCTCTAACTTGCTATCCTTAGAAATTTAACAAAATAATAAAATTTGCTCTTAAACAGTTTGCCAAATGATAGCAACCTTATTTATCAAACAGTTTGCCGAATGAATTTGGTATTTTTAGCAGGTTTCCATCGGGAGCCTTCGCGCGCGTATCTTTACGCGCGTATCTCCGCTCCAGCGCGTGGCCGCCTGCGTTCCCGCGGTGTCCTGGAAAAATCCCCGACAATCTGTTTCTGGCCGCCTCCTTCCTCCTCGCGTGAAGAGATACCTCCACTCACGATCAGTTGCACGCCGCGCTGTCGATCCTCCTCGCGTGACGAGGAGTCCTGGCGTGAAGCCCGTCGCCCATTGTCCCGACCAGGTACCTCCTCCGGTCCTCCCTCGATCTCGTGTAGGTACTGATCTGTTCTAGTGCTGCTGCCGTAAATTCTTGTCGCACTGCTGCCATGTACAACTACCGAACGTTGGTGCCCTTGATCTGGACTGATCGCTTTCTGCAATGTTCTGATAAAAATACAGTGTGTGTTTGCACTACCGGATTCGGGTTCTTTGCCGAGTGTCTCGGGCACTCGGCAAAGGCCGAATAACACTCGGCAAAGGCTTTGCCGAGTGCGGCTCTCGGCAAAGCCCACTCGGCAAAGAATTACTCGGCAAAGGAGTCTTTGCCGAGTGCCACCTGGCAAGCACTCGGCAAAGGCTTTGCCGAGTGTCCTAGACACTCGGCAAAGGCCCGAAATAAAAAATCCAAAAAAACCCGAAAATAATAGAAAAAAATTCAACTACAAAGTTTCATAACTTTTCGAGATCTACAAACTTTGTTTTGGGTATTTTTTCATCCGAGATCGTTTACGAAATTTAAATTTTAAATTTTGAAATTCACGCGTAGGTTTAGCATGGCAAGATGAACTCAAATGAAAAAAATTATACTATAACATTTCATAACTTATTAAGATCTATAAACATTATTTTGTTTGTTTGATCATTTGTTCATCCGATGTGGTGGTTCTAACATAGTTCACAATTCTTATGAAACTATTAGTGAGATGTAGGTTTTAAAAACAATATTACTATCGATTTATCAAATGAAAAAATGACCAATATAAACTTTATAGATCCTAAAAAGTTATACAACTTTGTAGTAGAAAATTTTTTCATTTGAGTTCATTTAGTGCCTCGAAACGTAATATTAAAAATATCTTTGCCGAGTGCCAACAGGAAGACACTCGGCAAAGTCTGCTCTTTGCCGAGTGCCAACAGTAAGACACTCGGCAAAAACTTTCTTTGCTGAGTGCCCGAGATTTAGCACTCGGCAAAGAATATTATACTCGACAAAGTCGTGATTTCCGGTAGTGTTGGTCTTTGCAATTGAATCTTTAGTTTATTTATTTATCAGCTACAAACAATGTCGAAGTACAATTTCATGTGTAGGACTAATTTGCTTTCACGTATTGTATATTATATTCATCAGAACTTGATTCAATTCAGTTTAAAAGTTGGACGTTCATGCTCCTGTTTGCATGGTACTGTGCAGATTTTGTCCGCTCGGACTAAATGATGGCCAGGTGCGCCTGGAACTGATGTACAACGAGAGGGAGGATCAGCGCGAGCGATGTTGAAGACACCGCGGCGGCGGCGCTGTGGAGTCGGGCGACGATGAATGGACAGCTGCGCGCGAGGTCAAACAGATCGAGATTCAGTTGGTATGGTTGGACTCTGTGGGTCTATTTTTTAATTTTGCCAAGTCTAAATGATAAACTATTGAAGAGACTTAATTTTTTAACTTGGTATATATTTTATTAACTTATTAAATTATAATATTTGTCAAATAAAAATTAATAAACTGTTGGAGATGCTTTTAGTAACTAACCTGTTGATTTCTTGCCTGGTTGTATATTTAGCCTTGAAGAAAGGGTGCTGATGATGATTTGCTTAATCTGAGCAGTATTGTGGATGCTTGAAATATCTTCAATCTTATTGCTGAATTGCTGAGTAGGATCTTGCTATCTACATTAATATTGTGTTGACTTGTGCCCATGTCTTATTGTCTAGCCATTTTTTCCTGTTCTAAAATATTTTCAGACTTGGCCTTGTGCCCTTGTGTGAGAAATCCTATTAGAATGAAACAGAGTGACGCACATGATTTACCTGATATGAAATTTATCGCAAATGATTAGTTCTGAATGAAGAAACCTCACATGCGATGCTTTTAAATCTCAAAGACCATGCAAACTCCAGTTAACAAGAGGGTTTAGTAATATTTTATCATAGAACTGAGAGTTATTGTTCCAGTAAAATTTGCAGGATTGATTAGACTACTATGAAATCATGTTGACTTTTCTTCATTGCCGAAAAGAGATGCACGATTGTGTTAAGAATCGGCCTATGTATGGATGCTCAGCTGCTCCATCCCGATCCAATAAAACAGATATGAGGTTTCCTAAAACAAAAACGAAGATGCGAGGACATGGTACGAGATGGTAGAATAATCCGTTTCCATCCTAGAGATGCTAAGGTCCAGCTATGGATAGTGCAATTAACACTACAAGATTTTAAAGTCAAGGAAAAAACACAACAAGATTTTCACAACATTTAGTCTCATTATTTCTCTAGAATTTTGAGAACAGAGAATATTGGGAGCATTGTTATTTCTACCATGCATACACCATAATAAATATATTTCTTAAAAAAGGGAAGAATTTACTTCATCCTAATAGATACAGAGCCTTGCAAAACCTCTCAGCCTCTGCCTAAGTGATAATAGTGCAATGCAAGTAATTTGTCTTTTTTATCACTCTAGGGGTTAGATCGATCTGCCTCTATATCACTAGAGTTTCTCTGATAATTCAATAGCAACCACATGTCATTCGGAGACTGACTAGGGCTTCTTCCATAATATTTTATCAATTGCATTGCTGTAGAGTAAGACATGCCTAGGGTGCACCGTGCGTGACGTCCATGTCTCCGGCTAGTTCGCCCCCACAGAGCTTGTTGACGGATCTAGAGAAAATATAGGAGGAAGGGATTAAAAAAGAGCAATCTATACAAAAGACACAATAAAAGTAGTCCAACAAATACAAATGAGTTTCAAAAGCGGTAGGGGGCTTAAGCCCCCCTCCCCCCTCCACTGCAAGATCGGTACGCGGATCCTAGCAACTTCTAACACTTGTCGTACGACGATTAGCTCATCAAGAATGTTGGACCCATGGGCTCAGCAAGACCATTTCCTGTGAGTACCAACTCTTTCATTTATAGACTGGTGTTGCGACGATCTCATGTAGTATGGTGAGGTGCTTTGTATTGATGTCATATTTTGCCAACACTGTTTTATTTATCGCTTGGTGTTTTGTAAATAAACTAACAGAGTAGCCATAGCATAGTCTATTAGCTCACTTGTTCGATAAGGCTTTAGCTTTGTTGAAAAATTTCGTGAGATGGGTCCTACGACAAAGCTATGAAAACGTGGGTGTTGTTTGTTTCCCATATGGAAAGCACGTGTGGCCCAGGCAACAACGTCAAACCATTAGAGTTGGATCTACTTGCTTAGCCATGATCCTCATGCTAGGTACAAACCAAACACACTGTGTTTTGACACCCTCATTCCCCTTCAATTGATGATGAGCACATTGTACCTGGCTTGAACCCCCACATCCTCTTCAGTCACTAGAACCAAGGTATGAAGTAAAAAAAATCGGAATCAACTCATAGTTCCATAGAAATTAGAATTTACTTAATGGATTAGATTACTTGGCTTGATATTTGACATTTCATAACTTTCTCAGGTTCACATGTAAGTGTATTTCAAATTTATAGGATGAGAGATAGAAACAGATTCTATACTATGTGTCTACTCTCTATCTTATAGCACGCTTTAACTTGTTTCCCTATAGTAGAAATAATATCTTCCTTGTATGGTTAACAATAATATAAAAATATATCGAACCATATTAGCCTAATTAGTATGTGCTTAAATTATAATAATTATACTAGAATAGATTCAATTCCAAGGATTTAAACGGGTCTTGGTATATTTAAATCTTGATCTATAGGCAAGGAAAAACTAAATAAATAGTAACAAAGGTACAGCGTGCATTCAGTTGAGGCCTCCCTAGACCCCACCACCATCTGCTGGTGTACGGTGTACCATCGGTTTACACTGGAGTACTCCGTACACTTCTACACACGTCCTTGCTGCAATTGCGAGACCTTGTTTGTTGAAAAAAAAAAAAAGAAGGAAAGCTACACACAAACCACGATCAACGAAATGCTTTGGTAGTCGCATCCGCCGAACATTTGGGATTGGGAGGAACGGCAACAGCAGTGCAGCGCGGTCCACGGGCCACGGGCCCACGGCGGGTGGGTTCGGCCTCGAGCCTCGGCGACGGACCCCAAACACCAGAAAAGGAGAGGGCCCAGCGGCCTCAAAACCCAACGAAACCGAGTGGAAAAGTCACGGTTTCTGCCAACACACGCCGAGTGGAAGGGGCCCTTCATTCCCTCCCAGTCGCCGCTCGCCGGCGCCCAGCAACCAGCAGACCGTGCGACCCGTTAAAAAAAACGCGTCCGTCCCTTCTCGAGTCCCTTGACCCAGCTTGAGCCTTGCGCGTGTGCTAAAAGTAGAGCGGCCGAATCGTCCGCCGGATCCCGGCGGCAGGCACCTCCGAGTAATTTATCGCGTCAGGTGAGGAGGACCCAGATCTCGCCGGCCGGGGCCATCCATGGGTGCTGCCGGCGCGATCCGGCGGGCGGCGGCGTCGGCGGTTGACAGGGCGTGCGCGGGGGCGCGGGGCTTCCGCCGCGCGCTGGCGCGGTTCGCGCCGCGGGCGTCGGCGTTCGGCCCCGCCGCCGACGCGGAGGCCGCGGCGGTGCGCGCCGTGCGGAACCTCCGCACCTTCCGGTTCCACTACGCCGTCCTGCAGTGGGTGCTCCTGCTCGGCTCCCTGGCGCCGCGGCACCGCGCCTCCGTCGTCTTCCTCATGGCGGCGTCCAAGGGCCTCCTCGTCTACGGGGGGCTCCTCAGGGCGTTCCCCAACTCGGCGCTGCTGCGGAGGCTCCTCGACCGCCGCCTCGTGGCCGCGGTGTTCGTCGCGCTCGTGCTCGCGGACATCGTCTCCGCGGGCGCCGTCCCCAACCTCCTCGCCGCGCTCGCCGCGGGCGTCCCCGTCATCGTCCTCCACGCGTCCTTCCGCGTCCGGGACGACCTCGAGGGGCCCTCGTCGGACGCGGCGTCCGAGAACGGAAAGGAAGACGAGGCGTCAGCGGTCGTCGAGAAGAAGGAGGACGGCGACGTGGAGGCGGGGCCGACGCGGCGGTCCATGGCGGCGGCACCGAGATCGCCCAAATGAGGAAGGGAATTACTAGTAATACGAGCTAGTAAAAACCATACATTTTTCCATAGATTTTCAATTAACTACTGCTGGTCCCGTTGTCTTGGAATATAGGAACAATTCATGGTCAAACCTGTCTTCCTGCCTGCTTCTTGATTCATATACTGTGAGCCTAGGAACATTTTTTTTTTTTTGGTTGGAGAAGTTCAATAGTAGAATGTAGTGGTAACTGTGACAGTGAACCTGGAATTGAGGATCAATACATATAGAGGAGACTCGATTGTGAAGTCCTCTATTCATATTCATATTCATATTCCTTAAGTGTTGACAGATCCTTGGTATACTCTAATATAATGCACATAAAGCATGCTCCACTGATTGCTGCTTATACTTGTTTTGGGCGCTGCAATTGATCATACAGTGTATCAGGTTGGCAAGAAAATTGGCCGGCATGGTGCGGTGCAGTGCAGCTCAGACATAGGCATGGATGAATTCCGTGTTCACAGGCTCACAGCGGTGTTAATTCCCCAAGATGTTGGTGGAGAGTTGGAGACAGGAGGAGGTGAGGGAGAAGTGCAGCTTCCCCCTCCTACCCATGCGTGGCCACCTAACAGCACAAGCCAACCGACTTGGAAGTGCTCTTTTCACCGACAACCGCCGGCCTGCCCCCACCAAGCCAGCACAAAAGACAGCTGATGCCTCCAAGGAGCAAGCAACTCGCCTCCCCCAGTTGCTCACACTCCGGGGATGTTGACGTTCGTCCTGTCGATCTCTCCGTGTAGCCTTGCAAGTGAGGTTGCGGTTCGCAAAGAAGACGTGCAAATGTGAAATCCTCTGTAGTTACACGGTGGATAGAGCGATCACAAAGCCTTATGACGACAATCCATCAGATATCACATGCTGCAGATCATATGCACAACCTGTCCAGAAGAGTCCTGGAACGAGGAATGGAGAGTGATCCTGAACCGATAGGAGCGGCAGGCCATCAGCATCCTGTTCCTAACTCGACGACGTCCAGCTATTGGCCCAGGAAGGCCCATCTTCCGCAATGGCTTACCATTCAACAGCCCACAGATGACACAGGCCACAGGTGGATGCGGCGAATCCAGTGGGTTGGGCTCCTTCTGCTTCCGAGAAGACACTGGTCTGGTATACCCACGCAGTTTCTCGAGTCTAGGGTTTACGCGACCAACGACGCCGCTGACGTGTCGGCGTTGGGCCCTATATATTAGAGAGAGGACCCCCGTCTAGGGTTTCCTCCGACGGCGCCGACAAACCAGACCAAAACCCCCCGAACCAGGAGCCAGCGCCCTCTTTGCAGTAGCCGCAATGGAGAGCACCTTCATCATGATCAAGCCTGACGGCGTCCAGAGGGGCCTCGTAAGCATATTTTCCTGGTGATTCGTGGGCGCTTGCTTGCTGCTCCGATTTGGTACTAGCTTGTTTTAACTTTGATTCTTTTTCCAGATTGGTGAGATCATCAGCCGTTTCGAGAAGAAGGGCTTCTACCTCAAGGGTAATCTAGCGTCCATGTATTGATTCAAACTTCCATTGAATTCTGAAACTAGCTACAATATCTCTTCATGTAAAGACTGAAACTGTGGTTTTGGACGGAAATTCAACCGTTTGGGCTCAAATAAGTTGTCACTTTACCTAACTCTGTTGATAAAATTCAGATTCTTGGTGCACAGCTGCCAAGTTTTCTTTGATCTGATTACGATTTGTAAATAATTTTTGAATGCTAACCTGCCAACTGAAAATGCAGCCTTGAAGCTTGTGAACGTGGAGAGGTCGTTCGCCGAGAAGCACTACGCTGATCTGTCCTCCAAGCCCTTCTTCCAGGGCCTCGTGGACTACATCATCTCTGGCCCTGTGGTGGCCATGGTCTGGGAGGGCAAGAGCGTCGTCTCAACTGGCCGCAAGATCATCGGCGCCACCAACCCCCTGGCTTCTGAGCCCGGCACCATCCGTGGTGACTTTGCTGTCGACATTGGCAGGTCAGATCTCATCCCAATTTTGTAGCCTCTGGTTTATATTACTGTTATTCATGTCTGTGATGGGATGGTTATGCTTGTTGCTTAATTTGTTGAAGCTGCGAAATCCAATAGTAGCTGCCATACATTGTATGGAGAAAATATTCACATTCTGAGATCCTTAATCGTTGTAATGTCCTAGATTTTCCTTGAACAGTTCTTTATGTTTTAAGAATCTGCGTAAAAGATGTTTATGGCCAAAAGTGGGCTCCCAGTTCAGTAGTTTGTTTCTATCTTGGGGCAATGAAAACATCTGTGGTTGTCTCATGATTTGTCTTAATGCTTGCATTATGACTTGTTACATCCAACTCATGGGTCCAGCTGGTACATCCTTGTGGCATGTGGTCACCAGATCTCAGCTTATACTTGTTCTGAATCTGATGTGGAGTCCACAAAACCTTTAAACGTCATTAGAATCATGTGATGTACTTTCCTGATGTTGCTGTGGGGACTTGTCATGGTTGCTGTTGAGTCTCAGATAGTGATATCCTTCTACCCATGAAAGGTTGCTGTATTGCACTTCTGATTTAATCAAGAACCAATTTGAAATATAGTGTTAAGCCTTTTGGATTCCATTTGTGATATCTTATTTTACGATGGTGCCAAGTTCTCATATGACTTTTTGTGTGCTATAGGAATGTCATTCATGGAAGCGACAGCATTGAGAGTGCTAACAAGGAAATTGCCCTGTGGTTCCCCGAGGGCCTTGCTGATTGGCACAGCAGCCAGCACCCCTGGATCTACGAGAAGTAAACGGGGAATGTTTCACATTGAACCTTGAGAGCCAGAGGAAGCATAGCACCAGCTGTGCTTTAGCAATGTTTAGAGTTTGAAAAGATTATGATATGTATCTCAGAACCTTATTTCTGTGGACCAAATTTCCTTCCTTGTCTTGCATGTTTACATTTTGCTTATTTATATCGATATGGTATTGTTTTCATGAGGTACCCCAAGCTATACCACGAGAAATTTCAACTTTCAATTCTCAAGCCTCTCTACATTTGACACGTAATTCACAGGCTTTTTGGAATTTGACCCTGAGCTCACGATTTCTTTTGATTTGCGGGATTTCTGTTTCTAGCGCCATTGTTGCTACCATGTCGCTGCTCTTGCTCACCGCCACTGTCAGCATCGGTGTTATCTGCTCCATTGCGTGGCAGAAGCCGCGCCTGTGCTGCTCCTGTGCGGCGTCTGGTATAGCGGTCGGGACGACACCCGCTACGGAAAACGTGAACAGGCTAGCACGAGGGTAACATACATAAAAATATGCAAGTTCATAATACACCTGTGAGGTGAATCAGCTACTCGATGAGCATTATGTCATAAAGTTTGGACTGACATGAAAGAAACTAGAGTTCGATAGAGTCTACTGCGCTCACTTAGTGACGCTAAATACATCTCAATTAGAGTGGTAAGCGATAACAGGCTAGCTACTTCACCCTAGTCCAAGTTCCGCTAGGCGTTTCTAGGAGGCCGACTAGGCACGAGTACTCGCTAGGCGAAACCCATCGCCGCGACTATGGGGGTAGGCGGAGCCCTAGGCGGGTGGAGATCGCTGGTTGGGGAGGAGGACCGGCGGACGAGGGGCGAAGGTCGCTGGTGGTGGCTGAGGAGCAGCGGGCGCCGCAAGAACCAGAGGAAACAGGGGACGGGGGGCCAGAGGACCGGCTGACGGCCGCGGAGGGGAGGCTAGAGAACCGGCGGACGGCCGGCGGAGGTCGCCAGCACCGGTGGACGGCCGGCGGAGCCGCAGAGGGGAGGCCAGAGGACCGGCTGACGACCGCGGAGGGGAGGCTAGAGAACCGGCGGACGGCCGGCGGAGGTCGCCAGCACCGGTGGACGGCCGGTGGAGCCGCAGAGGGGAGGCCAGAGGACTGGCGAACGGCAGACGGAGGTCGTCGGTCAAGGTGGACGGCATGCAGGTGGCGCGTGCACGTGCGGCGGCGGAAGAGCGAGAGAGTGAGCGAGCAGAAGAGTTAGGGATGAGCAGATAAGGTTTTGGGGGGACTTGGGCTTTAGTGTGTGTACTATTTTATGGGCCTTTTCTGTTTTATGGACCTTCTCTTGTTCACTAAAGTCCACTTATCTATTTTTTCTTTTTTTTAAACATATATATGTGTGCATACTAACGTCTAGAAAAACGTCTAGAAACGTCTAGGCGATAGGCTGAGGGTCAGCATCTAGAATCCGCCTAGCACTTAGCGAAACTTGGACCCTAGTAGTTCTAGAGCGTGAAGTTAGTCCCTGTCCAAGAAGCAGGGACTCCAGTACCTTGTCCACCAACATGTTTCTCTGTTAAATTATCGGTTAGTCATATTCCTCCACTTATCCTTCAAGTCCACCTACAGTACATCACACATACACCCGTCAGTACCTTGATTGGCAACCACAGCAACTTCACTGTAACAATCATGAACCCACCAGTGTTCTGCCGATAAAACGTCAGAATTGTTATTTAAAATGTCCTTCCAATTGCCACTACCATACCTACACATGAAACAAGCACAATATAACCATGAGGAACATACAACAACAGCAATCTAAACACCAGTGTTTTAGAAAAAGAAAGCTTAGAGATGTCAAATGACAATATCTGAACATCGAGACAAAACATACTGTTCAACACCCTGTCTTAGTGTTTCTTCTTCTAACGAGCACAACTTCCTTGCTCTTCTACGCCTATTTTTGTTTTCTCCGGGTGGCAAAGGAGAAACTGGTACTCTCCTTGGGCTAGGCAAGTACGGTCTAGGTGATGATGATTCTGAACTCTCAGGACCACATGACTCCCACTGCAAACAAGTTTTTTTTTCAGAAACATGACCAGAATCTAACATTTTGTGGTTGTGAAATTAAGCTGTCCTATAGGCTAACTAAAAAGTTATAAGGTATCGACTGAGCTTAAATTAGACTGCAATAAGTGTATGCTTGAGTGTAATAACACAACGAGGGAGTAGAGCATTCATGATCCAAAATCCTTACTAAAGTGAAACAAAATCCTACAACTATTAGGTTTTGTGACCCCATTTGATTATTTCCTTTCATGGTCAGAGCATCTTACCAAGAACACATATATCCTCAAAATATTTTATAACACATATCATCCAGATTTTGCAGAAAACATAGGGAAAGTAGGCAAGAGCAAAAAGTTGGCAATGTAAAGAATGATTCGTATTGGAAACTCAATCAATAGAGAAAAGAATAAAATGTACACACACACAATGTTTAATGCAAAATATTGACATGATATAGGCACTGATTATTTTCAATCACAATGTAAATAAAAGCTAATTATTACAATTACAAATTCAATTTAACAATCAAAGCAAGTTCAGTATGGACAAAGTTCAAAAGCAAAGATAACTCTTTCAAAAAATAAATGCTCACCTGAGAGGTCTGTGCTGTTGGGTTCCGATCCATAAGGCTGTGAGGTTTACCTGTGCTTGGACCCTTCTCTTTATCATTAGGAGCACTCAGGCCTGCAGTGCCCGAAATTGTTGGTTGACCTCTTACTTCTTCAGAATTCAAACTAATGCCTTTCTCCATCCTTGCAGCCAATACCTCAGCTGCAACTGCCTTCGCAGCTGGAAGCGGATCCCCCACAACACTGTGAAGGTCAGCACAGCTTGTTTTGAGCGCGTCAATCACCTTCTCAACAGCAGGTGTTGAAATTGGATTTGCAGTGGAGGTAGGTTCTTCATGTTTACCGAGAATCTCACGTGTTCTTTCTTCCCCAGCTGTAAATTTCATTTCATAAAATCAATTATAGGCTATGAAGGCCATGACCTTGTGTGTTGTGAACACCAGAATAACAACAAATTAAAGTAAAACATCTAGCAGCTAATAATGCACATAGTGACCTAGAGCTGGCCCAAAAGAGATGCAACCCAAACTGTTCTATATGGAATGCATATAATTGCAAAATCAATAAGAAACATAGATGCAGACAAAAAAAGATACTAAAATAACTGATGTGATTAGTATGAACTATAAAGCCATTAAAATATTGTTGTGGCACCGTCAAGTATTCACAAGATTAAAATTAGGTAGTTTGATCTATGATAAACAAGAAGCTAAAAGCAGCAAAATTAGCAAGTGCCCTCCATTGCCTGTTTGGGATAGCTTCAACTCATGGTTGTTTCAGAGATAATACTTTAAGGCAATTTGAACTCTAAATCCCAACTCGATGCTCCCATGTTTTATTATACATCACTAAAAAGACATAAAAGTTCCACTATACTCTAATTCCTTAAATGATACCACAGATCAATCTACTCAAATCAAAATGCTGCTTCAAAATACAATGGACAACAAGTACAATGCCTGTATATAACCATGAGTTGCATCTGCATTCATTGTAAACTATCTAGGTCTGGGATAGAGAAAAATGGCACGAGCAAAACTATAGCATCGTGATTCATCCAATTCAGAGCTACCAAGAAATTGTACTCATCAAACCACAATGCCCTGGAATTGGAAACCCCACACACACACACTCAAAAAAAATATTCCTCACCCAAAATGCGAAACTTGACACGGGTGGCCTCATCTGCGGCACGCCATGTCTCGACGGCCCCATCCCCGACGATCCGCTCAGCCGCCGCCTCGAGCAGCGACGGCCCAATGGCAGCCCACTCGGCGGCGAGGAGCTCCCTGACCCGCTCCTCCGCGGCGGACCGGTCGCCCCACAGGCCCGAGAGGACGGTCTGAGAGAAGGGGTTCCCGACGGCGGCCTCGAACTCGTCCACCGTGGCGATGACCTCAAAGGAGGCGAGCACGGGGGACCCTCCCTCGCCGACCGCACGGCGCGCGCGGCCGTCGGGGCGCGCGAAGAGCGCCCTCGCGGTGGCGTCGAAGTCGTCCGCGGAGACCGTGAGGAAGGCCGCGACGGCGATGTAGGTGGCGGAGATTGGGGAGTTGGGGACGGGGAGCGAGGCCAGGAGTTGGAGTACGTCGAGAGAGGATTCGGAGACCGGGTCGGCGGCGAGGCGGCGCAGGAGGACCCCGCGACGGAGGCGTGGGGTCGGGTCGGAAGGGAAGGAAAGCCTGGCAAGGAGCGCGTCGACGACGGCAGCGGGGACCGAGGGGTTGCCCAGGAAGTGGTCCAGGACGAGGCGCGCGTCGGCCGGCGTCACCCGCGGCATTTTGGGTGGCGGCGCTTCGTGCGGATTGGATACGCCGCGGCGGGGATTCGAGCAAAGTGGCGGCAGCTTTGTGAGGTTTTCGCCTTTTTGGGGTGATGGGTGCGCGAGAGTATGCGGCTGGGCCTGATCTCGCAGGGAATGTTTTGGGCTGGGCTGGGGCCTTTCTATCATGGGCTTCTGGTACTAGCAGATAAAGGTCCTCAAGCTTGCTCAAAAAAAAAAAAAGATAAAGGTCCTTAAGCACTCGCTCAAAAAAAAAAAAAACTCAAGGCAACCATAAATTTCTAGCAACAAACTAGAACTATTTTTTCTCAATAATACTCAAGGAAACCACGAAATTTTATATTAAAGAATTCAACTTAGTTTGATATACATATACAAGAACAACCTTCACTGATCGACGCAGCGTAGGCAAGAACTGACATTGTTGCAGAGGACTCCGTTTACATGGACTATTGGTTTGTATTTTGGATCATCTATCTATCTTTCTTATTATTATTAATTAGAGACTCCAACGAAGTCATCATGTTAACTCTCACTAAACGCGCTAAAAAAAAATTCTAGAAATTCTTATAATAATCAGAAAAATTCAGCCTTTAATTTGGTAGACTCTAATCACCATCTTTGATAATAGTCATTGGATCTATAGTGATTTGTAAAAAATTACCCACCCCGCCATTATAAAAAATACTTAAAATAATCCCCTAATTTTGCATATAAATTACCCACCATTGCCATTATAAAATAAATAACCCCATACATTTATATATAAATTACCCATTTCGTTGATATTATGAAACATAATTCATTACCCTAAATTAACCCCTTAAAACATATATAATAATTACCTTACTTTTCCATTATAAATTATAACATATATTGTCATTAGTTAATTAGACCTCACAACGCACGCCCAGTTATATAGATCTAAATAATTGAAAAGAAAAAACCCGATCATATTGTTCCTCTCTCTCCCTCTCTCATGGTATGATCAAAGCTCCGCCACGCTGCTCAATTATAGTTGCCGAGGTTTCAACCAGGAAAGAAGTATCTGGCCTTTCCATGCGTACTTCCCTCTCCCGAGTTACATTGTGCCGCAGGTTCTTTTTTTGATTCAATGGTGCCGCAGGTTGTTGGCAACCCTAGCAGGTAATCGAATTATATCTACTCGTATATCCTAGGTGGTTTCTTTGGAGTGGGTAGTCGTTGTCCTTCTATTGCCTGATCGATCTCTTATTTAAGATTTTGGCATATTATGAGGCAGCATGCATATGGTCTCATGGACGAGCTAGCTGGTATGCATGCCCACGACAACTGAAACCGTGGCTTCCTTTTGCACTTCCAGACGAGAGATTAACATTCATGCGCAGGAAGGGCACCAGTACGTTGTGCACGCACATATATCTCTGTTGTCAATAAAGAAGGGTTACATGTGCAAAAGATAAATATTGCTGCGTGATGGAACTCATGCACGCCCTAGAAGATTAATGTCAATTTCAGTTGCCTCTCCACCGCACGAGGTCGCACACCATGCATCCAGGTCAGGGCCTACTTAAGCTGTAGTGGTAGGTTGTGTGAACCGTGAAAGAGTTGTTTTTAGGGCACTGTACTACACTAGCTATTTCATCTGTCTCTTTGATAGGCAATAGAATTCTTTTTTTTTTATAGGTAGTCAATAGAATTCTTTCTAGACTAGCTATTTGGCAACCATTAGGGATGCCCTTAGAGTTCATTCAAGTTAGCATGCAAAAGTTTCTTTCGAGAATGAATTAATCTCTAGCTATAATGTGATTTAAGTGCCCGACCAGTTCACCAAGCTAGCAAACACAAATTCATCATCAGTAACAATATTTTAGATATGCGCTCATGCACTATATCCTTGTGAGATAATCGAAGGCAATAATTCCCCATATAAGAATTACATAAAAAGATCAACATCACTGCTAATTTATTAAATGAATTTAAATGGTATTAGTTTAAGTAGTTTGGTATGCTAACCAAGTTTTTACATTATAACAATGTAGTATTATTAATTTTGTCAGTATGATATCCACATGTGGTTGAGTGTTGCTCTTCTAGAGCTAATTTCTTTCAACTTATATTAGCTGGACATTTTCTTCAATAAACTTTGGACAATATAATCTCTGAACTTGTCTTTGTGCATTACATATAGAACCGATGTTGTAGTGTTTTGCTATTAGTGTATCACAGGCCTGGTATTTGTGTCAAATAAATTTTAAAGTAATAATGAACAGGTGGTATATATAATATTTCTAATATCTCTAATTGAACGACCACATGCTGCTGTAATTTTTTTAGTGGAATTATATATAATGTATCCTGGTCTCTACTATATTATTTACTTGAACATGCATCCATCCATATATGTTGATGTATGTGTTAATAAATTTCTGCGTAGGACTACATGCCAATATTCCATATATGTGTATTCAAATTTTCTCGAAGATACAGTTTTGGCCATACACAAATACAAATAAAAGTAAAGAGAAAACTATATCCTATCTTTATACATAAATATAATCAATTGTTGGTCCCTTAATTAAAAGTTTAAAACCCATGTTTATTAATAGGATTGAAGAAAGGAACCAGATGTTGCGCTAAATGATGAAAAAGTGCACAGGAGGAAAGGGAGGAATGCTAATCCGAACATATATAGGCAGACATATTTTATATTGCTTTAGAAATAAATTTTCTAATGACTTTCCAACCGATGAGGAAATAATATTCTAATTACCGCATGCAATTTAATGATCCATATATAATCTATCACTGTCCGAGGCAAAGGCCTGAAAACCGTCGGCAAAGCCTTTGCCGACTGCATTTCACGTGGCAGTAGACAAAGGGTTGTCGACAAAGACTGCTTTCCAGGTGGCAGTCGGCAAACACTTTGCCGACTGCCAAGCCAGCACTCGGCAAAGGAAGCGGCCACCGTCACCTGGCGGCCTCTTTGGAGTGCTGACATGGCAGTTTGCAAAGATTTTTTATTTTTTCCAAAAAGTCTTTGCCGAGTGCCAGGGCAGGCACTCGGCAAAGAACTTTTATTTATTTTTTTTAAAAAAACAGCCTTTGTCGAGTGTCTACGCCAGCACTCGGCAAAGCTGGTGCTGTTCAAATGGTAGTGCCCCTCGGCAAAGTTAGGATTTTTTTTGTTTTTTATATATTTCACAGTAGGCAAAATCACACATATATATAACACAAATCTACGTATAAAGCACAAATCCACATATATATCACATGCCATAACAAATCCGAGAGCCTGTATGCCATAACAAATCCATCCACATCCAAGTCCAACATACATAATAAGTTCATGTCCAACATCCATCATAAAGTCCATCACAAGCTAAACGAGAGGTACCTACGACGACCCGGCGTCCCAATGGCCCCGAGAGTGTGAAGAGCCCCCACCTTGCCACCCGGCCACCCCTGCGGCGCCGAGGCATGCGGCGACACCGAGGAGTACGTCCAGGCCCTGACCTGCTGCTGAGGCTCAGGAGCGCCACCTGACCACCCGTGCTACTGAGGCTGAGGAGTTGCGCCACCTAACCACGGAGACCACCCGTGCTGCAGAGGCGAAGGAGGAGCGCCACCTGGCTACGTGTGGTGTGGACTCGGGCCAACCTGCCACTCATGGCATGGAGAAGCGCCATGTGGAGGAGTCGTGTTCGAACCCGCCGACTGTGCCTGCACAAAGGAGAAGCGATCTCATTAGTACCAACGGGATGGCCGCACAAGCCAAAACAATAGGCAAACATATATACTCACCGGAGTCCCTATAGGGCCAAGAGGAGGGGGTGGAGCGAACATCGAGGCAAGTAACGGAGGCAAGACAACACCAGGGATGTGAAGGTTCTGAAAGAAGCCGGCAAAGTCCTGCATCTGACGCTGCGAGTGCTGCCGCACAGCCTCCATCTGGCACGCCATCTCCTGCCGATGGGCCTCCTGTTGGGCCACCAGCTCCTGCCGATGGGCCTCCTGTGCGGCCCGCAACTCGGCCAGTTCGGACTGTAATATTACACCCGCGATGTTTAAACAATGCAAAAGGAAAAATACATATGTAAAATCAATGAACGGTGAATAAAACTAAAGTTAACTGAACCGCCGCCAACATCTGCGTGGAGCTCGGCTGCCGAGGTCGTATGGGGTCATCGTCGGAGGTCGTGCTGTCTGATCGATGAAACTGACAAAGGGTGGGAACGGTGGCCAGGTCGATTGCGCTGTGGGTGTGCTGTTTCCCTCCTCCCGTCCTTATCAGGATGTCTGTATCCAGGGGCTGGGTGGCAGGATCAAAGGTCTCACCATGGTGCTTGCGAGCCGCCTCGGTGTACTGGACCATCTTCTCGTAGGTGTTCGGGTTGGTGTACGCGTCGGCCCCCTCCGCCGGGTTGTAGACGTTGTCCGGATCTGTCGGTTTGCCCTTGTGAGATAGGGCGTAGCCTGTGAACTCGTTGATCACCTGCCCACCATGCGATTGGGACTGTAAAACACAAGGATGATTACACGTAATGAGAATGAATAAAATAAATAAATAAATCAACAGAAGCGTACCCATGTGTCCATGAACCCCCCGAGGTGGCGGCTCCCTTGGTGGTGTGCCGACCCTGTCCTCGCCTTGGCATGTCCCCGTTTGGCTCTGCGCTGCGCGTACGACTCCGGCTTTCTCCACTTGTCCACAATGGCCTCCCAGCAGTACATGTGCATTTTGCACCAATCAGCAGAAAACTGCATGACAACGTGCATTTGACATGTCAGAAGATGAATCAGAATTAATGTTTTCTACTTATTTTTCATGGAAAGAATCAGAATTAATGTTTCCTACTTACCTGGAGGTAGATCTCCTTGGGGAGGTCGGTGTCGGGGTAGAGGATCATCTCCCTGGCTTGCGTCTTCGGCAGCGACTGGTGAAGCACATCGACGTGGTAGGTGATGAGGACCTGGAGGTGCGCCTCGTAGTACATGTCCTTGAGTCGCTCCATGCAGACCTTGTCCTGCACTTGCGATGCCTCGACCTCTTTCCCCGGCTCACACATGAACCACTCCTGTATACAGATATCATGTATCATTTCATTATTTCAAGAACGTCCAACGAATGCGTAGTATTGACAAAGCGGTACGATGAAGACTCACCCAGAACTCCCTCTTGATCTTGGTCGCAATGGGGACATCATTTGCGTCCCTGACGTTGAAGAAGTCCCGCCACTTCCAGGGCGGCGTTGTGGTCCCATCGTGGGTGACAAGGCCAGGGTAGTGCTTCTTAATTAGGAGGGCCAGCATGCCATTAGGATTGCGTGAACTGGCCCTGCTGACACGCTTCCATTTTCTGCACGAGTTATTAAGAAGAATTGTTAGTCTGAAGTTTAATTTTAAACATGTCATATGAATAAGTCATGAAAACATGAATGGTTACTTACTTCTCACCGTCGGGTCGAATCACCGGACGTTGGTCTGGCGCGAACGGCGCTGAAGGGAGGCGCATGATCCCGCGTTAGTAGACCTTGCTCGAACCTGAGGAAGCCGTCTCCCCTGGTGCCGCCTCGCCCCCATCCTGCTCCTCCTGCTCACCCCTGTGCTGCTCGCCTCCTTCCTCCCCAACGACGTCTTGCCGGTCGTCGTCGTCCGTCGAAAACAGCGCCCTCGTCCTGCGGGCCCTCGTCGACGACTCCACCAACGGCGGGTCCTCCACCTCCTCCTCGTCGGGGTCGGTCCTCAGGTAGCGCGAGTTGACCCCTATTCGTCACGGTCGTCTACTTTCGCCCGACATTTTGTCCTGTGCCTGCAATGACAAAGACAAAGATTAAACCAATTAGCACAAATACCTAGGGTGGCGGTGGAGAGAGGCTAGCGGGGCAGTCGCTAGTCGGTGCAGTGGCGAGGCGACGCAGTGCAGGCAGACCCGCAGCGCCGATGAAGACCCACTCTGCAAAAGAAGGAAAACAACACTATAAGTTGAAAAATTCGGTAGAACCTCCCCTGTACGGGGAGGTTTCAAAACTGCAAAAAAGAAGCCAGCTCGATGGCCGACAACACATATACGGCACGAAGGCCACGAATCCACAAACTCGGCACGAAGGCCATCAACGACATAAGCAGCACGATGGCTGACAACCCTGGGGATTTACTTCTTCTCCGGCGAGCGGCGCGGATGACGGTGTGGACGAACGCCGTCAAGGAACGGCGTGGACGGTCATCGGACCAAGGTCCTTCTCCTCCCTTCTCCCTCCTCTTCTCCTCCTCCCTTCTCCTCCTTCTTCCTCCTCCTTCTTCTTCTTCTTCTTCCTCCTCCTTCTCTTTTTCCTTCTTCTTCTTCCTCCCCTCTTTCTCCTTCTTCTTCCTCCTCCTTCTCTTTCTCCTTCTTCTTCCTCCTCCTTCTTCCTCCTCCCCTTCTTCTTCTTCCTCCTTCCTTCTCTTTTCTTCCCCTTCCTCCTCCTTCTCTTCTCTTCTCTTTTCTTCCCCTTCCTCCTCCTTCTCTTCTATCCTCTTCACGCGCGGGGCCAGGGCGAGGTGGGGTGCGCGGGGCCGGGGGCGGGGACGGGCGCGGGCAGCGACGACGACGACGGGCGCGGCAGCGGAGCCCCGCCGGAGCTGGAGCCGCGTGTCTACAGCCTGGCACTCGACGAAGAATCCCTCTTTGCCGAGTGCCCAGCCTGGCAGTCGGCAAAGAGGGCCGGCCTGGGCCCTCACGTGGCTCTTTGCCAAGTGCGTGGCGTGGCAAGACATTATCTTTGCCGAGTGTCTGACGTTAGGGCAGTCGACAAAGATAACGGCGACGGACGTCGTTTGCGCCCGAAAAACTTTGCCGAGTGTGCGGCACTCGGCAAAGGGAGTCTTTGTCGAGTGCCTAGCTTTGTCGAGAGCCGGGCACTCGGCAAAATAATCTTTGTCACGTGCTGCATATGGCAGTCAACAAAGGGTTTCTTTGCCGAGTGCCCGAGCTTTGGCAGTCGGCAAAGCCGAGCGCACTCGGCAAAGAAGCCGTTTCCGGTAGTGTACAATACTAGGTAGTGTGGCCGTGCGTTGCTATAGGATAAAACTTTTATACTTAAAAACACATATCGCACAATAAGATAACAATATTATAAAATCAATAATATGTCTAAAAAGGTTAAAATACTGCAAAACTCCATATCGAGTACTCAAATTGGGTATATGAGAACAGTTATAGCCCATGCTTTTTGCCATGATTATAGCCACATTTTTCTACCGAAACACCTAGCAGATGTTGTCGTGTTTCTATGTATAATGGTTGAAGAGTTACGTCGTCAGACCTGGCGAGAAGACGACGAAACATCATGCTCTGTAATGCAATATACGTAGTACATAGAAATTAAAGAGGCAAGGGGCAAACAAAATCTTACAATGAGCATTCATAGTGCTCCTAAATTTACAGATCATACGCTTCTGCAATTACTGGCTCACAGTAATACCGATCAGTATGTCACCATTCTGATTCTTGGCAACAATGGAGGGTTTTGTCCTCGCGCCTTCTGCATTTTCAATCACCCATGATGTCTGCATAGCAAATTCATCCATGATCCATCACTTACTCACTACGACCACCATAACTAACTACTAATTGAGCATACACTCAACTGCATGAATGCCAAGACGTGCATTAAGTATAGATTGATCTACAACAATTGAACTGAACCAATTTTAGGATTCACGCATGACATTTACTATAGTGGACATGAAATATGGCAACACATCTCAATCAAGATCCGAATTATCTGAGAACACAAGTTACTGCTCTAATTTGGGAGAATTGAGGTCGCAAAAGCAGAGAACAGATCATCGGGGAGGTCGCACGGCTCAACCTGATTTGTGAAGAGCCGGTTTCGGTGCTGCTGCAGATTCTCTACAGCTTCATTGGCTTGACAGAGGCGTAGAACACCACAAGAAGCTGGACCTCCGCCTATTGGAGCCGTCAGGACATGCATCGGCGATTTAAGCGGTGTCGCACGGCAAGTAGGATGTGACATTGTTGCATAAATGTTTTTCCCCAAAAGACTGCACAAGGAAATTTCAGAAAGTTGCATTCATATCACAGGACTAAAACCATGCATGCGTATGAACTGGCCACGACTATAATATGCAAAGGGTGACCAGTGCCTAGTCATTTGATATAAAAACTGGTTGCATTTTTTTGAATGAAAACAGCAGGGGCTTGCCCCTACTGTAACTTTATTGAAAGAAAAAAGCGAACTTACAGAGTAAACAGAGCAAATACAGCATACGTTGTACATATTCTTGACCCAATAATAAAAAAGGATTAAAGAATATAATTTCATATATGGGAACACTATTCCTATCAGTAAGAAAAGATCTAAACTTGCTCTGAAAAACGACGGCAAAATGAAATAATACAACCTTCCCTATCAAAACGTGTCAATTATACAGAGAGGAGTTAGGGAGGAAGCAAGCACCATTTCAGAGGTTCTAATTAGGCAAGGTAGCCTCAGAGTGTTGCATTTAGGCAAGGTCACATCAATGTAAAGTTCAAAAAGAAAAAAGGTACATCAAAGTGAGCTTCCAGTGTATGCTCGTGCTGTTAGCAAGGTACTCTCCTTAGCAGCATCCAAAATCATTTTGAGGATAGGTTCTGTTATATTTGCATGTGTTATCTGGCTCTCTGCAGCTCTATTCACCTGACTGTGTTTAGAACAGAAGCCTGTATGCACTAAACTACATTATCATGAGTTTATGTATGTAAGTGGATTTGTATGTATGCATTATCCAACCTTTTAACCTTGTGACGATTGCAAGCCCTTTTTAATTGTCAAACTATATAGAACAATGTCAATTTGAAAAAGAAAAGCGCTTGCCAAACTATTCTGATGGGTAGTAAGGCTCAATAAAAGAAAAGCATCCATTTGAACAATGTCCACCAGCTCCAAAGTGACATAAAACAAATGTTTACTTGGTAGAAGCCAAGGGGTGTGGCGATAGCAACTGCCAGTAAGCAACTGATCTGGATACCCTTATGAATCAACACATAATAACTGAAACAATGAAGAAAATGCAAAGAGATAAAAAGATATCCATCATTCCAACCTTCTTAGGGTAAAGCAAAAATATGCTATTTAGAACAAATATTTAAATACGCTAGTATTAGCATCAGCCTGGCCTTGTTAGGGGAAATACTGGTAATTTGTAATTGGGAAACATATTTATACAACTAAATAAAAAAATTGCACCAGAGAAATCCCTTCTGATGGATCCTCATTCTTTGGTGTTTAATAGCTAATTAGAAACATACCGCAGAGTAACTACTGACCTGATCAATCGTTGGGGCAGGCACTGTTAAAATAGGGATCAGTCAACACCTGATGAACATATACAACATTTTTTTTAGAATATGGAATATGATTATTCAAGTAAGACAAATAACGACAATGCAAATTGTAAACATGAATTCTATTGTTTCCTCATGCTGCTCAGTACCTCCTTGCTTTCTCATTTCAGATCTGTAGATGAACATGCCAATATTTTTATGAATACTAACAAAGCACCTGCAAAAGTAGTATCTTTCAACAATCTGCCAAAGAGACCCTCATTGGTGATCCATATTTTTTTCTAGGGAACAAAGGTATCCCAGTCAAAATCTTTGCAAAAATATAACGAATGCTCCAATATAGAATTATAATGGGCAGCGATATCGAACTCAAACCACATATATTACATTGTTTAAAACTGAAAACTGTATAAGAGATGAAGAACCAAAAACTGAAAAATCAGATTGCAAGATGAACAGGAGATAAACAGCATAACATGGTCCACTGTTTTTCTCTCAAATACTTGAATCAAAGCCTGAAATTGCACATTGTCTAGAATTATTAAACTCTGGACCCCATGTGTCCCTTATTCATCTTAGCACACTATCACCGAAGCCCCAAACCAAGGTAAGAATCTGGGTACAAATGAAGGGTCTCCATGACTATAAAGTAGAGATAAATCTTAATTAATTATCTGAAGAAAACAAATGATAATAGTAGTCGCTGCAGACGAATGCCAAATTACAAGATCCATGCTAAAAAAAAGGAGTTAAATCATTTTATCCCGTCCCTATAAAAATGCCGCATGTTTGGCAACAACATTATTCCAATCCTGAACTAAAAATAAGCAGTGCCTGCAGTGGTGGCATGTTTGGCCGATTCCAGATATACTACCACAATCAATCAACGTGAGCATGGGACGAGCATGCAAACAAGGATTAGTCTAACAGCAGAAGTCCAAGCTGCATTTCAACAGACTCTTAGCAGCCAAACACGAGATCCTACCTAACTGGCGTGATGTGGAGGAGCCGCCTGCGGCTCCTGGCCTCGGCGGGTTCGGAGACGGGCCTCTGCACCCGCATTATCTCGCAGACCGTGGCGGGCTTCCGCAGAGGCGCTGCCTTCCCGCCGCTCCTAGGGCTGCCGTCACACTTGGAGGATCAGAGGCGGACGAGGAGCTGAACCCGAGCACCGTCTTCGTCTTGCTAGCGGCAGCGGAAGTGAGGGAGCATTGGATGGCAGAGGAGGCTGAGGCAGATCCGCGCCGCCGCTCAGGACGAAGTTCCAATGAGCATCTCCCTCGTGGCTTTCTCCATGACTCGTGAATGCCCTGGATTAGAGGCGTGCTTTCCTTCTTTTTTTTTTAGGGGGCGTTGCTTGGAGCTTTCCTTTTTTTGCGCATGCTTTCCTTTTTATTTTTTTGCGGGGCATTGACTTTGGGAACAGAGGCGTGCTGGGGAGGAGCATGGATCGCATGGGCAGACGGAAAGGACAGTGTCGCAACAAAAAAAAAATATCCACGTTTTGATTTTTTTAGTTGAGAGAGATAAATATATTTAACACTATTTTATTAGTACAGGAACATAGTAATAATTAGAATTTACAAAAAAAAAAAGTATATAACCATCTTCTCTAAGTGTTGTTGACAAAAGATCATCTTTGATGCAACGATGAATTCAACCTTCTAAAAACAGAACAAAGGTCATCTACTTGTTGACAAAAGATCATCTTTGATGCAACGATGAATTTAACCTTCTAAAAACAGAACAAGGTCATCTACAAAGGCTCTTCTATAGGTAAACTCTTCCATTAAATACCACATTGTTGATTATTATATAGGTCAAATTATTCTAACATCTATTGATCATATATAGAAGAAGTTACATCACAAAACATCTGACAACCTATCAAAGTCATATAAATCAAAGGACTAGGATGGAAACACAAAAATGTTATCACCTTTTCAAGGGCGGAATGAATACAGTCACAAAAAATTAAGGTGGAATGAATACAAAAATAGTTTCTATGATACAATGGAAATGTGTAAGGATATGAAGTAATCTCATTTGTTAAAGTATGTATTAGATGGGAATAATCCTATTACTTAAAAGTACCAAAATTAACCCATACAGAAGCACGGGTTGATGGACTAGTCTACAATTCCTAATCTGACTGACAAAAATAATGCCATGAATTTCGTATAGGTTCTGTTTCCGTCATCAAGGTGACGCACCAACGTGGACTTATGAACAATCGCTTATCCTGTTGCTAGGTGCCTACACAACACTAACTGACTCTAATGGCATTAAGACTAGACCAAGTTTATTGGTAAGACCTGAATATATGCTATTGGCAACCGGTAAGGCCCGTGATCATGCTTGATGCTTCAGCTAAGACGATCAGGTGCTATGGGGCCTGAGAGTTGGTTATCGTTGAGAACAAGATGCCGCAGATATTTGAGGTTTGGCAAGGTTTCCGGTATCAGCTGCGCCTATGGATTGGGGATTTCACCATTGATCTGGTTATTCTGAAGGATAAGCTCGTTTAGCTCAGTGATGTTGGACAGGGTCTCTGGTATTCCTCCGTTGATTTGGTTATACGACAAGTCTAATTCACTAAGCCTTTGCAGCTGGAAGATCTCTGACGGGATTGGGCGCTCCAACATGTTGTTGGATAGGCCTAAAACTTCGAGCAATAAAAGGTTTAATTCTTTGGCTCTCTGAACACGCCACTGGTCTATCTATTAACTACCACAAGACCACCTTCTTGTCGGTCTCTGTTGATCCCGAGATTGCTTCGAGTCTTGCCCATAATTTTGGGACTACTATCTCGTCTTTTCCGCAAACTTACCTTGGCCTTCCTCTCCCCCCTTCAAAAAGTGTGTTGCAGATTGCCTTCTTCTCATCTCCTCTGTCGATAGGCACCTCTCCGGATGGCGTGCCTCCCTCCTGAATAGGGTCGGCCGGCTCATTCTCTGCACCACCGTTCTGAACACTCTTCCCCTCCACTATATGTCGGCTCTCTGTGTTCCCAAGACAGTGATCAAGGCCATTGACCGCCGCCGCCGTGCCTTCTTTTGGACAGTCGAAGACAGTTGCCACGGCTCAAAATGCCTTGTGGCGAGGATGTTCATGCAACAAAAAATAATGGGGTCTGGGTGTGAAGGATCTTGAACTCCAAAATCACTGCTTGCTCATTAAATTTATCAACAAACTTCTCTCCTCCGATCATGCCAACTGGAAAGATTGGCTTCTGCGTGACACTATCTCCTTGGATACTCCCTTCACGGAGTCGCAGAGCTACTCGTGGAAAATCATCTCCGATGAGCTCAACGCCTACCGCTCAATCACTATTGTCAAGATTAACAGTGTGCTTTGACTTCTTTTTGGTTTGATCATTGGCTCCCTGATGGCCCTCTTTTCTCCACCCACCACGCCTTGTTCTCCCACACTACTAGGCCTAATGTTAGTTCACAGAGTTTTTCAGGAAGGGTTTGATTTGCGGCTAAGACCTCGGCTAACTAATGCAAGTAGCGCCCAACTAGAAAGCCTTCTCACGCACTTGCAGGGGATCAGCCTTAGCGATGGTGCAGACACAAGAACCTTAAAGACGACTGGGAAGTTGTACTCTGCATGTTATGCGTACGCTGCGCTGGACAATGCAGGTAGCGATGGAGACCGGCACGGGCGCCGCATCTGGTGCACATAATAAAGTCAAAATCTTCGCGTGGCTTTACTTCAGGGATCGGCTGAGCTCAAGGGTTAACCTCTGCGCAAAACATATCATCGACAACGACCATTGCCAACGGTGCGAAGTGCAGACTGAGAGCCGCCACCACATCTTCTTTGAATGCTGCAACAGCAGTGAGCTTTGGTGTGTAACAAAGCTCCAACATGTTGCCCACCTTTCAGATGATGGAATATGGCATGCCACTCTGCCGGACGGGCTCGATGCGACTCTCTAGCCATTTGTTCTCCTGACATTCTTGTGGCGGCTCTGGGACAACAGGAATGGTGAAGTCTTTCACGATCAGAGGTCCATGTGCAGAGCTGTTCTTAGCAACGTTTGTAATGATTTTGTAATTTGGCGCAAACGTCTGTCACCCAAAGAGTACACAGCCTCAATGGCTGGTGAAACTACCTCAACGGCTGTATTGCTACCTCTGTGACCTGACCTGGTTGATCTAGGGTGGGTTTCAATTTTTGAATGAAAGATAGGGAAGCTCTCCCCCCTTTTTACTTCAAAAAAATTCTGTTGTCATCTAGGTAGATTGTATCGGCTGTCGAGTTGCTGATAATTGGCGGGATGTTGCCTCCAATGCCGCTGGAGAACAGATCAAGTTGACCTATGCTGGTGCAATTCACTAGAGAAGAGAAGAAAGGCTCAAGGTTGGTGTTCCCACTGTCACTTGAGAAATTGTTGTGGGACAGATTGAGGATGAGGAGAGATTTCACCGTCTTGAATATTTGAGATGGCAGGACGCCACTGAGGAAATTATGTAACACCCTAGATTTTTTTTCAAATTTTCAAAAATAGTTAAAATAATTTTTGGTGAATAAATAATTAGGCAAAATAAATATTTTTATGAAAATAAAGTTGAATCATGGTATAAACATGCTTGAGCATTCATGCTGGTGCATATTTTTCTTGTGTGATGTTTGAATCTGTTTAGAATTCAAAATTTATTTGAATTGGCTTTGAAAAAGGTTCAAATAAAAGAAACATCATTTTCTTTCCCTCCCCTCTCTTTCCTGGCTTTTGGCCCGCAACCGGCCGACGGCCCGCTCCGCCTCCGATCTCGGCCTGCTCCCTTCCCCCGCCTCCCTTTGGCCCGCTCGGTCTGTGCGGCCCGTTTTCCCTCCGCGTTGTCTGGCCCAACAAGCCACAGCCGCGCGCGTCGCCTTCATCTTGGGCCGACAGGCCGCCAGCCCATCAAGCAAACCGCGTCCGCGTCCACTTCCTCTCTCTGGCTGACAGGTGGACCCCGCCCCGTCTCCTTCCTCCTCCGGCTCGACACCGAGTCTGGAGGCCGAACCCGACTCCGCGCGACCTGTCCGCGCCACGCCCGGTCGCTCGTCCATGGCCCATGCTATTTAAGCCTTTAATCCACGCCGCAATCTTTTCTCCGAACCCTAGCGCTAGCCGCCTTGCGTCGCTCGGTTCGCAGCAACCGCCGAAACCCTAGCGGCCATTGTCGCCGTGCCGCCAAAGCTTGAAATTGGCCGCCGTCCTCGGGTCATCTTCGCCATCAACGAGACAGCAAGCATCGCCTCGACCTCCTGAGCATCGTGGTGTGCTCCTTCTGGTTCAATTTCATCTAACTCGAGCCCTCACCGTGCGCAGTTCGTCGCCGTCCGCCTCTCTGAGCCGCTCGCCGACCCCGCTTTGCCTCGACCGTCATCTTCTTGCCAGGTGAACGCACGCGTGAGCTGCTCGTTCAAATGGTACCGGCCGCGCTCGCTCTCGTGGCCGGAATCACGGTCTTCGTGAACGCCGGCGAGATTTCTCGCCGCCGGCCATGTCCGCCGCCGCGAGGTCATCGTCCCCGGCGAGGCCGACTGGCCAGATCGATCTAAGCCGTCAATCTCTATTTCAACAGCCAGAAACAGCCCGTACCCCTTTGGCCGGCAGTTTTACCGAAAACCCCCTGGGTTTTGGTGTATTCTGTTAAGAGCCCTTGGCGCTTTCATCAGAATACGTTTTCTCTACTAGAAAACGTAATTTTTGTTTAACAGATCCATAATACGCTTTGTCCATTGAAAAACGTATTTTTCTTTTAACAGGTTCCAGAATACGTTTTATCCTCTGGAAAACGTATTTTTCCTTTTCAGTTTCATAATACGTTTTCATCTATTTACAGTTTTGTCATTATCTTTAAAAGCTTATAACTTTCATGTTTTAACTCCGTTTTGGTCCGTTTAAATTCCGTTAGATTTATAATTTTGTAATCTACACAGTGATGTCACTGTTGGTATATTTTATAGACTTTATATTTTTATTCTATATTTAATGTATTTATTTGCCTATAGGAAATCTTTGAAAATTCATATCTTCGCCGTTATAACTCTGTTGTTGGTGAACTTGACGTCTGTGTGATCGTAGAATCGAGTAGAATAGTTTTATAAACTTCTTATTCTATTTTTACTAATATTGGTGTACTGTTGCTCTAATAACTATTTATTTGCTTCGTGTATGTATGCTCGATTGGATTGTCTGGTGTTGATCGTTAATGTCGAGTTCAGACGGTGAGGTTTTTGTTGAGCAAGGATACTTTGAGGATCTGCAGGACCAGCAAGGCTTTGTGAATCAAGGCAAGTATAGTATGGATCTTCCTTGTTACCTATTTACTATAAATAATAATTCATATGCATGTGTCTGTTTGATGACCTAGAGTTTATAACTAGCTTTGATATCCTGATTCCTTAAACCTTTTGGGTTGCATTGGGTAGTTATGATGCTAGTGCTCTAATGGTCATGATCTTATAACTTGATGTGTGTTATGCTATCAACGAAAACGATGACTTTTAACAAACATGAACTCTTGTCTGTAAGTGATTTATTGTGAAGAATCCGTACAACTGTGAGGGTATATGGCTTTAGCTCTAGTCATTTATAGGCCCTTTTTTAGCTGGTTAGTGGTCTGAAAGTTGGGGTATAGGACAGCCTCTGTCCTTATAAGTATAGCCGGAAAGGATTGTACCATATTGGAAGGAGGGTTCCTACATATAACGTTTTCTGCATCTCTGATTGGTTAGGAGAACCTATAGGAGGCTTTATATGTTTTGTGGTGGTTTGAAAGTTATAAGTCCACTCAGTTGCAAAACATGACTCACAGTGAAAGTGTACATCTCTGATCAGAGTTTAAATCAATATATTATCCGTGCCCTTCGGTTAGGGCGGCCTTGACACATTTACATAAATATAATGGTTCTCAAATTGTTAATGTGTTCATCTTAATGTCGTTATTGCTACACACTTGTTAATGTTATCTTTATTATGAGTATATGGAAATCTTCACTACCTTGATGCTATGCTTCAATATGATTAATTTATAAAAGCTAAATGCAGTCAAACAGTGTCAGCTTATTTGAGCCTTATTAACCTATGTTATGCTTGTTGAGTACGGTTGAGTACTTACGCTTGCTTTACTTTTAATTTTGGAAAATTCCGGATGGGTAAGAGATGAAGGTTGGAATGAGAGCTATCGTAGTGAGTACTAGGCTTGGTGTTCACCAGTTGACGTGTCCCTGTGTGGAGTTTCCGCAATAAAGATATCATAGTTATTTATTGTTTATGCGCAATATTCTTTAATAAATATTGGTTCGTTATGTAACAAACAGGGTGAAGATACTCTTTGTAATTTGTCATCCTATATGTGCGACTGTTTCTGGGACGCATATAAGGCTATTTATACATTCTATTTTTATTCTTAAAAATAGAGTGTGATAAATTACCACACAAATCTACCATGGTAAGGTTTGTAAAATTCGATATTTATGACAGGATGATGCCAACGAGACTATTACCGGAGAGGTTGAGCTTAGCTAGGTTCGGAAGCTGACATCGTGTAGAGAAAGGCATCTCTCCAGTGAGAAAATGGTGGTCAAGGCGGAGCAATTGCAGATATTTGGGATGTCACCAGTGAGATTGTTGAAAGAGAGAGCAATGTAAGTCATGATTTTTAGAAGGCCAAGCGTTTCAGATATTACCCTGTGAGAAGGATGTATTTGACAGCTTGCCAAGCTCTAGGGGGATGATGCCAGACAATCGATTGTGGTTAAGTTCAAGAAACCAAAGTGTAGATAGGTTGCTCAACGCCGGTAAGATGACGCCGGAGAATTGGTTGTAGCTGAAATCAAGAAACTCTAGTGCAGAGAGGTTGCCGATCGGTGGGATGACACTGGTGAGGTTGAAGATAGAGAGTTGGAGGAAGATTACACACCCTCTTCAGTCACATTCAACACCTGTCCAATTACAATTGTCGAGCCTATGGGAGCTCCAATCGGAAAGGCTCCCGCAGGAAGGGCGCGACCGCACGAGCAGTTTCAGGATAGAAGGCGGGTATTTTTGTCTTTTCCGGAATACTGAGGATTGAGATAAAGAAGTAGAGAAAATATAAGAAATTCCATAAACCAAAGAATTCGCGTGCCCAGAAAGTCAGAATCAATTTTCAAAACCTACGAATAAGATATTAAATAGAGAGGCTTACGAATTGAGGCTCAAATAAACATATACGACTGGATGTGTTTCCAAGGTAGCTCAAAATATACCACTTGGTTGTGTTGATTTCAAAGTATAGGCTTGAGGACGACGCAACGCATTGGGACTGCCTGCCCTCAATGGCATCGGCTCCTCAACTCTGTAAGCCCTATTGGTTAAAAAAAACTATAAGCACTACATTTTCACTGAAAACACAGTTTTCAACTCTACATATAAGCCATCCTTTTGTCACTGAATACTGTGGCTTCCAACGGCTCCTCCTACTGAACTGGTACGGCTTCAAACGGCACCGAAGGCAGTGTAGTGTTGTTTGTATACGATACTCTGTTATGCTTTTTTGAGTGTTATTTATTCGTATTGCCACTCTAATGCAATACATATACCCGTTTTGAACCATAATGCAATATACGCTACCTCTGCTTGGCTTATTATTACCAGTAGATTGTGAATGTTTCAGGTGTTGTATTCAGTTACCATAATGAAATGAGGAACATATTTTCCAGAAATATACTTTATCACTTGCAATCCTTGTCTTCCATCGTTTTTGTGCTGTAAAACTGTTACATTTCAACAAGAATCGGTCTAAGCTTAAATCTCACTCGCACTTGCATGGACTATATTAGGTTCCCAAGCCTGGTTTTGTACAAGATGATTGCAGTACCATGTTATATAGCTAAACTCATGCAGCCGTTCAATAGTGGCCAAGCAAAGCTAGGAAAGCAGTATAAAATCTGGCTTTGATGCATCCCTTATTGCGGCACGATTCACACCATTCATGAAGAGGTCCATTTGGTTTATCCGTAGCAACGGATGGGGTCATTGCAGCCCTTGGATGCAGACTGCCTGAAGCCAAAGCGGCCACCCTTCTCCAGGTACTGCTGATGGTACTCTTCTGCTCTATAGAACCTCTTCGCTGGGAGGATCTCGGTGACGATCATCCGGTTCAGAAGCTTCTGCTGCTTCTCCAGGGATTCTCTTGCCGCCTTCTCCTGCTCCGGGGTGTAGTGGTAGATCCCTGACCTATATTGGGTTCCAACATCATTGCCCTACATGCAAGGATATTGTCAGAAGTTTCGAAAAAAAAAGAATGTCGTCAGAAACTTATTCCTGCCAGACATGCTCCAAAGAATTGATTGATTTAAGCTTATGCAATTATCCAGAGACAAGTTTCAATGCTAGATTAAAACAATGCTGGTTGCTCAGAGGTTCAGATTAACACTTAGAGAAGCTTATCTAGCACAGAAGTTGGATGCAGGTTTACTGTTAGAAACAAATTGAATCAGAATATAGGTTGATGACGCCCCAGCAAGACTGCAGATAGGCCAGAAATAGAAACTGCAGCTCAATCTCAAGGTCGATCATGCACCACACTACTGTTAGTTTAACACAAGGACTAGTACTGAAAGCTTTAGTCGAAGGACAACACTCCTAAACTAGTGTGGAACACTATATCGTGGTCTGCCATTTTCTCAAATTCTAAGTGTCTCTGTAAATTTGTAATCAACTAAGGATAACTGATTTGGACTCAAGAGAGCCAAAGATGGTTGATCAATGGCAGTCCCTCCTACAGGAAACAGTGCCCACAACCTGAATATTATTACACATCCATAGTAATCAACGATGGCAATCTTAGTTCTAGACTTCTAGTTCAACAAGCCTGTACCAGTCCTTGTTGGCCTATCAGGATCAGGACTAGAATTGCATCAGAAACTACCGTTATTCTTGTGCTTCCTGAAAAAGGAGGGCTCACAGCAACAGGAACGATCACGACTACAATTGCATCAGAAACTATCGCTATTCTTGTTCGTCCTGAAAAAGGGAGGTCTCATAACGATAAGGACTACCAGAAGCGTCGCTTTGGCCGAGTGGTTAAGGCGTGTGCCTGCTAAGTACATGGGGTTTCCCCGCGAGAGTTCGAATCTCTCAGGCGACGTATTTTTTATTTGTTCGCAACAGAATCTATTTATTTGTCCTAGTGCCGACCGCCCCTATCGAACAGACGAACCTAACGAAGGAGCAGCCAAATTCCGAATCCCCGTAAAATCGTTCACAAATTCGCACCCAAACCCCCAAAATTCTCTCTGGAAATCAAGCGCCTGGGTATGGCTGACCTGTCGGTTGGCGTGGTGGGGTCGTGGCGCGCCCAGAAGGTGTCGAGGAGGTCGTCGTACTTGCAGGCGGCGGGGTCGTACTGCACGCGGACGACCTCGTTGTGGTTCGTGGCGCCGGTGCAGACGTCCTCGTAGCTGGGGTCGTGGAGGTTCCCCTGGCTGTACCCGACCTCGGTGCGCGTGACGCCCGGCACGCGCTGGAACGCGAGCTCCACGCCCCAGAAGCACCCCGCGCCGAACTGCGCGAACTCGTTCCCGGGCGCGGGCTGGTCCTTGTCGGGGCCCTGCGCCAGCGCTGCCGACGCCTCCGACGCGCGCGGGCTGCCGCCCAGCCCGCTCAGGCCCAGCTTCCCGAGCCAGCTCATCGCGGGGGCCACCGGGCGGGTCTTCCTGCGCGGTGGTGCGAGGAAGTGGACCGAGGCGGCGGCGCCGCGGTGGTGGTGGTGGAGGAGGGGGCCGACGCGGGAGGCGAGGAGGAGAGGGGAGGCGGGTGAGGTGAGGAGTGGAGGCATCGGGGGCGAAGGCCTTGTCTTCCCTTCCCCTTTTGTGGCGGCGTGGCCCAGAACCTTCGACTCGGCGGCTCCAAGCCTGGTTGGTTGGTAGTGGGGTGTTCCGTTTCCATGTCTATCTCCTATTCCTTGAGCTTGAGCCGTTCAGTGATACGAAGCCTCACCCTGAAGCCTGAATTGCATGGTCTCCCTTTCTTGTTCGATGCAAGAGGCACGGGTCTCATTAAATTGTAAGTTTTTCAGACTCTCTTTATCACATTAGTCTTTAGACGCATGCATAAAATATTAAATATAAGTAAAAAATAATTAATTATACAGTTTAGTTATAAATCATGAGATGAATCTTTTAAGTCTAATTAGTCCATGATTAAACAATATTTATCAAGTACAAACGAAAACGTTATAGTAGCAAAGTTGAAAAATTTTACAATCTAAACGAGGCTCAAAGCCAGAGCCCAGAGCCGTTGGCCACTCGGCCTTACGTGGGGCCCTGCTCTGTACGTAATAATTATATACGGATATTTTTGAACTAGTAGTAGCATAATAAACAGTGTTTTAAAATTAATTTTAAACGACCCCAGTCTTTTTTATAAAATTCAGCAAAATAATGCACTAGGCACTCGGTTTATCAAAGGTATGATATCGCTTCATCCTCGCATGTTTCGAACTGAGAACTTTTGCAAACAAAATTAGATAACATGTGCATAACACTTTAGAATTGCAGACAACTTTTTTTGTTCAAATATACGGTGATTGAACGAAAGGGTTCTGGGTTTGAGAACTTGACGTGGCTGAACTACCGCATCGGTGCCTGGTGGTATTTGCCTGTCTTTCACCGGGGGGAGTGGACATGTGGCTTTGTTCGGGCACAGCATCTCTTTGAGTTGGATAGGGATAATAGAAGATCGATGCAGATTGCGAAGGCGTTGCGGCCCTCCGGGACACGTAAGGACGAAACAGGTAATGTAGTTGCTGCAAAATGGTTTCCTAGTCAATGAGTATGATGTTGACCGACGAAAACTGGATGTTAAGCATAAAACGTGTGTGATCAGACGACGGAACGCGTCGACCTCGTCAAGTCATGCACATAACATAAGCATACGCCAAATTAGATACGGTGACAACAGTGCAATCATGAAAGCTTCATGAAGTAAAACTACATACGCTAACGGAACTTTCTTCCATCCAAAAAAATTGGGTAAAAAAATTATACAGCTAACAGGAGAAAGCACAAGCTCGCCGTGCACGGTGCAGGAGTCCCAGCTCAATATTAGTATATACTACTATACAACACTGACAACACAACGGATTAGTACATCTTCAGTATAAGCGTTTACTTACATCAAGACGGGAACACATTTAGGCTACTGTCTTGTCTGTAATTAGCTAGGTGGTCCTAATCAGCTTACTGGTGTTAATAAAGAAAGGTATGCGTGGTGGAACGGCCTATGATTGTTTTGCTGTAAATGCTGTGTTCTGGGGTGACGATGAACATGCAGCATCAGAACCAGCTGATCTCAGTATCCTGAGCTTCTTGTTGTGGCATGGAGCAAAAAACTCGTGCCTAAGCGCGTCCTCTGATGAGAGCCTGCACCTGGGGTTGACAGCCAAACATTTGTCCACAAGATTAAAAAAGGAGTCAGGTATCATCTCGAGTAAATCCGGCCTGCGTGTGTTGGCTGCACACCACTCCCTTAGATCCATCGAGCACCGCGGAAATTTGACGTCAAAGAGATCCTGAAAACAAATAGGAATGTTACAGGAATCATTCAGCAAACCATTTGAAAAATGACAGAACTTTTGGTGAGAATTAGCATACGGATGGGTACGAAGATTCACAGTTGTGCAATTTCGCCACTTCCCATAGTTCTTCACTGCCTTTCAGCTTCACTATTTCCTTGATATTCCTTTTATCAGACAAATGCAACGTTTTAGCAACATTCTTCAGTGAGAAATTGAGGACACACAATACTGTAATGTACAAGTCAACTCACTGTTCAGGATCTCCACCAAAAGGCGTTCTGCCAATTATCAAGTACAAGAGCGTCACGCCAGCCGACCAGACATCAACTTTACAACCCTGGTGGAAGGACCTAAAGAGAACCTATACAGAAAAGCATCACTTCAGTATATGCAACTTCAAGGAGGAAATACTCTTCGCACAGCAGAAATCATAATCAAACCTCAGGAGCCCGGAATCCTTTAGTTCCAACACATGGACCTTCTCTTCGATGTTTTCCATGTCCTGCACTGCCAATTAGTTAGATCATCTAACATCTAAGGATGTTCCACTGACTGGCAACTAGCAATAAAGTACAATAGATAGTTACTGGGAAAACCCACCTTTGTTGTTGAACATGCCAGAACCAGCAACAGCGCTACCACCAGAATGCAGGGGCATTGGCGTCAGTATAAAGAGCTTTTGATCCACACTACCAAAAGGGGCAGCAACCCTCTTCCTTTGGGAAACAGGAGTAGGCATAGTACTTTTCTTTGGAGTTTGCATTGTCTCATGTAAGAAGTTCATTAGTTCTTTTCGGCCTTTGTAAGGCATTGGCTGCTTTAACCTATCTAATGATGTTTTAGTGCTTGTAGGATCCTTCGCAGATGTTACACCAGATACATCAGCAACTTGGTTACCATGCCTACTTTTATTGTCAATCTTAGGTGCACGTGCACTGTCCACTGGGCTTCTACTAGATCTTTTCCTCTTCAAAGAAAGAGGTTGCATTGAATCAGCAGCTGGTTCTTTGGCATGGGCAATAGTCGATAGAGTTTGAGATGTAGTATCCTTCCCACTTGAAGTTGCATCAGATTTACCTAATCAAAAAAACAAAAATTTCATTTGCATCATTCAGGTTACAGGACACAAGAATAGATATGCAGTAATTTGAAAGTTCAAAATCAATAAGCATTTCCTAGAATTCTATTAATAAGTAATATAACTTCCACAGTCAGATAGTGACCATTAACGACTACAGTACATTGGATGCAAGTGGGTACCCAATGTTGTTGTTTGGGTCACCTAACTAATTACAATCAATTCCATTGTAGTTCATGTTTCCAACTTCCCCAAACTTGTAGTTCATTGTTCCACCTTCCCCAAGCTACGAAAATGCCACTATAGTTCATTTGATCAAATTTTTTTGGTCAACCCAATAACCCAAAATAGTTGAACTTGCATCCCTGTACATAATGTTGAAGATTTTCAGTAGCTCTAGTTCAGTCATTATGCCAAGTTACTTTCAAGAGAAGTCATTATGCCAAGGAGCAAAAAGTAGTATGGAACCAAATCTTATGTGTCGCATGTAGGTATTCAAGCTAATGAAATTCGTCGCCCTATCAGGATTATCATTATGACAATGCTTTTTCAACAAAAGTTTGATCTGATCCAATCGATCAAGCTCTGGGATTGAACTATTGATAATATTTGAACCAATATTTCAATTAAATGCTCTTTTATGCCAACATGATGAAAAATGTTCCAAATTTTTTTTTCTAGGATTGAGTAATAGCACGGAAAATATTATGAACTGTATTCAGTGCATGGAGTTAAAAACAGAGTCAATAAGGTATTCTGACAGAAAACGATGAGAAGAAATTCACTATCAAACACAAATTAATTATACAAAGTTAGGAAGTGAACTTACAGTTTTTCAAGAACTTTTGGTGGAGATCCTGCATGTGAGGTCAGGAAAACACACAATGTCAGAATTTCAGGCTCACTTAGCATCAAATAGTAGACTTCAAGTAGGAAGAACAGTATGCGCACTAACATTTGCCAGGTTAAAGTCAATAAGATACCCCTTCTTCTCTTTGCGACAGAAAAGGAAGTTTCCAGGTTTGACATCTCTGTGCACTACCCCCTGGAGACAGGAATACCAGTTATCAGATGCCCAGGATTAACAGTAAGCAACAGAAATCAAAAGTTGACTAGGGTAGCATGCAGTTATACAAACCTGTCTATGTAAGCTTGCAAGAGCTCTGAAAAGACAGTGCCCATACCACTGCAGCTCAAGCAAGGTTATGTCCTTTTTTAAAACCTGGGATATAAAGAAATACATTTAAAAAGGATGAATAGATATGGGTGCTTAAGAAGGACAGCTTCAGAGCTATTAAATTAGAAAACACTAAACCTCTGGTCTGTCATGCTCAACATGTTCTAGAACAAAACAGTCTAGGTCACCACTTTTCAAAGTGCATTCATATTTAACAACATAACTTCTGCCTCTGTACAGGAAATCATGGCAATCACATTAAGGTTACTATGGATAACAAGAACTCATAATGCAAGGAGAGGGCCAGGTAATTAGTACCCAAAACGCTCCAACATCTTTCGTTCATTGTTAACATGATGTGAATGAGCATTTGGGTGAGGACCTATTAGCATAAACATACATAGTTAATTTCTTCGTCACAAAAAAGCCTTCATAAAAAAAGGAGAAATGAACACATGAAAACCGGTGGTTTGGTGTTCATACATTTTATGGCGAATGTCTTTCCATCTTTTGTCCTCTTAGCCCTATAAACAGTCCCATAACCTCCTGAAATAATGAACATCACCTCTTTGTCAGCATTTAGACAAGAAAAGCCTAAATGATAGTTCTGAAATAAATATACAGGATTCTTACCAGATCCTTCCTCCTCTTCTATGACAAAACCCTTGAAGGCAGGAAGTGGTTTTGGTGCGACATGACCCTGAAAACAATGCAGCAGAATGACAACAGATTACATTACATAAAAATGTCAATAAATAAAATCTTGTAAACAAGGCTGGGATAGGTACAAGACACCAGTGATGCATACAAGTTACTAATCATGAAGTCATCAGTCAAACTAACCTTTAGAGTTTTTGCTGCGTAGTCCTTATCTTCTTTTGGCTGTTCATTTTTCTTGCACTTCTCCTTTTGCTTCACAGCCAATTTATCCCGCCCATTCTTAAATACATTGATCTCCGCCGGGTTCAAGGACTGCTCTCCATGATTTAGATATTTGATGTCTCTATTGTCAGAAACAATATTCAGGTTCTTCGTGTTCATGCCATCTTGCCCTGTAGTTTCTTGCAGTAATGTTTCAGATTGAACATTTATGTTCATTTGAGGTGCTATAGATCCAGCTTTGCTGTCCATAGAAGGCTGGAACAAAATTGGCATTGTCTTATCCGTGCAAACTTCTGCATATGCACTAGCACCAAGTGGATTTTTTTCCTGAATACAACTTGGGGCATTCTGATGATGCCCATCATTTAGGCAATTGTATTGTAGAGCACCTGCTTGGTTGACAATCATATCAAATGCTTCAATACTATCAGCTGTTTTTGCATTATGATTAATCGAACTGCCATGATTTTTGCGAACAAGATTTAGATCTTCATCAGCCATAGTTTTGCTTTCTCCAACTAAAACATCATGACTGGCCATGGGAAGGACAGACTCTTTTTGTAGATCATCACTGTCCTCTACTCTACAGTTAAGTAAGGAAACTTGTTCAGATTCACTAATCTTGTTACTTTTACCATCAACTTCGACATTGATGTTCTTCGATTTCTCAGCAACCAGTGAAGGAAGATTGACAGAACAAGGGAAATCTGAAAAAACTTTTGGCACCAGTGCTAAAGACATGTTCCCAATAACTGTTCCATCATCACCTCTAAGAGACTGGTCAAGTTTGGGCTGAAGATGAAGCATGGTAGTTTTAGCAATATTGGGAGCAAGAGTAACCACAGTTGAGAACCCCAAGGAAGGTTCACTGAGAAATGTGCCAATAGTGGGAAGCCTATCCTGCAACTTTTGCATAACCTCCAAATGTACCTGAGTCAGATATGACAAAGCATGTTGGATGTGAAAAAACCAATATGGATGTGAAAATATGCACAGAAAAATCATCAACATTATGCTTGTTAAAATGTGTGTCCCAATTACTATTTAAGCATTACAATTATGAATTTCAACTCAACTAGTGTCAACCAAAACCAAGAAAGAAAATGATGCCTTGAAGATTGAGAGGCTAAAAATTCACTCAAGCTATCTCCCATGTCATTTAATCTACTGATTGACCACACCACTCCAAAATTGTGACGGCCTACTGATGAAAACCACCAAGCACTATGGAATAGAGAGCTAAATATCCCTAATATTTTGTGCAGATGGCCTATAAAAGGAAACAAAATGAAAGGATTTCAAATGTCCAATCAAACTAACTACAATTACAAGCAAATGAAACAGATAGGGCTAGATTGGCAATTTGTTGGGGATTTGGATCTTCGAGATCTTTGATTTAGGACATGCTGCAACGAAATAGCATGCCGGTAAGAGACATCATACCTCTCCAGTAGCAACCGTAGTATGGATTTGTGCAACCAGCTGACACGAATGATGCTCCGTTTGCTCCACCAAATCTGCAGAAATGTTCCTGAATGAGCTCAGAAAAAACGGATAAACCCTCGAGAACCAGCATACATACAGCACGGAAAAGTGAATCTCCTCTCTAAGAAATCAAACTACCTGCGTCCGGTGCCAGTAGTCGGCGCCTCTTCGCTTTGAAGCACCCTGCATCGGACCCTTGCCGCTTACGCTCATACCTAATCGACACCTTCCCCAAGCACCGCCTCACCACCGGAGGCCTCAGGCTCACCTTGGGCCCCGAGATATCCCACCCCATGAACCTCAGGAAGGCCAGGACGGCCGTCTCGGAGGGCGTCACGACGCCGTCCTCAGAGATCCATAGTGGCGACCTAGGTAAGGAACACATCCTCTCGACGGCGCGCGTCGAGATGAAGGGCGCTGCGGCAGCGGCGAGTTCGGAGGGGGCGGCGGGGTGGCCGAGGCGGATGAGCACGGTGAGGAGGTGCCAGGCCCGCTCCACCTCCGACAGGGAACCCCCGCCGGAGTCCATCGTAGAGGGCGAGGCGCGTGGATCTGATTGGCTAGGCATGGAATGGAGGCGGCGGCCGGCGAGGTTTGGCTTGGAGCTGTGTGTTCTTCTCTGGCTTGCTTCTTCTGTTCCACAAGAGGGGAATATGCTTTTGCGATTTGGTCCTCAGGGTTATTGAGTTTTGTGGATCGGAGGGCAACGGGAGGCGGGAAAATTTGTGCGCAAGTGGAGTTTTGAGAGCGGCGGATGCCAGTGCGGTGCGAACGCGTGCCGTTTCCCGCCCGAGCTTTCCATCCCGAGCTCGTAATTGCTACGCTCCCACACAGCTAGTGTACACACAACTGCAGCGAAACGCTATCGAGGCGCTTACGCGTTGGACCCACACGGCTCTGAATGCCTCACTTACGCATTGGACCCACACGGCTCTTAATGAGGCGCTTATGCATGGGACCCACCCGGCTCTGAATGTGACGCTTACGCATGGGACCCACACGAGTCTGATTGGTAAAATGTGTCTTAATCTGTTATATTAGCCAACCCTTGAAATTGCAGAGTAGCATACATACAGCACTGAATAAACACCTGATTCGACTAACAAGATTAGTACAATTGTGCACAAGTAATGAAAGGGCGATTAGAGCACCGTGTCGTCCTTCGTACATTCAGACTTCAGAACAATGAGTTCTGCATCAATTGGAGGAGCATACGTTACACACAGCTAATGGATATCATTACAATCAACTGTACTGAACATTCAGAATTCATCTGCATATTCTCAGAGGATATTACTGTTCTAGTGAAATCAACTACTGCAAACTACTGAACAGACGATCAAAATTTTGCTAAAATACAGAAAGGCAATGCCCACTGCTATCTGGTTGTTTTCCGACTTCTGCGGCGGCAATCAAAGCAGTCCGAGCATGGATAGTAGGCCTTCGCTCCAGTTTTATGACCTATTTGTAATTTAGTTGGTGAAACCTTAAGCTCCTCTATGAGAATCTGACGCAGATTTTCATTTTCCTCCCGCAGTTCCTCAATGACCTTTTGGTGCTTCAGTACCTAGAAATGCAGAACCGATTAGTAGGCTTGCATTTTGCAAGGAAAGACAATTAGTTGTGAGCTAATCTTAACAGAAATACAATATGACCAAAAAGAATAACCAACCAACAAGTGGTTCTCTATTGTCTCCCTACATGTAAGGAGAACTTTTAGCAGCTAAAAGGATTAGAGGCAGAACATTTTAGGCTAAAACTGGGATGAACGAGTAAAACACAACACAAGAAGTCAAGAAAAATGATTGGAAATTCCAAGCAAGCATCACAATAGTGACTGAACTTACCATCTGAAGTACACTATCTATTCCATGTAAATTTCCAGGCTGTAAAATTGTACAGAGAAAATCATTCATTCAACTTGGGCAGCAAAAGACATAGCTGAAGCTACAATGGGACAAACAATACATTATATTTTAGCACGTACAAAATCTCTGAAGTCCATCTTTGTATCATTCTCGAACAGTGGACTCTGTAGAAAATTGGCAATGACCTTTTCAGTTCGACTCGCAGTCAGTGCTTCTGGTTGAGTAGATTGTACTCTTGACATTTCATAACTTGAAGTGTCATTCAAATTACTTTCTGCGGTCTTAGCCTCCATGGACATGCCATCATGACTTTGTTGATTGCTAGACAAAGAATGAGCCATAGGATTTGATGAAGATGGCATCTCAGGGGTATCTTTTAGCTTTGACGTCAATTTAGACATAATCTCCTAGGGAAAAAACTAATGCTGTCAATGTTAATGCACTGAAAATGGTATGAAAGAAAATTTGGGGGCAAACTACATTTCATATTTGTACCCCAACAGATGATTGAATTCCATGAAGCACTCGTGGCTTCAATGCGATTCCTGAAAGTCGAAAGAGATAGATACTTATTAGTTTTGCTTCATCTCACAGGAAACAACTTCACAACTTGGTGTAGGAAAAGTTAAGTAGTAAAAGCCATCTGAACACATTGCAGCAGTGGAAGAAATGGGCCTAGATGCAACTTATGGATAGTGCTTGCTACAAGAAATGAAAAGGCAGTCTCCTCCATTACAATGAAAAGGTATTGGAGTAAGGCTCAAAGGGTAGATGAACTACATGCATGCAATGAACAGAACCACAAATGAGGCACAGAACATGAACCAAAGGATCACTATGTAAGAACAATTACATAAGCAATGTATTAGTTTTATGAGGAGGAATAGAAAAGAAAAGATCCACATGCTGGCATGTATACACTGTTGCTCTGACATGACAGGGAAAGGAGTAAAAGAAACTGAACTGGAGACAAGGCATCATAACTGAAGATAAATGAGGATAGCTACAACATATACCTATTCCAAAACCATGGCCTATACCAACTCCACAGCCAATCCCAGCTTCGATGTTCTTTAACCCGGCCGTCCTTAGCTAAAACCCAAAAAATGAGATATATCACATTCAGATAAGGACCAAATAAAGGATCAGATTAACACTGTGCATTTGTGGGCACAGAAAGGTGCTACTATTATCCTACCGCGGAATTGACATGCCTTGTGACACCAGAAAAAGCATCTGTTGCTCCTCTTGTAGCACTCATAACTTGCTGAAGCCCAGGTATCATACCTGACCATCAATACAGAAACTAACCTCTTAGAAAAAAAGCTGATCATGAAACTAATCCATTACCCTAAGGCAATTAACCAAGCTCAAGACTGCATTTGATGTACTAAGTTACAAGCATAAATAAATCAACCATATAGTTATATACTTCCAAAATCCAAATGCAGCAACCTCAATCTCAAAATGTATAGCTTTATCTGAGTGTGCGTGCGTGTTGGGCACCTGCGTTGTGGTGTAATAGGGCGTACCCAGTGCCGTAGGCTCCTGCACTGCGGGGTCTCGGGAAGGGAAAATAGCCAGCAGCCATCCCTGCACAAATGTGCAGAGGCTGGGGCTTGAACCCTAGACCTCTTGGTCACAGGCGGTAAAGCTCTACCGCTTGCACCAGGGCCGCCCTTTTGGTGTAATCTCAAAAACAAAACACATAACACGAACTGTTTGACGGAATACCACAATCAATGTTGAGATAACAATATGGACAGGAAGTGGTAAAAAATGGTCTCAACGATGTGGCCAAGCCCTAACTACATGGGTTCAGAAACTGTATTTAACTAAGTCTGATAAAAAAGAATGCAGAACTACAATAAACCACATACTACACATAAAGTTCAGAAATGACACGGTGTTTATTACATGTACAAGAGAAGCTGAAAACATGGAATTTTATCCTTTTTGAGGAAAGGGAAGATTTCTATTAGTTCACTCACGATCTTACATGATAAACTAAGCACTAAGCACATAGTTGTACGCATATAAAAGGTTCTACTTGCATTGTAAACTTATAAATAATTGGCAGATTGATATCAGCACAAAGAGCTAGCAGAATATGCTTTCAGATTCCACTGCAAATAGAGAATGAAAAAACTGGCTTATATGTAACCAACCATCTCTTAACTCCTTGAAAACAGCCATCTAATTAATGTATTTTGCTTTAGTCAAAGGTAGCAGCCTATTCAACAGAAAGCAACGAAAGAAAAAACTGCCGCCACTAATGCATGACCTTAATGGGTGGAAAACCATCTACAGATGAGTTGATAGTATAGCATTTCCTGTGTGCCAAATTATAACTAACTTTTCCTTTTTCCTAAGTCAAATTTCACTAACTCTGACCAAATTTATAGAAAAAATACACCGATGTTTGCAACATCAAATTGGTTTCATCAAGTTCCTCATGAAATGTTATGATAGTGCATTTATTTGAACTTGTACCTACAACTTTGTCAAAGTTATAGAAGTTTAACTTAGAACAAAAACATGGTGAACTATAATTTGGAAGGAAGTGATAGCACATAGTACCTGCCTAAAGTCACAACATTAATAACAACATGTGGGTTATATCATGATATAAAAACTACACTAGAGATCTGTTTAGAATGGATACACATATTCTGCCTTCCACAGACCACAGGCCACAGAATGTGCAAATATTAAAGGATTAGGATGTAAAGTGCTCAAAATAGCTATGAGATCACACGGTTTAATTGAACAATCATATATTCCACAGAAGAAGTCTATCTGTATGGCAAAATGATCATTTATCAGCATAGCAGTAAGTTGCCCGTAACTCAACATCACAGCAATCACAGTCAGTGAGGAGGCAGCCCCCACTTCGACAGTCAACTGTTCCACGAAATGCCAAACCAAAAGAACACTCCTGCTACCTATGACCGATTCGACTTCTCTGAACCCATCTTCAGTAACCTAAACGAGAATAAGGTACTGCAAAATTCGTTACCTAGGTAGATGGGTCGTCCGACGCCGATGCCGACGCCGCATCCGACGCCGAATCCGGTGAATACCTGCAACACCTTCACGCTGAAGGGGTTCTCCATCCGAAACGCGGGCGGCGGAAGCCTCCGCTCCCGGGGGCTCGACATCGACGACGGGCGACGGACGCCGGCGGAGGAGGGGAGGGAGAGGTTGCGGACTGCAATTGGGCTTAATCCGGGCTGGACAGTCACAGCTTGATCCAATCCAACAAGGGCAGGCAACGGGGAGAGACGGCGAATGAAGCAGCCACGAAAGGACGCAAGATGGCCTGGCCCATTAAGCTTGTGTTCGCGGTTCGACCCATCGGCAAGGGGCACGGGCCTGCCATGTACTCCCTCCCTTCCAAAATTACAATTTTGCTACAATAACTGCTACAGTGACACTGGTTTTGTTTTTCTGTTTTTTATATTTCGGCTGAATTTTTGAAAAATTATAATAAATTATATAAAAATCACAAAATAGAAAATAAAATTTTTTGGACTCCGCATGAGTAGATCTACATAGTGAATATATAATATGGTATGTTTTAGTATAAAGGTTTTGCTATAAAGATTTTATATTTTTCTTTTTTATTTATTTTAGCTCTATCTTTAAAAAATCATAGTAAATAATAGAAAAATCATAAAATAAAAATCCAATCTGTTGGATTTCGGTAATATGGAGTGGCATATCACCCTTCCTAAATGGGCATTTCAGATTTGGTGGGACATTATTTGAATATATATGAACTTGGTCCCAAAAAAATCCATTTATCAACTACTCGTTTGTGTACACAGGGAAGTGGTGGGACACTGGGACTTTTCCCACCATAGTTCAAATAGAGAATAGCTTTGCTTAAACACGGAAAGCCTCTAAACTTCACTAATTGTAGTTCAAATAGAGAATAGATTGCTTAACTATGGAAAGCATTTACACTTCACTAAGTGTAGTGCAGGAAGAGAGAAGTGAACTCCACATGCACGCACTTGCCTCGTCGGGTCAGTACACGGTCCGCCACTTAGCGGTGAATGGTCCGTCAATTTTCAGCGGAAAAAGTCTGAATACCCTGAAGTATCAGCATTGGTGAACATAATCCCATCAACTACAAAACCGTCTGTTTGGCACTTTAAAGTTTGGTCCTCGGCCTAAATAACCCCCTAAGCGGTATGTGATGGTCGTTTTGACCTACGTGGTCATATTGCCCCACCTGTCAGGCCTCCACGTCCACCCAGTTGACTGATCCTCTCATCGGCCTTTTCCTTCCCCTTCCTCCGTTCGCCGTTGCCGCCTGCTTCCTGTCGATAGCGGCCTCACCCACGGCGTGCTCTAGGCCTCCAGCTAGGCCTCGAAGTCACTCACCAGGTACTCTGTCACCCACGTCGTCTTCACCCCACTCCATCTCGCCGTGGTGGACCGGGAGCTCAACTAGAGGACATCCTCATGAACTTCGTCGCCGCCGAGGCGTCTTGCCACTCACGGACCTACACTAACTGTTGGAGTTGGGCGCCGACCCGGAGCTCCCGGGCGGGCAGGGACGCACGCCGATGGCGTTGAAGCTGGTCCAGGACGCCGACGGGCGAGTGCAAGTGGCGGGAGTACCCAGTGGAGTGGCGCGACGGTGGTGAGCTGACGAAGACGAGGTCGCCTCTCGCGACGACGCTCGCGGCAATGGCGCCGTAGGACGACGAGGTGTCCTTAGACTTGGAGCCCGATGACTCGATGGCCTGGCTGCTCGCGCTAGACACGAACGCGGAGCAGCAGGACATGTCGAAGAACGGCCCCTCGTCCTCCTCCGTGCCGTATAACCTGTACTCGTACACGCCGCAGCAACGGCCTCCGTCGCGGTGATGTGTACCCCTGCACTTTTGGCTAATTTTTCGAGGCCCGATCTGCAAGATCCCTCTCTGGCACTCTTACAACAAGACCCTAGAAAGAGAAATAAAATCATGTTTTCGTCCTTCTTCTTCTTCTCTTCATGGGACAGAGCGTAGGATGGAGGGTCCGCCAGATTCAGACGATAGGGTCGCCGGCGGTAACCATGGCGGGGACGTGCGCCCACCCAGGGACCGTGCGCGACCGCTGGACTGTTGGACTTGGCCCGCGACTGGCTGTAGCGGCTTGGCTGTGTGGCACCGGCGGCGGATGTGACTGCAACGGTTGAGGCAGCGCAACAGTGGTGGCAGAGTACCTCCAAGCTTTCACGGGGTCAAGGGAGGGGTTTTGAGCGAGGAGGACAAGCGGAGGAGCAGGAGCGCTGGCAGCAGCGAGCTGCGGAGCTCTGCCTGGTCATCCATGGCCGCTCTTATAAGGTCAAGACGGACTAGAGGGGGTGAATAGTCCTTTCTAAAATTTGTCGCACCGGCTAACCAAAACAAATACAGAATTAAACTAAACGGTCTAGCCAAGACTTCATCCCTCTAACTATAACTCTAGATGCACCTTAATGAAAGATCCTAAGTAAGATAACAAGGTATCAATCTATCTAGCGCACAACTAAACAAGTCTAGCTTGCAAGGTCACATAAACCTAAGTAACTAGTACTTTGGCAAGCGGGTGTGCACCTACATAATTCTAATGAGCAAAAGCACAAAGCCAACCTAAGCTCACTAGATGCTCAAGGACAAGGGTACATAAGCCGAACTCAAGAGCTCAAATTACTTAGCTACATAAACTAAGCAAAGCGGGAGATAAGCTTCTAGCTGCACAAGCAAGAACACAATTAGAGAGCCACATAAGCTATCTAATCACAAGAGCAACTACACAAGCTATCTATATAATGAAATGTAAATACAAAGCTTGTGAAAGAAGATTACAAACCACCGCGAAGTGTGGAACAAGATGACACGACGATTTTTCACCTGGTTCACTTGGTTGCCACCAAGCTACGTCCAGTTGTGTTGACCAACACCCTTGTGGTTCCTCCAGTTCTTGACACGCAAGTTAAGGTCTCGCAAGAGCACCGGAGTGAACCCACACACAAGAAGTTCTCCGGTTTGACTCGCAAGCCAATTGCCTCGCAAGGCAAGCTTCCTCAAGAGCACCACAAGACGCCGCTGTGTTGAGTGAGATAACTCAATGACATGAGCAGTCCACTAGAGTTACTCTTCATGATCCCCGCGAGGTGAGCACAAAACCTCTCACAAGTCGACCTTCGAGGCACCGCACAATCTCCGTTGCGTGCCTCACGAAGTCTCCAGCCACCAAGCCGTCTAGGTGGTGGCAACCTCCAAGAGTAACAAGCTCGCAAGCTCGCAACATGAACACCTAGTGCCACTCGATGCTCTCTCTTAAAGCAATCACACTAGAATCGTACACTCACACTATCCAATGATCTCAATCAAGTATATGTGAGTTAGAAGGCTTCCAAGCACCACAAAGGAAGCCACCAAGGCCCTTGTGTGCTCAATAACCGGCCATGCCCGGCCAAGACCCATATTTATAGCCCCAAGGGCTCAACTAGCCGTTGCCAAAGATTCTCTTGAAAACATGCAATCCGGACGCATGGGCTCACCGCAGGACGCATCCGTGCAAATTCGTGCGCCAAAGCACCATGCCGAACCGCCCAAAATACACACGTTGGACGCGTCCAACGCTCATCCTAGGACGCGTTCGACGCGTGTAATTTTCGCACGAGAAACAACCCAATTCAAACTTGAGCCACGGACGCATCCTGCGCTCCTCTTCGGACTCGCACGAGTTACTGTTCAGCGTCCTGTGCTCACAAGTCAAATTCAAAACAAACTAGTTGTTGCCTAGCCCTGGACGCATCAGGCGCTCAGCCTTGGACGCGGCCACTGCGTGTCCGGCGCTCCCCCCGACTGACCGACCTCTCTGAGTCGCTTCCGGGGGTACGCACAAATATGCTTTCCGCCTTTTATCTGTCTCCTACACTGGGAGAAAATACAAACAATTGTTAGGACTTCCAAATAAATGCTCCAAGCTTGTTATTAGTACTTCAAAGTTGTTACCATCATGTGCCTTCAAGTTATTTGTATTCCAAGGAAGATACATGGAGCTATGCAAAATAGAGTATTAGAAAAATAAAGAGAAAGAAAGAAGTCCAAGCATTCAAAAAAAGAGAAAAAGAAAAATGATGAGAGCCCATGGTCTCCAATGTTTGAAAAAACTCTTCATTGTCTCTAATAGCAGAAAGTTCATCAAGGAGCATTGTCATCATATTCTTAGCCACCAAATATTCCACACACATGCACACTTGGTCTAGGGCATGGCATTCCCCTCCGATTATCTCGTTTTAACTGGGCAATATACATGTGTAAGTATGCTATTCCTTGAAATACCTTCAACTCCATATAAGCCTTTATAGAATAAGATACAACATAAGGCATACATCATACATGCCTCGGTGAGTTCCACAAATACCACATATAATGAGTGATTCTAGTTTGCTACATGACGGAGAAGGGTAAGCTAAGTTTTTCATTGCAAAAACATTATAAAACTCCAAGTAACAGGACTGAAGGAAAAAGGAGCTCTACTTTGTGTTGTTCCATCCTCAACTTCCCAAAGTCTTATGGTAGACAATTTGAATCCTGCAGTACAGGTATGACTAGGGATAATCTTCTGTTGATGTTTGGTTTGAGGTTATGCTTAATGTAATCCATATTTTTCCTCAAGGACGAATAAAAGAATAAGTGTGGGGGAGTTTGTTGACGGTAGATAACTCATAATTTTAACCATCAACTAAACATGAAAATGGATCTATATGCAAACACCTGGTAGATATAGGGTTATCACTAACAAAATTACACGAGTTTTGGTGAATATCTGTTTCAGCAGGGTGTCAGCTGAAAGCTACCAAAGAAGGTCCACATGTCGGGATTACCTAGAGATAAAGGATGAACGTGTACATAGGAACAATCTAGAAGACTCGGGAAGCCACCCCCTGCAAGCTAGGGCCCACCTGCCAGCATAGCTGGGCGGGCGCCCAGGGGCAGGGCGGCCGCCCAGAGCCCTCCACCAATAAGGTGGGGGCTCGCGGATCCTGCCACCACCGACTTTGAGGATGAATATTAGCCGTCTATTTAGGTCGGTTTGATCCGAGGGTTGTGGTGCATCCTAGAGGGATATATAAACAGGGCCCCTAGCCCCTAGATCAATGCCAATTCAGAAACCCTAATTCATATTTTCCAGAGAGAATTAGCCAGAGAGGGGTCCCTTGAATGGATCTATCTCTTTAGGGTTTTAGCAACAAGAGAGATTGAGAGAGTATAGGGTGGAGGTAGAATTGGAGGAAGCCCGGCCTGTCGGTGTCTCCTCTCCAGTTGTACCTTCGGGATCAAGTCTCCTAACCCGAGGCTTGGTTCTAGGATCATTCGGCAATTCAACTTCTAATACTAGTAAATTCATTGTTCTTATTATTCTTTCATTTACGGGTTTACTTTATTTGATTCGCGTAGGGAATAAAGTAATCGTTCGCTACGTAAGCGTGGTGCTTGGGCTAGGAATACTCATAGATACTCCCTATCTGGCCGGATTTGTGGAAGTAGCAGGGGAAGTGACAGTCCCCTTGTTGCCTCCGTAATCCTTGTCCCATCAGGAGGTTTGGTAGGATTTAGTGTGCCGGAGTTAAGCATTCTCTGAGGTGTCTCTTTTCCCTAGGTGCCCCCCTTAGAACAATAATCGCAAAGCTTGTAATAGGTTAGAGGAAGACAGACGGAGTAATCCTCTCTATATCGCTTAATTCTCGCTATCTTGCCTTGCAGCCTAGGGGTAGTAGATAAAACTGGGTTAGTCTTTTGCACGTTTTCTCCTAGCGGATAAACAAATACGATACTCTGGATTTATCTCCCGGGTGAAGTGCTCACCAATATCCGTGCACTTACGGATTATTTCTCTTTGATTCTTTCGTGTGCGTAACCAATACAACAAACATTTCTGGCGCCGTTGCCGGGAAGAAAGACGGTCTGCTTAGATAACCTAAGTCTTGCTCTACCTTGTACCTATACTTTTATTTTTTTGTTATCTCACCTTTTCTTTCACATTACCTTTTTCTATCCTTATGAATAATTTAAATTCCATTCCTATCATTCAAATTTCTGCACCCACGCAGACCAGCCTAGTGCCATATGAGTCATCACAACCTATCCAAACACCTAGCTATAGGCTGAGTCCATGTTTGATTGCGTTGGTCCAAAGCCTATCCTTTTCAGGAGAAGGAGACAAAAACCCTTACCTTCTAAGTTGCACGGATATGGATACGCGGACACGGCAAATTTCTAAAAAACCCGTTACGCGGATATGTTTACTATTTTAAAAAATAAAATAAAATTAGTAATAATGCAGGTCTGGTCTTAAAATTGATAACAATAAAACATTGCACTTAACAACTTAAGTGTACTATTATTACAATACAACAAGTCTGAAGTCTCTTCAACTCTCAAATAATAATGCCACAGTACTTAATGGAGCAGCAGTGGAGTTGGCTTATAAAACAATACAAAGCAAAGGTGCAGAATGCAAAAAGTGAAGAGAAGAGGAGGGAGGCAAATAGAAAAATGCTTATCTCATCTTATCTTCACACATCAGTACATCCACCGCACGACTTGGCCTTATCCTTATCCTCTGCTCTTTCTTCACTGCACGACGCACGGCCGCACGCCATGGACAGAGCTCGTCCTGGGACGATCTGGGGCTGAGCTCGTGCTGGGAGCTGGAGCTCGGAGGTGGCCCTACGGGCGCCCGATCGCGCAGAGGAAGGAGGGACTAGGGAGGCGTCGGGCGGGCTACGCATCGGCGCTCGAGCGTATTGGCAGGAGGCCGCGCATCGGGAGGCGGCACTCGTGCTACTGTGCATCCAAGGGGACAGCGCTACTCGTCGTGCTAGTGGGCAAAGGCGCATCAGGCGGCAGCGCTCCTTCCCCGCGGAACCAATCGCCGGTCGCTGCTCCGGATACTCCTGGGATACGTCCTAGGATACGTATCGGATGGCGTATCTGATTTTTCTTTTTTTCTTTTTTCTCGGATACTCCTCAGATACGTATCCCACACATATCCATGTTGTATCTGTATCAGATATGTATGCGATACGGGAGACCATAGAGGGCATGTCCGATAAAACTCTTCGTTGGAAGCTATTTCCTTTCTCATTAAAGGGAAAAGCTAGACAATGGTATGATAGAGCTGTAGGTAAGCAACAAGGGGATTGGGGATCCTTACGTTCCAACTTTTGCCTAGATTTCTACCTCATCTCCCAAATTGTCGACCTTAGAGTCAAGGTTCTGACTATCAAGCAAGAATCTGAAGAATCTTTGGCTTCATCCTAGAATCGTTTCACTACACTTTTAGCATCAGGCCCGGACCTTAGTCTACCAGACCCTATTCTTTTACATCACTTTTATAAAGGTCTATGTAGAGATAGTAAAAAGTTGCTCGACACAACTTCTGGAGGATCTTTCATGTCTCTTCTGACAAAGCAAGATTAATCCTAGATTGTAACACCTCTGGTGTTATATTAACTAAAACATGCCATGTCATCATATGCACTGCAAAGCATTCATGTTTAAGTCAACCTTAATGTGCATTAACTAAAACAAGTTTATATTATATAGGTTGATTGAGTTTCTGTAATGTTTGTCACATGAAATAATAAAACCCTATTTTTGAATGTCATTGCAAATGCTTAATTTATACTCTATGTACTTGAGGTGTAAACTGTGTTTACACTAGTGTCAAGCATAGTGTATAAGTCTAAGTCTAACCCTAAAAATGATTTCCATATTTGAAATTAAATTTGGATTTTCAAACTTATTTCTAAACCTGGCTATCCAAGTTTAAATTCAAATAGGAAATACTATAAAAGGTTTTTCACAAGTCAATTTAGTCAACCAAGGGTGTCATTGGGTCAATGACCTAAAAATGTCCTTGGATGATGTTTGTGATCATTAATAACCAACCAATTAAATTAGAAACCAAATTGAGTTTAAATTCTATTTCAAAAACCCTTTATTTCCAACCCTAGTTTTATCCCCTTTTCTCTAATTCAAATTCTATAAGGAATTTGGAGATACTCTAAAAAGATAGTTTGTAGATCTTGACAGGAGCTACAAAGTTGGTATACAAAGTTTTTCAAGTTTCCAAAAGGAATTTCAAATTAATTTGAAAATACAGTTTCTAGCATTTATCTCCTTTTGAATTTAAAACCATAATTTAAAAATTATGCATAATTTGAGGAAACTTTGTACATGAAAAATGTTTGGTTTGACAAACTCAACATTTCATAGTTTTGAAGATTTTCAAGTTTTATTTAAAAATCAAAAGTAATTTCAAAAGTTTATTTCTAGGGTTAATCCCCTTTTCAAATCTGAATTCAAATTTTAAAATCTAAACAGAATTTTAAGATGCCCATTAAAGGAAAAGTGTAGCTCTTGAAAAGTTATGCAAATGATATTTTTGGAGATTTTCAAGTTCTTATATAAATTTGGGAGTAATTTATATTTTAAACCGAGTGGCAATTCTGTAAATAACTTAAACAGCACCTAACCCTATCGGCGAACGCCATGGCCGGCTTCTCATCGCGCGCCGCCGTCCACCGCCGCACCTTCTCGGCCGCCCGCGCGCTTACAGACGCGTGAAGGTTCACCGTCGTCGTGTCACCTGCTCCTTCATCGGCTCCGAGCTATAAATACCGATCGGACGACGCCGTTCTTTTCCTTTCTTCCTCCCACCACCGTCGCCGACGATCTCCCTCCGCCGCCGAAATTCGCCGTCGATGCTCAATCTCTGTCCAATTGCTCTCGCCCAAAGTTCCGCAACTTCCTCACGGTCCTTTTGGGCCAGTCCGTGTTTTCTTTCATCGCCCGAGCTGCCTGCACGCAGTCTTCTTCCCCGCGGCCAGTCAGTCGCGCCGCCGCCGCCATCTCCGCCGTTTGCTGTCGCCGGAGGTGAAAATATTTTACTTTCGACCCCTTAATCGTGCTCTCCGTGTTATCCTGCGTCTGATGTGCGCCTTGGTTCGAGCAGCGCATTACCGGAGGTCACCGTGCCGTTGTGCCATCGAAGCGCCGCCGCCGCCATCACCGCCATCGACCGCAGTTCAACCCAGCCACTCCGGACCTCTACTAACGTGCGCATCAGCGCCGTGGTGAGCTCCTGCGTCTATTCGTATTATCAATTTCATCCATCCCGCATCGGGAGTTGTTGTAGTGCAGTTCGAAGTCGTCGGAGTCCTGCTCGAGGGCTCGGCCGACGAAATCGAGGGGGTGACGGTCGAGGTGCGGGCTCGAATCGAGGGATCGAGTCGAGGGGTGCACTGTTCTCGAAGGTGTCGAGTCGAGGGGTGCACTGTTCTCGAGGGTGTCGAGTCGAGGGGTGCGCTGTTCTCGAGGAGTAGTCGAGGGTTGCACTGTTCTCGAAGGGTTCGAGTCGAGGGGTGCACTGGTCTCGAGGGGAGGCTCGTTCGTCGGGCGGAGTTCCGTCCTCGAGGGGAGGCTCGTTCGCTGGGGGAAGTTTCGTCTTCGAGGCTGGTCTATTCGCTCGAGCAGAGTTCCGCCTTCGAGAGGATGCCCGAATTGTAACCTCGAGTGTACAGTACCTAACCGATCGATAGACCCTCGAGCAAGCCTTGGCTTCGAGCTGTCATAGCCCGTCCGTGAGTTAGCCCAGCATGCTTTAGCCTGCGAATCCTCGAGCGTCGTTAGCTAGCTCGTTGGACTCCACGTGTTGTGCTGAGACTGATGGACCAGACCATGTCGCCGGAAACCTCACCGACGGCGAGAAATCGGCGGTCAACCGCCGCGCGGCTGTCGGTCAGCGCGGGGTTACTGTGCCGATTTATCTTTTTCCATTTTCAGAAAATGATTTAAATGCTATTTTCTTTGAAAATTCATAGTAATTCATATATAGCTCCAAAAATTCTAAAAATTTTTATGAGTGTTCCTTATGATGTCATCTACATAGGAAAAATATGAAATGCCAAAATTGAGTACTTTTTGCATATGTTAAAATTAGCCCTTTTAATTGAAAAATGGACCTTCAATGTTTTTTAATAATTAAAATAATTGGCTTTTAATTCTGAAAATTGTTTTGCCATCTAATTAGTCTAAGAGCTTTCTAAAATAAAATTTTAAGATTAATTTGATAACTTTAATTTTTATGCCTTTATTTAATGCTTTTAAATAATTTATCAACCCCTTAACCTAATCATACACTCATCGAGCATCATGTTTACTATTCCATCATGTAAAGCATATTAATTATCAAATAGTTTCCGTTAACGGAGAGTTAACGTATCACTCAGATTCGAAGGACGAGCAAATTCAAGAATCGGGAGTTGATCCAGAGTTCGAGACCATCTACCCCGAACATCAAGGCAAGCCCCGGATGCATTTAAACCCTATTCTATTTATAAAAGTTTTACCGCTTCAGCTCTGATATGTTGCATTAAGTAATAGGAGTTGAGTGAAAACCCACCAATTGCGTTACCTGTCTTATTTCCTTAATCCTTGTTACCTACCTGGAAGATGAGTAGTAATGCTTAGCCCTGCTTATTTATTTAATTGTTCAAAGGCAAAAGAATGAAAAAGATGAGATTGGTTTCTTTGTTGGAATCTTGATAATAGTAATAAATCGAGTCCGGACGGCGAACTTGCACTGGGAATGGAGTCCCTCTGTAGTGTTCTCGTCTGTTGATGCCCTAGGTCCCGTCCGTTGGTGAACTGGTGATATCGAGAAATTAGAAAATCCACATGCATGAAGTGGTATACGGATGGTTGGAGCCGTGTATGCCATGGAGTGACCTAGCGTGGGGTCAGAGAATCCCATCTGCTGTCATAGTGTGTTTTACTGTGGGGTTTAAGTTCCCATGTATCTCGGTACGCTAGGCCGCAGAGCTCACGTGTATCATGTGGTGATATACGGCTGAGGTTGTTATCCCGGTATATCGGTGCACCTGGGGTGCTTCGGAGTTAAAGTCTCCGGTATGCTCAGTCACCTAGGTCCCAGCTGGGTATGAAAATGGATTCGAATCGCCGTTGCTTCTCGGAGAAGAAGACTCGATCGGTGTTCATCATCGTAGTAACAACTTGAACAACAATTAAGGTTAATAATGGAGTTGGTTGATAATGGGAGATAGTCCCAGCAACTTCTCTTTCTGTAAAGCTTTTCTGCAAAATTTCTTATCCCTTACAAGCCTTACCTTGTCCCTCTAGCCTGCATCTCTTGAGTCTCTACCCCTCTCTTTCGTCGGGTCAGTCTTGTTGAGTACTGTTGTACTCAGGGTTTGTTGAACCCCTGTTGCAGGTGAGCTTCATGGGCAGGAGTGTTATGCATCCTGCTGCATGACAGTCGTCGAGGAAAGCGACGACGAATAAAGATGTTAAGCTCTTGGGCAGAGCTTTTGTGTAATATTGTAATCTACTGCTACTCCACTACTATTATGGTTTGTATAACTTAAACCTATCATTGTAAATATTTTGAAACTCAGAGTTTGTAAATGTATGTTATTGTAAGTCTTCCGCTGTTTTACTCCGTGGTATTTTATAAAACTGTTGTAATACTACAATGTCTCTCTACAATGATTGATCCTGCTCGGAGAATCGTGGATGATTCGGGATTTACCCGACAGACTTTTTAAGTCATATGGAACACAGTCATGGTTATTTGGAGTCTGTTTAGATAATAATCATGCGTGTGGGCCATATGATTTAGGAGGTTCTGCCACATAGATCAACCTATCCACTGAATTAGATTACCTTCTAGAAGTACAGCCAGAACCTCAAGTAGCTGAAGCCAACTCTTTGCCAGATATACCACCTACTTGAGCTAGCCCATGTCTTGAGCAAGAAAAAGAAGAAATCATGTTTCTAGAATTCATGCTAGAAATAGAACCTGATCTCTTTTCTGATTTTGGAAACGTCTTGAATTATCATTCTGTAAGGAAACCACAGAATAAGAAGCATCATAAAGAGCCTTTAAATGCCTTTGAGGACATTCCCTTTGGAGGAACCTCAGGAGAATTAGTATCTGTTATGAGCAAAGAATGGTTAGAAGAATCAGAGCTTTCCTCTTAAGTAATCCATTTGGATTCATCTTCTCTTTCGATTCATTGCATAATCAATACAGATCACATAGATGCTCTCTATAATCTAGTTGTGGGTATAAATATCATGTCTGTGTCACTTGCACAACATTTATTGAAGGACATGACATTAACCCCAACAGTGAAATTTATGAGAAGTCTCTCAGGACATATCATCCCCAGTCTACGAATTCTACATGTCCTACCAATTCAGGTAGAAGGAACCCCAGTTCATTTGAGCTTTTATATCTTTGACACATGGGACTTTGACCTATTGATAGGACAACCATTTAGAAGACTTCCCTATGAAGGGCAAACCGGAAAACTAAACATCTGCTTAGGCAAGAAACTCCAGTTCCCACTGTCCATTTCACACTTTAAACTCTAGGATCGAGCCCTGTCCACAATATGATCCATTGGAGGAATTTAGAGCTGTTTCTTTAGACTTTCTAGCTAAGCCAGAATTAGAAGATGAAGCTAGATTCTTCATAGAAGAAGAAGCTGACCCTTCTAAAAATGAACCTTTAGATAAGTTTGCAGTGCCACTTAAACCTCCTATTGAGCTTAAACCTTTAGTATCCGGTCTTAGATATGCTTTTCTAGGCGATGATCCAAAGTCTCCTATTATTATAAGTGATAATCTCACTCAGGAGCAGACTCTCCGCCTAATGGCTGTCTTAGAAAAACATCACTCATCCTTTGGCTACTCACTCTAGGACCTTAAAGGAATTAGTCCTGCTCTTTGCACCCATCGCATTCCCACAGATCCTAACGTTCCACCATCTAGAGAACCCCAACGTAGACTCAATAATGCAATGAGGGAGGTTGTTAAGAAGGAAGTATTGAAGCTGTTGCACGCTGGGATAGTATACGCTGTGCCACACAGTGAGTGGGTAAGCCCTGTCTAAGTTGTGCCTAAAAAGGGAGGCATGATTGTTGTCCAAAATGAGAAGAATGAGTTGATCCCTCAACGAACTGTCACATGATGGCGGATGTGCATAGACTACAGAAAGCTTAATAAGGCAACTAGGAAATATCACTTTCCCTTGCCTTTCATTAAAGAGATGCTAGAGCGGTTAGCCAACCATTCTTTCTTCTGTTTCTTAGATGGATATTCGAGGTACCACCAAATCCCTATCCATCCCGATGATCAAAGCAAAACGACCTTTACATGCCCCTATGGAACCTATGCCTATCGAAGAATGTCTTTTGGGTTATATAATGCGCCAGCTTCTTTTTAAAGATGTATGATGTCTATATTCTCTGATATGATTGAAAAGATATGGAAGTTTTCATGGATGATTTTTCTGTTTATGGAAAAACTTTCAATGATTGTCTAAAAAACTTAGATAAGACTTTGCAAAGGTGTGAATAAAAGCACTTAGTCCTTAATTGGGAAAAGTGTCATTTTATGGTTAGAGAAGGAATAGTGCTAGGACATTTAGTGTCTGAAAGAGGCATTGAGGTAGATAGAGCTAAAATTAAAGTAATTGAACAGTTGCCTCCACCTGTTAATGTGAAAGGGATCAGAAGCTTTCTTGGCCATGCTAGTTTTTATCGTAGATTAATAAAAGATTTCTCATTTATTGCTAGACCCCTTACTCGTTTGTTGGCCAAGGATGTTCCTTTTGAATTTGATGATGCATGTTTACAAGCTTTTGAAAATCTTAAGAAAGTGCTCATCTCTGCACTAATCATTTAACCCCCTGATTGGTCTTTACCTTTTGAAATTATGTGTGATGCAAGTGATTATGTTGTGGGGGCAGTGTTGGGACAGACTAAGGATAAAAAGCATCATGCAATAGCTTATGCTAGCAAAACTCTAACAGGACCTCAACTTAATTATTCTACTACTGAAAAAGAGCTCCTTGCTGTTGTTTTTGCTATTAATAAGTTTAGATCTTACTTAGTGGGAGCTAAAGTAATTGTTTATTCTGATCATGCTGCTTTAAAATATTTGCTCACTAAGAAAGATGCTAAACCCCGTCTGATAAGATAGATCTTATTACTCCAAGAATTTGACTTAGAAATAAAAGATAAAAAGGGAGTAGAAAATTCTGTTGCCGATCACTTGTCTAGAATGCAGTTTGAGAATCTACAGGAACTACCCATCGACGACTCACTCCGGGATGACATGCTCTACAAAATAAACAGATCTGACCCCTGGTATGCAGATATTGTTAGTTTTATGGTTACAGGTTATGTACCACCACGAGGCAATAAAAGGAAACTCGTCCAGGAGAGTCGTGCCCACATATGGGATGAACCATACCTCTTCCGAGTATGCTCTGATGTCTTACTCAGAAGATGTGTGCCAGCTAAAGAAGGAATCAAAATCATTGAGAGATGCCATTCATCACCATATGGAGGACATTATGGGGCATTCCGTACACACGCAAAGATCTGGCAATGTGGATTCTTCTAGCCAATGATGTATGAAGACATAAGAGAATTCATCCGAAGGTGTGGCCCCTGTCAAAAGGATGGCAATATTAATTCAAGAGATGCCATGCCACTCATCAATAATCTAGATTGAGCTCTTTGATGTCTGGGGGATTGATTACATGGGGCCATTCCCACCATCGAAGAAATATGAGTACATCCTTGTGGCAGTGGATTATGTCTCTAAATGGGTCAAAGCCATGCCATGCAAGAATGCTGCCAACATGCATTCCAAAAAGATGTTTGAAGAAATAATATTTCCAAGATTCGGAGTTTCAAGGATAGTGATAAGTGATGGAGGAACACACTTCATCGACAAGCGCTTCGAGCAATACTTGTCGAAGCATGGAATATGTCACAACGTCGCTATTCCTTATGATCCTCAGACAAGTGGCCAAGCAGAGACAACAAATAAACAAATCAAGAATATTCTATAGAAGACAGTGAATGAGATGGGGACAACATGGAAGGACAAGCTTCATGATGCACTCTGGGCATACCGAACAGCAAACAAGACACCCATTGGAATGTCACCATATTAGCTAGTGTATGGGAAGACCTGCCACTTACCAGTTGAGCTAGAATTCAAAGCTCACTAGGCCATCAAGAGATGGAACATGGACCTAGAAGCAACAGGAGATAAGAGGAAGTTGCAACTCTTTGAGCTAGAAGAGTGGAGAGAAAAAGCTTACCATAATGCCAAGATTTATAAAGAGAGAGTGAAAAGATGGCATGACAAGAGAATCAAGAAGGAGTTTGCCCCAGGAGATAAGGTATTACTTTTTAATTCCAGGGTGAAGCTCTTCGGACATGGAAAACTTCAAAGTAAATGGGAAGGACCATTCGACGTGGTAAGCTCATCATCACATGGAGCCATCACGCTTTGCAACAATGAAGGTACATTATTCAAGGTAAATGGTCAACGCCTTAAGTTACTGTCGATTTTTTGGGGTTCAGTAATTTTTTCTGAATAACAAAAATATATAAATAATTTTGCAAGAAAGTTGAGACGAGGAGGGCTCGAGGCCTGGGCGGCCGCCCAACCCTAGGGGTGCCCGCCCAACTCTGACGGTGAACCACCGCCGCCTTTCTCCCTCACAATCCTTCTACATCCTTTGTCCGTAAAAAGTAGATTCTCGGTTTATTCATGCATTTCTTGTCACATTATACCCCAAAGATGCCCATTATATGCCTTTTCACCTCCTATATAAACAGCCCATGCCTCTGGTCAATATCATTCCATCATAGCTCTCCTCCCTTCCTGCTTAGAAGCTTGCTATGCCTCTCCACGCAGCCATGGTGAAGCAAGAGCCTGAAAACTTAGGAGGATGATCCGCTATGGGATCGACCTCAACACCATCCCCAAGGAGGAGCCAGATTGCAAAGCCATAGTCCCAGTTAATGAGCCTACTCCCCTCGCCACCATTCCACCACCAAAGCTTCACAGCTATGGCCGTTACTACTTTGCCCAACCTGTCCTCACTGTGCCACCTAAGCCTCTTCTCTTGGAAGGAGCTCCGCCGAAGGGCCCCATCGTCAAGCTGCCCGAAGGGACCAAGATCCTGCCTCCTAAGCACAACGAGGTGCTCATGGGGGTGATGACCAATAAGAGCGGGGAGATCATCTGTGCCAAGTACAGCACCGGGGAGCGCACCTACTTCGAGGGAGTTCGTGCTCATCCTTGAAAGGTCAAGTTCATCCCGCCGAAGGAAGCTCCCAAGCGCACCCTTGTTGCATCCGAGACTCCGCGCAAGTGCCGCAAGACCATGGTAGATCTAGAGAAGGTGCTTGAGGCTCATCGTGCTATCGTCACCTCTCTAGATTCTTGCCAGCGTCTCCAGGGTAGATGCATCATCTGCACCGATAATAGGGTGCTAGAACTAGAGAAAAGCTCCACCAACATAGTTGAGAAGGTGAATGCTTTAGAGCACCCCAATAATTAGGGCGATCCATCCTAGCATCTGATAGGGCATAAGTGAGAGTTAGATCAAAGTTTTCTTAGATTAAAGTTTAGTTCAAGTTTGCTTAGTTAAAAGGTTCAATTCGTGTCAATTCGAGTGAGTCTTTGTAATCAAAATGCCTTATATGATGATGCAAGAAATATTATAATATTATTATCAGATATGCTTTGCCTCTTTTGTCTCCACCATGTTGTGAATGAAGGATAACAGGAAAAAAGTGTAGGGGAGACATCCGACGATGTAACAAATAAATTTTGGCACAACAACTAAAATTTTTGAAAAGATATGACACGAAGACCGCGCTCGACGAAGTGGACCCTGAGGGGCCACCAGCAGTGGGCGGCCGTCTAGCACCCTTGGGCGACCGCCCAAGGGGTGGGCCCACCTGGCTCCAGCCTCGACCACGGTTAGGTATGATCCCCCTATGTTACAAAATTTTATCTTGGTCACACTGTTTTGATTCGCATTGAAATATCTTGAATTAAACCACTTAATAAATATATTGAGAAGGTAGATTATTTTAATCGTGACCCCAAGATAGACTCACACCATGATAATGCCTAGGAATTCCTGTTGCTATTGGGAACTTTAATTATAGGGACCCCATATTACTTAGGTTGTTGTGGAAAGTGAGATAGTATGAACCATGAGAACCTGATTTCTGATGTCTGGTCATTTGGAGAATTTCTTTTCAAAAATTTAAAAATTATTAGCTACACTTCTCCTCTATGTTAATAAATGCCTATAGAGCCTCGTTGATGAATTATAAGACCAACACATAAGCTCTTACCTGTGTTGCGAGTAATCAAACCATGATAGACCCTTGTCGAGAGGGTGTCATGCTCATAAGACCAAGTCCACTTACACCCACATATATTTGCTTTTCCTACATTGGGGTACGCACAAACATGTAGTCCGCCTTTTATCTATCTCCTACACTGGGAGAAGATACAAACATTTGTTAGGACTTCAAAGTTGTTACCGTCATGTGCCTTCAAGTTATTGTACTCCAAGGAAGATACATGGAGCTATGCAAAATAGAGTATTAGAAAAATAAAGAGAAAGAAAGAAGTCCAAGCATTCCAAAAAAAGATAAGAAGAAAAATGATGAGAGCCCATGGTCTCCAATGTTTGAAAAAGCTCTTCATTGTCTCCAATAGCAGAAAGTTCATCAAGGAGCATTGTCATCATATTCTTAGCCACCAAATATTCCACACACATGCACACTTGGTCTAGGGCATGGCATTCCCCTCCGAGGATCCTGTTTTGACTGGGCAATATGCATGGGTAGGTATGTTGTTCCTTGAAATACCTTCAACTCCATATAAGCCTTTATAGAATAAGTTACAGCATAAGGCATACATCATACATGCCTCGGTGAGTTCCACAAATACCACATATAATGAGTGATTCGAGTGTGCTACATGACAGAGAAGGGTAAGCTAAGTTTTTCATTGCAAAAACATTGTAAAACTCCAAGTAACAGGACTGAAGGAAAAAGAAGCTCTACTTTGTGTTGTTCCATCCTCAACTTCCCAAAGTCCTATGGTAGACACTTTGAATCCCGTAGTACAGGTATAACTAGGGATAATCTTCTGTTGTTGTCTTGGTTGGAAGTTATGCTTAAGGTAATCCATCGTTTTCCTCGAGGACGAGTAAAAGACTAAGTGTGGGGGAGTTTGTTGATGGTAGATAACTCATAATTTTAACCGTCAATTAAACATGAAAATGGATCTATATGCAAACACTTGGTAGATATAGGGTTATCACTAACAGAATTCCATGAGTTTTGGTGAATATCTATTTCTACAGGGTGTCAGCTAAAAACTACTAAAGAAGGTCCACATGTCGGGATTACATAGAGATAAAGGACGAACATGCACACAGAAACAATCTGGAAGACTCAAGAAGCCACCCCCTACAAGCTGGGGCCTACCTGCCAGCATGGCTGGGCGAGCGCCCAGGGGCAGGGGCTGCGGCCCAGAGCCCTCCACCAATCAGGTGGAGGCTCACGGATCCTGCCACCACCGACTTTGAGGATGAATATTAGCCGTCTATTTAGGTCGGTTTGATCCGAGGGCTGTGGTGCATCCTAGAGGGCTACATAAATAGGCCCCTAGCCCCTGGATCAATGCCAATTTAGAAACCCTAATTCATATTTTCCAGAGAGAATTAGCTAGAGAGGGGTCCCTTGAATGATCTATCTCTTTAGGGTTTTAGCAACAAGAGATATTGAGAGAGTATAGGTGGAGGTAGAATTGGAGGAAGCCCGCCCTGTCGGTGTCTCCTCTCCAGTTGTACCTGCGGGATCAAGTCTCCTAACTCGAGGCTTGGTTCTAGGATCATTCAGCAATTCGACTTCTAATACTAGTTCATTGTTCTTATTGTTCTTTGGTTTACGGGTTTACTTTATTCGCTTCACGTAGGGAATAAAGTAATCGTTCGTAGCGTAAGTGTGGTGCTTGGGCTAGGAATACTCGTTGATACTCCCTCTCTGGCCGAATTTGTGGTAGTAGTGGGGAAGTGACAGTCCCCTTGTTGCCTCTGTAATCCATGTCCCGTCAGGAGGTTTGGTAGGATTTAGTGTGCCGGGGTTAAGCATTCTCTGAGGTGTCTCTTTTCCCTAGGTGCCCCCCTTAGAATAATAATTTCAAAGCTTGCCTTAGGTTAGAGGAAGACTGATGGAGTAATCCTCTTTATATCGCTTAATTCTCGCTATCTTGCCTTGCAACCTCTTTGATTCTTTCGTGTGCATAACCAATATCAACAGTCATCAACTTCTCTACACACCTCATGACCGGTGAAATAAAATGCCCTAGGTTATACCTTTGCCTTGCATCTTCATCACCACCGTCACCTCCAATGTTGCAATGCAATGCATGCATGACACGATCAATCAAATGATATGGTCCACTCTATATCATCACATGACCATCTTGGTCCATCGATCTTGATCTCACTTGCTCTTCTCTATTGCATCGGTCCGTCGGCGCCAAGTCTTGCCCACCAAGCTTGGTCTTTCGCTTCCAAGCCTCAAGTTTCCCTTCACTCTTGCAACCGGTCCTTCGAGCCAAGCCTCATCTTGATCTTCTCCATACTTAGGTCACATGACTCCATGTCATGTCTCATATCCAATAAGCTCCTTCAACATGAAACCTTCTAGGTCCATCAATCTTGACCTTACTTGCTCTTTACCGTTGAGTTGGTCCATCGACACCAAGTCCTGCTTGAGCTTCACCATCGCATGGTCCTTCACCTCACAGCCTTGACTTGCCCTTCACTTACTCAACCGGTCCATCGAGCCAAGCCTTATCTTGATCTTCACCTCTTGGTCACATACATATACCTATGGACTAATCCTGTGTATCTCAACAATAAATATATTAGTCCACCTAAAGTTGTCACTCAATTACCAAAACCAAACACGGGACTTTCAATCTCCCCCTTTTTGATAATTGATGAAAACTCTACAAAGATATGGAATTTAAGAATATTGGACTTTATGCCACTTATCCAACATTTAAGCTCAATGTTATGATTTGGATAAGTACCACAAAGTCAACTTGGTAGTGATAGCTCCCCAACAGGTGTGCTTCAGTGATTTAAATTTAAGCTTGCATACATGCATAAATATGGAAATTTTAGGAGAGTTAGCACTACTAAGTGATGCTAAGGTATATAGGATAAACTTTGAAGCATGATATACCAATCAGAGTTGCACCATTGAGTTCATCCTTAGCATCATGGTTAGCTAGATATCGCAACACACTAGATACCTCATGAGATCAACAAAACAAGGCTCTAATACCACATGAAAGAACACATATCTAGCTAAATCATCCTATGCATGCTAGTTATCAAATCATCAATCAAATTCTATGACTAGCATACACCACACAAGCATTGCATATAGAATTTAAAAACTTATGCAAATGCAAGCAAGCACATTAATATGTACATATCAAATGCAATCAACCAAGTTCATGAGCTTGCTCCCCCTACTTGTGTGCTTCTCTCTTGTCAAAGAATTTTTGATCCTCCTCTATTCTTCAATGTTGCTCCCTCTTGGTCCATGTCCATGTTTTCTCCCATCTTTGTCCAATTTTTCTCTCTTAGAATATGCTTCTCGCATATCTTTGTACATTTCTCTTCCCCTTTGTCATCAATCACCATAAAGGTATTCATACAAATATCACATGAGATACCACATGAATGTGTCTCTTGATACCATGAAAGTGTGATACCATGTGAAGACTAGTCTTTTGTACCATTTGAACACCACTTGTAAAATGACTCTTTTGATGTAAAGGGTTGGACTTGGATAGATGGTTGAGTCTTGAATCTTTATTTTTGATTGACAACACCGTATGTTGGAATGACACCACTTGTAATTAAATACCACATGTAGTTGTATTAAAACCACTTAGAATGACCACATGTAGTCTACTTGTAGGATCTTTGACCTTGAAACCAATGAGTTAGGGTAATTTCCCCTATGTCAAAGCATGGGTCAACCAACTTATAAGTGAGGGTAGCTTCACTTGATTTGAATTGATCACTTAAAGTTGAGAATCACTTGTGGAAACTGCCTTTTGATGTACTAGATACCACTTGAATGTATACCACTTGTAAGAATATCATGTATACCAAGTGTAGGAGTAATATTCTAGACATATCTTGCAAGAACTAGAATTATGGTCACCACTTGTTGGATTTGTCAATTATAACCAATTCTTGAACATTTGATATCTTCATGAGCTTCCTTCTTATTGACTTAAACTAAAATGTTTTGCCTATAAGCTTTCAAGTTCAGTTTGAACCAATGACAAGCTTCTTCACACCTCAGTAGAAGGGTTATCTTGCCAATGTTGTACTTGTCGCTTATATGCAACTCAAAAATAGAACAAGTACTAGGTTCACTAGCTCATGAACAAATCCATCTTCATACCACTGGATCATTCAATCAATCAAGCAATAGTGGTAGACTATGAATTATAAACTTTCATTTGTTATGCATGGTCCTAATAAGCATGTACTATATGCACTAACTGCATATTAGTAAGGGATGAGATGATCATGCACATTACAATGATGACCTTTGCTGTGTTGGAGGAGAGGATAGTCAATTAGATTCCAACTTCATTACTCCAATAGCAATGTGAAGTCTAATTTATAAGTTTGATGAAGTCAAAAGATATCAATTTGAATTCCATGATTCATCCGTATGAAATGATAACCACTTATGATAAAGTGTACAATCTTGTTGTGGTTGGCTTGCTTCTTGATTTAGCTTGCATGAGAGAATACCACTTGTATTATTACTTGATTTGTCATGTATTGCTCTCTATTCGGTGTTGCTTGCTTTTCTAGATCAATCCTTTTTATTTCAACTAAGTACCTTCAATAATCTTGAGTTCCCTTTGTATGGTTGATCCAAGGACTTAACATGATGAGTAACCTTTAATTATTCTTTAAATCCTTTTATTTCTTGTTTAAGTCCTTTTCTTTCTTCCAAATGATCTTTAATTGTCACTAGGACTTAAACTCCATCTTCATCTTGAGTTTGATTTTGATCTTCAATTTGAGTACCAAATGGTGTAACAAATACACTCTCCAATCAAATGATCTTGTACTCATTTCTTGTCATGCTCATACATCAATTCAAAACCAAACATAGGTTCCTTAAACACTTATAATCATGATTTTAACTTGAGGACCTTTCAATACGAGTGACTCTTGATATATCCAATGTTTGTCACTTTTCTGGTAGATTATGTATCCTTCAAAGAATGATTCATATCTCCAAATGTATAGATCCAAATGCCCCAAAATTTGATGGAGATGTGTGAAACTAAGTCTTCTAGCATCTGTAAAAATCTGAGCTTCATTAGCCTTATAGATTGCTACCAGATTCCATATCTTTCCATACTGCTACATGCTAAAAACTGCTGCACTTAGGCTGACAAGATCTACTTCAAAACCGAAGTGATCCTTATCCAATTCTCATGAAATTCATACAGCACCTTGTATCATAAGTAGAGAGCATGCATACCAAATTCAAGCCAAGCCAATTAGATTCTATTCATCAATCATGGCTGTCTTCTCAGCTAACTCAGATTTTCAATATTGGACAGATTCAAGCAATTGAGCTATACTTTACCAAAAGTGAATCAAACTTGATATCAACTTGTTTGAATACCAACACAAGACATAAATCCATTCAATCCACTTACTAAAAGTAATCTTGTGATCATATCTTCTCGAATCAATCCAAATTTGACTACTGAGCATTTTATCCATTCAAACATCTCATAGCAAGAAACATATGCATATATCCAATTCAATCATCTCATATCCACCCAAATGAATTAGATCATATAAGATTATACCTTTGTAGCTCATAATCATCCATAGCAAGCTTCTACTCAAATATTTGTAAGCCATCAAATATATCATCAAATCACCACAATTTGAATTATAGCACTTGTATGTTTTAGCACATTTGGACTTCACTTGTCATGACTTGGTATTGGGATGAAAATAGCACTAAGCTTCAATGCTTGAGTCAATCATATGATGAACAATATGAAATCAATGGAGTCAAGCCTCCAATGCCAATGGTTCCTACAAACAATCATCCACTTTTTGATGGTACCCAAACTAGTTTGGGTCCTCTCAAGTTAAGTGCAATATACTTAGGCAAAACCTTAGTATGAGTAGGGGGATGTTTTGCAATAGCAACCATAGAGGTACCATTTTCATCCTTTCTAAGCATATTATTTGCATTATTTGAAATAGTCTTAGAATTGTTACCTAGGGGACCTGAATGAGCCATGTGTCTCCTTTTTCGACATGAATAGCATCTTCTCTTTTCTTGAGCCTTCTCTTCATTGCTCTTATGATGCTTTTCATTTCCTTGCCTATTATGATTTGCTTGAGCCTTCTTCTTCTCAAGCTTGGTAGGACACCCCGAGGCAAAGTGTCCCATATCTCTGCATTCAAAGCACTTGATGTGAGCCAAATTTCTCTTCTCTTGAGTCTTGCTCATCATCATCTTGGCATCATGGATATGAGTTGTATGCCTTGCATAAGCTCTTCCACCCCTTCTCATTTTCTTCTTCTTTATCTTCAAGTCATTAATATTAGCTTCATGGTTGATCTTGACTTTATCTTGGGGTTTTACTTTTGGCTCAACTTGATGCTTCTTGGTTGGGCAATACTTAGCAAAGTGTCCCATTTCATGGCACCAATAGCACATGAAATGAGATAGCTTCTCTTTTTCTTCTTGCTTTTTCATTATCTTGCTTTTTCCCTTGTTGAAGCCAATGCCACACTTGCCACCATAGTATCTTTGAGTCTTCAATATATGCTCAAAGGTGACTTTTGAGTTGTAGCATCTCTCTACCATGTTCCTCAAGTTCTTCACTTCAATTTTAAGCTTATTGTTCTCCTTCAAAAGGTAAGTCTCACAAGACATAGAAGTAGAACATGTATCTAATTGCGAAGAACAAGGAATAGATAATAAATTATCACAAGAGGTGGATACATGCTTCTTCCCTACATCACAAGGGTTAGCAACAACATATGATTGATCAATCAACACATGTTAGGAGCTCTCACTAGTTTTAATATTTTCTTCATTGGAAATCATCTTAGTGAGAAAAGTTGGTTCTCTGACCAAATTATCATGAGCAACACTAAGTTCCTCATGAGCCAATTTAGCACATCATGTGAACAAGTATTGACATAAAGTAGATGCTTTTGTTGTTCACATGTTGCCTTTAGAAATGAGTTTTCATTTTTCAATTTCATTGATTTAGCTTTCTCATTTTCTAAAGACATGGTCATGCTAGCAAGTCTACTAACAAGCTCATTATATGAAGCATGATCAATCACATTGCAACTTGATACCTTTGTGTCACCTTGTGACATGAAGCAATATGATGATGTAGGAGAGCTTGTTGTAGCATCATCATTGGAGCACGTACCATCATCACCATCAAGTGTGCTTGGGGTAGAATCATTGCTTGCATCACTTGAGGCATCATCATCCATCTTGTCAAGTGAACTAGAAGTAGATCGATCATCATTTTTACTTGACCATGAGGTGGAGCAATCCTTCACAACCTCCTTGTTGTGATCATGCTCATCATCCTCATGCGCCACCACCTTGGCCTCATCCTCCTTGTACTTGCCATCATCCCATGTGGAGGCATCGCCATAGGTGTGCTTGATGTTCTCCCACAACACATGTGCGGACACCCTAGTGTACACCTTATCAAACACATCAAAGCTCAAAGATTTGATTAGATACAAGAGAGCATTAGAATCAAGTGCAAAGAGATCCTTTTGAGCTTTGGTGAGGTTCTCTTTGTCTAAAACATGGGTGAGACCATTTGTGACAACCCACCAAGCCTTAGGTCCCATGGCACGAAAATGATCAAGCATGTGGTGTTTCCACCGTGCATAGTGAGTGCCATCAAATATATGTGTGTCACATAGACAAGCATTATCAAACCCACTAGTTGCCTCCTCTCAGGCCGGTTAAGACCACTAAAAAGAAATACCTAGCTCCGAGACCACGTATAAGGTCGAGATGGACTAGAGGGGGGTGAATAGTCCTTTCTAAAATTTATCGCACCGGCTAACCAAAACAAATACGGAATTAAAATAAACGGTCTAGCCAAGACTTCACCCCTCTAACTATAACTCTAGATGCACCTAGATAAAAGATCTTAAGCAAGATAACAAGGTGCCAATCTAGCTAGTGCACAACTAAACAAGTTTAGTTTGCAAGGTCACACAAACCTAAGCAACTAGTACTTTAGCAAGCGGGTGTGCACCTACACAATTCTAATGAGCAAAAGCACAAAGCCAACCTAAGCTCACTAGATGCTCAAGGACAAGGCTACATAAGCCAAACCCAAGAGCTCAAATTACTTAGCTACACAAACTAAGCAAAGCGGGAGATAAACTTCTAGCTGCACAAGCAAGAACACAATTAGAGAGCCACACAAGCTATCTAATCACAAGAGCAGCTACACAAGCTATCTATATGATGAAATTTAAATACAAAGCTTGTGAAGAAGATTGCAAACCACTGCGAAGTGTGGAACAAGATGACACGGCGATTTTTCACCTGGTTCACTTGGTTGCCACCAAGCTACGTCCAGTTGTGCCGACCAACACCCTTGTGGTTCCTCCGGTTCTTGACACGCAAGTCAAGGCCTCGCAAGAGCACCGCGATTGAACCCACACACAAGAGATTCTTCGGTTTGACTCGCAAGCCAATTGCCTCGCAAGGCAAGCTCCCTCAAGAGCACTGCAAGACGCCGCTGTGTTGAGTGAGATAACTCAATGACACGAGCAGTCCACTAGAGTTACTCTTCACGATCCCCGTGAGGTGAGCATAAAACCTCTCATAGGTTGACCTTTGGGGCACTGCACAATCCCCATTGTGTGCCTCACGAAGTCTCCAGCCACCAAGCCGTCTAGGAGGTGGCAACCTCCAAGAGTAACAAGCTCGCAAGCTTGCAACACGAACACCTAGTACCACTCGATGCTCTCTCTCAAAGCAATCACACTAGAATCACACACACTCACATTATCCAATGATCTCAATCAAGTATATGTGAGTTAGAAGGCTTCCAAGTACCACAAAGGAAGCCACCAAGGCCCTTGTGTGCTCAGCAACTAGCCATGCCCGGCCAAGACCCATATTTATAGCCCCAAGGGCTCAACTAGCCGTTACTAGCTGTTGCCAAAGATTCTCCAGAAAACGTGCACTCTGCACGTGTCTTGGGCGCACCGCAGGACGCGTCCTGCGTGTGCAAATTCGTGCGCCAAAGCACCATGTCAAAACGCCCAAAATACACACGTTGGACGCGTCCAATGCTCGTCCTAGGACGCGTCTGGCGCGTGTAATTTTTGCACGGGAAACAACCCAATTCAAACTTGAGCCATGGACGCGTCCTGCGGCCCTCTCCGGACTCGCATGAGTTACTGTTCAGCGTCCTGTGCTCACAAGTCAAATTTCAAAACAAACTAGCCGTTGCCTAGCCCTGGACGCGTCAGGCGCTCAGCCTTGGACGCGGCCACTGTAGCATCTACAGAATTAGGCTTAATTAATCTAGCATCACATTGCATGAGCATCTCATGAGCATCTCATTTGCAACTTGATTTGAGTTTGGGTGTTTTCTTGTTATGTTTTAAATGTGTGATTAATTGAGTTTTCAAAACCCTTTTTAGAAGTGCTATTTGCATTGCTCATTTCAAAATGGACCTTTAATATGTGTTGTAGAGAAAATTATTTGGGACAAAAAGTCTATTTTTACCAAATCATGAAAATGCTTTCTAGTCACTCAAAATGGCAAAAACAGTGTCTATGTTTTAAAAATTATTAATTTTATAATTTGAAATTGAGCCAAATTGGTATTTTAAAAAATATGCCGAATTAGAAAAAACTTTATATATATGAAATGTTCCTCTCTTGAAATGAAGCAATTTTCATATTCTGAGTTTTTCCAAATTCGTAATATTTTGAAAGTTATGGGGGTCAAACTTTTTAGTTCATTTGTATAGGGGTGGGACCCACATGGCCCACCTGTCATTCCCTCTCTTCTTCTCTTGTCTTCTTCCTCCCGTCGGGCGCGCGTCGACGCGCCAGAGCACGCAGTGCAGTGCCGCTGCTGTCGCTGCCGCGTCGTGCTGCCTTTGCCCGCTCGCCGCGTCACGTCACCGCCCGCACTCAAGTGCGCACGCGAGCGCCCACGTCCGGTCGCCGTAGCTCGGACCGTCGGGTCGACGTGCCGTGCTTCTTGCCTCGCCGGCGCCGCACTGCACCGCACGCCAACACTTTATGCCAAGCACCAGACGACACAGCAATTCGGGCACATGCGCATGCACTCGAGCGCACTCAAGTACCCCGCTCGCTGCCCGTTTGCCCTGCTTCCCCGCTGCTTTGGTGCCATGCTGGCACCGAGCGCCATTGCCGCTGATCGGCCGCCTCACCGCTCGGGCTCGGCCTTGCGCCCCCGTGCCCGAATTGATGAGCCGAGCGCCCTTATCTACTCGCCTCCACCCCCATTCGCTCCCTCCCCACTCCATTCCCTTCATTTTCTCTCCCGCATAGCACTCGGCCATCGGAGCCGCCATGGCCACCGCCAAGCCCGCCGCCGCCTAGCTCCCTCCTCATCCCACCATTTCCTAATCCAAGAGCATCATCTTGCTGGCCATCAACTCCTCCACCTTCATGACCATCTTCCGCACCTGATTACGCAAGGTAAAGGCCCAATTTGGTCGTTCCCTTTCCTTCGTGCGCCACGGCCACACCTCTTCTGACCCACTCCATCCTACCTCTTACCCATTTCGGTGTCGCTAGGGGTAGGTGATGCCCGTCGTGGGGTTAATGACGCTTATTGCGACCTCGCGCGGCCTTCCCGCCGTCGGAGCTCGCCGTCGTCCGCCGTCGTGCGCCGCCGTCGTTGCTCCGCGCCACTAGAACCTTCATCTTCTACACCGTTAGGACTGCCTCATTGCACTGAGTCCGTAGGTGCCGGCCGTTTCTCCAGAGGTGCTCGCTGCCAGCGAGGAGCCGCCGGCCGTCGGCCATTTGCCCGTTCTACCGGCTGACTAGTGGGCCCAAGCTGACGTCAGCAGGGTGTCTGTCTGGGTGCACATGCCGGGTAGCATTAGCATAGGAACCTATCTGTGTACACGAGGGGTACACGTAGCATTTTCGGTTCGAGTTTTCAGAAAAAATACATTTTCAGATTTTGAGTTAAATCTTTGGAAAATCATAACTTGGTCATTTTAAGTCCAAATGAGGTGGTTCAACTTGCAGTATTTTTCTTATGAGGAGTACTATGTATGAAAAATATGAGTTGAGCTTTTTGAGATGCTTTTCTATGTAGTTTTATTTAAGGCTATTAAATGAATAAATCTTCAGAAATGCATAACTAATTATAGGTTTGTCAAAAAATGTGATTCTTATTTTGTTGTTCTTGTTAGGAGGTGCTGGATCTGTGAAAAATATTAGTTGGCTATATCATCTGTAAAGGTTGCTCTGTCTTTTTAGGGTGCTTTTTTTGTTAAGGGAGTAAGAAATTCATAATTAAATAATTAAGTAAGATATTTACTTGACAATTGTTGTAAACTGTTTTAGGGTTAGATAGAAGCTAGTTATGCTCTGAAATCTACTATTTGCTATATTTCATAGTATAAAGTATTTTATGTCTGATTAATGTTTCTGTCTAGTGATTTTTGTGTAGGATAAAATACTTACTGTTTTAACCTAAAAATTTTACAGTGGACTTTGGTGATCATGCTTAAGCTTTTGTAATTTTTGTATATTTTTCTAAGTAGTATAAATGCATGTTCCAGTTCTACCTTAGTTTATTTGTGTGTCGGATTAGGGTTTTTTTTATGCCGTGTTATGTATTCTGTATAATTGCTGGTGGGTTGCTGAAAACTATTTTTGGGGTAGTACCAACATAATGAGTGCATTCTATCACCTGCCACATAGGTCATGCATGCATTCATAACATACATCATGCTCGCTATAATGCATACATGGTATTCATTCGCATCAATGCATCATACAGGTTTACCGACGGACCTTACGCCGGTAGTTCAGGTGGAGCCGGAAGGGGAAGGACGGCTGGAAGCAGTGCTGCAGGTGGCAGTAGAGGACAAGGAACCTGATACTGACTTGCCAGAGTGCCCTAACCATCAGCCCAGTTGCTTCGAGAAAGGCAAGCCCCGGAACATTCCTCCCTACAGTTTTATAAATAACTTAATTTGCGTCCTTTATTGTTTATGATACATTAAGTTTGTAGACGTTGATCGATACCGTTGATGTATTATGATTATCCTTGTCCACCTGAGTTACCCTAATACCCTGCTAGGTGTTGGTATAATATATGCTTAGCCCTGCTTAACTAGATCGAAAGAAGTCGGGTTATTTCCTGTCATCCGCGAGATATAGTTGATGACCCATACTGATGAGCTAAGTTGATGTTTTGAGAATAACCATGAGAAGTAATAAAACGAGACCGGGCGGGATTGGTGCTGTGGACAGAACCGGAGGTTCTATGTTGTTTAATCCCGTCTGTGTCGAACTAGGGCCCCGTCCGTTGTCACGGCCGCATGCCCTACATTTAGCTGGAAGGGTGCGACCATCCGACCGCGAAGCCTTGAGTTCTGTTTGGGCCGGGTTTTGACCTGCTGAATGCTTCGTATTGGAGATGGCGCGGGTGATTACAGGGGCGCGAAGAGTAAGCCTGAGGCTAGCATAGGACGGCTAGTATGCAGCCGGGCGACCCCTGGGTACGATGGTTCCTGTTGATCCCGCGACTCTATCCGAACAGGCCAAGGTGACCTAAGACAATCAAGGAATAGGTTGTCTGGGTTTGTGTGGGAAATACCTCACCAGCTAGTTTGCAATCGATTATAATCGCCATCGTCCCTGGATAGTGGACACTGACTTGAGCACCAGCATCGTAATAACAGCTTGAACAAGATGGTGAGATGGTTATGATGTTGATGCTGAAAGATGCTCAACTAAAAGTGGTTACTATTCTTGCATGATAATTACACCATGATTGTTTAGATCAGGTGCTATTCTAGCATAATCAGGTTAATGACTTTAAAATGCAAAGCTAGAAAGACTTAATAATTGTTACTAATAAGCTCATGCTTTTATGCAAAGAAACGAGTCAGCTAGCCCACTTATAAAGCCTTGCATACTCCTTTGGGTCACTTTATTTTCGTTTATGACGGGTAAGTCTAGCTGAGTACATCCTCGTACTCAGGGTTTTATTTCCCATGTTGTTGCAGATGGCGAGATGTTCTATGGCTATTGCCAGACTTGCTTCTACCCAGTTATGGGAGATGAATAGACCTTGGGCACGGTCACTCCGTATTACCGTACTTTTATGCTTTTGTTGGATTTCGATGTGGACCAGGCACTATGTTTAAAACTATGTGTGTGTTTGTGAACTAAAAACCTTTATTTGCTTCTGCTAGTTGAACTCGCTTTTGGTATTGTAATAACCTATTTATAACTCTGATAAAATCAACTATGTACGAACCTTATGTAATTTTATGGATGGTGTATGTTGAACCTTAATCGATCCGGGTAACCAGTAGAGATGTTTGAAATCCTTCGATATTTCACAGACTACCGGGTTAATATGGGCACAATGTACTAATCAAATTGCTTCAGTGATTTACTTAGTACCTTGGGTTTATATTAATTGGGCGATTCTATTATAGCCACCGCGCGTCCGGCGCTCCCCCCGACCGGCCGACCTCTCTGAGTCACGTCCGGGGCTCTCCAGACGCGTCCGACGCTCCATTCAATGCACAGGACGTGTCCTACACTCCTCTATAGACGCGTCCGGCGCTCTGCGTCCAACGCTCTACAAAGCAGCAGACTACCCCTCACTAAAACGGGCATATCTCTTAGCTCCGAACTCCATTTTTGATGTTCTTTGATTCGTTGAAAAGCTTACTTAGAGAGCTATACAACCCATGTATCCTCTTGATCTCAATCATTAAGGATTAAATCAGTTTTCCAAACATTTCTCTCTTCTCCAAGTTGATCACAATCAACTTCAACATCGCCTCCCTTGTAAAGGTGCCAACACCACCAAATGTACATCTCCATGTGCTTGTGTGTTAGCATTTTCACAATCATTTTTAAGGGTTTTTCACTTTATCTCATAACGCCGCTCGATCCTAGCAACATCGCAATGTTAGATCGCTCAAGTGGCACTAGATGACCGATATGCAAACTCATTTGCCCCTCTTGATAGTACGGCCTATCAATCCTAAATCCCGGCCGTCAACTTCTCTAAACACCTCATGACCGGTGAAATAAAATGCCCTAGGATATACCTTTGCCTTGCATCTTCATTTCCACTGTCACCTCCAATGTGCCAATGCACCGCGTGCACGACACGGTCAACAAATGATATGATTCACTTCACATCATTACATGACCGTCTTGATCCATCGATCTTGACTTCACTTGCTCTTCTCCATTGCGTTGGTCCATCGGCGCCAAGTCTTGCCCAAGCTTCATCGTCGCACAGTCCTTCGCTTCGAAGCCTCAACTTGCCCTTCAGACTTGCAACCGGTCCTTCGAGACAAGCCTCATGTTGACCTTCACCATGCTTAGGTCACATGACTCCATGTCATGTTTCATATGCAATAAGCTCCTTCAACATGCAACCTTCTCGGTCCATAGATCTTGACCTTACTTGCTCTTTACCATTGAGTTGGTCCATCGACGCTAAGTCTTGCTCGAGCTTCACCATCACATGGTCCTTCGCCTCAAAGCCTTGACCTGCCCTTCACACATTCAACCGGTCCATTGAGCCAAGCCTTGTCTTGATCTTCACCTCTTGTTCATATACATATACTTGTGGACTAATCTTGTGTATCTCAACCATAAACACATTAGTCCACCTAAAGTTGTCACTCAATTACCAAAACCAAACACGGGACTTTCAGCTCTGTCTGGTCATCCATGGCGAGCAGCTGTGCGAGCAGGGGCGAGGAAGAGCGAGCTGGGAGGTGAGGGAGAGCGAGGGCGAGTGGGAGCAGAGGGAGCTCCGCAAGGCAGGTTTGTTGAACGCGCGACAACAAGCAGGATGGGCCGTGCGGCGACGTGTCTGTCTATGCGGGCGAGAGAGACGGAAAGGCAGGTCAGGTGAGGTCAACGAAGGGCCATCTAGCAGGTGGGGTAGGATAGTCACGTCAGCAAAACCATCCGCAAAAACCACTCATGGGTAAAACAGACGATATGCAATAGTTTAAAGTGCCAAACAAACGGTTTTATAGTTAATGGGATTATGTTCACCGATACTGATACTTCAGGGGGTATTTAGACTTTTCCATTTTCAGCCCATGGTACCGTAGGACCGTGGGCTTCTTTTTGCCATTTTAATTTTTGGTTGCTCGATCTTTAAGTATGTGAATTGGTCAACTGGAACCTAGTCGATTTAGATATTCCATATAAATTTGTTCTATGATCGCCACCGCAAGAAACACATCTAGTCGCATTAGGGTTTGCCTTTTTTTCTGTTGTCGTTGTAGTCTCTGCATTTTACATCGACAATTGGGAGAACAGGCACCCGAGATATCGTTTGCCCTTGTGATCCTGCACTAGGAAAGAACAAATTAGTTTATTAAGAAGCACCTTCATAGGACTGCTCGCAACCTCCACGAGGCTTGTTTCTTCCATCAAGCCCAGGCGGTGCCGTAACGTCGTCAGTCTAACATTGTCACTTCACCACGAGTCACGGTATTCTCATCTGCAAACAATAAGCACGTACAATGTGATCCGATATATTATCTCGATGCAGCTGTTAGTTTCCGCCATGCGTGTTGCTGCTTATGTTGTTAATTGATGTTCAGTTCAACCAGTATATATGTCCGAGTTTTACACGCTAGTATATCTATATGTTCAACGTGACTCTTAAATTTACCATAAGCGCTTATCTAATTATCCAACAGATTCTAGATACCAGGTCCCTCGCTTGTGTCATCACAAAAGACTTGACCTCATACTCATATATATGGATTGCCGGTACTAAATTTCCACTGCATCTCGAGGTGATGAACTCCGATTCCTTCCACGGTTCCACCAGAGATTTGGGTCGTCGTATGTGATCTTGCCATGTGAATGACGATTTGCAATTAGCACCTGGCACCTTGGGAATAATGTGAAAACAAGCGCGTCCACCATGTGAACTACTACAAGTTGGGTCAACTAGGATCTATCTTGATTACATACACGATCGATTCACTCATTGACTACGCTACGCTAACAGAGAAAAGGCTTTTGATTCATTTAGTTCTGGTTATTTTTAGATTTGGAATTAAAAACATATAATCTTAATTAATAGCTTTAATCGAGATCAAATCCTATCTAACGGTTTATTCAGTAACTTTTATGGATAGAGAATAAACTTTACTGTTTTTATGACTAAATTTAGAACTAAAAATAGACCTTTAAACTGAGACGGAAACAGAGACCGAGATTAACGGTCTCGGTCTCTGCGTTCACAGCACCAGATTATTTCTTTCCCCGAGGCCTTATCCTTTCGGGACCTTATCCTTTCACCTACCCGACCTCTCCTCGTCCTTAGATTTCTTTCCTCTACCTCTCTCTCCTCTCTCTCGCGGCAGATGGCGACGAGCACCTGCTGCGACGTCATCCCCACCGGAGCGCCGCCCGCCTGTGCCCTCCGCCGGCCGCGGAGCGCGGCCGCAGCGTGCCGCTACAACACCGTCGGGGCGCCGCGCGGCCCCTCAGCAGCGTCGGCCCGCTTCCGATCGTTTCGGCGGCGGCGCGGCTCCGCAGGAGGGGCGCCCTCGCCCTCGCGCGCTCCTGTAGCAGTGTCGGAACATAAACTCCGGGGTGCGACCCAAACCTGCTGCAGCAGCGGCCCGCATCCGGAGCGGACGGGTCAAGAGGTGGGGGCTACCGGCCGTGGCGTGCGAGCGGCCGGGCGCTGACGACAGTGCGAGGTGCGAGCGAACGAGGTTAGCACCTCCGCGAGGACTGGGGCCTCCGCGTCACCGTCAGAGCAGCTTGCCTAGATTAGTATTTACCTTTTTCCCTTGCTTTGCTGTTCTCTACTCCAGTGTGAAGATCGAGTTGTGCAGAAGCCAATTCCCAACCGTGAAGAACTTTGTGCGTGTGCTGATTTTGTTGGTCAAAAGCACTTGGATTGCTTCCGTGATTTATCTCAAGCAAATCAGCACCTGTGTTCCATGGATCAGAAGGCAGGCAGCAGTTTGATCTCTCTGTGTTTGATGTTCAGGGCAATGGTGTCCTCTTCCTGTCGCCCTTGCCTTTTTTTATTAATGAGCACTGCTACCTCCCAAGTTAATGTTTTTAAACCGCGGTAATTATATATTAAAATATATAAATATTTTATGTTAACTAATTAGTATCATTGATAGATTTTTAAGTTTAGTTTTTTAATAAATTTATTTAAACATGTAAATGTTATATGTATTTTGTATAAATTTAGTTAAAATTAAAAAAATTTAACTGATATGTTTTTTATAACGTCATCCGTTTTTTAGACGGAGAGATCTTTTTAGTCATCCGTTTTTTAGACGGAGAGATCTTTTTAGGACGAAGGAAGTAGGTTGTCAGTGAATCAGGCAGCAGTTTGATCTCTTTGTGTTTGATGTACAGGCTAGAACAATATTTTTATTTTTAATTCATAATTATAATATAATATATAATTTTATCGTTTCTTATATGGTATGTAATATGTGATCATGCTGGGACATAAAAAAACTGAATTAGAATAAAAACCATAACAGAAAAAAAAAAGAAAAGAAAACACCTTTAGTCCGTAGTTGAAACTGGGGCCTCGTTTAATTACCAAATTTGGTGGACAAAATTTACATAGTAAGTGTCTTATCATACCGTAGCAATTTTATTTTTATTTGATAATAATTATCTAAACATTGATTAATTAGGCTTAAAATGTTCGTCTTGTAAAGTATAATAAAACTGTGCAATTAGTTTTTTATTTTATTTATATTTAGTACTCTATATATATACCGGTATTTTGATATGACGAGGAATAAAAATTCTGCATAGTGAATTTTGAATACTAATTTTGATATCTAAACAAAGCATGGGATTTAGCCTTGAAATTAGGATTAAAGATCCACTGTTAATCCTGGTCATACCAACCGGGACAACAGAGGGGTTCTTGGGACTAGACACGTATCTGTGCTAGTCCCGGTTGTACCAACCGAGACAACAGAGGGGTTCTTTAACCGGGACTAGACCCATATCTGTACTAGTGCTAGGCTCTTTTTTTGGAAAAAAAACAAAGTAATTAACTTTGTTTTACCTGCGAACCTTTCCCTTTGGTGCTTTGACTATGCTATCGTGGTACTGAAGTCTAGTCTCGAGTATCCAAATCTACAATGTATATATACTCTAGCTACTCCCCCCATATCTGGTTGGTTGTATTGCATTGTACGTGTTCCTTCCGACCTCGTACACCCTGTTTTCATATCGGACGACTAATCACGATAGTCGTCCTTATCGTAAATTCATGCTCAATAAGGCCGTTCGATTCGATATGTTCGATTAGTTACCTTATCGTCCGACTAATTGCTACTAATCACGATTAGTCGTCCGAAAAGGCTTGCTGGATGATAAGTTAGACCAGAGGCAAGGGAGAAACCGGCCCACCTTGAGCCAGCCCATTAGGGTTTTGGAGTGACTCAGTGAGAGTGAGTCACATAGCTTCCGGGAGTGGCAGCCGACACACATTTTCAGCTCCCACTCCCCACATTTCCCTTCTCGCTCGGCTCTGCTCTCCATCGCAGCCGCCGGCTGCCGGCGCTCCGCCCACGTCTCCTCCGCCTGCGCTCTGCCTCTTGGACCTCCCTCACCGGCGTCCCCAGCTCCGTTCGCGTCTCCGCATCTCGCCGGCGTCCCCAGCTCCGTCTGCGCATCTCGTCGACGTCCGCATTTCAGTCCGCGCCTCTCGCCGGCGTCCGCAGGCCCCTTCGCGCGTCCGCCCCTGCTCGCGCCTCCACATCCGTCCGTGCCTGTCTCCTCCCCTGCCTGAAGCTCCGCCCGCCTCTGAGGCTACTCGACGTCTGGATGACGGACGGGGGAGGTCTCAACGAACAAGATGGGCAGCCAAGACTCTGCTCCTCTGAAGGTTAGTGTCTATGTCACTCTGCCTCTGCTACTCTGCTGATGTGAATCGACTGTTGCCTCGATGCCTCGATGTGAATCTGAAGGTTGTGTGGTTGTGCTGCTCTGTAGGCTCGACGCCATACAAATGTTGACCACCGATCAGGACCGACTAATCGACCCTGATCGACGACTAATCGTGATTAGTCGACTGATCGGTGGTCATACGACTAGCCCCGATAATATGATATGAAATCAGGGCTCGTACATACTAAATGCAGCGTGCAGGCAGTGCCCTCGTTGGCCGGGCACCTCGAGATCGAGGAGCACACTTCATATTCGAAGCAACCCAGAGAAACAAAAAAAAAACAAAAATAAATGGGAAAAATCTGCACCTTATCTTCCGAAATCGCCTTCACAATCTCGTGACAGGGCGAGTGCTATCTTATGATCCTCGCGCCCATTTTTCTATCCATCCCCGTTTGGCCATTCCCCACCGTACCCCTCGCCTGCCTTTTTCCCAAAGCCTAATAAAGCTAACGGTGTGTCGTCGACCCTCCACCAGGCACGAGCACGCAGCACCGCCGCGCCGGTGGGGCACCGGCCGGGCCCCTCTGCCACTGCCGCCGACCGGTACGTCGACGGTGAAGCGGGTCGTCCGGAGCAAAACAGCGGCGGCAAACAAAAGCCACCTCTCGACCGGCCCGGCGTGTGGGTGGCCACGTCCGCATTGCGCGCACGATAGTGATGGGCTGATGGCGCCTCTCGCCCGCCGTTCTCTCGTGCTCGTGCGTGGACGGACGGACCACATATCCCTGGGCGAGATCCACATATCCCGTTCCAGATTCGACCTCACCCTTTCCTAACCTGTCTGTTGTGGATGGATAGACTGCTTTCAATTCAGACCGGCATATCATCTCATCTCCGGCGTTATCTAATCTAATCTATCCTCATCGTCAGCACATGCATGGATCGCAATCTTTGTAACTGTGCAATTTAGTCGCTGTGTGATTCATGCGAAAAAGCGAACGGTACCATGTACTCTGCACGTCTGTAATGTTCAGCATGATCAGACGCCGATGAACATAGCCAGCCGCAAACGGAACAGTTCACAGTGCAGTGCATGTCTCTATTATGACATTATTACAAGGATTGGTTGGTGGCTTCGTGTCATTTTGGACGGCAAATGGCATGGCGGAACTGCCGTGGCCTTAATTTGTTTGCCATACGGTCACACACACATCGACCAACGACGGGATGGTCCAATTATTGGGCTTGGGGCACCGAGAGCTCAGCAGAGCCACACGACGCCTCGCCCAGTTGCCCTTGCTGCTTCCTCGGATTGGAACAAGAAACGAAACCCACTTGGAAGGAGACAGGGACCCATCAACCCCCAATCGGCTAGCTAATCCCAGTTGCATTGATTCTGACCGAAAATACCGTAAGTGACTGTGAAGTCTATTTAAATGGTCCGTTTGATTCCGAGACCGAAAATACTTTAAGTATAAGTGACCGTGAAATCTATTCAAATGATCCATCTTTTATTGAGATCTGTGTTGAGACTATAGACGGTAAAAAAAATATAAAAAATGTAACAATAAAATCTTGATATACAGGCCAACAAATCACACCACAAGTAAATAGACTACACGGTCTCTTATATCTACGACGATGCTTTTTACCATTGATTCCCCTCCCTTGATTTCATTTCACATACTGTACAGTACATACTACTGGTAGTACAATACAATGCAATGCAATTCAGAACGTACTAGCAGCACGTAGGAACGTGTACTGCTAACGGTACATAGAGTACAGTACAAACTAGTATCGACTATACTAGTCCATCGGATTTCAGTGCGCAACAGCTCAGTACCAACGAAACGAACCAGCCAAAACTTAAGCGTGCGTTTTCACAAACAACATTTTCCTTGTGCACCATCATCACCACTGCTACTGCTGCTGCTGCTAGGAGTATATGGTTTGACACTATAACACCAAACTAGAGAAAACCGGCACGCCATCGATCGGATCCAGCAGAACAACACGTACAAAATTAGCATGACAAAGACGACGACAACACCACCACCAGCAAAACCGAATGAAACTGGCACTGGCTGAGGCAGCCTGACGAGGTGATACTAATGCAAGTAGCAGTAGCTCGGCGCCCCCGAAGTCACAGGACTTTGATGGCCCCTGCCGGGCCACCGCAGCCGCACCGAGCCGGGGGCGCGATGCTGAGCTCCAGGCTGCGGACGGCGATGCTGAGGTCCAGGCTGGTGGCGGAGGAGGCTGTTTCCAGGCCGGAGGCCATGGAGAACGATGTCTCCAAGTGAACACTTGGATCCTTCTTGAAGTAGCAGTAATCAGTTAGCTGACGATTAACCTGCAGGAAGAATAGAATCAGTTGTTGTTCACTTGTCAGTTTTGCACAGATCCTTGGTCCTTATTACCAGTGTAATAAAGGGGATGTTAATATTATTACCTGCATGCCTAAAATCTGCCCGAAGTGGTCTCTATAGGGCACATCGCCGCGGTCGGTATGGATTATCTCCTGCGTAGGAGCCGGCTTGGTAACAATGCTTCGCTGAGGGCTTGGCACCTGAACGAAATTTTAAGAGGATTGTTTAGCGTTATCGGCTCCAAGATCTATCTGACAGCCACTGAAATCGTTACTGTATCAGATCAGAGTGCTCTGCTCACCTGATCGTCGTTGTAGCTGTAGTCAGCGATGCCGACGTCGAAGAGGCTGGCCCGGCGCTTCTTCTTGCCGGGGTTGGTCTGCCGGAGGAAGTACTTCTGGGCGTGGCTGGCCACCTGCGTCGCTGTCCTGGTGGTGACGAAGCCCTTGGAGATGCCTCTCCAGTCCCCCTTGCCCAGGTTCCTTAGGCCGTCCAGGAATTTCCTGTGCTCCTCCTCGGTCCATGGAATTCCTGCACCGATTTCACCGACCAAACAATCAGGAATTCAGGATACATACCGGATCAATTCACAGTAACTATTTGTATTTCTGGATTGGAAGAGCTGGCGTTGACTCGCACGTAGATACAGTACGGTTTGTGTGTGTTGTAAGGCCTGAATGAATGTTTACTGGTTGATTTCTGAATCCAATTAAGGACAAGATTTTTTGTTTAAATCCATCCATTCTGGGATTATGTTCCTCGACAAGAAGAGGAGTAAAGAAAGCGATCGATCGATCGAATCCGTGGGAAACCCAGAGAAGGCGGAACAAAAAAAAAAAGCTCACCTTTCTTCCTCTCCTGGGCCTTGCGGCGGCGGCGCTTCTGCTGGCCGGACGCCAGCTCCGCGTCGTCGGAGGCGTACCCCTTGCCGTCTCCGCCCTCCCCCGGCGGCAGCAGCGGCTGGTGGAGGATGAGGTTGGGCATAGAGGAGCTCTTCTTGAGGTCCATCGGCAACTCCTCCGCCGGTTCCCCGACGTGGACATCCACGCCGAACAGCCTGAGGACCACCGGCGCCGCCATCGTCGTCAACCTCCCCTGCTCCTCCACCATTTCCTTCTCCCTCCCCTGCTCTGCCTTGTCGCTGCTGACGGTGCGTGCCTGCTTTGGATGTGGTGCTTTGGAGGCTACTGCAGCAGACCGCACTGCAGGCCAAAAGCAGGAACTGAGTACCTGCTGCCCCCCACGGGGGATTTGCTCCATCGGGCTCGCTTCTATTTATACACCACGGTCATTTGCTTCTTTCTTGATTAAACCGTTACGTTTTGAAAGGTTTTAAGATTTTTATGCGTTTTTCAGCGAGGTCGATTGGTTTCAGAGCAAAAATATGGTTGACCGATGTGACCAAGGGAAGATTTCGCGGAAACGAATGGATATGGTATGATGGTTGGCTCAGCTCCAGCTAGTACATCGGTAACATAATAATATAAGCCGTTTCAAAAAAAAAACATAATAATATAAGGGATCAGTGACTTCAGTAATGATGCCAAAAATTAATTTCGTCGTGTCGTTCTTCTTTTTGCGGTGGCCGAAATTGCCAACAAAATATGAGCTAAGCGCGTCTGAGTACGTACTTTTTCATATCATATTCGTTCGTAATACCTATCGTCGTGCAAGCATATTTGCATTCCACGTCATCATAAGCATGTCGATGTACGCGTGACTAGACTACTACCACATAGGATACTATAACAATGTAAAAGTATACTTAATGCAGTACTAAAACTATCCACACTCATGAAACTTTATATTCACACTCTATCCATCCTATTCATTCTTTTTAGCATACTCTATCATAATTCTTTCGCACTCATCATTCTTTACAGCCACTATGGGACCTGCTTGTCAGTTTTTTAATAATATCTCCCCTCTCTCCCACTCCCTTCCTCGTTTCCACCACCCACAGGACCAGCGCGAAAGCACCCGGCCTCCGTCCCTCCTAGTGTCGGCAACGGCACGGCCATGGCGCGTGGAGGTGCTCGGCCGTGGCCCTGCCATAGCGAGGAGGGAGGGAGGCCCTGCCATGGCGAGGCGGGCGAAGGACGAGCACGGGGCGACCTCCAACATCGGGCGTGGGAGCTCGGCGACGGCGCTTCCCCATCAACAGCGCCGGCTCGCCTCTATCCCTCTCGGCGCCGGCGGCCCATTCAGCTCGCCCCGACCACGCCGGCACCCGCGCGTGCCCGAGCCGCTCCCAGGCCGGTGAGCAGAGCATAGCAGCGCCGCGCGCCGGGGAGCAGGGCTGCTGCCCGTGGCGGCAGGTCGGAGCAGGTCGCCGGAGGGGCGCAGGGGGCTCGTCGGTGGAGCTCGGCGCGAGCGGCGGGCGGTGGCGCCACCTTTGGCTTCGACGAGCACCCGACTCCTCTTCCGCTCCCGATCTCTCCACTTGGCTTGGCCGGGTGCGGTAGAGGCACGCAAGCGTCGCCGGCCGCGGCGGTCCGCCGCGGGTGCGGCCTCCCTCCTCGCTTGGTCCGATGTCGACGGGCTTGGCCTGGGCAGCGGCGGCGGACGGGCGCGAGCGCCCGCTTCCCCCTCTTCCTTCCTTCTCGTGCGCCGAGGCGGGACCCAGCTGTCCTTTAGCGTGGGCTCCGTACGACGCGCTATTTGGCGCACGCCGTGGCCAAAGTCCGGTTTACAGCGCCGGGTAGCGCAACCGGTGCGGCCTTTTTGTTGCTATATGTGGTTTACCGCACCACTTTACGACAACCGGTGCGGGTAGTCTAAGCAGCTCATCTATGTATGTATTCTTGGTAAGTCCATACCGACAGGGATGAGATGTGGAAAAAGTTGGAAGTTCACTAGGGCCATGTTTAGATCCCTCCAAAAGTTACAATTTTTTCACTCTCTCTCCATCACATCAATATTTAGCTGCTTGCATGGAGCATTAAATGTAGGAAAAAAAATAACTAATTACACAGTTTAGTTGAAAATTACGAGATGAATCTTTTGAGCCTAGTTGATCCATGATCGGACAATATTTATTAAATAAGACGAAAGTAGTACTATTCATCTGGTTCATTTTTTTTCACGATCTAAACAAGGCCTAGATATTTTTAGGTCTCCTCTCAGCTACCTAGAACCTGCTACCGCTGATGGAGAGGTGTACTAGTTTAGGCGTGCAGAAGCTCATTGTCCAGCTAGCACTGAGATTTTGCAGGATCATTTGTTGATCAGGATGCAATTACGTGCAAGTTTCCACTCGGTTGCAGTGTAGCACTGATGCACTCAGTTGGAGCTGATTCATCACGCCAGTCGTATCAACATCATATCCTGACCAGTAATTTCCTCTCACCGGCCTGTTGTACGTACGCGACGAGCGCGACACGCACGCACCATGCATCTCTGCAGCTCGATCAGCTCCATCCTTCTCAGTAAGTTCCAAATTGGCCGTTCCCAATCCGATCTACGGAATCTGCCAAGAAAACGCGGTGATTGATCCACTCTGGTTCACAGTCACTTAGTCAGTAGTAAGAAAGTCGTCACTACTAGCTAGTGCCGAGCTAGGCGAGAACGAGAAGCAAGCAGATGGTGGCCTTTTGACCGGGCCGGAGCTGGCACGTAGATAGATGGGTGCCGGCCGGCCGGCAGCCGGCTCGTGGCAATTTCACCCACGCGTAGCGTAGCTAGGGCTTTGTTTACTTCTCTCTAAAAATTATAATTTTTTCACTCTCTCTCCATCACATCAATATTTAGCTGCTTGTATGGAGCATTAAATATAAGTAAAAAAATAACTAATTATATAGTTTAGTTGAAAATCACGAGATGAATCTTTTGAACCTAGTTGGTCCACGATCGGATAATATTTGTTAAATAAGACTAAAATAGTATTATTCATCGAGTTTATTTTTTTCCACGATCTAAACAAGCCGTAGATGGATATATGCCGTCGAAATTTCGCCCGCCCGGCGCCCGCACGCACATGACACACAGGACAACGCGCTGCTTCTCGACCTCTCGATGGGTCGGTCGCGCGTTCGTTTCGATCGTTTGCGAATCCGGCCGGCCGACCGGGCACTGACTCATCTGACAGCCGGCAGTCACCACGCGCACCGTGCGTCGTGCGTGAGACGACGCATCAGGCCAGTGCGCGTCCTCACGTCCGCGAGCTTGCATTGGAGATTGGAGATCTAGCGTCTCGCGTGGCACGCGGTTTCACCGGCCAAAAAGCTAAAACATAGCTGCCGCCATTTTTGTACTAAAATATTTTTGTACTAAAATACCTTATCATCTACTAGGAGTAGCTGGCACCCCCCTGGAATGAGCCAGTCCAGCCGGTAATCGTCTAGCCGATGGCATTGGAAGCATCTCCAGCGATCGGCTCGACATGGATCATCGAGTCCCTCGTGCGTATGCGTTTGCGTACGGCCCCTCCGATGTCCGATCCATCCAGCCATCCTCCTCCTTCCTGGTCGACGACGACGACCGGGACCACATCATCAGGTACCTGGGCTGATGCACGCGCCTGCGGCATCGGAGGCCTCAAAGTGGAAGGGGTCGGGATCCAGACGCCGACTGGCCGGCCGTCGGCCTTGGCACCCAGCGAGGAACGGCCTTGGCACCCAGTATATTACTGGGCTGCGGGTCTAGTTTCCGCCTCCGGCGACGTCGGCCTTGGCACCCAGCGAGGAACGGCCTTGGCACCCAGTATATTACTGGGCAGCGGGTCTAGTTTCCGCCTCCGGCGACGTCCTTGTCCCCGTCTCCCACTAATGTAGAATCCGATAAGTACATAGACTAGGTTGTTCGTTCGTGTCTGGACGGCTGCTGATCCCTTCGAGACGCCACGTCCCTGTTACCGGCTTGTATACTGCTAACTATTACCCTGTCGCAAGCGAAGCAAAATCTCACCTCTCTGTGTTCTAGATATGTACAGCAACTTACTAATAATTACGTCGCAAAAAAAACTTACTAATAATTAAGGGCGTACCAAGATTAGCAGTGGGGTTGTTGTTATCTGTTTACTTATCTAACCAGCCTGTTGATGAGCTGGTTTACCATACTTGACTGGAAAGAGTAAAGAACTGCTCTGCTCGATCGATTCGTTCACCCGGTGCACGCAGAACCGTCGCCGGAGTCCCGACCGCCGCAGACGCACGCCGGGAAAGCGGGGCCCGCCGCCGCCCGTCGCCACCAAATCCGAGGCGGGGCCTGCCGGATCCGGCCCCAAGGGGCCTGGATCCGCGGCCCTAGCCCGTAGTCGGCCAGCCAGCCACCATGGATGGAGGGTCCGCGGACGCGCGCCGAAGAAGTGGGGCCCGCCGCCGGCCGGCGAGCGCCTCTCGCCACCACCAGATCCGGACCGGGGCTAGCCGGATCCGGCCTCAGGGTGCCCAGATTCGCCGCCGTGGCCTGCCGCCGGCTAGCCAAGCACCATGGACGGGAGGTGGAAGGTAGAACGGGGCGGAGGCAGGAAGTGGGAGGTGGAGGAGGAGGTTGGCCGCGACAACGCCCGGTTTTTGGGGGCCGCGCTGGCCGCTGTCGCCGCGAGCAGAGGGCGACGGCGTCCGAGGAGGAGGAGCTAGGGCGGCGCGTGTAACACCTCTGGTGTTATATTAACTAAAACCCTGCCATGTCATCATATGCACTGCAAAGCATTCATGTTTAGGTCAACCTTGATATGCATCAACTAAAATAAGCTTATATTTCATAGGTGGATTGTGCTTCTGAAATGTTTTGTCACATGAAATAATAAAACCCTACTTTCGAATGTCATCCCAAATTACTTGGTTTATATTCTATGTACTTGGTTTATATTCTATGTACTTGAGGTATAAACCGTGTTTACACTAGTGTCAAGCATAGTGTATAATCTAAGTCCAACCCTTAAAAATGATTTCCACAATTGAAGTTGAATTTGGATTTCAAAGCTTATTCCCAAGTCTTGCAATTCAAATTTAAATTCAAATTAGAAAGCTATAAAATATTTTTCAAAAGTCAACTTGGTCAACCAAGGGTGTCTTTGGGTCATTGACCTAAAAATGTCCTTGGATAATGTTTGTGATCACTAATGACCAACCAATTAATTTAAAAACCAAATCGAGTTTGAATTCGGTTTCAAAAACCCTTTATTTCA
>CM041628.1:65890686-65905316 GCA_023333625.1 Bothriochloa decipiens
TGCCCGTGGTGAGCTCCTGCATCTGCCTGTACCCTCAATTTCTTCTCTATCAGGTTGAGGCTGCCGGTCACCGTAGCTCGCCGCCGGCAAGACCTTGCCGCTCCGCCGCGCGCGTAGCCGTTGCGGCTGGGGTTCAAGTTTGGTCTCATTTTATTGCTGTTTGTGTTCGCGAAGGTGCGTAGCGCATGTAGATATCCTTGCCGTCACCGGAGACACTCCGGTGATGCCTTTTCGCCGCACTGCCGCGCCGCCGTGCCGCCATGGCCGCCGGCTAGTGCGCTGCCGTCGCCCCGCCACTCCATTAACTAGCCCAAGTTGTTCACCGTGTCGAGCTGAGCACGTAGGACCAAACCTCGTCACCGGAGACCAATCGCCGGTCAAAACCCGGCCGCCGCTGGTAAACGTCGGGAGAAATTTCCTTTTTCCTTTTTCTTTTTCTAGAAAATGATTTAAATGCTATTTTATTTAGAAAATTATAGTAATTCATGTATAGCTCCAAAAATGCTAAAAATTTTTGTGTATGTTCTTTATGATGTCCTCTACATAGAAAAAATATGAAATGCCAAATTTGAGTACTTTTTGCATAAGTTAAAATTAGCCCTTTTAATTAAAAATGCACCTTCAATGATTTTTAATAAATAAAATAATTGGCTTTTATTTCTAAAAATTGTTTTGCCATCTAATTAGACCAAGAGCTTTTTAAAATAAAATTTTGAGCTCAATTAGACAACTTTAATTTTTTATGCCTTTATTTTATGCTTTTAAATAATTAATTAATCTCTTTAAATATGTTTAATCATTATAGGATTTGTTTGACTTTGGGATTGATTGATGACCTTAGGTCATTAACCCTAATAACATTTGGCACTTTAATTAATTATTTGCGCTTACCTTAATCATACCATTAGGGTTTAATCGATGTTATTTCATGTGCTTAAATAATGTCATTAAAGATATAGTTAACCCTAACGGACTTAGTGAGTAAGTTTTGTTGGCTTGCAACTTTATCGTGAAGGAAAGTTGTACTCAAGCCTTTAAACTGGTCATACATCCACCGAGCATCATGTTTACTATTCCATCATGTTGAAGCATATGCTTTTATCGTATAGTTTCCGTTAACGGAGAGTTCAACGTTGTCGCCCCAGATCTGAAGGAAGAATAGACTCAGGAGATTAGAGTTGATCCAGAGCCCGAGACCGTCTACCTCGAATACGAAGGCAAGCCTCGGATGCATTTAAACCCTTCCTTAATTTTATAAAAGTTTTATCGCTTCCTTATGAAATGTTGCATTAAGTAATAGGAGTTGAGTGAAAACCCACCAATTGCATTACCTGTCTTACTTCCATATTCCTTGTTACCTGTTTTCAAAGATGCATAGTAATGCTTAGCCCTGCTTAATTAGTTAGGTTTTAAAAGGGTAAAAGAATGAAAAGAATGAGGTTAGTCTAAGTGTTGGAATCATGATGATAGTTAATAAATCGAGTCCGGACGCGTAACTTGTATTGGAAAAGGAGTCCCTCTGTAGTGTTTTCGTCTGTTGATGCCCTAGGCCCCGTGTCGGTGGTGATCTGGTGATATTGAGAAATTAGAAATTCCACATGCATGAAGTGGTATACAGTGGGCCAGAGTCCCCACGTATGTCATGGAGTGATATATAGTGGGCCAGAGTCCCCATATATGTCATAGTGTGTTATACTGTGGGTTTAAGTTCCCACGTATATCAGTACACTTGGTCGAAATGCTCATGTGTATCATGTGGTGATATATGGCTGTGGTTGTTATCCTGGTATATCTGTGATCTGGTATGCATCGGAGTTAAATTCTCCGGTATCCCAGTGATCTAGGTCCAGCTGGGTATGAAAATGGATTCGAATCACCGTTGCTTCTCGGAGAAGAAGACTCGATCGTTGTTTTTCATCGGAGTAACAACTTGAATGAAGATAAGGTATCAAAATAAGGTTGGTTGGTAATTCGGATCTAGAGCAAGACAACTTTACTATCTATAATTGCTTTTCCCAAAAATTCTTATCTCTTGCAAGCCTTACCTTGTCCCTCTAGCCTGCATTTCCTGAGTCTTCACCCCTTTTCTTTCGTCAAGTCAGTCTTGTTGAGTACTTTTGTACTCAAGGTTTTTTGAACCCTTGTTGCAGGTGAGTCCCATGAGCAGGAGTGCTACGCATCCTGTTGCATGACCGTCGTCGAGGAAAGTGACGACGAATAGGATGTCTCGCTCTTAGGCAGAGCATATAATCAAGGTTTTTGTAATAAGTTATATTGTTAGTCCACTGCTACTATGGTTTGTATTAATCCAACTTATGGTTTGTAAGTTTAAACTGAACGGTTTGTAAACTTATGTTATTATAATCCTTCCGCTATTTTACTCCGATGTATATTATTTGTATAAAACTGTTGTAATACTGCAATGTCTCTTTGTAATGATTGATCCTGCTCGGAGAATCGTGGATTATTCGGGATTTACCCGACAGACCTTTTAAGTCTTGTGGAACATATTCCTGGTTATTTGGAGTCTGTTTAGACAATAATCATGTGTGTGGGTCATATGATTTAGAAGGTTCTGCCACAGCGCGCTTGGCCGACGCCGGGGAGCCCCCCGAGTCGCCCCCCGAGAGGTGCGGTCGGGGGTCAATTTCAGATCCTTGATCTCTTATCACAAACTAATATGTTGTCACAGCCAAATCAACCCCTAAGGGGCTTTCCTATATGGATTCATTCCCCAGAGCAAGAGCTGATTCCATGAAAGTCATTTGCTTCTTAATGGAAAGCAATTCACTTCTGTGGAAGTTAATTTTTAATGTCGGAATAAGGCGAAGACACACAAAAGAATTTTTCACATTATTTTTTTGCCTATTCCATGTCATTGTTCCACGAAAAGGATTGTATCGTTGTTAGCCTACTTTAAGATTGAGAGGCCATCATCTACTAGATGTGAAATTAGTCCTTGAGTTTGGCCATCCTCTCTAGCTCTAGCCTCTAGCATTGAATATAGCCAACATATGTACCAGTAAATTAAAAAATGCGGTGGATGCTGCCTGCTGACACCTATTATATATGGATCGGTTTCATGACGGTCCTCTTGCTCAATCCTAGCTTTGGCCATTCGAAGATGGACCTGATGCTTATTGGATTACTTCAATGACATATGGTCTCTAAGCCTCTCCATGCGCCTCTTAAGTTATTCGTCTCGGCCATATTGTGAAAAAAAAGACCTAAGTAACATCCTAAATTAGTAAAGCTAGTGTATCTAGCTTACCCATCTTGCCATTATAAAAAATAAAATAAGCTAGCTCTACTCTTGTTTTTACAATTAGTGAAATTTATACTGCTTAAAAATAAAGAGAGCCCTACATTTTGTTAGATCTGACATTTTAAAAATAGGGGGAACCAAGTGAAAAGAACTTACGTTGTGGGCTGAAACAAAAAAAGTGGACTCGGACCGGCTCCTTATTAATGTTTCATATACTCCCTCCATCCTGAATTAAAGTGTTTTCTGGCTTTTGGTTGGTGTCCTTAGATATAATGCATTTAGGAAATATGACCATATTTTTTCTTAATAAAACTAGTGCGTGATTGACCAATTGATGTTTCCTTCTTATTTTGTACGAGGAAACTTAGACTGCTTCCTTTAATCGTACGAAATCAGATCAGATTAAATTATATTAGGAAGGAAGAGAGGGTTACATACGTCTATTGCCATCTCACTTTAATCCCGGACGAAGGAAGTAGTTTTTAAGCAAGGAACCATCGGTTCCTCTAAAGCACAATAACAAAGCTCTTTAAATCAAATGTATTTTTTATTATATTAGAATAATATACAAAGAAACTCTTAAATTTGCAATTAAGGCCTTGTTTAGATCGTGAAAAAAAATAAACCGATGAATAGTATCATTTTCGTCTTATTTGACAAATATTATCCGATCGTGGACCAACTAGGCTCAAAAGATTCATCTTGTGATTTTCAACTAAACTGTGTAATTAATTATTTTTTATCTATATTTAATACTTTATACAAGCAGCTAAATATTGATATAATGAAAAGAGAGTAAAAAATTTTAACTCTTAGAGTGAACTAAACGGGGCCTAAGTGTCCAGAAGCGCCCGGGCGCATCGCGCGTGTGTGGTGGTGCCGCCCCCCCCAACCCCCCCCCCCCCCCACCCACCGGGGCGCGTGTGTGGTGCCGCCCCGCCAAACCACCCCCGAGACGGGCGCTGGAAACGAGCGCGTCCGTGTGTATTGAATCACGTCTCGGCTCTGCACTCCGTTTCCATCGCGACCGCCCCTGACTGTGCCCGGTTCGGCTTCGCATTCCTCCGGCTCCGCAGTCGCCGGAGCACGGCACGGCCTACGCCCACGGTGTCCGGCCGTCCGGGGAGATCGCCAACGACGACTAGGCGGATCGGCAAGACGCGTCTGCTGCGGCGTCCGGATGCGCAGACGGGTAGCGAGAGGAAAGGGAGATGGAAGTGACAGCGGCAGAGCCCCAGAGGTGGCGGCGGAGGATCTGAGCCTCTGCCTGGGTGTCCTCTCGGCGACCTGAAAGCCTGCCTGGGCGCCCTCGCCGTCCACTGCGATAGATTCCTTGGATTTGTGCTGCCTGGGCGTCTGCTGTGCTGCTGGTGTGTTGAAGTAGCATGACTGAAACGTGTGGCCGTGGAAGTAGCATGAAGCAAACCCTGAAGGAAGTGGTTTAGCACTAGCTTATGTATAGGAAGGTTATATCAAGTATCGAATGTCTGTAATGCCTGTCGCCATCTAGACATCTGAAACGGCCATGGCTTGAAAGCTTTTGCCACTTGACAGTAAATGAGCATATTCATCTCTTGTTTCAACATCATTATTTCCCACATCTTCACCTACAATGAAATATATATGATAATTCATGTTTTTTTCAACATCATTTAATTTTGCTCTTTTGCTGTTAGGAACACCCTTTTGCTTTGAATAGTAGTCTTACAGAATTTGCTCTGAATAGAACATGTTCAGACAGTTTACATTTACATAGTTCTTGAATCAATTGACAGATGTACACTTAAGGCTTTCAGTTCACATTTACATCCAGCATGTACACATACAGTTCTTCTCAGAATCCATAGTTCTTGAAAAATTGATACATGTCAAGCTGCAGCACGTACATCCTATTTCTTGCAAATCCATCTCGTTGTACCAAAACTGCATGCAATTTGACAATTAGTACATGAATCAACATGGTTGCCGGCAGATACAAATCAATACAGGAATCAGGGATGCCTCCAAGCTGGATGAAACGTACGTGAACCCTTCCGGCACAGACGGATTTGGTAGCAGATGGTCGCGCCGGACGGTGAGGGCGCCCAGCCAGAGGCTCAGCTCGTCGGCGACAGCAGCGTCGACGGTGACCTATGTCGACGGCAGTGGCGACCATCTGCCAATAGATCGGCGCAAGTAGAGTAGGGAGCTCGGGCAAAAGGCTCCGGCGACGGCGAAGGCGACGTATGTAGTAAAGGCCGCACCGTGCTCCTCCTTGGGTACTGGCGGCGGCGGAGTCAGAAGCAAAAGCAGCGCGGACTGCGGCTAATGGCGGCGGCGGACTCTGGGGGAGACGAGAAGATGACTTTGAACCAGGTCTGAGCCGATCAAAAGTGGAGCTGAGCCAGGATTCCTGCGATGCTGAGCCGACGGCAACATGGATGTGCTCGATTCCAGCGACTGCCCGATGCAGGGCGCGTCCACGCGTCGTTGATCCGGCTAGGGAGCGCACGCTGGGCGAATGCGCCCGTCGCCCACTCTATTTTTTTTTTCCAAATTACACATATGCTATTGCTGAGCACGTAGAAAACAAAATAATAGCCTTAATTTTCTTCTAAATTGTACATTTCTATTATTATTAAGGTACCATAAAAGCTAACTCAAAATGCATGGATGGTATATGCCACCATGCAAACAACATATATGAATTTACGGAGGAGTGACATACCATCTTTTAAGATTAAGTCACAGAAATGTTATAGTATTTGTAAAAAAAATAGATTCCTGTTAAACAAATTCCTTTTTTAGTAAACATTGTAGTATAATTTGATCATTTAGTTGTATTCACCGTGAAATATTCTTTTAGGAAATAAATATAGGATTACACCCATATTTTATTATGGATTAGGAGATCACGACTGTGAGAGGACATAACACCATACCCTATGCAAACTAATAAGTTGTGTAAAGTATGCAAACTTCAATTAAAACCATAACTTTTTAATCTGATGGCTAGAGGTAAAGATGAGTTAATTTAACGCTTAAACCCCCATTCATCCCATCTAATCCAATTTTTTTTTGCAAAACACCCCCGAACCCCGGTACGCCGTTTCGCTTCCGTCGTCTTCCGGCCATCGCAATCTCAGGATCGCGCGAGGCCCGCTGCCGCCCCGTCGTTGACCCGACGGCCCTCCTCGCGAACTGGGACGCCGGGCGCAGGATCTCGTCGGGATCTCGTCGCTGGCCCGACCACAGCACAACACTTCGATCGATCGACCGGCCGGCAGCTTGCCGTAATGTCGTCGCCGCCAGCACGGAGGAAGTGCAGTAGCATGGGGCTCTTGCACCATGGGCACTTGGGCTGCTGCTCCTCCCCGGACAGCATCACATACATGAGGCACTGCGAGCACCCCACCACCACCATCGGCTTCGTCGGCGCCACCACCACCCCATAACGTGAGCGCCTCTCACCTACATCTCTTGGGCACGGGCTTTTAGTTCTTGTAGTTGGATGGCAATGCGGCAGCGACAGCCTAGTGTGCCAAACATAGAAATCAATCGGCGAAGCAAACCCGTACCTGATGGCGTGCTGAGATGATAAATGAACTCATCAATGCAGTCCTCAGCATCATAGGCAATCTCCCTCGCTTGCTTCATCCAGAATCTTACTCGATCATCAAGGCCCTCTGACACGGTGAGAGTGCGTAGGAAGGCACTCATGCTCTCAAGCTCATCCTTGGTGTATTGCATATCGCCATGGACACCCTGGACCAGCCAACCTTCCTGGGAGAGCATGAGTGCCGGGGAGATTGAGATTGCTTTCTGGGGAGGAGCAGCAGCAAGTGCCCACGGTGCAAGAGCCCCGTGTTGCTGCACTTCCTCTGCGCCGGCGGCGACGACATCAACGGCAAGCTGCTGGCCTATCGGCAGTAACATGCAGATGCATGCGCTAACTATTAGCTAGCTAGCTAGCTACGTCGATCAATCGAAGTGTTGTGCTATGTTGTGTGTTGTGGTCAGGCCAGCGACGAGATCCTGCACCCGGCGTCCTAGTTCGCGAGGAGGGCCGTCGGGTTAACGATGGGGCGGCGTCGGGCCTCGCGCGATCGCGATGGCCTGGAGACTACGGAAGCGAGACGGCGTACCAGGGTCCTAGGGTGTTTTGCAAAAAAAATGGATAAGATGGAATGAGTAGGGGGCTTAAGTGTTAAATAACCCACCTTTACCTCTAGCTATCAGATTAAAAAGATGTGGTCTTGATTAAAGTTTGCATAGTTTACCCAACTTATTGGTTTGTATAACATACGCTCCCATAATATATATTATTAAATAAAATCTAAAGAGGGAGAGAGAGGGTACGGCCTAGAGTTACACGTGCAACAAGTATTTGTGTTTTAACTTAACATGTGAAGGGGAAAACTTCTATTACAGATTGTAATAGGTAAAACTGAAATTCATGATAGATGGGCTGCGATAACAACTGACATAGCTGAAGCCAAGGTTCCAACTAAACATTTTCTGAATAAAAGAGAAAATCCAATGCAAAGAGAGGTAAAACTGCTACAAATGTTATGGTGGAAACACATGTAAAGCGATGAGAACTCTATCGTAGTCAAATAAAGATATATTATAGCCCCCTGTTTCTGAATATATATTATGCTTATAAGACAGTAATTAGTATAAAGATACATTAAAAGAAATCAATTGAAAAATAGTGAATTACAAAAATGTCGTGTCAGAAAAATGAACAATCAAAGAGACAACACATACGCTGATACGCTGTCTAATGAACCACAGGATATTAGGTTTTAACGTCAAGATTTCAAAATTAGGGTGAAATCCATGTTATGTAGCTTAACCAAATACTGTTTATATTGCACGGTTTCCAAAAATTCCACACGGCTAAAACAGCTGTGGGATAATGATACGAAATTAGACCCACGTCATCTTCTCTGTTCTTATAATTTACAAATTACAGTACACATTATATAATTAAAATGAATGAAACTCCCGCTAGAAATAGTCTAGTAAAACAAACTCTCAAAAAGTTTCCCTAAGGTTTATACCCTAGGAAAAGGCTGAAAAACGGTAGAAAAAACGTTTCCCTAGAGTTCTTCTTAGGAAAAGTCCCCTAGGGAGGAATTTGACGGAAAAGAATAGCGTTCCCTACGATTCTATTAAAAACCGTAGAAAAACATTCTTTCCCTAGGGGTTGTATCCCCTAGGGAAACTTCTTCCTCAGGAAAGCTACAACAACTTCCTTAAGTCTTTCCCAACGAATCAGAACTCTAGGGAAACAATATCTTCAACACAAATTTATTTTGAATCAAAATACAGATTTATATTTGAATCCAAATATATCATATGAACACATAATAAATCACTCATTTCATCCAATTCATAACCACAAATCCATACACTGAGAGATAATATCATAATACAACCATGTCATCCATCCATTTGGTTTGACAACAGTCTAAAGAACAGATTTCCATGGAATATTCCACATGGTTTGATAACAATCTAAAGAACAGATGGCCATGAAATACTCAACTTGTAGTCTCATTCACTCCAGCATTTGTCCCATTCGGATGGCCACGAAATACTCCCAAAGCGATCCTACTTATTGTTTCCTCTCCAACAGAGATGAGCCAAAGGTGCCAGGCTACCAGCCTGTGAGATTAAGTAGGTCTAAAGTTAGAAAAATGTTAAATTAAATGCATACAAGGGCTATGTCTAATACACAAGGCAACAAGACAAATTGGACTAACAGCCACACACAGCTGCAGCAAACACTGAAACTATCAGCCGAACATGTTCAGATCATGCAGCTGCAGCAAACACTAAGTCTCTACAATAAGTTAGGCAACATCAAAGCCTAAGTCGTCCATGATCTCTTGAGAAGATCAAAATAATGCTATAATCTGGAAACATGAATATTTTTCTTCCATTATCGTCAAAGTGACCTCTACATCGACTGGGCAACATTTGTAGAGAGACTGAGAGTAATCTGAATACACACATGGCTGAAACCAATTTAATGAGTGGCATAGCAATGTAGGTGAAGACACATGCCTGAATACACACATCACTGAAACCAATTTAAAGAGTGGCATAGGGATATAGGTGAAGGCACAATACACACATGGCTGAAATCCAGACTAATACAGAGCATGAGTAAAATGATATTGAGCAACTAAGCAAACATAATGGAGTTACTTTTACCTAATTGTAACATGGTCCTTTGCCCAGACTATTGGCTTTCATATAAGCTAATCATGAAGACCTATTGCCTCGAATTAACTATTTCTCACATAGACTGAACAATAAAAAGCTGAGCACAATATTATGAAGTTTGAACTTTGAAGCTACAGAACTGCAGTACTTAATTTGTAGAATTACATACCTGTTAATCTGTCAACTAATGGGACATGGAATTGGGTCATAAAATCCCGTGGCTGGGATCCTCAAAACTGTGAAGCTATAACATAGCAGGAGAGATCAATTTTGTTAAAATAAAATGGCAAAAGAGATCAATTTGTTAAAGGAGAACAATCATCAGTTAATTTGCTATCATTCTTGTCCAACTCATTCTGAAAAAAGTAGATGTCTAAAGCCCCTACAGCTACAGTAAGGACATGAGAAGGCAAAATCAGCATGTTATATTCAATCAAAACAGAATTATGGCCTAGCACTTCAAACTCACAATCGAGCAGATCTACAAGGACAAGGTCCAAACAAATCTACTGAATTCAATAATAAATTCTACAACCAACGCATACTACATATGGAATTTACCAATGAAGCATAGACAACAGCTACAGGTGGGGAGGCATGACATTGGGGAAAACTTGCTTGAACTCTCAGCAGTAGCCGCATTGCCTGAAATATCGAGAGCAACAAGTTGCGTAGACACCTTGCTTGACCTCGCCCTGGAGCATCAGATGTTCATAGCCGCCATTTGTTGAACCTGCCACAAATCCACGACTAGATCTGAGAGGGGAGCGAAGGAAGCACGCGAATCGGAGAGGGGAACCAGAAAGCAGCAGTCGGATCTTGGAGGGAAGGAGGCGGTTGGTGGAGTGCGGGAGGGGTTTACCTATAGCCCGGACATTCCTGGTGACCGGCGGCTTGGAGGCTGCCTCCCGTGATGAACCGCAGCTCGAGCCCGCAGAAAGGACAGAGGGAGCGGCGGCGGCCTGCGTCGCTCAGGTGCGGGCGTCGAGGAGAGCGGAGGGAGCGGCCCGCGGAAAGGACGGATGGAGGGAGCGGCGGCCGCCTGCGCCATCTCGGGTGCGGGAGGCACGGCACGGAGGTCGGAGGCCGGCAGCCTGGATGGAGTGCGGCGTAGAGATATGGGCGACGCGAGGAAAGAAAATGTCACGGCAAGGAGATAGGGTTTCAGTTCGGTGTGGCTCACCGAGCCTTTTTCCTTCGTTCCATCAAAAGGAAATTGGAATTTCGTAGGAAAAGAGCAAACCTGTGATTTTGCCATTTAACCTTAGGGAAATATATCTGTTCCTAGGGTGCTAAGAAACGGTATGGAAAGAAATATACTCTATGAAAACTCGTCAATTCTAGTAGATCATATAGCCTCACATAGTCACGTCACAAAGATTTCATGATTACAAAAATTAAAACTAAGAAAATATGGGCGGCTAACTTTGAGTATATTGTATATGTAAAAAGGGCCTTGCAAAAAATTAATGGATAATATATTGGAGACACTTTTGTATTCTTGAGATCACAATCCTTTAGCTTTGGAAGTTATTCTCTCAATTATTCATTTTATTTTCTCTATCTTTTTAAAAACCTAATAACTTATCTTTGTGGTCCATGTGAGGCATAACTCTATAATCCCTTTGTCTTTTTCTCTTTTAAAGGCTTAACTTACCTCTGTGGTCTATGTGAGGGCATAACTCTAGTAAGTCATTTTGTCTTTTTTTTTAAAAAAATAGCCTAACTTAGTTTGGTGTTCCATGTGAGGCATAACTCTAGTAAGTCGTCTGTCTCTTTTTTTTTCAATGGCTTAACTTATCTTTGTGGTTCATGTAAGGGCATCACTCCAGTAAGTCCTTTCGTCTTTGTCTTTTTCTTTTTCAAAGGCTTAACTTACCTTCGTGGTATATGTGAGGGCATAACTCTAGTAAATCCTTTTGTCCTTTTCTTTTTCAAAAGCCTAACTTAGCTTTGTGGTCCATGTAAGACATAACTCTATTAAGCCCTTTGTCTCTTTCATTTTTAAGGCTTCACTTAACTTTTGTGGTCCATGTGAGAGCATAACTCTGGTAAGTCTTTTTAGTCTCTTTTTTTTTCAAAGGCCCAACTTACCTTTACAGTCTATGAGGCACAATTTTAAAAAAGTGATTCCTTCTCTCTCACAAGACACGGGTCACACACTGTACCATAAAGTATCTTACAACTAGATAACTTAGAACCAAAATATTTTCCTCATTGGCTAAGCTATATATACACTACTCCTACATGTCAACGGGATGTTCTCCCAGCATCCTTAGAAGTTTAAACACAGCTCGCTTGCAGTGCCTGCTTCGCTTCCTGACCCCGTCCGTGTTGCCAGCCACCTAGTTCGACGATGGTCCTCGGCTCGTGGCTCGTTGTCGGCTCCATCATCTTCCTCCTCATCATCTGCTTCCTCCTCATGCTCCTCGAGAGATACCTGAAGAGTCGCCCCGCGGAGGACCTGATCCCCGGCGGAGGAGCTGGGCGTCGTCGTCGGGGCGAGTCCTCTGTGTTCTTCGGCCCCGCTGGTTGTGTGTGGACTCGATGCATATAGCTAGTTTCTTCAATCTATCTTTGGTCTGTTGTTCATATTGTAGCGATCGAGTAGGGTGTGACGATGTGTCTGTGAGATAAGTTTGCTAATCGATCGCCATGTGGTGTCTTGCATAGTTGAATTGCCTGTCGTCTGGTTAGGGTTCGTAGCAATGTAATCACTACACTGCATTAGCATGATTGTATGCATGGTAATATTCTGTTGTAGCTAGTAGTAAACGTGCAGCAATTTCGTATGTGTTCCACTTGTTCTGTTTCTTCCGAACGATCGATCTGTTCCAGTAATTGTTCGTTTTTTTACTCTGATGATCGCATTCAACGCGAGGGTGTTTCACGCGACCCGGCTGGTTGCCCGTCCCGTCCGTTTTCTATTGTGTCCTCTCCTCTTCACATCATCATCACTTTCTCTTTGTTTCGAACTGATGACTGATGTTGATCCATCGCCGTGAAAGTTATATATGCTAGCTTTTGTCACAGAGATTTCAGAGGCGTACACGGCATGACATACAGGCTTCCAACAACTGCATGCATGGCCAGGACGCGATCTCGGACGTGGCGGCGTGCCGTGGGCTGGTACTGGTGTTGTACTCCTCGCCGGCCCGGTAACGATAGGCGGTAGAGCCCGGTGCAGCAGTGAGCAGACGCGTCGATCAGGTTGCCGCGGTGAAGTGAATCCTCTCGTCTCGGCAACGACGTCCTCTGTTCCAATCACCATCATGTGGTGGCTCGTGGCCGCGTCAGGGCGGTCGGCACACGCCGGGCCCGGCTGGTACGGTGTGGTCGTCTGGGCTAGCTAGCTATTTCTGCAATCTATCTTTGGTCTGCTGTTCATTGTGTGTAGCGAGAGTAGGGTGTGACGATGTGTCTGTGAGATAAGATTGCTTGTTGATCGATCGCTATGGCGTCTCTCTGGCTCTCTGCCTGTGTCGTCTGGTTGGGGTCAGTAACAATAATGTAACTACTGCTGCATTAGCATGACGTGTATGGTAATATTCTGTTGTAGCAACAATTTCGTATGTTCCTCTGGTTCTGTTCCAGTACTAACTAGTACTCCTTCGTTTTTTTTTTTACTGATGATCGCATGCAAAGCTGGTTGGCCGTCTGAATCAGTTCAAGATGTCAGGTCGATCAGTGACCCATGGCCGGGACGTCAGTTCTCTTCCTTCTCCTCGATCTTCACACAGTTCTCTTCTCCTTGTTTCGGCCTGACGACTGATGTTGCCGTGAGGAGAGACGAGCTGAGCAAGAAGGATAGATTCTGAAGCTGCAACGATTCGGTCGGTGAAGGCCAAAAGTGCATGCATTGAGCCAAAGCAACGCGGCCGGATCAAAAGCAAAACCCGTCGGGGGGCGCGCCCCCCCTTCTCTCGTTTCACTTCACTGCATTGTGTGTACTGTGTTGGTGGTGTCCCACACGTAGCTGTGTCGACCAATGGCGACCTCCACGCCACTCAAATTTCCAAAGCAGGGTGGGAACACCATTCTGGCGTTGCCATACCATCCATCCCTTCCGTTTCCGGCGTCTAGTCTAGTCTCTCATCATCTCAGCTACCAAGGTGGACGATCAGACGTAAAGAGGCCGCTGGGGGGTCACACGAGATAAAGGGATGCCATTCCCGTTTCTTGCAAATGCTTTGCCTTCATCGTTGCGCCACTCATCACTACTCTACCATCTTAGCTTGGCATGGCATGGGGAGGCCGATGCATATTTGCTTGAAGAGAAAAACCCTGGTAGGCTTAAAACACGGGTAGCCCAGCCGCTGCCTCTCCTAGGTCCTAGGACACCTAGTCCATCTCATCAAGTCGTCGTACAAGTCCTCCATTTTCTTAATGTGTATTGTGTTTTTGGGTTGTTGTGGTAGTCCTGTGTAGCTGAAAAATTTCTACCTCTGTTTAATAAAATCTGTGGCAAGGGCACGTTCGAGGAGAAAAAGGAGTTGTTGGAGTATCCATTTTTGTCTAGTAGCATGCTAGGGGGTACTATGTACGTATATATTCAACGAATTTTTTTCCTGTTCACATGTTTTTATTAAGATGATCTGCTTGTTGGGGTTGTCACTTCTGCTTAGAAGCATCCATGCATACCTTCATTGGCTCATGATGTATCTATACAGGATTGCTCAATTAATTTTGAGGATAAATATAAAATTTAAGCTGAGCCATGCATGCATGGCCCTCAAATTAACAGCATTCTCGCCTAGCAGTGATTGCAAAATTGCAAAGCATGAAAATAAAAGCAAAAGGTTGTGGATAATGCAAAATTGCATAGCATGAGCACCCCAGCGTGGAATTTTTTTTATTTTTAATTTTTTTTAAAAAAAATTTACCAAAATAGTCTCCCGTTTCAAAAAATGACAGAAGTAGTCGCCTGGGGCGGGCGTTTTTTAAAAAACGCCCACTGTCTGGGCGTTTTTTGTGACGTGGCAAACGTCCGGCCGGCGCCGGTGCCGCGTTTGCGGGCGGGCCCCTGGCGGACAAAAAACGCCCACTGTGTGGGCGCTTTTTGGCTGCCAGGGGGCCGCCTGCAAAAGGGCCGGCCTGTTTTGCGGGCGGGCCCGGAGCAGTAAAAAAACGCCCACTGTGTGGGCGTTTT
>CM041628.1:65910316-65947124 GCA_023333625.1 Bothriochloa decipiens
AAAACGCCCACACAGTGGGCGTTTTTTTACTGCTCCGGGCCCGCCCGTAAAACAGGCCGGCCCTTTTGCAGGCGGCCCCCTGGCAGCCAAAAAACGCCCACACAGTGGGCATTTTTTGTCCGCCAGGGGCCCGCCCGCAAACGCCGGCACCGGCGCCGGCCGGACGTTTGCCACGTCACAAAAAACGCCCAGACAGTGGGCGTTTTTTAAAAAACGCCCGATCCAGGCGACTACTTCTGTCATTTTTTGAAACGGGAGACTATTTTGGTAAATTTTTTTTAAAAAAAAATTAAAAATAAAAAAACACCGGGTGGCCATTGCGTTGCATGGGCCTGGATCTATGTCGTCCGGGCCGGGCCAGGCCAGGCCACCCCGCTGTCGGTGCAGTTGCAATTAGCGGGCCGGTGTCGGCCTCCGGCTGACAGCCGAGAGAAGACCCATTTTAGTGCAAGCAAATTAATCTAAAAAAAAGTAAGTGCAAGCAAATGCTGACGTTGCGATGCAGTCCGGTCATCATCTCGAAATTCTCAATCGATACGACACTACTGCATTAACTTGTGCAAATGAACAGGACAGCAGGGCCACCCAACTACTCCGATTGCCATATGCGTTGCGCGTCCTGCACTCCCTTTCGGTCGCGTCATGACATTAGAAGCCGCACATTTTTCATACCCAGCTCGCCGAGTCCGAATGAAACGGATCATCGGGTCATGAAGCAGTTGGATGCATGTTCTGTTCACCGGAACTGCAACAGAAACATGTCATCCCTGCTTCCTTTTTCTACTTCTTTATTGGTTCTTTATTTTATTATTAGAATAATTAGATTATCACATCGGTACACAATAAGACGTACGCTAATTGCATTTGTGCGGTGGCCTAACATGTCAGCCCTTTTACCTTTTCTGCTGTTTTGTTATTACTAATAAAAATGGCCGTGCGTTGCGGTGATTTGTCTTATTTTAAAAATTCAATGATCATGCTACGTGTTCCAATATGTTATAACCAAGCTTTAATATCATGCCTTGACACAGGTTATTCTAACGCATTGAAAATGAGAGGCCTAGAGATTAATTATTATCACGTTTCTCGGTTGATCTTAGGATTTTGTTTCGATCGCATTGCCTCAACTCGTATAGGCTTAGAAAATATAAGATCATAGGAACAATTTTTTTATACATTTGTGTCTAATAATAAATACTAAAATGGTAAAATTAATTTCAACCAAATTTTTTTGTCTAGATTTTTGCTCATATAAAGAACCTAGTCAGTCGGGTCTCTTGTTCGCATACGTTTTCTCACAATTTTTTTGATCTTCTATCTCATGGTCGAGGTTAGCACATACCATACACACCTTCATTATTTGCCACCCAACCCCAATCTCTATCTCTGCAACTCCAAGGAGTCCATCTCCTTCTCCCTCCGTAGAACCAGGCAACAACGTGAACATGGGAGTACGGTTGTCTCAGGAGGGGTGGGTGATTTGCACGATGTTGATTGTGCGGGAAAAACAACGGGTGCCAAGACCGTGGCCGTTGCTTTCGTCACCGATCGCTAAGGACTTAGGCTAAGCAACTCTCCCTTGAGCTCCTCTAATGAGTTTTTTGCACTTGTTAGAAGAGCATACGGTAGAACATTTTTTTAGTTGTTGACGAAAAAAGTGGAATATTTTTAATATTGTTCCTATTTTCTCTTTTAAAACGAATATTCTATATTTTATTTTCTATTTTCTATATCCATCTTTTATTCTGTCGTATATACACAAGCATCCCCCTACACGAGTACGACTCCATCTTATCCGCTCCCGTGCCGCCTCCAACGCGGAAGAAAATTGAGTGAAGAAAACACCCATCTCGCCTCGCGACGCATCTCGCCGGCCGCCTGTCTCCCTTGCGCCGCCACCCAAGCCTCCCTTGCCGCTCGCCCGGCTGCCGCATGCTCCCTCAGGAGCCCGCTGACCACTTTTCTCTTTGCTTCCACATGTGGGATGCGGCAGCGTCCTCATTTCTTCCCAACCCTAACTCGTCCCCATCTCTCTATCCTTGGAGGAGATGGCGTACACACAAGATTTGACCAGCGAGCGTAGAGGCGACGGCATGGGCGCAGCCTGGAGGCACGACGCCACAACCTGATCGATTGGATTCTCCATCTTCGATCGATTCATGTATGATGGAACCAATTTTCATTGATTCTTTTGATTCCAGTGTCAGTCGGCAGAAGAAATGATTTTGTCTTGAATTTGTGAATTTGATTTGGTGACGAGTTGCGGTGCTGATGCCATGTTGTATAGTATGGTCGGTGTTAGTTTTTAAGTTAATTCATAATTAATTTATTAGCCGGAGAGGGCTGAGGAAAATCTTGGTTGTATTTGATGTAGTGCTCTTTTTTAATTCAATTGGATCTTTGCCGAGTTCTTGTCTCCTTCTTTTTGCCAGAGGTAGAGATAGAGACGCAATTTCCTTTTGGTTTGCTTCTGTGTCCTAATTATATACAAACTGAGCTTGGAGAACAGAGTACGGCGGAGCCGTGGGTAGAAAACGAGCGAAAGAAAAAAAAAGGGCAGATAGAAATTTTCACGGTTTATTATTAGGTAGAGATAACTCGATATACTTACCGTGATCTTTACTATAGGTTGTTTGTGATCCATCTTTGCTTTTGATGGCTGGACACATCGAAGCGGGAATATCTGTCAAAGAACCATGGTTAGTTTTACATGAGCTCGTAATTTGTCTTTTGGCGTTAGAAGTATCGTATAATTACAGTGTTACCATTAATGATGGCCTCTTGTAAATGTGGACGCTCCCCGTCGTCATCTCCATTTCTCATTTTAGATGTCCCTTCTTTTGATGATACAACAGCATTTCCTATTTTTCTTGTGAATTCTTCGTTGCGACGGTGTAGTAATGTTTGTCTTTCTCCTGGTGTCACATGCTTCCTTTCATTTAAATCAAAGGTTGATGTTCTAGCCTCCATGTCTGGTTCTATGTATGTAGGGTTCTCCAAGGCGATTGAATATTTGGTTTGTGCTCTACACTTCAACTCTTTGTTTTTTGTAATTTTCTGAATTCTAGCTGTCTTTTTGTTCTGGTTGCATATGTGCGTACTCTTCATGTTTCCTCTCTCTATCTCTTTTCCTTTTCTTTTCCTTGGCGTCCATTACTGGATCTTGTGACCCTAATGGATTATTTCCCTCATTGTTTTTTGATTTGTTTGGATCTATAGAGTAAAAGAATGTATAGTAAGTACAATGTGATATTTTACATTAATGTAATAGAGAAAAAAAATAATATTTAATATCACCTTCTGTTAGCCGGGCTTGCCCTGTGATGGTAGATCCAGGTGCAGGACTGTTGAGGGACTTTTTATTTTTTTTCTTTTTCATGATAGGCTTCACGAAGCCTTTTAAGCCTTTTCTGCTTTTTTCATTTGTCATCTTAGCATACCGCTCTCTGTCTCTTTTCCTTTTTTTTCCTTAGCATCCATTAATGTATCTTCTGAGAACAATGTGATATTGTATTTTCGTCAAAAATAATGTGATATTTTCCATGAATAATAAGAACAATGTGATATTTTCCATGAATACAATAGAGAAAAATATTAAAGCAATATATTGAAGTAAATTTACCTCGATGCAATTCTGTTTTTAGGTTTTCAGTTTCCTCTATGCCAGCTTCATTGTGGACATCTTGACCTCCGGTGTGGACATCTTGACAGGCATCAACGTATAGAGATCCAGACGTGGCGGCGAGGATGGCTTGCTGGCCGGCGCTGGCCCCAGATCGCGTCACAAGGGGCGGACTCGGCAGCCAACGCTGGTCATTGATATCCATGAAATTGTTTTGGAGAAATTTTTCTATTATTTTTGCTTTGCTCTATCTATCTAGGGCCGTTTATTTTATAGATGCAGTCCTATTTGAATTTGAACAATATGTTTAAAGGACTGGAAGTTTAAAGATAAGGACATGAGTCCTATACGGACTGGAAGTTGAGTCCTATACGGACTGAAAGTTTTGATCGGGCTGGAACTTTCTTTATAGGGAATAGATACATGAACGTGATTGTCTGGGAGTTTTGAGATACTTTATTATATTTATATTATATATTATTGGCTTATGAGATATTATTTTTTTATTATGATGATGGCTTGGCCTGACGGACAGAACTTTGGTGGAGAAATTTTTATAATTATATATTAGGGAGAGATAACAGGAAAAAGAGCAAATATCGATCCGGGACCGCGAGGACCGCCTGCTGCCGTCCAAGTTTCAAGTTTATTTATGTGGACGGTGTGGTACGGTGTCTAGGTGAAGAAATCAAATCAGCAATGCCTGAAACGTGCCCTTATCGGTTCATATTCATCAGATCACTCCGGCCTAATGTGAAAAGCTTGAATTGCAGCTTAGCCCAATTGCGGCTCAGCTTTGCTATGGGGCAGTTCCTTTCTACACGTCACCAGAGAGCGGAGACCAGGTATGGACAAACCGATCGAGTTATCTTAGGACTTGTGTACTATACTTCTAGAACATTTGAAATGGTGGTTTAGTTACTCGCGTGAGATTATGTAGGAGCTAGTATTCTTATGATGAGCAATTGGCAGCTTGTCCTTGTTCGTGTGTGCGCTCTTTTGTGTGCACCATATTATTCTGAATGGTGCGTGTAGTTACACAAGCACGTTGGGTGCATGTAATACATGTTTTAACCTTGAAAAGTGATAAATCATCCCCACGTCGTCTCCCGTACGCGACTCACGGGCGACTTACTAGAATTGTTCTTAAATATTGGGAGAAGGTGGTTTGTGCAATCGTACGTGTTTCTGAGGAGCTCAATGAATCAGACAACGAGCACGACGATCTAACAATAGACCAGTAAGAAAGAAAGGGCCTGCTTGTTGGCATCTAAATCTTGCCAAACAAAAATCGTGACATGCTAAAATTATGGTCATCAATTGGTTAGTTTTTAAAGAATTGGCATTATAAATTTTTATGTCAAAGTTTTAATAAGTCTCTGGAATGTTCTTAAAGTATATATAAAGAGAATTTTAATAAGCCTTTATTTTAACAATCAACCAAATGCACACTCAGATTTTTTGTCCTAACTTCGGCAAGTCTTGATTGGCTAACCAAAGTTTTGGCTTGCCATGTATTGACACAAAATTTCGTTCCGTGCACAACACACTTGGAGAGGCTCACAGGGTCGTGTCGAAGTAGGAGAAGCTTGTTGATTCCCTAAGCCTCAAGAACGCGTTAGGTGAATGGGTTGTGCGGCGTGCTAGTCAATTTGACCCTGCAATTGACAAAGAAAGACAAACTTTAAATTCTGGAACCTGCCAGTTTTTTGCCAGACAGTTCTGAGATATGTGGTTCTAAGATAGCCAATGATCAAAGGAAATTGACTAGAAAGTCAACTCCTATGCATTAGTAAGCTCACTAGTAAAGAATAAACAAAAACGGTTAAAACAGAATAGGCATGACAAAACAATTCAATTAACCGATCAGTTTAGTCGATGCGGATCAAATCAAGATATGCAACCCGCATACATGATAGTCAAGCACCAAATAATCCCGTACACTAGCTAGATATACTGGGAACATCGCTAACAGGAAGAACCACCGGATGTGTAATGATAACGGTGTGTTCTAAGTACATAAAACGAGTATAAAAGACTAATAAGCAACCACGGGCCTTGTATGCGCGTTGCCGGCGAAAGAGTAACCATATCAGCTGTTTAGCCGATAAAGGGTCCATGAAGCACGAACGAGTTATTTGTCTACATCAAGAATAGATCTAAGATCAAAGAAAACCTGGTCTAACGTTATTGACAGTGGAGGGATGATAATAATACAGGTTGTCAATAACACCAAATCAAATCTACTTTAACCCTAAGCCTATTCACGATCGGGCAGAAGCTAGTACGCACAACATGTAACAATCAAGATAGACAAATTAACCGATGTGAGCATAGATCAACCGTTCTAGCAAGAGTAAGCATGCAGAAGCTCTAAAATGATGAATCTTTGTGAGATTAAGCACTGAATTTGTCGATCTTGACTAGGCAATGATATTGTTGTAATAAATAAATCAATAAAAGCATGAATAATATCGGTAACTTGATGAATCTACTAGACTTCCAAATCTAATAGAGCCGATAACTAACTCTTGTCCAATTTTAAGTCTAATCTAGGCAGGCGTCCACCTGATGATGTTAAACCTGCATCGACATAAAAGCAAACAAGAATCGATAACTAACCCTTACTCGATCCCACGTCCATTGGATGACGCTAAACCTAAGCCAAGAATGAATCAACCTTGATCTACCAAGCCCCATGTCCACTGGATGACATCAAAACAAGGTAAACCAAGGCATAACGATACTTACAGCAAGCCTGCATCCACCGCATGACACCCAACTTGTTGAAGAAACTTATCGAATCTGCTCTACTCCTACTCCTAAGGGTTGGGTGGCCGGAGCCAAAAGGTGGTGTTGTTGTATTGATTGAGTTATCTCTTTCAATGGCCGGGGGTTCATATTTATACCCTGGGCTTGATACGAGTCCTACTAGAAAATGACTCTTTTACAAAAATAAGGAAAGAAAATGATAACTTGGACTCCAATATTTCTTTCTACGGTGCCCGACGTGTCTTCTCTCTTGGTACAAATGTTCGGCAAAGCTTCCAGTTAATCCCATCATGGACATCAGCCGATCTCCCTAAAACGGCTCTCCCGCGACTGACACCTGGGGCCCTTGGTCCAGAATCCTTTACCAAATTTCGATGTCAACACCATGACTTTGGTTGGGAAAACTTGGTACCCAACCAAGCAAGCCCCAAGACATTCCCCGATGACACCAAGAGGTTAATAGAAGTGTTTGTTTTCACAGTTTGAATAATGTGTTCTATTGTCTTGTGTATAAGGGTTTTTAGCCATCATTGTTAGTCTTAGCAGCTATGTTGTGAGTACATTAACTCAACTTTCCTAAAACGGAGATGCACTGCATTCTTGTTTAAAGTATCTAAAGGTTAACCAAATATATAGATAAATATATTAATGTTTATGAAAACAAATAAGTATACTATAAGTGTGTATATCTCATGATGAATCTGATGATAATATAAATATTAATATTTCTTAATTTATAATTACTCAAGTTTAAGATAATTTAACATGTTATTATGCTAGAATTTTATTCTTTTATGGACGAAAGGAGTAGGATATAAAGTGAAGCTTCCAATGAGAAATTTTAAAGGCACTAGATCACCCCTTTTATCATTACCCAGCGTCCTATAATTTTATGGACAAAGGGAGTAGCGTATAGAAGAAGTTCCCAATGAGAACTTTTAAAGGTTATCTAAATGACTATGGAGTCCTACATTTGTCGTTACAGTCGTAACTAGAAAACATGTTATCGTTGGTCGCCAACAGTTTCTTTAAAATGGCAAAATTAAGTCATCAAGGAATACGTTATTGCCATGGAGAATTATAACACCCTGGTTTTTTTGAACTTTAAATCTTAAATGAATTTGATTTTATTTCTGCATAGATGCTTTACATTTATAGGACAATTATAAATATTTTATAAATTATTTTTAAAATATGTAGCACGTTAAAAACCATACATTGTTGCATTCATACTGCTGCACAGTTTTATGGTCGACTTGTTTGAGCTTGTTGTTTAATTCTTGCTTTGCTTTCTAACTTTTAACAAGCTCTAACTTGTCCCCTCTAATCCTAGACTAATAAAATCTAGTCTAACTAGCCTAGACCAGTCCCTAGTGGACCCTGGCCAACCCCAACCTCTCCTGGCCAAGTGTGGCCAGCAACAGCCGACCATGGCCAACCATGGTCAAGGCAGCAGCTGCAGCAGCCGGTCAGCAGTGGCCAAGCTCGGCCACCAGCGGCCAAGCCAGCCCAGCCAGCACAGCAAGGCCCGCTAGCAGCCAGCCTAGCTCAGCAGGCCAGCTTGCCCGCAGCCCAGCACCGCAACCGCAGGCGTCCCAGCTAGCCCAGCGGCCGCGGCCCGCTTAGCTCGCCAACGCGCGCGCCTTGGGCCGGCCCAGCAAGCCGCGTCGTCCGCGCCCGCCCACGTCAGCGCCTGCGCCTGCCGCTGGCGTCAGCACTCGCGTCGCCGCCCAGAGTCGCTGATAGGTGGGGCCCACTAGTGTGGGGCCCAGGCTACAGTGTCGTCTCCCTCCCGGAGACGAGCACCGAGCCGGTTTCGGCCTCCCGCGCCGCGTCCGTGTGCCACGCGAGCGCATGGCCCAAGGACCGCTGCCGCCTATAAAGAGGTCGCCTCGGTGCGCTTCGCGTCCCTTAGCAACTAGCTCGCCGCCGCTGCCGTCGCCCGGTCTCGCGTCGCAAAACCCTAGCCCGCCGCCGTCTTTGCCGCTGCCGCCGACCTCGCCTTGGACACCGTCCGCCGCCGAGGTAAGGCCATCCCCGAGCTCCGCAAGACCCCGAAGGCCATCTTGCTGCCCTTCGAGGTCGCCCTAGCCCTCTCCGTGCACCGCCATAGGCCTATCGACCGCCGGTCATGGCGCCGCCGCGCGGACCACCGCCACGAACCCCACATTCGGGTCCGTGAGGTCATGCCATGCCTTCCCGACCACTCCACGTAGCTCGCCGTGCACCGAAGCCCCTGCGCCGCTGCACGCCGATGAGCCACCGCCGCCGGTCGCTTGACTTCGATCGACCGACCACCGCCGCCGGTCGCTCGACTCCGGTCCCCGTGAACCTGGTCCACGGGGACGGTCCATAGCCGGTCCATGGACCTGGCCAACCGCGCGCCGCCACGTTGCGTCAGTGCGGTCAAAGCCCGGCCACCGCTGGTAGTTTTGCAAAAAAGCCCTTACAGTTTACTTTATTTGTGACTGAGTCTTTTTCAGTTCAAAAGTAATTAGATTTTAGTCCTGTTTTCTGTAGATTAGCCCCTAGTCTTATTTTAGCCATAACTTTCATGTTTTAACTCTGATTTTAGCAAACTTATACTTTTTGGAATCGTCTCGATGAGTAGAATAGTCCTATGCTATTGTTTGCTACTGTTGAGATGTTTTGGTGTATTGCTCTAATTAAAGTATGTTAGCTTGCATTATTGTGCGTGTGTGATGATTGTGGCGTATAGAGAACGAGATGTGGGTGAACGAGGACCAGTAGGACCTAGAGGACTACGTGCAGTAGGACATCAACCAAGGCAAGTGTAGGCACTTTTGAACATATTGCGCCTATTCATGTTTATAAATTCACTGCATGTGTCTTAAATCGGCAAACCATAGGACTTACTAGCCACGTTACCCAAAGATATCCTATGGTGGTTCTAGTTGATAGGTTTTAGGTTGCTAGTGCTCTATCTCACCTTTCACCGTTTAATGAAGATAAAACTGTTGGGAATATGCCCTAGAGCTAATCATGAGATGATGATATTCCGATTGTATCCATGATTAATAAAGTGTTCATTGAATATCTATTATAGACAACTAGTATTGATTGGCAATTATGTGAATTGTTTGTGGAACTCAATTACTTGAATGGTTATTCTAAAGTTATCCCTGGTCGGCGTTCTTGTGAGAATACACTTGAATATTAGACCAGCACATGTATTAGTTGATGGCTATGTTTCACAAGTCATGGACATGGAGATGTCAAACTAACAATGTGGGCACATGTGAGACATGTAGGCTAGACTGACCCGACATGAGAAAGTCTCTATTCACATCATATACATTATGTCCTTAGACCTGAGATTGTGGTATGTACTCAAGATGTGAAATTGCCTACTTAGGGACTGTCAAATGCTACTCTGTAACTGGGTAGTTATAAAGTTGGTCTTCGGGTGGTCGGGAAGCATGCTATGAGACATAGACAATCAAGATGGAATTTTCCCCTCTCTACTCGAGAGAGATATCACTGGATCACTCAAGTGATTGGATCAACAAATGCATGGCCGTGCTTGGGTTAAGTGTTACCCACGAGTTGAACCATATATCGAGTGACAAAGGGAATAACTTGTATATGGTCGTAGTGGTTCGTCTGATATAATCTTTGCATGCATGTAGGAGTTGTCACGCCTTGCTAGAGGTTGCTGTCGACTATTGGGCGAATAGGAGTACTCGGCCCATGTCAATGTGTGCGTGAACCCATAGGGTCGCACGCTTAAGGGGCTGGAAGCCTAATTCGGGTTGGACCTGAATTAGACAAGGCTTAGGGTTACTAATGGGCCTCCAACTCGTGAGCTCATTGGGGACGCCTATATAAGCAAGGGGTAGGGCGCGCGGTGAGGGTTACACGCCTTGGACAGCCGCCGTTGCCCTCCCCATGCTCACGCCTTCTGTTCCTCGTGGACCTAGCAGTCCGGAGGCGCATCGCTTCTTCCCTGTATGTGTGGGATACCTTGGAGGTGGTGCATCCGAAGCACTGGGACGAACCGCGCGAGGGGATTGACATGACGGATGACCACGCAACTGCACTGCCTGCTGTGACGCGTACGACTACATCGAATCATCTTCCGCTACATTCGCGCGTCTAGTGGTAATCCCATGACCTGTAACTAGCAGTAGATCCTGGTTTATGAGGCAAAAAAGTTTTGTTTTCTGGCTAACATAGCACCCTCATAACCCTTCAGTGGTATCGGAGCCGTAGCTGCTCGTTATAGGTTCAGTTGATGGCATATAGATGATATGCAGAGATAGTAGATGCAATCTGCTAGTCTGGGTTGCACAGTTTGATTAGATCAATTGTGAAATGGGGTGGTATATGGAAACTCAATCTGTTTTCATGGTCTTGATGCGTGGCCGTGTAACGATCTACTCATACCAGTTGGTTTAATCCGCCATCTGAGTTAAGTGATATACGTAAGACCATACATGTTGGGCATAGATCAATGAGATTGATCTAGTGAAAATAGAGGGACTCCAAATGGTTCAGATTCAGGTTGATGAGATCAATCTAATGAGATTTTCATAGCGATTTCATAGATGTGATCTATGTAATTCGGTTTGGTTTTCAGGGCGCTGCTATCTGTCGTAGTGCATAGAATCGTTCTATGCCTAACTTGTTTTTGCAGGGTATGTTATGAATTGGTATGGCCCATGTGTATGTGTGTAATTCTTTCATGGCCTGCGTGTCATTTAAGCAACACGGCTGGAGCCATATGTGTTGCCTTTTGATGTATTGGCCTGCACGCCTAACTTGTGATTACGCGACTATGTAATTAGTATGGCCTGTGATAAGATAGTTCTTGGAGGACTTATCACAAGAAGAATGGCACACATGGATCATGGAGATGGAGATCACCATGATGGGCAAGATGATGGAGATGGAGATCACCATTCATTAAAGGGCCATACCATGTCACTATGTGTGAATGTGATTCTCATTATTTGTTCTACTTTCACATGCTATTATGTTTTGTCTACATGAGTGCGGTAGTGAAGTAGAATGATACCTCAGCAATATTTAAGTTAAATGCTTCCCCAAACCTTGCACTGTCATAAGTCTTGTACAATCGGTGGTGGGTCTATGAAATTAGGGTGCCACTGGTTTTCCTCGACTAGGCAGGTTTGTATCAGATACTTACTGCAAGAAGGTTTGGTTACTTGAACAAGGTCATCCTAACGGTTAGAGATCTTGAAGCATGGAAAGGTTGAGTGCTTGGCATAGGGATGCTAGCCCAACAACAAGAGTCATATGAGATATGATTAGCAAGGTGTTGCTTACCGATCTACCATACCGACCAGCGGTGATGCTAAAGCTCACTGGTCGGGATGTTAGTTGTGGGTCTTGAATCACTAAGTATCAATTGAGGGATATTGATTTTAGTGGGAGTATATTCTATTTGATATAATTTACTCCTTCATGGATACATTGTCTTAGTATTTTGCATTGCTTCTGTTGTAGATGGCCATTTGTAATCAACCATTTTCTTTGCATACAATTCTTGGGAAAGATAAGTTGAATGGAATAAATTATGCGGATTGGATCCGTAACTTGAGAATTGTTCTCAGGGCTGAGAAAAAGGAAGATATTCTAGACACCCCATTACCAGATGAGCCTGGTGAAAATGCACCTGCTGCTGAAAGAGCCGCTTACAAGAAAGCATGCGATGCTGATCTTGAAGTGAGTTTCCTTATGCTTGCTTGTATGGAACCTGATCTGCAGATGCATTTTGATAACAATCACTCAGCGAACGATATGATCGTGGCGCTTGAGGAGATGTTCCACACGTAGGCCAGGACTGAAAGGTTCAATGTCTCTAAGGCGCTTGTGGAAACCAAGCTTGCAGAGGGTGCAGCAGTAGGACCACACGTAATCAAGATGGTTGGTTACACTCAAAGGTTGGAGAAGCTAGGCTTTCCAATCGGCCAAGAGTTGGCCACTGATTTTATTCTCTCATCTCTTTCGTCCAGCTATGGAAACTTCATCTCGAACTACCATATGCATGGAGCGGAGAGAGGCTTGAGTGAACTGTGTGGTATGCTGAAAATAACAGAAGCTGACATCAAGAAAGGTGCTAGCAGTAGCCAAGTGTTGGCGGTCCAGAACAAACCTCAGTTTAAGAGGTGGGGCAAGAAGAAGGGCAAGGCTAGATATGAGATCTCTAAGCCAAACCCATCTACTGCTAAGGCTGGACCATCTGCAAATTCAGACTGCTTTTATTGCAAGGGGAAAGGTCACTGGAAAAGGAATTGCAAGGAGTACTTGGCGTCCTGAGAGAAGGATGGCGGCAGTAAAGGTATTACTGCTACTTGTACCCTTGTCATTCATGTTACGGACATTTTTCTCGCTAATTCATATATCAATTCCTGGGTATTTGATACCGGATCGGTTGCTCATATTTGCAATACGATGCAGGGAATGATAAGAAGTAGAAGCGTGGAAAAGGGAGAGGTTGACTTTCATGTGGGCAACAATGCAAGAGTTGCTACGTTGACTGTCGAGGATGCAACTTCACCTGCCATCAAGATTTATCATGGAATTGAATAACTGTTATTTTGTTCCTAGCTTAAGTCAAAATATTATATCACCTTCATGTTTGATGAAGGATGGTTATTCTTTTGCGAGTAAAGACAATGGTTGTGTGATCTCCAAGAATGACATGTTTGTGGCTTTTGTATCCATTGTGAATGGATTATTTATTTTAAATCTTAATGATGCACCTGTCTGTAATGTTACTGCTAAACGGCCTCGGCTTAATGAGTTAAGTCCTACCTATATGTGGCATTGTCTCTTGGGTCATATAAGTGAGAATCGCATGAAGAGGCTCCATGATGATGGTCTTCTAACTTTGTTTGATTTTGAATCATACGAGACATGTGAGGCTTGCCTGCTAGGCAAGATGACCAAGGCGCCATTCAAAGGATTTCCTGAGAGGGCGTCTGACTTGTTGGAACTTGTACATACTGATGTATGTGGACCAATGAGCACGACAGCTATAGGAGGATTTCAATACTTCATAACTTTTACTGATGACTTTAGTAGATATGGATATGTCTACCTAATGAAGCATAAGTCTGAAACATTTGAAAAGTTCAAAGAATTTCAGAATGAAGTAGAGAATCAACGTAGCAAGAAGATCAAGGCCTTGCGATCTGATCATGGAGGCGAATATCTAAGTCACGAGTTTAGCACTCATCTTAAGAGTTGTGGAATTGTTCCACAGCTTACGCCATCCGGAACGCCTCAGAGAAACGGTGTGTCTGAGCGACGTAATCGGACCTTGTTGGACATGGTTCGGTCTATGATGAGCCAGTCGGACCTACCTTTATCGTTTTGGGGATACGCTCTAGAAACAACTGCTTTCACATTGAATAGAGTACCATCTAAGTCTGTAGTTAAGACACCATATGAGATGTGGACTGGTAAGAGTCCCAGTTTGTCTTTTCTAAAAATTTGGGGTTGTGAAGTTTATGTCAAATGACTTATATCAGATAAACTAACACCCAAATTGGACAAGTGCTTTTTCGTGGGATATCCAAAGGAAACTTTAGGGTATTATGTCTATAACCGGACAGAGGGCAAAGTGTTTGTTACTCGAAATGGTGTTTTCTTAGAGAAAGAGTTTCTCAAAACAGAAAAGAATAGACAAAAGGTGTATCTTGAAGAAGTTCAACATGAGCCAGTAGGGACTGACTCTACGAGTAATGCTATTGTAGCAGAGCAAGTTGAGACACCCGTGGCAGTGGAGACACCGCCACAACCACGAAGATTAGCAAGACTTCGCGCATTGCATGGGGATTTGTTATTGTTAGATGATGACGAACCCGCGGATTATGCGGAAGCTATGATGGATCCAGATTCTGAGAAATGACAAAGTGCCATGAGATCCGAGGTAGATTCCATGGGAGACAATCAAGTTTGGAACTTGGTTGACCTGCCTGATGGGGTTAGACCCATTGAGTGCAAATGGATCTTCAAGAAGAAGAAGGATATGGACGTAAATGTTCACGTCTATAAAGCTCGGCTTGTCGCAAAGGGTTTTCGGCAAGTTCAAGGGGTTGACTACGACGAGAAATTCTCGCCGGTAGCGATGCTTAAATCTATCCGGATCATTCTAGCAATTGCTGCATATTTTAATTATGAGATATGACAGATGGATGTTAAAACAGCCTTTCTAAATGGGTATTTAGAAGAGGACGTGTATATGATACAGCCCAAAGGTTTTGTTGATCCTAATAATGCTGGAAAGATATGCAAGCTTAAGAAATCTATTTATGGGTTAAAGCAAGCATCTCGGAGTTGGAATCTTCATTTTGATGAGGTCGTCAAAGGGTTTGGCTTCCGTCAGAATGAAGAAGAACCTTGTGTTTACAAGAAGGAAAGTGAGAGCGCTGTTGTGTTTCTGATCTTGTATGTGGATGACATACTATTGATTGGGAATGATATTCCTATATTGCAATCTGTAAAGACTTCACTGAATAATAGTTTTTCTATGAAGGATTTAGGAGAAGCAACATACATCTTGGGCATTAAGATCTATAGAGATAGGTCGAGAAGGCTGATAGGATTAAGCTAGGGTACTTACATTGATAAGATGTTGAAGAGGTTCAACATGGAACAGTCCAAGAAATGGTTCTTGCCTATGTCACATGGTGTGCGCTACAGTGATAAGCAGTGTCCTTCCACTGATGCTGAGTGCAAACGCATGAGTAAGGTTCCATACGCTTCGGCAGTTGGTTCCATCATGTACGCCATGATATGTACTCGTCCAGATGTAGCTTATGCTCTAAGTGTTGCGAGCAGGTATCAAGCCAATCCTGGTGAGAGTCACTGGACGTTGGTTAAAAATATTCTTAAGTACTTACGAAGGACTAAGGATGTGTTCCTAATCTATGGAGGTGAGGAGGAGGTCATTGTAAACGGTTACACCGATGCTAGCTTCCAAACCGACGGGGATGATTCACTATCTCAATCAGGTTTTGTGTTCATAATAAATTATGGTGCAGTTAGCTGAAAAAGTTCCAAGCAGGAGACGGTGTCTGATTCTACAACAGAAGCCGAGTACATTGCAGCTTCTGGCACTGCAAAGGAAGGTGTCTGGTTGAGGAGGTTCCTCATTGATCTTGGTGTGTTTCCGAATGCGTTGGGCCTATTGAATTTACATTGTGATAACAATGGGGCAATTGCACAGGCTAAGCAGCCTAGGGATCACCAGAAGAACAAACATATACTCCGAAAGTTTCATCTCATTCGAGAGTTTGTGAAACGAGAAGAGATCAAACTATGCAAAATACATACGGATTTGAATATAGCAAATCCTTTGACAAAGGCTCTTCCACAGCCTAAGCATGAGGCGCACATGAGGTCTATGGGGATTAGACATCTAAGAGATTAACTCTAGTGCAAGTGAGAGACTGTTGAAAATATGCCCTAGAGCTAATCAAGAGATGATGATATTCCGATTGTATCCATGATTAATAAAGTATTCATTAAATATCCATTATAGACAACTTATATTGATTGGCAATTATGTGAATTGTTTGTGAAACTCAATTACTTGAATGGTTATTCTAAAGTTGTCCCTGATCGACGTTCTTGTGAGAACACACTTGAATATTAGACCAGCACATGTATTAGTTGATGGCTATGTTTCACAAGTCATGGATATGGAGATGTCAAACTAATAATGTGGGCACATGTGAGACATGTAGGCTGGACTGACCCGACATGAGAAAGTCTTTATTCATGTCATATACATTATGTCCTTAGACCTGAGATTGTGGTATGTACTCAAGATATGAAACGGCCTACTTAGGGACTGTCAAATGCTACTCCGTAACTGGGTAGTTATAAAGTTGGTCTTCGGGTGGTCGGGAAGCATGCTATGAGACATAGACAATCAAGATGGAATTTGCCCCTCTCTACTCGAGAGAGATATCACTGGATCACTCAAGTGATTGGATCAACAAATGCATGGCCGTGCTTGGGTTAAGTGTTAACCCACGAGTTGAACCATATATCGAGTGGCAAAGGGAATAACTTATATATGGTCGTAGTGGTTCGTCTGATATGATCTTTGCGTGCACGTAGGAGTTGTCACGCCTTGCTAGAGGCCGCTGTCGACTATTGGGCGAGTAGGAGTACTCGGCCCATGTCAATGTGTGCGTGAACCCATAGGGTCGCACGCTTAAGGGGCTGGAAGCCTAATTCGGGTTGGACCCGAATTAGACAAGGCTTAGGGTTACTAATGGACCTCCAACTCGTGAGCTCATTGGGGACGCCTATATAAGCAAGGGGTAGGGCGCGCGGTGAGGGTTACACGCCTTGGACAGCCGTCGTTGCCCCCCCCCCACGCTCGCGCCTTCTGTTCCTCGCGGACCTAGCAGTCCGGAGGCTCATCGCTTCTTCCCTATACGTGTGGGATACCTCGGAGGTGCTGCATCTGGAGCACTGGGATGAACCACGCGAGGGGATTGACGTGACGGACGACCATGCAACTGCACTGCCTGCTGCAACGCGTACGACTACATCGAGTCGTCTTTCGCTGCATCCGCGCGTCTAGTGGTAATCCTGTGACCTGTAACTAGCAGTAGATCCTAGTTTATGAGGCAGAAAAGTTTTATTTTCTGGCTAGCGTAACACCCTCATAACCCTTTAAAAACTTGCTTCTTAACCTGTTGAGCCTTGGGCTCTTGGCTTCGGTCATTGGAGAAGTTGATTCATGTCCGCATCGTTGGCTGACGGTGAAAGAAGGGGAAACAGATGTCAGTGGGCTCGTAAGGACAGGGGCATCTGTATCTCCTCCCCCTTGTGGTCCTTTCATGGAGCGGCAACCTGGGACTTCCGTACATCTCCAGGCTAATGGGCTCTGGCTTGGTCAATTAGCAGGATCATTATAGGCAGGAGGGTGGCTTACCGACGGGTAGCATAGCAATGGCGTGAAGGGTGTTACAAGTTCTAGCATGGGAGTTCTGGTTGATTCGTAGACCGGGGCCGTGGCTACGAGTACGTCTCTCATGTGCTTAGGACATCGTGGATTGGGTTACCACTGCCTATGACCCTGTGAAGGACCTCGTTGTGACCTCTGTCATCCTATCTTGGTATAGGGCTAAGAGGCTGATCCCTTTGGGCATAAAGAGTAATCACAATCTGGAGTGAAAGTGTACACCTCTGCGTAGAGTTAAAATCGATATATCGTCCGTGCTCACGGTCACGAGTGGCCCAGATCCTTGCATGATTAACCAAATGGTTTAAGCTGTGAAATCATGATGATGTTGTTGAGGTTGCTACCTCGGGTTTTATCGGGATGGCTATCCGGTGTTCCCTTGAGATGGCTATCTCATGTTTAATGTTGTTAACAATGTATGTTTATATCTATGATGCTAAATGACACATTAATTGCTACTTGAACCTTAATAAAGGGTTGGGTGTTTCAACCAATTTGATTAGAGAATAGGTTGCAACTTGTTTAATCTTAATTGTTTAACTTTAAAATGCTATCGCAGTCTACCTTTCAGCTTTACCTTGTATTAGCCTTGCATGTCATAACTTTCCACTTGTACTTGTTGAGTTTTGACATGGAACTCACCTTTGCTATTTCCCAACCAAAGGATGCTCGAGCGATGACTCGGATGGTGACTTTCCGGAGAACTATCCGGGATACTAGGCGTCGTGATACTGCCGTCGACTTTCCTGTGGCGAGATGGAGTCGCTACGTCTATATCGTTTAGTTATTTTTTTCGCTTTGGACGATGTTATTTATATTCCGTTTTACTCTGATGACAGTTATGTAATAAATGGTACGATGTAATCGTTATACTATATTTTATTTGAACATTGCGTTTTTAGACCATGTAATTTGTCGTTTATGTGTGTAATTGTTCTGGACACACATGAGTTTTTGCCTTAGTTTTATTCCTTCAAAATCAAGGTGTGACAAGAATGTAGGAAAACCCAAGGAAATGCAACCAAACCAAACATGTTAAACCAGACATGTTATCGTTGGTCCCAACAATTTTTTTTAAATGGCAAACTTAAGTCATCAAGGAACACGTTATTGCCATGGAGAATGTAGGAAACCCCAAGGAAATGCAACCAAACACCAAAGTAATATCATGTTTCCTCAAGTTCCATTACTTCTCCGTCATAATATATAAGGTGTCGCTATTTTTTATTCAAGTCCTAAAATACAAGACTTGCTCTCTTTAGACGCACTTGCACTACGTGGTAGTACTAGTGATGAGAGAGAGTGAGCGAGAGAGAGAGAGAAATAAATGCATTCCTTATTCTTTGAACCAAATTTGGTTACAGTTTATATACTATGGTGGGGCCGGTACAAACTGCAAAAGCAATTTTTCATTTTTTGGGTGCTATTAGAAGCCATCCAGGTCATTTTTTGGACGCACTTATGATTTGCCAACTTCCAAAAAAATTATCAAGCTAAGAAAAAGAATCTATGTCAAGCTAAAAAAAAAGAATCTATCTCCGAAAGTTTGCTATCTTTAACTTGCCAGACCAAAAAAAAGAAGGTCACATGCTATTCTTTTCCACTCACATGCAACCGTCTGCCAAGAAGGATAATTCATATTTTCTTTAGTGTAACTAAAAACCTTTAAGAAGGTGCTAGTTTCCTTGGGTGCAAACCTTCAAATAACTTGTTGTAGCCACCGAAAAAAATATTAATTTCTAGCCATTCCTCTTAATCACCAATATAATGGACTCATTTCAGACATGTTAGATAGATATTGCATTTTAGATATACAAATGCTCCCTTGACTTGTTTGGAATGAAATAATTTTGTTCTTTGTACATTAGTCCAACAAAAAGTATACTTTTAAGTTATTATCAGAGAATGCAAATTGGCACTTAGCTTATGATGTCTAGAAAGTTGTAAAGCTAACATGCAACATGCAAATATCATATCTATAAAAGCCATTAAGCATGGTGAATGGCACTGTTCATCCTCTAGTTTCTACCTCACATGTTCCTATTCATCTATGGTGCCTGCATGTTGTCGGTCAGATCATGCAACCTTGCTATATATTGTAACGTCCTGCCTCTTCGAGATCGGGCCCGCTTACATCCGGTCATTTTTCTAGGACATAGACTGCCATCACCGACCAACCCCAGTCTTTTCTACGTATTTTATCCTTACTTATACGCACCTAGGAAGAACTTCCTGGTCGGTCACCCATTGGTCCAATCCCAACACTTAACTTTAAAGTTTTTTAAGATGGGTTTTTGAAAATTTATTGGTACGAGTATCATATTAATTGTATTAAGTCTGGGTCCGGGGTGTTACACGTATAGCTGCCACAAATGCATACCGCAGGCCCATGTGTCGTGAAAAAAGGCAACAGCGGTGACCCACTCGGCGTCTTCCCAAACACGCTCCATAGACTGCTCGAAGATTCTTGGCTTCTTGCAACGACAGAAAAAGGCCTTACGTGGTCCACCCATCACTTCCCCTGCTCCCCAGCTCTCCGCCACCGCTCCGACCGCCGCCCCGCTCGGTCACCTGCTTTGCATTCTCGACCCATAGCTCTTGAAGCCTCCATCGGGGCACCTCCCCACCTGCGCCCTCCGCCTGCCGCGAGCATCACCCGCAGATCGCATCACCAGTCCATGCCCGCGCATCAGCCCCAACCAGCTCCACAGCTCCGATGTGGCTACCACTCCCCATCCACATCGCCCATGTCATCGTCTCTCTAGTTTCTGGCCGTGGGAGTCTGCCCCATCAACGTCTGCCGCCCCTACACAAGTCTACCAGGCCACACCCGTGCATCGACCCCATCAGCGACTAGGGAGGTGAGGGTAGTAGGTAGGCGCCACCGTCTCCTCCACTGACACTCAGGGACATGGACATCGATTAGCTATAGGTCCTCGGCATTGACTGCAGCGATAGCAACAGCGACCTCAACAACGCACCTCCCTCTCCCTGAAGCGTGACCATGATTTGGGCATGGAATCGAATCCGAAGCCAATCAGATCGAGAGACAGTCCAAACAAATGGAAGGCTTTCGACTCCCGCATCCTGCGCCACTGCCTAGGGGGATGGGGACCGATGGTATGCTCTCCTTTTTTTTCTCTTTTTATTTTCTCAAATTTTCCTTATGATATGCACATGCCAATTCATTTGCAGGGCCACTCTCTGTCTATCTCCTCCTGCATTATGAGGCAGGCAAACCATGCGAGCCAACCTTCCTCCTTGGTGACTGCTCATGATAAATAATGATAGATGATTTAAGGTGTTTGACAATTTGTTCAACATAGTGTCGACGGTGGTGCTGAATTTTTTTGGTTATCTCAATGTTTAGGTCATCATCATGTAGTTTAGTTTTGAATTTTCTATTAGCGACCAGTAAATATTTGTTGTCAAACACATGCTATATTACTGAATGAGCGGCTATTGTGTGCCAAATTTGCAGAATGTTTGGGAGGTGTGCAGCCTTCACATAATGATCGCGTGCGATAATAATAATATTTGGGAGGAGTACATATGTACAACCTTGACATGTTACTGATCTTTTTTGTCCCATGCATAACAATATGATGTGCTACAATTCCGGCTTACTGGCCCGTGTGAAGCACGGGGGTAGCTGCTAGTGTACCTTCAAACCGGTGAAGAAATTTGAGATTACAAATAAACATGTCTAGAAGTGTGAGGTGGCTATGTCATGTCAAGTATCATGTAAGCAAGAGGTTTCCTATCACTAGCAGCTTTCTTTTTGACAACATATCACTAGCCGCTTGTGGTTGCCCTCTGGTTGGAGTAGGTGGCCATTGAGTGTTAAGCTCCTACTGATAATTAGAATTCCAAGACCATTTTGAACTAGCCTACTTTTAATCTCACAATAGAACATAGAAGAATAACTCATGGTGAGACGGCACTCGTTGATGAAAAGGCAGAGAAATATTTTTAATTAATATGTGTTTAGTAATTTCTAGCAACTTACAATTCTTGATGAACCCACATTTTCCCTTAGACCCTAGAAAAAAGAATAAAAAGGAGAAAAGAATTAAGTTTGACATGCATCCATTTTGGATCCCATGTTCAGGGATGAATTATGTTGGGGAACCCATATAGCATATGGCTGAACCCTAGAAGAGGCCCAAATAGTCTAATGAAGTAGCATGTAAAATCCACCCCCTCCACTAAGGGGCAAATTGTAATTCATCATTTTTATGTATAGAGTCAAAAGGCATATGGGCAAGGGACTCTCTCTCTCCCTCCTCACTCATTTGGTTGTCTCAAAAGTCCCCTATTGTGTCCTCTGTCTCCACTGAGCTTTCTCCTCTCTAGTTTCCCCCTTGGCCTATTCCAAACCTAGGTTCCAATAAGTTAACTTTGGGATGATAATTAAGCCACTGCCGATCACATGTTTGACCCTAGCATTATTTGCGGTACCTGATCCAGTAAAGGTCTAAGAGAGACCACAAAAAATAAAAATAATTTTAAAGATGATCCGGAAGGAATTTTTTTTACAAAATGAAGTGATCAATTGTCTATGAGCGAAATGCTCAAACCGATCCATAACACATGTATAAGCTCTTATGATCAATTCAACTTGTTTCATTTACAACGGTTTGTATATGTATTTATGTAAGAAAAAAATGCTCCAAATCATGCTATATATGAATGTGAAAGAGAATACGAAATAGGAAACCAAGTATCATATATAGGAAGTCCATGACTATAATGGAACCAACATCCATCGTGATCGGTTTTCCAAGTTTCTCAATTTGCTCCACCGTTTTTATTGACCATCCTATGTCACCAGGCATGCAGATTATTTCTTTTTTATCACAGTAGAAAGATGGATATAAGTGAATAGTTGATTGAATCTTGTGAAGATAAAATTTATATGAAAGCTGTAGAGCTTGAAGTGATCTCTATAACTTTGTAGTTGATGAAATTCTTATTTGAAATCGTTTAGTCTAAAGATTATATTGGAAGTTCTTAGAATCAAAAGAAAGAAACTAGAGAACCTTCAAGGAGACAACGCGGACGCCAGCTGAAGTGCTGGGTTGATTAAGGAAGAGTTAGGCCTCTTCATCAGAGCACTACAAAAGATACAATTACCTCCATGTGTCCTTTCATTTTTGATATCTGCCTTTTGAGTTTGAGTGGTTTAGCTATGTAATAACCTTTAAGCTGTAAACTGGATTCTTGCTTCTGTCTTTTATGATATAGCAATGCTCTTGCTGATTATTCCAGAAAGAACTTTTTAGTTCAAACTTGTTTCAGTTCCTTTGGAAATCATTTACGACCTTAGATATAATATTCATTACAAGATCCATTAAAGTAAACACAAAAGAAAATGATCATTCACTTAGCCACGTGTTACAGGAAGGACGCCTTAGCTGAAGCCTCTGTTCATGAGTTCGATTCCTAGGATTCCATGAAAAGGACATCCGCCACAACATAAACGATGAACAAAACAAACTTGCAACATAAAATGATCTATTCCGATATCTGCTAGAGTTACTGTGATGAACAAACGAACTTGCAACATAAACAATTTTTACTCTTTTTTGTTAGTTATTTAAGAGTAAATATGATGAACAAATGAACATACAACATAAACGATCTTTACCCTTTTTTTTACTTATTTAATAGTCTGTCTCAAACAGTTCGTTTGATGTTTTGATCCCAAGATTGATCACTCGTTCAAAAAATTATTCAAAATATCATTTATTTTATTATGGCTTGCTTTATTAACAAAATATTTTTGAGAATATGACATAAATTTGACTATATTTGCTCAAATTACTTTAATAAGACGAGTGGTCAGATAAAAAAATCAAACGGACTCCAACATAAAAGGAGGGAGTATTATGATGAACAAACAAACTTGAAAATAAACTATCTTTTTCGTTTTATGGCGGTTAGTTATTATGATGAATGAACAAACGACGAACCTTGCAACACAAACGAACTTGCACTGAGCGTTTCCTTTCGAGAACTGCATCGTGCACTCATATTGCAGCGTCATGAACCGGGGACACAGACCTCTAGCCTCTCCTTTCGCTTTTATTCCTGATTGATGATGAAAGGAATGGAAAGCAACAGTATGGTGCTTGTCGTCGTGCCGCGCGGTTACCACGTTTTGCCATCTCACTATCTTGCCGCGGTCACGCGCTGATCTTGGCGCGGAATCTACGTATGTGTTGCACAGTGGAAAGTCCACACGTACAAATTCAAAAGCTCTCTGGCAGGTCACACTCACACCCAACGAGTAGCATTACTATTAGCAGCTGAATTGATAGTCTCCTTCGCCTAGCCTTTGAGTGAAGTGGGAGCAAAATCATTTTAGGGAATCACCAAGCCATCAGCATAACACAAATCATAATATATTCATCCCAGGTATATTTGCCACGTTCAACAAAAAAATAATACCTTGAAACGTCAGTTGTGTCGGAGTGTCGGACGACCTTTTTGCTGAGATTAGACTTATGTAAAGAAATTTAGAGGAAGTTAAAAAAAAGCACACATACTAATAGTACAGAACAGGTAGATATGGATCTGCATTATCCCTGCTTTAAATCTTCTTTTAACCAAGCTTTTGAAAATGAAGCGAGGACGACAAGCATGACGAGTACACTCACGGGCACATGATCCACATGTTGATGCATGCCCTTCTGCCCCTCTCGGCCTCTTCCCTGCTGTGCTGCCTATAAGGCAGCGCACTTGGCCAGCATGCTGCACCCACAGAGACAGGAACAGGCAACTAGCTAGTAGGTGTGCTCTCTCCAGATCTTTCTCTTAGTTTTCCTCACACGACGACGACACGATCCCATGTCCGCCGCGGTGACGGCGCCGCCCTGCCACAGCCGGCCATCCCCTCTTAACCCCAGCTCGAGGGCCACGCCGTCGCCGAGCAGCAACTGCAAGCCCAACGCGGTCTCCACGACACGGAGGCACCTCGCCAACCTCGACCGCCTCCTCGTCAAGCCGCCACCGCTCCCGCTCCCGTCGCAGCCGGCCAGGAAGCTGCCAACAGCCGAGGTGCCAGCAGGCGACGGCGAGGCCACCCCAGACGACCGCAGCGGCCACGGCGGGCTCCTCAACGCGCTGAACCTGTCCACGTTCCTGCCGTTCACGCGGAAGGCCGCCGTGGACGAGATGTCCCCGCGCAGCCTGGCGTACATGCAGCGCCTCCTCACGCTCTCCCCGCGGCTGTCGCCCAAGGGCTCCATCGCGGCCGAGTGGCGCAGGTACCACGGCGAGGGCGGATGGGAGGGCCTTCTCGACCCGCTCGACCACAACCTGCGCCGCGAGCTCCTCCGCTACGGCGACTTCGTGCAGGCCGCCTACACGGCGTTCCACTCCATGCCGTCGGCGGCGGAGGCCGCGGCGTCCAGCGGCCACCACCGCACCCTCGTGCTCCCGGACCGCTCGTACCGCCCGACACGCAGCCTCTTCGCCTCGTCGTCGCTGTCCATCCCGCCGTGGGCGCAGCGGCGGTCGGCGCCCAGCTGGCTCACGCAGCGCACCAGCTTCGTCGGCTACGTCGCCGTCTGCGACAGCGAGCGGGAGGTCCGTCGCATGGGCCGCCGCGACATAGCCATCGTGCTACGTGGCACCGCCACGTGCCCCGAGTGGGCCGAGAATCTCCGCGCCAGCCTCGTGCCGCTCGTGGCAGACGACGACGCCGCGTCCGCGCCCAAGGTGGCAAAGGGGTTCCTGAGCCTATACAAGACGCCCGGAGACCAGGTGCCCAGCCTCTCGGCCGACATAGTGGCCGAGGTGAGGCGTCTCATGGAGGTGTACAAGGGGGAGGAGCTCAGCATCACAATCGTCGGCCACAGCCTTGGCGCGTCGCTGGCCCTCCTCGCCGCCGACGAGCTTAGCGCTTGCCTGGCTGCTGACACAGACGGCACTACGCCGATCTCCGTGGTCTCCTTCGGTGGCCCCAAGACCGGAAACCGCGCGTTCGCGGAGCGGCTGCAGCGCGAGCAGGGCGTGAACGTCCTGCGGGTGGTGAACGCCGGCGACGTGGTGACGCGCGTGCCGGCGCCGATCGCGCGGGAAGGGTACGTGCACACGGGTGGAGCTGAGCTGAGGCTGCAAAACAGCGACTCGCCGTGCCTGCGTCCCGACGCGGGGCCAGCGTGCTGCCACGACCTGGAGGCGTACCTACACCTTCTGGACGGGTTCGCCGGCTCCGGGCGGCCGTTCCGCCCCGACGCCAGCCGCAGCGTGGCGCGGCTGCTGACATACCAGCGGCCCAACGTGAAGCGTGCATACGTCGAGCGCGCGCGGATGCTCGGCTTCGAGCCGGCCTCGCCCAGGACCGCCACCGCCACCGCCACCGCCAACGGCGCTGCCGCCGACGGCCAGTACGGCTACCTGGCCAGCCCTACATGACTCTATAAAGCAAGCATGCCCGCATGCAAACTCTCCATTCTTAACAGAGGATATGCACGTGTTTCTCGACGTGCATTCTATTACCGTGTGTATATGCGACAACACCAACCTGTGTATTTTCCTCAGCTCTGTCCATTTATTTGTCCCATGCTGGTGACGAAGTCATCGCTTGTTAACATCTTTCTTGCTACGGCTAAAAACGATTTTAGTAGATATATAATCCTTTGATTCACAACAACAAAAAACATATCGACTTTCAGAAGGGTCGTCCCATTTACATAAGCATCCAATGAACTATTTTTTCTAAAAATTAATTATTAAGAGGGTCGTCCCATTTACGTATAGATATCCAATTAACTACAACTTCTAAAAATTAATGAAGACAGGTCTTTCAAGTGGAATACCGAGGCAGATCCCTGTTAATTGAGACTTAATATAACCCGTAACCTTGACTACGATCCATCTTGTCCCTCTTTGACCTTATTAGATAGAGTACAAACAAGAGGTAGCCCTAGCCCATCACTCCCCTCTCTAGCCAGTCACACATGTCTCTTTTTTGCCCTACCTCGATTAGCTTGGATCTAAATGGTTAGAGAGGATGAATAGCATATAAAAAAATTCTTCACAAACTCCAAAGCACCAGAGCAGCGTGGTTAGACAAATATGAGCTCTAAAAGCAACACTGCAAGCTCTACTTCACCCAAAAGCAAGCCTCCTACTCAATTCTAATTAATGGCAAGGTGATCACTACTACCATCATTCAGAACCACACAAAAGGATAGCACTACTCTAGTGAGCTAAACTAGCGAAGAACTAAACAAGATATTGCTACCAACTAAGCTACAACTACATTGGAGAGGTACTCACTACAAGCAAATACCACACACAAGCAATGTATATGAAAGCAAAGCATAAGAGAGTAGTATGTAATCCACCGAGGCAAGAGGAAGACAAAGATTTATATAATTGTTTGCTGGAAACCTATGTCCTCGTTGTGGTGAGTCTTTTTTTAAGGGCTGTTGTGGCTGAGTCTGAATGTGATGATTGTCACATGCTATCATGCCGCTCAAGCTTGATCCATAACTTAGATGCCACAGGAATCAATCAACAAGGAGTGCTCCAACTAGCCACAACATTCCAAGAGAATTGCTCTTCGTGATCTACCGCAGGTTGTGTTGACGGTATAAATGTCATAGTTTTACATATCCAATATACTATCACGTGCTCATACAACAGAACTTGTAGTAAAAGAAAGATAAGCATATCCTATCAATTAACAAAGTTTCACTTGTACCTAGAGTATTGGTTGGTAGACCTTGAACTTGTGAGTCGTGCTCATCATACAAGTTAGAACAACTCTTGTCTAGTGATGATAAGGCGTCCGACTCATATATACTTATCAGGTCTATTATAGTTTTATTTTATTAACATAGACCTTGACTAGCTGTGGCCTATGGGACGTCCTAACGCCTTCGAATACCCACGTCTAGATTCGGTTTTGTGCCTTTCAGGCAGAGGCTGAGAGGATTTCAAGATGTTGTATTACCTTGATTAACTTTCTTGAAATTAGTAAAGCTTACCTTTTCGAAAAAAAAAGGTTTTATACTCTAAGTGAGGAGCACAACTGAAGACCACATGCTTGTTCGTGATCACGATGTGCCGATACTAGGGTGTCCACAATGGACCCCTTCAAATCGATAGCGACAAGAGGAGAAATAAACTTTTAAAAAGCTAATGAAAAACCCTACCTATACATGCTAGATGAAAACGGAGCATAGCGTCAGTGACCGTAAGCTTTTCGGATTCCATATGAGCTTGTTGCTTGGCCAATCGCGCTAGCGAGTCCAATTCTTATGTTTTATCTCGTCCATGTAGAATAAAATATATTATGTGCTTGCCGTTTTGACTCCGACGCACGGATTGTGCTGGTTTTCTTGCTGGGTAATCGAGCACTCAAAGAATTAGTCAACCACTCACGATTGTGCAAGAATAACATCATTGGACGTCGTGCTGAGAAAATGAGTCGTTGCATTATTCTCGAAGAAATATCCTGGCTATCCTCTCTCGTGCACATACAGGAGTACCTCTTAATTTTGTCTGTCGTCTGTTGTGAACCGATTGATAACATGGACACAGTACATGATCGAAAGTGAGATGTGAATGGAACTACGTTGCATTGCTGTTGAATACGATGCTGTCTGACCCGGAGATTGAAAGCAAGCTCAAGGCCGCCTTTCACAACATGCATGACAGATAGGAAGAGGCAGACTTTGCAGATCTTCTTGAACAGGGGTCTCGACATATCAGCCATGGATCTTGATTTGACTAGGGTGGAGGCCGATGTGGCGTAGTCCCCTGTTAGTCTGTTGTATAGTCGTAAATTCCTTTATGTAATCATAATCTCGTGTGTGTTAGTGTCGAGAGGGCTTTGATAATCGTAGGTTACAATCCCCTCTATTTTATTGTACTTGCAAACTTCTTTCTACTTAATGAAATACACAGTTAGACGTGCTTAAAAAATGTATTCTGTCATTTTATTATTGATATACATGGGGTTCAGCATTCAGGGAAGGACAGCCACAGGCATGCAAGAGTGAAGTAGCAGCACAGTAATGGTTGAATGAGTCAGTAGTGCAGCGTCGATGTGTGTCGGACTCGTAGGTAAGACGCACCCACGTTACGGCGAGCCCGTCGGTTGCGCTTAATTATTATTAGTGGAGTGGAGCGCCAAACGTATACCATTAGCGCAACACCTGCGCGCTAACGACGTGCTAAATGGGATGACAATCTAGTCGCTAAAAGTGTTTAGTGCAAGTTAAAGTGTTAAACTTAAACGCAACATATCGTTGCGGCGGATAAAGTTGTTTATATATTATATAGTCAACAAGTAGCTATCATATATCAATCATGTCAACTCGCGCATTAAATCATCTGGTGTTGCGCGGCATCAATCATGTCAACTCTTTTTCTTTTTTGGCGGCCTTATTACTTTCTATATATATGCGGCTTGCAAAGCACTCTTGGAATTATATATGTATAACAAAAGTTTGTTTGGCTAAAAGTTATTAGCAAAAACTAATAGTATATCGAGGAAATAGTTGTCATTATTTGTGTGTTCGAACCTGTTCCACTAGGTTTGAGTTCCAACTCTCTATGCCTCCGTCGGCAGTCAGATACTTATCGCGACGACTTCGCTAATTCTAATATATGCGATAAAGTTTCTCGACCTGCGGGCGTTCATCATAGCTAGCGATGATGTTCATACGTTTATAGAGGATGATCTGTAAGGACGTACTAGTTATTTAGGTATCGTTTCTTTAATTTCAATTCATTTGGAGATCAACCTATTAACTTTTCATATTTTTTATTCAAAATATTCCTTTCCAAATTGTGTGTTACATGAACTTTCTACTTAATTATTTTTCTTTCAAAATCTTATGGGAATCGAATCCTTGTTTGTTCTTAATTTATTATTTCTGATATACTATCAATTACTTCCTTTGTTTTAAATTATAATATGTCATATTAGCTTTGTTCTGAATCAAACGTTTCTATCCTCGGTCATTAGTTTTAAAAATTTATATGCTAAATATCAAAGAGTTTTTTGAGCAGTTGTTGTGTGGGTTAGCGTGAGTGTGTGTGCTGGCTCTTTGGCTGGCCTGGGTTGTGTTGTATGGGTCCTTCCCCATTTTTCACTTCTTAATATAATGATGCTCAACTCTCCTATGATTTTCAAGAGAAAACAAAATATTTATGTTTTTAGGATCTCTGTGAGAAATACTTTCATAGTTCACGTGTCGTGAAATTACATGAATTTCTTAAAATTGATGCTGAAGGATTGCAATATTTTATTTGGAACAAATTTGAATTACTTTAAGGGCCAAAATCATCCAGGAATAAACCTAGCCAAGAACCGCAAAGCAAATCCATTAAGGATATAGGATATAATGGACTATTCAAGACTCTTGTCTTGTAGTATAAGTGGGAGGGGGGATTCAAAATCAGTTTTTTTTTTCAAGTGCTTAATAAATAGTGAAGGGAAATTACCTGAAACAAACGCAAACATGTGCAAAGATAGAAAACAAAAACACACCGGACATGGTGGAAGCGAGCGCATGCAGATCAAATGAGTAATGAGCTACGCGAGCAAGGTCTCGGCCGTAGATATATCGCGTCATTCCTCAATGCAGTGGACCACAGTGAACCTCCGGATTGGAGGACGAAGCCTTTCACCCAATTATTCAGAAGTATTGTTGTTAGACGTCAGGGTAGGATTCTACGAATCAATAGAATTATGAATGCTACCGCAGATGAATTAGCAAGACTGGCTTTCTTAGCTCTGGAGCACTTGGCTTCCGCGGACACATGGTTTTTTCATACCATTATGTAGCGTCTTTGTGTTGAGTGTGATGAGTGATTATCAACGTGCCAATACTTTGGTACATGGTTGTTTTGGTGGTTCTATTAATCCCTGGCATAGGGTTACGTGTCGAAACGTGTCTCTTGGCTTGTGTTGTGCAGGTGTGGAGTCCGGAGACGGTGGCAACGGTCGGGAGAAGGTCAAGTAGGGCGTGCTGTGCTGATGGACCAGTGCGGTGAAGGGCGGACGCTAGGCTTGGGCCGATAGACCAGACGACCGGGTGGCCAGCCTGCGGTGGCTGACACTTGGGACATCGATGAGCGCAAGTGTACATGGCGGGGGACACATACGCGGTACGCTACTCGCGAGGATGTTTGGTGGTTTTTCCTCAAAACCATCGGCGTGGGACGCGTTGGACTATGCTACTCGCGGGCGGTTTGGTGGTTTGTCCTCAAAATCATCGGCGACGGTTTGGTGGTATTACCTCAAGACCACCAGTAGCGGGTTTCACGGGTTTGCGCCTCAAAACCCGGCGAAGGTCCCGATGTGGGACGGACTGCACGTGGCGGCATCGGAGAGATTGCGTCAACGCAAGGCTACCGGTGAGAAGGCGCGGTGGTCGTCGGATCGATAAAGAAAAAACTGGACGGTTTTACCCCTAGAGGGTATTTGGGTTGTGTGCTTCATATAAGGGTATTTTGGTCTTTTGATGGGCGTCTATATATATATGAACGGGCTGGTTGGGCAGTCATCCTTAGAGTGTCACTCTCATTTGTCTTGTGTTGAGAGGAGGCTAAAGTTAGAGAGAGCAGTGACACTTGTTCTTGAGCTTTTTGTCGTCCTACCTTTAATTTGGTTAGGAGTGGCTTATAACCGGACCTCATGAAGTAATCCAAGGATCAATTTTGTGCTCCACTTGTTCCCTTGTCCAAATCCAAAATTTATCTTTTTCTAGAATTTTTAGAGCTATTTTTGGAGTTTTTCGTTCGTCGGATTATAGTGTTTTGGGGCAAATTTCTTGAGGGCTTTTGTACAAGGACATGTGTTGAGGTTATCTACCAAGTGAAACGAACCAATTCGACACGAGCATGGAGAAATCGACGATTTTCGTGTTCGGGGAAAGTTTTCGTTCTTGCACTCGATCCGAAGTTCCCGGAGTTACAGTTTAAATTGGGCGACGGTTTCTTGGCTTTACCTTTCCATCTCCCTTGTGATGGCCTGTATAAAATTTGGGAGAAATTAGTGGAGCTTTGTGTCGGATTTTGTCAATTCTTCGATCGCTCCTTTTCTCTGTTCTTGTGGTCGGTCTCTTGTTCGTGTCTGGCTGCTTGCATGTAGGAATTGAGCTTCTGGCCTAGGTCCGTGCGCTCTCAGAGCCGAGCCCAGCGACAGCGCTACCAACGCCGGCGCTCGCGTCGTGCGTGCTCAACAGAGCACCACTCGTCTGTGGGACTCCGTGTCCGTTGGCTGTATCTTTGCCGGCCATGTCTCTTGTCTTTGGGTACAGGTTGTGGAGCATCAGGCTTATTCAAAGCCACCAGAATTAACACCGGTCTCCACCGGCGGCCAAGTCTAACCGCATCTGCCAGGAGCTGACCTGCCAGCCCAACTATTTTCTCTGTCGTACTCTCCTGCCTGCTTATCGTTCTTTTCTGTTGTGCAGCCTATTTCAATTCGTGCAGGTGTTCGTGTGTGGAGCAAGCACTAGCGCCAGCGGCAATTGCCCTGCTTGAATGTGTGCCGTGAACCCAGGCTCAGGCGACCGTGCAATCCTTTCTAGTCTTCCCTGTCGCCGGCGAGCAGTACCACCGCTGGAAGCTCTCTCTCTTACTTGCTTGTCGCAAGCAGGAACCAGGTCGAGCACGACCCTTCCATGTTGTCTGCTCCCTCTCTCTGCTAGCTGTTCTTGCGATCTGCTGTCTTCGTCAGTTCCAGCATGAGGCAAGTGCAGCAGCTGTTCTCTGTTTTCAGGTGGTGCTTGTTCGTGAGTTCAAGCACTTGTTCGTGAGTTCAAGCAGTTGGTTGTGATTGAGTTAGTATTCAGGTACTCACTTTTTGACCTTGTCACCATCAAGCAACAGTAGATCATAGCAATTTCACGTTGCTTGAATTGGTGCTTCCTGTTAGCTTGCGTTTTGCTTTCGTGACTGTTTCAGCTAGCAAGGAATTTGGCCCTGTGTACTTTCGGTCAGAAGCAAAAGTGTTTTGCTCTTGTTGTGCGCCATCAGAAAACCAAGAAGCAAGTACTACAGTTTGTTTTCATTAGCTAGGAAGTGCAGCTCCTTGTATTGATAGATGCTATAGATTTGTCTTGCTTTCGTGAATTACCACAGCTCTTTGACATTTAGTGAAGTATTAATTTACTTCTTTCTTAAGATGGATTTTTCTTCTGTGTGCTTCCTGGATGAGTACAAACAGATGGTAGCCTGAAGCAAGTGCAGCAATTCTTGTTTGACAGAAATCATTTTTGTGCATCAGCTTGATTCACATATAGTGTCTGCTGTTCTTCGCAGTGAAGTTCAAATTTTAGTTGGAGAGTTCAAAGTTGTTGGTAGGCCGTGCACCTTCGAGTGCCGAGTAAATCCAAATTTCTCTCTGTGTTTGTTTTGCAGGTGTGCCTCCTAGCGACGTTGTCCAGTATGCGCAGTTCCACTGTTTAGTCCGCAGCTTTGTCGTTTGAGCTCCAAATTGAGTTCCGCCTTTTGTGTTGGCTTTGTGGTGTCCCGCTGTGTTCCTAGGGATCATCCACCCTCTCATTTTGGTCGTGAACATCACAATATTTATTTATGAGTTTGGTGGTGAAGTTGGGACAGCGGCCTAATATTTTGCGAAAAATTTTTATGGCTCCCATTCACTCCTCTCTGGTCGTCGTTTTCAGTCCTCCAATTGGTATCAGAGCTGGTTAAGGATCACTCTACCTTAATCGGTCTGTGATCCACAGAGGCGACCTTGTTTCAGGGAAAAATTTGCTTTCGACTTTCTTTGTCGAGTTTGGAGCTTTCTTTGCTAACACTAATGGTGCTTTGAGAAATGGCACCAAGCTCTTCTTCTTGTGTGTCTTTGTTCTCAGGATTGAATAATGGACTTACAATCGAGGATGACGTCATGAGAAGGCAGAGTGCGGTGCTTAAAAAGGAACGCGAGTTGAATGCTTTGTTGGACCTCCTAAACGATGATGAGCTTTCAATGGAGGATCTTGTGCGCGAACTTGGCAAGGCCAAGAAAGGTACACTTGTTGGTAGTGTTGTGTGCTTGTCCCACCGATTTGATACATGCTTTGAGGATATGTCTAAAAATCTTGAACTTTGTGCTACATTGCGTAGAAAGATTGAGAAGTTGAAATGCTCTATTGCTAGGCTAAAATATGGTCTTTCTCATTAGAAGTCTTGTGCTTTAATTCCATGCACTTCTTATGATAACATGATTAGAAAGAATGATGAGTTAAGCTCTTCTCTTGCATGCTTAAAATCTGAAAAATGAGAAATTTAAAATTAATGCCTCTATGCCATGTCTTTCATGTGTTGTCTTGTATAAGGATCTTGATAAGGCTAGAGAAGAAATTGCTTTGCTTAGGTCAAATGTTTCTCTACCATGTGTTTCTTGTGAGTCTTTGCTTGCTGAAATTAATGAACTAAAATTGACTCATACCACATGTGTAGATGAACTTGAGCATGCTAGGGCTAAAATTGATGAGATAAGTTGTAGTCCTTGTAGCTTGTGCTCTTTGCATGTCAATGACGATGCTTGCCTAACTTCAAGTCTTAATCATGATGCTTTGCTTGATGTAAATGATGATGTTTCTTCCACTACTCTCATTTGCACATCATGCATTCAATTGGAAAATGAAGTTTTGGCTTTGAAACAAATGCGTGATGATATGAGTGCCAAGTTGGTTGAGCACAATGAGAAGAGTGCCAACTTTGAGAAAGAGATTGAACTCTTGCGTACCACATATGTCGAGTGCATTGGGAAGGAGATGGAAAACTTGAAAAATACTCCTTGTGGTACTTGTGATGTCCTTAAGTTTAAAAATAAGGTTTTGACTAAAAGATGCAAGAGTCTTTGTGCTAAGTCTTTGGATTCTCGCGATTCTTGCAACTCCGATGTTGTTGTTTCTAAGATAGCTTCTTTGCAACCGGAGTTGAGTTCTTGTGTTGTGCATGAGTCTTTAGATGATAGCACTTGTGCCAAGGCTTCGGATAGCTCTTCCATAGCTAGTTCGAAGCTTGTTGCTTCTTCGGATGATTCCCAAGGGATTTCTCATGACAAGGGTGCTTCTCAAATTTTTGGAACTCAAGTTCCCAAACCAATCTTCAAGTGCACCTTTTGCAAGAAAGATGGACATTCATTCGATTTCTGCTTTTGTCATGTCAAACACGAGCGACGTGTTTGAGCTAAGGCTTTTAGGAAACCACGTGTCCCTTCCCATAGCACGTATGCTCCTAGTGTTGGTGCCAAGTTAAGTGTTGATGCTTCTTGTTCTAAGTCCCAAGGTACTTCTCACTTGATGGAGAATGGTGTGCCTTCCGATAGGCCTTTGTATCATTGCTCTTTTTGTGGGAAAGATAGGCATCAAGAGAGCTTTTGCTATCGACGTGCCAAACGCATGCGGTGAGCTTCTTTGGCTAGGCCTTTGATAGTTCATTGCCCTTCTCATGGCATGAACACTTGTGAGCCTAGTAAGAAGCCTCTTTTCATTGATGGATTTTATGACTCCTTATCTAGTGGGTTAGGTCATGATTGTGGACATGCTTCTAGTACTTCTTGTGTTGGTCCACAACATGCTTCTCATGATGCTTCTATTGATTCTTCTCATAAGACCTTGGGAGATGCTTGCCTCTTTTCTTATGGGTCTTCTTTATTTTCTTCTCGAGTTGTCCTTTTGAGGAATGCTTCCAACAAGGTTTTAAAATTGTCTTTGAACCAGCATTTGCATCATGCTAAGACACATGATAAGTTGAGTACACCTTTTAGACGTGTGACCAAGTCTTGGGTTCTCAAGTATATGCTTGGTAACCCTTCGGGATCTAAGACTCAGGTTTGTTTGTCCTCTTGTGTGTAGGTATGAGGACGTGGGTGGAGAACATGCGCTTGACCGAGCTTGATCTTTTGGGGTGGTCAAGAGTTGATGGTTCTCTACATCCACTTTGATGGCCTCCAAGAGGCATGTGCTTTATTGTGGCGGCTACACAAACTTTGTGAGCTATCCTATACACTCATACCTTGTACATTCATGCATTGATACTTGTGGTATGAGATAGTTGTTTATTTGCTCAATTGTATATTACTTGCATGTATTATACTTGTATCATACTTTTATATCTAGTCTAGCATGTTTTATCTTGTGTAGCTTATGTGATGCTAGATTTGTGTATATCTTGGTGTATGAGCCACTTTTCATGATAGTGTATGATCCTCATGAACATTTTGCCATGCTTTACCATGTTCTTAAATTGTGTAGTTGGTATGGTGTTCATTAGGTTTTTTTAGTTAACTTTGTATAGTTACACGTATCCTGTTGACATGATTTGCTAGCCCAAGCTTTTAGCCATTTTAAATTAATATCTTGTTACATGCTTTTGTTTCCTATTTGATATCATCATTGTGCATTGTAACATGTGTTGAGATTTTGATTGCTTTTGGGTTTGTCGTGTCTTTAGGTTGCTTTTGGCTCCTTTGAGTTTTTCTTCTTCATTTGATGTTGGAGCTTTTCTTTTGGCTTTTTGTCCCTTTTTTCCTAGTTTTCTTTTGCTAGGTGTCTTTGGTTGAGGGGGAGTTTGGCTTCTTTCAAGGGGAGTTGGTTCTTTTGTGCCTTTATATTTATTTGAACCCTCCCTAGGTGCTCTTTGATTTTGAGTCGAATCTCTTCTCTTTTAGCATTGCATCTCATCATGTATTATTGAGCATATGCTAAGCTTCACTTGTATAGCTTGTTGATGAAGATTATGCTCTTGTTGATATGACTTATGGCTACATGATGGTTATAGCAGCTTAGGCTCTATTTGATCACTTTGATACATGTTATGAGCTAAGCTTGCTTTACAATGTAAACCTGATTAATGAATGATGAAATCTGAAATTTGTTCACCCTTGAGATGGCAACTAGCATGTGTAGGATGTGTTGAGATCCATGTTGCTTTCATATGTATGCTTTAGTTGCTATGTCTCATGTTTCTTGAGTCATATACTTACCTCGGATCTCTTGATAATCTTGTGCTAAAACTTGATGTCTAAGCTAAGTAATGATAAAAATGCTTTGAGTTTGGATCTTTACTGTCCCACGGCAATGTCACGAGACTGCTTCTCATTCATTTGAATGAGATGAACATGGGCATTGTAGTGCTAGTCCGCAACCACTCGTGACGAGACAGCTTTCCACTTACACAAAGGGATGAACTCGGCGTGGTTAAAAAACATGATAAAAATAACAAAATCTTTTGGCGGACAGTCTGATCCTCTCACATACACATGTCTAAAAATAACCTTGTAAACTGCTATAAACTCTGATCAATGTTTGAAGCTACAAGTGTTAAGTGCTTCCTTAAGACATGATGTATGACCGTTATATGGGGTAGTTCACTTTTGTTTACATATGCTGGCACTAGTTTGATCTCCTGCTTATATGTGCTATGTGCTATCCTCTTTGGTGAACACC
>CM041628.1:65972577-66063675 GCA_023333625.1 Bothriochloa decipiens
AAAAAAAAAAAAAAAATAGAAAAAGAAAACACCGGACTCAGACTCCACGAAACGAACGGCAGAGGCTCGGACCCTAGACGTGGAGGCGGCGGCGGCGCGAGCCCCGGATGCCGATGCTGCGTCCACGGTGGCACGAGCCCCGGACACGGAGGCAGCGGCGGCGGGCATTCCAACGACCAGCAGGCAGCTTCGCGTGGGCAGCCGCGTCTCTCGCCGCCGGCGACAACCACCGGCGAAAAGGTCAGATCCGCCAGCTCCTTCCATGCCATGTGTACGACTTTCAATCTGTGGCCCGTGCTCTGGCCCAACTCCTCATCCGTCTCCAGTCTCCTGGTGGCCGCACAGGCAGCGGGAGTACGAGTAGCCCACCAGTCAACGTCGCCTGCCCCGCGTCGGGCTAGGTCGGCTCAGTGTTCCATCTTGCTTCGTCTCAGAGACTGCTCGTGCGCTTCCGCCGTAATCTCCACGCACCACAAGGTGCCTGGGTGCTAGAGCTTGGGGGTGTCGCGTTTTGGGCGACGGAGTTGCCTTCGTATCTTACTGCAGTTAGGGTGCTCGATGGAATGCCGCTGAGGTGGATGCATGCATTGTTTTGGTTAAAAATGATGCTACTCCCTACACATATCACATCATCTGACATAAGAATGCCTCCTCCTTGAGCTCCTCTGTTTCTGATCTGCAGCTATACTTGAAATACTTGTTATATTCCTATCGGTTTGCTGCATACTTGCAGGTCACGAATCCTGCTAGAAGTTTCTGATCAATGTTTTAGGTTTGAGACAATGTCACTTGGTACACTTTCATTTCATCCAATAACTCTCATGATGGTTTCAAGTATGCAGTGTAGAACTGTGGTAGCTGGTAGGTCACATAGGCAGAAGCCATGCTTTCCCCAATCCAAAGATTCTTAGTTCTTGTGTTCCAAAACATCACAAAAAATACTCCCTCCGTGCCAAATTGTAAGTTGTTTGGATATTCTAACTTCATAGTTTTCACTATGTTTCTAGACATAGTGTATATCTAGGTACATATAGCAACTATAAAAGCCAAAATGATTTACAATTTGAAACGGAAGGAATATTAGAGTAGACTTGTCAAGAATGACAGCTGATACTCAAAAGCACCAAGTTTGGTTTTTAAAAAAGATCTACTAATAACACATAAAATACATATTGTTGCTTACACCATCGTTTTATATTCAGCACTTCTATAGAGATGATTGGACCTTCAAGCCACACTTTTCTATATTTATTTCCTAATTTTGTATCGAAACTTATTTCCAGTACCTTTTCTGTGTGCTTCTTTTTAAACTGTGGCTCAAGAATATAGTTATGGTACCCCAGTCCCCATCCCAGGGAAGTATAGAATACCTACCATAAAATCAATGTGTGATTGTATCCTCTAATTTTTAAGACTGCTAATTCTCCCTTAAACTGAAAAATAATAAACCCCATAGGACGTGGTTTCTGTAGATGCTTCCAAGCACAGCTCAAGTTACTGGGACAAGAGGGTGCTACGGCAGGAGGCACTGGGACAAGAGGGTGCTGGTGTTGATGGACAATTAACATGGATTGATCTATTAACTCTTTTATTTTGCTGCTCAATGACCCTGTTTTTGGATGATTCATTTACAAGAACAAGAATAGGTTCCAGATATTTTTTAGACCACACAGGGCCCTTCTCATGCAAGTATTGGTGTTAATATCCCTACTCTTCCCTTGATGTTAATTGTTTTTTATCAGGTGGTCAGAAGATAGTAGTTCTGCTGTTGCTAACAATTGCATTATGGGTTGAATGCAGATTCTGACCGACTCTTGTTGCACGACATTTGGGAAGGTGCAGAAGAGGAAAAAGGATTTTTGGTCGGACTCTGAACTATATGTTGCTGGCCTTCTCTTGGTGTAACAGTTGATATTGCACTTGTGGGGCTGCTGGCTCCATATGTGAGAATTGCGAAGCCATCTGCTTCAGCGGGGTTCTTTGGAAGATTCAGCAGGATGGTTGGATCTTTGCTAAGCAGGTAAAATTTCATTTCCAGTTGTTGTTTATGCAGATTTGTACCGCACCCCAATGTCCATTACTGTACCCACACCAATGTTTGTATATGCATATGCTATCAAAAGAATTGATGATTTGTTTAGTGCCAACAAAAGGATCAGCCTTGTGTTGCTATGTTGGGTATAAAATTGTGCCTATCAAATTGTCATGATTTGTTTAGTAGATTTTTTTTATTTGAAATCCAAGTTCAAATTCAGTAGTTGCCCCTTTCATGTCTGAAAAGTAGAATAGTAGTAACTTTGATAGGAAAAGAAAAAAACAAGCTCATATGAATGAGTACATGCCCATCTCTGAATAAATGAAGGCTGAATTAGGTGTAGTGTAAGATTCAGTCAGTAAAATATACGGGGGCAAGTTCAACTGAAACTTGCAGTGGATTGCTTTAAGATGCACATCTTAAAGCAGGGTGCTTAGGATCTAAATTTTAAGATGCACATCTTGTTTTCCTTTTTTTTTTGAGAATTACATCTTGTTTTCTTGTTTGTCTTTCTTGTTAGTCATAATACGTTGACAGGCTGTTGGACTAATACATGATGCATAATTTTTCTTTTTTGAGAATAATATGATGCTTAGTTGTGATTCCTTTGGTTCCCTTGCATTGTGCCTTACTGATCATATAAAGAGTGAAGTTCAATAACTTTAGGAATTTTTATATGCAGATTTTTGGTAAGGAGAAGAAGAAAGAAGTAGCCACAACAGATAGCTTAGTCTGTGAGAATTCAACCTTAACTCTTGAATAGGATGCCTTTGGTAAGGAGAAGAAGAAAGAAGTAGCCACAACAGATAGCTTGTCCTGTGAGAATTGAACCTTAACTCTTGAATAGGATGGCGTTTCTGATCAGTACGTAACGAGTTAGACTATATAAAGAGAAACTGCATTCCATTGCAGTGGAGTTATGCTTCTTTTTTTGGTTCTGAACGCAGTATACAAAATGCATAACTGATTGTGTTTAAAAACGTTTAGCTGCTGTAATTGTTACGTGCGAACTGCATAGAGACTTTTTGGCTGCCCTTTTTTCATATGAGCACCATGATAATATTTTTTATAAGCATGTGTATAACAAATATTATGTATTTCGAATTGTATTCACGTTGAAATACAATTATGTAAAATTTAAACTATGTGTAAAAATTTCATTGTTTTCATGAGCATCTTCAAGATAAATTCATATCGTTAGCACGGACATTATACTTAGTTTAGTTAGTTCTCGTATGCCTTGTCGTCCAAAATTGCCTCACGTCTCAACGATTTCTCTACCAAAAATGTTATCCCGAGCTCTTTGGGACTACAGTAGCAGCAATGGCTATGTACCCGAAGTATGTCCTACGTATAGCCGTGCTCTTTTGCGTAGGGCCCTTGAATACGAGAATTTAGATCCGAATTTTTAAAAATCTAAATTTAGGCGTGAACAAAAACATGGTCCTTCGATGTGTTGCAGCGGACACGTGATTTTCTTTGAAACCAGCACGCGGGCCTACAGGTTTGATTGCGAAAAGCGCGGTCCACTAAACCAAAACCAAGCCCGCTACTAGTCTAACGGTAATATATAACGTTGCCCAAATCAAACAGGCGAAATCTTAGAAGCCGAAGACGCCGCCGCCTAGAGGGAGGGACAGCGCTAGTACTTCTCTGCTCTGCCCCTCTGCCGTTGCTGCCGGCTGCCGCTGTGTCTTCCTCCTCGGCGCAGACCCCGACGGCAGACCATCCCGGAGAACACGCGTCCTCTCTCTCCTCTGCTACGAACTGCTCTGTCCTTTGCCTCGCCACCACTGCAGCTCCTGTCACTTCCCCAACCTCTTTGTCCGTTACATCACACACTCAAGAAGCTGTCCACGCCGCAATGCAGCCGTCGTCGCGCTCACACCACGCCAAACATCACCTAGGAGGAACTGGAACGGGAACGCATACGCGCTTCCGCACCCAGGTGCCGCCCCTGGATCTTCCGGGATCCGATCCTGAGTACCAGGACTTCCACTTCCGGTTCATCCCGGAGGTGTTCGAGCTCCAGATGGGCGGCGCTGCCGTCGGTGGCGGCGGCGGCGGGGCAAGGAACGGAGACGGCAAGGCGACGGCGGAGAAGTTTATTGCGTTCGACTTCGACAAGGTGAGGATCAGCATTGCGTCCAGCGACGACGACGAGGCGGACGCGGACGGAGACGCGCCGCCGAGGAGCTCCTTCTCAGGGGCGAGCCACCCGCCGGAGCCGGTGGACGAGATGGACACCGTCTTCGTCGCCGTTGACGGCCGGGACCGGGAGAAGCCGAAGCCGCCGGTCCCGAAGCCTGTCATCTCGTGGGACGCGTCCCCGCCGCCGAGCGGCGCGGCGAGCCCGCACAGCAGCATCGACAGCTCCGGCGCCGCGGCCACGGTGACGAGCCTCGCGCCCAGCTGCACCGTCACCAGCCGGAGCGCCAAGACCAGCGTCAGCAGCACCGCGGCCAGCGACGGCAGCGGCTGGAGCAACGGCACCGGCTCCGGCGCCGGCTCAGGCGCCGGCGGCAGCGCGGGGAAGCCGCACAAGGGCGGGGACCCCAGGTGGAAGGCCATCCTCGCGGCGCGCGCGCGCGACGGGCCCCTCGCCATGGGCAGCTTCCGCCTGCTGCGGAGGCTCGGGTGCGGCGACATCGGCACGGTGTACCTCTCCGAGCTCAGCGGCGGCGGGGGCGCCGGCAACGGCGGCGTGGCGAGGCCCTGCTGGTTCGCGATGAAGGTCATGGACAAGGCGTCGCTGGAGAGCCGCCGGAAGCTGAGCCGCGCGCAGACGGAGAGGGAGATTCTCCAGCTGCTCGACCACCCGTTCCTGCCCACCCTGTACGCGCACTTCGAGACCGACCGCTTCGCCTGCCTTGTCATGGAGTTCTGCCCCGGCGGCGACCTCCACGCGCTCCGGCAGCGACAACCCGGCAAGCACTTCCCGGAGCACGCGGCAAGGTACTCATCCAAGTCCTGTTTGATTCTTTGCTTCAGATCGGTAATGTTGTTTTGGAATTGCAAACAGTTGTGTTTGCGGTGTATGTCGTGAGTCAGTCGTCACACTGCATTTTTTTTGCTTTCAGTTGCCGCTGCAATTGCAGGCTTGCGGCTGTGGGTTAATTTTTTGCTTAATTGTTCTCTGGATTTTGAAACAATTTTGTTTCTACAAAAAAGGGTCTTCCCATTCTTTTTAGCATCGCTCCCAATTATCTGACATGACTACAGGAGTATACAACACTCCTAGAGCTACAAATGTGCCTACCTAGTTGCATTCCTAGAGCTGTCAGTTTAAGCGGTGCTAGTGATTTTTTTTATTTAAAAGGGTCGTGCTACTGATAGACTGCTAGTTAAAGATGATTTTTTATTCACTACAGTACTTTTAAAAGGTGTGCTAGTTAAAGTGATGCTGTCTTCTTTGCTTTCCTCACTGTCTCTATCATGCTTAGCAAATGGATGCCTAAATTAGCATAGACGCAATGTTTCATGCTGTAGAACTATATTCCTAGATTAGGCTAGGAACAATGTTTAATGTCACATTTGCACAATTCCATCATTGCTGCTTGCACGCTATTCGTGAATGCATACAACAACAACCTGCAAGTTTCAGAAAATCATTCTTTCCAGAGTCTGAAACTCTGAATAAACAGTTCCTAATAATCTAAAGATTACAAATGCAGTCATTCAGATCCAGAGCACCCAATGTTCTGCTTAGATAAAATTTGATCTCACAAAATCTGTAGTATCGCACTGTTTTGATCCTTTCCGTTTTTTGCCAGGTTCTACGCCGCAGAAGTGCTCCTTGCGCTAGAGTACCTGCACATGCTTGGCGTAGTCTACAGAGACCTGAAGCCGGAGAACGTCCTCGTGAGAGAAGATGGCCACATCATGCTCTCCGACTTCGACCTCTCCCTTCGTTGCGCGGTGTCGCCGACGCTGGTGAGATCTTCCCTGAGCTCCGACCCCAGGAACGCGCAGGCCTGCGCCCAGCCTACGTGCATCCAGCCCACATGCTTCATGCCCAAGCTCTTCGGCCAGAGGAGCAAGAAGAGCAGCAGCACGGCCAAGAAATCCAAGGGCGGTGAGCCCAGGCAGCAGCAGGCGCCCACCGGCGGCATGCCGGAGCTCGTCGTGGAGCCGACCGGGGCGCGGTCCATGTCGTTCGTGGGGACGCACGAGTACCTGGCCCCGGAGATCATCAAGGGCGAGGGCCACGGCAGCGCGGTGGACTGGTGGACGTTCGGCATCTTCCTGCACGAGCTCATGTACGGCAAGACGCCGTTCAAGGGGCAGACGAACCGCGCCACGCTGTTCAACGTCGTCGGGCAGCAGCTCAAGTTCCCGGACTGCCCCGGCACGAGCAACGCCAGCAGGGACCTGATCAAGGGCCTGCTGGCCAAGGAGCCACAGAGCCGGCTGGGCGTCAAGAGGGGCGCGGCCGAGATCAAGCAGCACCCTTTCTTCGAGGGCGTCAACTGGGCGCTCATCCGGTGCAGCACTCCCCCCGGCGTGCCCAGGGCCGTCGAGCCCCCCGCCGCGGTAGCACCGCCGCCTGCGCCGGCAAAGCCGAAGCCGGCGCCGGCGCCGGTGGAGAGGGTGGAGATCAACAGCAGCAGCAAGAGAATGGCAGGAGCTGCAGCTGCCGGTGCCGAGTCCGGAGGGAGGTTCCTGGACTTCGAGTTCTTTTAGCTCGTTTGATTAGCTGATTGACCATACTCGTTGCGATTCCAGTTGTAGGTGTAGTTTCATACTGGAGTGCTAGCGTTTGGCCAGTGACATGTCTGACTGGTTCCAGTTCTAAGTATGTTGCGTTGTCTCACTCTGTTGCTTGTTGAGAGTTGAGACTCATCCCATGTCACTGGACATCAGTAGTTACTTAGGCAAAGAGTAAGCCATGAAGTTTGAGTAGTCGAAGAAACGATTTTCATCATGCCTGTCGCCGTTAAAAGTTGTATTACTAGCAGATTACTACATGATCAGCACTGAAATACACCATGGTAATGTGTACCCATGCATCCTGTATACTGTACCAAAATGTGAATGCCCCATAATATGAAGTGGAACAGAGGAAAATACAGAGGTACCACTACCACCTCGTAAACAAATGTTAGTATACGTGCACTACACGACCAGGTTCTCTGGTGCGCCGATGAGCCCCATGCCTGCGGCGGGGCTCCGGTGCCGCATGAGCACGCGCAGCTGCGCCCGCTGGCACTCGAGGTTGGACACCAGATCCACGCTCTCCTCCTCGCGCGGGCGCAGGCGCACGGCCTTGGGGAACTCTACGAATCCCTTGATCCCCCTCCGGATGTGCGGGTTCTCGCCGCCGGGCTCTCGCCGGTGCGGTTGACTCCTGCTCGGGCTCTGTTGCCCGTGCTGACTCCGGCTCGGGCTCTGTTGTTGACTCGTCGACTTGCTCCCGTTGGGGCTGCTGCAACAGCTGCTGGCATTCTTGTTGATGTCTCTGGCTGCTGCGGCGGCGGCGGCAGCGTGGTGGAGCTGGGCCACGGCGTCGTCGATCTCCCGCAGCTTCTCCTCCATCGCCGCCCTGGCGTCAGCGAGCTTCATCTGCACGCGCTCCTCGCGCCAGAGCTCAGCGACGCGCAGCATCCGGCGCTCCTCCTCGACGCCCTCCAGCGCGGCGCGCGCGGCGCCGGCCTCCTCCCGCAGCGCCCGGCACTGGACCTCCGCGGCCTCACCACGCCGCCGCTCGTTGGCCAGCTCCGCCGCCAGCGCCTCGCTCAGGGCCTCCGCCTTGCGCCGCATCCGCCGCTCGAACACCAGCTCCGCCCTCAGGTCCCGGATGCGCGCCACGCAGAGCTCCAGCTCCGACGACATGGCGCCGTGCCCGTACCCTTCTTGGTCGTCGAGCTCTTCTTCCACCACCTCCTCCTCGTCGTCGTCTTGCGCAATGATCATAGGGGGCTCGGGATCCCTGCGGTTGCGGGCTTGACAAGAAGCAGAGGGCGAGCAGCAGGATGAGAGGTGGGGGGCGTCGTGCGGGGCGTAGTGGGGGTTGTGATAAAGCTTCCAAGGTGGAGAGCCGGCGCCATGATTGGCCTCCGCTTGCACCGACGCCATATTTTCCGAGCTCTGGATCCAGTATTTTAGGACTCGGATCGGCCGGGAAAGTGACGCATGGCTGGTCACCAGCTCCTCCAAGGCCTCGTCTTTGTGAGCTGTAAAAGGTTGGAGATGGTCACGTCTCGATCTCACTGTCTCACATGCATGGATCCCGATCTCGACGCCGCCATCATGGTGGCTCGTGATCCTCGTCGGTCGTCGCTTTTCAGACGCCCGCAGGCTGTTGATCATTCCGTCTCTGCTCCTTCGGTCGGCTATGCTTGCTGAAGCGGTGACGCTGGCATTGTGGGTGTAGGAATCATGTGCGCGCCATCCGCCCATTGCTTTTTTAAGTTGTGGCGCGCATGCCACGCAGTCTCGTCGCGTCGCATCCTTGCAGAAGCTAGTGGTGACTACTCTTTGTGCTAGCGTCTAGTCCTTGCTCAATCGATGAGCAAGCTCGACGGCATCTTGCTAATCTTTGTGCTGGTTGGGATAAGTGCTGGACAGTGTCATTGCTGTCTCCAGTTGTGCTGGCAACATCGATTGTCTTAATGTCTTTGTTTGATGGTCACCTAATGCCCCTTTTTGGACCATCACCTATAGAATGCTCTTGTGAGCGTAGTACAGCACATCACAAGCTAGAAGAACTGCATGCCAGTCCTGCACTGCACGCCTGCACCAGCCAGCGTGAAGACTCTGCTCGCTGCTCGGAATTGATATCCGCTGCCAACGATGCTACACCTGCGTCGTGCAGTTTCCGGCCTAGCCCTGCCGTACCATAAATCATGTCCGGATCCAACAGCCGGCCTCGTGCAACGCAGTAATAGCGTGCGCGTATACACGAGGCAGCACGCAGTCCTGACGATGTAACGGACACCGGACCTGTAATTCTGTATCACTCCACCGTGATATCAATAAATGGCGATGCACTCCTATCACAGTCTGTATGCATTCAATGTTTCGAGAAAACACTCCCTTCATACACAAAGAATGTAACTATGATACTTAAATTAATTTAAGTTTGATCAAATTTGCAATGAATAATATTCACATTTAATATCTACAAATATGATTTATTATAAAAAATATATTTCATAATTAATCTACCCCTAGATAAGGATGGTCTTTACCCAAATATGATGGTTTCTATACACCAAGTCCTATAGAAATTACCAGAAAAAACACGTTCTCCATAGGTAGTTTTTTTAAAATAATTTTATCTAACCACCTATCATCAACATATCTTATCTCTTCCTATCTATCTTAGTTATTGTGTTGATATAGTTCTTGTATAAATTTTTTTTGCTATCCCTTAATTCCAATATCACATTATCATTTTGTTTAGTTGACACCTTAATTAATGCATAAAAAATCACTCTAGTTTCTAGGTTTGGGACGGTTCTAGTGCTCTTTGGTATAAAAATTAAAGTTTAATTCTATACTATCCGAACATATCAAAACATGTGAATTAATAGTTATTAGACTAACTATAACTAGTAATTTTTATTTCACACCCTTAACTAACAATTAGGTCTGCTCCCTCTATTCCAATTTATAAGGTGTTTTGTGTACATTAAGTGTCAGACTTTATTATCTTTGATCAATAATATGGCTAATAACTTTTCCTATTATAATAATACAAACTTGATACTATTAGATTTATGATATAAAATCTCCTATTAATACGATGGGATAGGGGTCATCAAATTCGAGAGAGAGACGAGCGGAAGTACAGAAGAAAATGGACCGCTCTAGTTTCGCAAAAAAAAAAAAAGGAAATGGACCGCTTTAGGCTTCTTGTTCTTCCCTTCCCTTGATGGGCCAAAAATGCCTGCGCGCCGCCAGCTGCCAGCTGCATCTTCTATCTTGTGTCTTGTGGAGCTTTGGGTTGCACTAACCGGACCGGATTGAGCCATTTTCAAAGATTGGAGCCCAGAGTCGCATTCCCAGGCTTTGAACGTTAAGTGGGCCTCTATGACTTTCAGCCCATTGACAGGTCACGGCCTCACTGGCGTGCATGTTGATCATTTTTCACGTGCACCGGCCCACTAAAAAGGAAATGGGACAGTGCAATTGGGCTAATCACTAATCAGTACCTCGCCCAAATTCGCTGCTGCTACAACAAATCTTAGTCGCTGCATTCACATTGCTGTTAGTAGATTTACACAAGAGTACAGGACACAAATGCTTTCCATTATATAAAAACGCACACAAGTCCTTTATACAACTAACTGTTTTGTTGCATAAAAGATGCAGACCTCTAAAGCTGCGTAAGCCTTTTTTTTTAGAAAAAGGAATTTTTATTTCGATCTCTGCAAGAGTTTTGCACTCAACCAATTCTTATTACAATTCATCCTCTTCTGTTTTTTAAGCTCTCAAAAAGCAAAACCAAACAAAGAGAAAATTGATTAAACGCTAAGCGCTAAGCCTTTTCAGCGACAACCATCCATGCTTGGCGAAAATTTCCATTGCCACAGTCTTCATCATGCGGCATGTCCACTTTAAATAAGGTTTGTCGTTCCTCTTCTGCAGGGCATTCCACAAACGGGTCCAATAAGTTGTCATGAAAATAACCTGCAAATAAGAGTATAGTCGTTTTTATCAAAAATCTCTTCATTTCTAAATAGCCAAATAGACCACAAGATTGCACTTGCCCCCATACAAATCAGAGCACGCAAGTGTTGGTCTCTTTGAACATCCCATAACCTGAATAATTCGGGTATATTTTTTGGTGGTTCTAGATTAAAAACCACTTGGCAGACTCTCCAAATAAATCTAGCCACATGACAATCAAAGAATAAATGCCGGATAGTTTCCTTGTTGTCACAAAAACAACATCTATCACCTTCTTTTTATTTTCTCTTTTTTAAATTGTCTTTGGTTAAAATTACCTCTTTCATCAGGAACCAAATAAATAAATATCTTGATTTTAAGTGGTAACTTTAACTTCCATAACAACTTGTTTAAAGGCATAGCAATTTGATTAACTAAGTGTTTGTACATTGATTGCACTGTGAAAGATCCTTCTCTTGTAAGACTCTACTTAATGGAATCTTGTTGATCATCCAATTGCACAAATGCAATTTTAGCCACTGATTCATTCCATTTAAGTAACTTTTCCCCCACTAGAGATCTTCTGAAAGAAATGTTAAGGGGTTTGGATGCAAAAGCATTGGCTACTGATATATGTTTTTTCCTCGTAATATTATATAAAGATGGGTATTGCTCTTTGAGAGTGAATTCCAAGCCACTTGTCCTCCCAAAACCTTGTTTGACTTCCATTGTGAATGGTAAAAACAGAGAGATTAAGGAACTGGTCTTTTGCCTTCGTAAGGCCTGACCAGAAGTGTGAATCTTCTGGTTTCCAATAAACTTCACCAATGGTTTTATTTTTCAGGTATTTCTTTCTAAGAATATCCTACCAAACACCATCTTTATTTATTAATTTATATAACCATTTGCTAAGTAAGCAAACATTCTGGATTTCAAGATTCATTATACCAAGACCTCCTTGGTCCTTTTGTAAACAACGAATTTCCCATTTCAGTAATCTGTACTTTTTCTTATGGTTGTCACTTTGCCAAAAAAAGCTAACCTATAGAAATCTAATTTCTTAAGAATGCCTTTTGGTACTTCAAAAAGGACATCATAAACATGCCCAAGCTACTCAGCACTGAGTTTATCAAAACTAAGCGACCACCGTAAGATAAAAGTTTACCCTTCTAACTACTCAACTTTTTTGAAAACGATCTTCAACCATTTTCCAGTCTTTATTATTGAGCTTTTTGTGATTCATTGGTATACCCAAGTATCTAAAAGGAAGATTTCCCATTCCACATCCAAAGATTTGTGAATACTGTTCCATGTGCTCCTTTGCCTCACCATAGCAAAAAAGTTCACTCTTGTGGAAGTTAATTTTCAAACCAGAGAGTTGCTCAAAGGCACATAAAATAATTTTCATATTCTTTGCTTGTTCTAAATCATGCTCCATGAAAAGTATAGTGTCATCGGCGTATTACAAAATGGAGAGTCCTCCATCCACCAAATGGGGGATAAGGCCTTAAATTTGACCATCCTCTTTGGCCCTAGTGATGAATATGGCTAACATATCCGCAACCAGATTAAAGAGAATAGGTGAAAGAGGATCACCTTGCCGTAAGCCTTTTCTAGTTTGAAAATAACGGCCGACATTATTATTTACTTTCACAGCAACACTGCCACCGGAGACGAATTGTTGGACCCATCGGCACCACAAAGGTGCGAATCCTTTCATCCTTAGTGTTTGCTAGAGGAAAGTCCATTTCACTTTGTCATATGCTTTCTTGAAATCAACTTTAAAAATTACCCCATTTAGTTTCTTCCTATGCAATTTATGGATTGTTTCATGTAAAATCTTCACTCCCTCTAAAATATATCGACCCAGAAGGAAAGCTATTTGTGAGGGTTGTATTACTTTTGAGCCACAAAATTTATTCTATTTGTTGCTACTTTTATGAAAATCTTGAAGCTCACATTTAAAAGGCCAATGGGTCTATACTGCTGGATCCTAATTGCCTCTTGGCATTCTGGTAGCAGTGTTATGATTCCAAAGTTGAGAGAGAAAAGCGGTAGATCTTCTTTATAAAAATCATGGAACATGACCATAAATCAGCCTTTATAACTTCCCAAAAAACTTGATAGAATTCAGCAGGAAAACCATCCGGTCCGGGTGCCTTATTGTGTTCCATTTGAAAGATAGCCGCTTTTACCTCTGCTTCATCAAACTCAGCAGTGAGGATGTCATTCTCAAGATCTGAAATTTGAGGAATGTCCTCAATTCTACTCTCCAACATAGTAAAATTATTTTTCTCGGGAGGGCCAAACAAATTTTGGTAGTAGGAGGTTATGCGCTCTTTTAATTCCATCTCATCTTTAATGATATTATCGTTTCCTTCCAACTAAAAAACTCTACTCTTTCTATACTTACCATTAGCAACAAGATAGAAATATTTTGTGTTGTTATCACCTTCTAATAGGTCTTTAGTTTTTGCTCTTTGAAACCAGGCTATCTCTTCTTCTCTCAACAAATGAGAGATTCTATCTCTTAGACAACGAAGCATATCTAACTCGTTTGGAGATAAAACAGAGCACTCTGCCTTCTTATCTAAAGAGTCAATCATGGATTTAATATCCTCCTTTTCTTGCTTATTTTTTCCTGTAATGTGTCTTCCCCACCCTCTTAGATATTGGCGTGTCCGCCTAATCTTGAATTGCCATCTCTGTAAAGAATTTGTACCCCTAGTTTCATTATTCCACACATCTCTTACTTGCTCAAAGAAACCATTTGTAAGTAACCAACATAATTCAAATTGAAAGGACGTTGGTTGCCTTGACTAGTAGAATTTCCACAATCCAAAAGCAATGGTGTGTGATCTGAAATATCTCTAGTTAGAGCTTGCACCACCGCTAAAGGGAACTTTTGTTCCCACTCCGTGCTTACTAAAACTCTGTCAAGCCTCAAATGTTGGCGTGTCAAGAGAGTTAGCCCATGTAAAACATCGCCCGGAGAGATCTAATTCTCTTAGGTTAAGACTGTCTGTAACACCTCTGGTGTTATATTAACTAAAACATGCCATGTCATCATATGCAATGCAAAGCATTCATGTTTAAGTCAATCTTAATGTGCATTAACTAAAACAAGTTTATATTTCATAGGTTGATTGTGTTTCTGGAATGCTTTGTCACATGAAATAATAAAACCCTACTTTCGAATGTCATCGCAAATGCTTGGTTTATACTCTATGTACTTGAGGTGTAAACTGTGTTTACACTAGTGTCAAGCATAGTGTATAAGTCTAAGTCCAACCCTAAAAATAATTTCCATATTTGAAGTTGAATTTAGATTCCAAAGCTTACTTCCAAGTCTGGCAATTCAAATTTAAATTCAAATTGAAAATGCTATAAAAGGTTTTTTAAAAGTCAACTTGGTCAACCAAGGGTGTCATTGGGTCAATGACCTAAACATGTCCTTGGATGATGATTGTGATCACTAATGACCAACCAATTAAGTTAGAAACCAAATTGAGTTTGAATTCTATTTCAAAAACCCTTTATTCCAAAACCTAGTTTTACCCCCTTTTCTCTAATTCAAAATCTATAAAGAATTTGGAGATACTCTAAAAAGATAGTTTGTCGATATTGACAAGGGCTACAAAGTTGGTATATAAAGTTTTTCAAGTTTTCAAAAGAAATTTCAAATGAATTTGAAAATACAGTTTTTCAGCATTTGTCCCCTTTTGATTTTAAAACCATAATTCAAAAATTATGCAAAATTTTGGAAAATTAGGTATATGAAAAAGGTTTGGTTTGGAAAGTTAAACATTTCATAGTTTTGAAGATTTTCAAGTTTTATTGAAACATCAAAAGTAATTTCAAATGTTTGTTTCTAGGGTTTTATTCCCTTTTCAAATTTGAATTCAAATTTCAAAATACAGACAGAATTTGAGGATCCCAGTTAAAGGAAAAGTGTAGCTCTTGAAAAGTTATGCCAATGATATTTTTGGAGATTTTCAAGTTCTTATGTAAATTTTGGAGTAATTTGTATTTTTAAACGGATGGCAATTCTATAATTTTCTCGAATAGTACCGAAACCTATCGTCGGCCGCCATCGTCGGCTTCTCAATGCGCGCCGCCGTCCATCGCTGTGAATATCTCGGTCGCCAGCACGCTCCTAGACGCGCGAAGGTTCATCGTCATCGTATCGCCTGTCCAGACGTCGCCTCCGTCCTATAAATAGGCCCGCCGTGGCCGAGTTCTTCTTCTTCTACTTCTCGCTGCCGTCGCCGACGACTTTGCTCCGCCGCTCAAATTCGCCGCCGATGCTTCATCCCTGTCCAATTGCTCTTGCCAATAGCTCCACCACTTCTTCACGGTCATTTTGAGCCAGTTCGTGCTTGCTCTCCTCGCCTGAGCTGCCCGCGCGCCGTCGTCTTCTCCACGGCCGGTCGCCAAGCCGCCGAGAATATTTTCGCCGTCGACCGTCGTCGAGGGTGAAAATAAATTATCTTTAACCTCTCTACCGTGCTCTCCATGCTATCCTGCCTCTTATGCGCACCTTGGTCGGCTTGATGGTCCACAGGAACGCCGGTGACGCCGACCTTGCCATCGGAGCGCCGCCGCTGCCGCCATCACCGCCGTCGCTCGCAGCTCAACCCAGCCGCTCCGAGCCTCCATTAACATGCGCATCAGCACCGTGGTGAGCTCCTGCATCTGTCTGCGCGATCAATTTCATCTTTCTCGCATGGTAGTCGCCGGCCACCGTAGCTCGCCGCCGGCGCAGTGTTGCCGCTCCGCCGCGCGCGTTGCCGCTTTGGCTAGGGACCAGGAAGCGACATCATCTTGTTGCCAAACACGTTCGCCTAAGTGCCCTGCGTACGCCCGGATGCTCGCCGTCGCCGGAAACCGCTCCGGTGAGCTTCGCCGCCGCGCCCTAGCTCCGCCGCGCCGCCATGGCCGCCGGCGTGGGTGCCGCCGTCGCCCCGCCGCGCCGTTAGCTACCTTGATCGACTCCCCGTGCCAAGCTGGGCCCAGTGGTCCAAGTCCGGTTGCCGAAGACCTCGCCGACGGCGAGTAATCGCCAGTCAACCATCGGCGGATCGTCGGTCAGCTCGGGAGTACTGTGCTGATTTTCTTTTTCTATTTTCAGAAAATGATTTAAATGCTATTTTCTTTGAAAAATCATAGTAATTCATATATAGCTCCAAAAATTCTAAAAATTTTTGTGAGTGTTCTTATGATATCATCTACCTAGGAAAAATATGAAATGCCAAATTTGAGTACTTTTTGCATATGTTAAAATTAGCCCTTTTAATTAAAAAATAGACTTTCAATGATTTTTAATAAATAAAATATTTGGCTTTTAATTCTGAAATTTGTTTTGCCATCTAATTAGGCTAAGAACTTTCTAAAATAAAAATTTGGGCTTAATTTGATAACTTTAATTTTTATGCCTTTATTAATGCTTTTAAATAATTAATTAATCCCTTTATTTGAGTTTAATCATTATAGGATTTGTTTGACTTTGGGATTGATTGATGACCTTGGGTCATTAACCTTAATGACCTTTGGTACTTTAATTAATTGTTTGCGCTTATCTTAATCATTTCATTAGGGCTTAATTAACGTTATTTTATGTGCTTAATTAATTTCTTAAATGGCGTAGTTAACCCCAATGAGTTTTCTAAGTGAAGTTTTGTTGGCTTGCAACTTTATCGTGAAGAAAAGTTATACTCAATCCCTTAATCTGATCATGCATCCATCGAGCATCATGTTTACTATTCCATCATGTTAAAGCATATTAATTATCGAATAGCTTCCGTTAACGGAGAGTTAACGTTGTCGCCCAGATCCGAAGGAAGAGAAGATTCAGGAATCGGGAGTTGATCCAGAGTTTGAGACCGTCTACCCCGAACATCAAGGCAAGCCCCGGATGCATTCAAACCCTATTCTATTTATAAAAGTTTTACCGCTTCAGCTATGATATGTTGCATTAAGTAATAGGAGTTGAGTGAAAAACCCACCAATTGCATTACCTGTCTTATTTCCTTATTCCTTGTTACCTGCTTAGAAAGATAAGTAGTAACGCTTAGCCTTGCTTATTTAATTAATTGTTCAAAGGCAAAATAATGAAAAAGATGAGATTGGTTTTCTTGTTGGAATCTTGATGATAGTTAATAAATCGAGTCCGGACGGCTAACTTGCACTGGGAATGGAGTCCCTCTGTAGTGTTTCCGTCTGTTGATGCCCTAGGTCCCGTCCGTTGGTGAACTGGTGATATCGAGAATTTAGAAATCCACATGCATGAAGTGATATACGGATGGTTGGAGCCGTGTATATCATGGAGTGACCTATGGTGGGGCCAGAGCCTCCACATGTGTCATAGTGTGTTTTACTGTGGGGTTTAAGTTCCCACGTATCTCGGTACGCTGGGCCGCAGAGCTCACGTGTATCATGTGGTGATATATGGCTGCGGTTGTTATCCTGGTATATCAGTTCATCTGGGGTGCATCGGAGTTAAAGTCTCCGGTATTCCAGTGACTAGGTCCCAGCTGGGTATGAAAATAGATTCGAATCGCCGTTGCTTCTCGGAGAAGAAGACTCGATCGGTGTTCATCATCGTAGTAACAACTTGAACAAAGATTAAGGTTTAATAATGAAGTTGGTTGATAATTGGAGCTAGTCCAAGCAAACTTTACTTTCTGTTAAGCCTTTTCGTAAAATTTCTTATCTCTTACAAGCCTTACCTTGTTCCTCTAGCCTCCATTTCTTGAGTCTCCACCCCTCTTTTTCGTCGGGTCAGTCTTGTTGATTACTTTTGTACTCAGGGTTTTGTTGAACCCTTGTTGCAGGTGAGCCTCATGGGAAGGAATGCTTCGCATCCTGCTGTATGACAGTCGTCGAGGAAAGCGACGATGAGTAAGGTGTTTAGCTCTTGGGCAGAGCTTTTCGTTTGGTATTGTAATAAAGTTATCTACTGCTACCCCACTACTATTATGGTTTGTACACTCTAAACTTATGGTTGTAAATATTTAAAACTCAAAGGTTTGTAAACTTATGTTATTGTAAGTCTTCCACTGTTTTACTCCGTTGTATATTATTTATATCAAACTGTTGTAATACTGCAATGTCTCTTTATAACGATTGATCCTGCTCGGAGAATTGTGGATGATTCGGGATTTACCCGACAGACTTTTTAAGTTGTATGGAACACAGTCATGGTTATTTGGAGTCTGTTTAGACAATAATCATGCGTGTGGGCCATATGATTTAGAAGGTTCTGCCACAGCTGGTATCGGAGCTGGATCGTTGTTAAGAAGAGTTGTTGTAGTATTCTTTTGGGAAAACTTCAAAAGTTTTGAGTCAAACAATTTTAGCTTGACTATTTTGGGTCCAAATTGCTTATTCCTTATCTATGATTCTTTCTATCGACCCTTATTCTAATTTTACAAAGTGTGGTGATGGAATAGCATATTATATTGCCCTATGTTATGAAAGTTATTTATATGTAAGTGTTGCTTTACAACTCTTTTACGTTTAGATCATAAGTTCATTCATGCATCATGCTTAATTAATCTGTTTAATTAATTTCCCCTTTAAGGTGGTTTGGGTTAAGTAGTATCAATCCTTTTTCATGCTAACCTTTAGACTTCTCCCTATCTATCCTTATCTTTTATGACCTATCTTGCTTCAGGATGGCCATTACCAAGCAAACTCCTCGTAAGAGCACTGCACTGAAGGGGGTACCTCGACATCAGTTAGCCCCCAGATATGAGATCGGTGAAAGCAGTAGCAATCCGCATCCGGATCCCCAAGCTGAAATAGCAAGGCTTAGGTCCGAGTTGGAGAGGGCTGAAGCCGACAGGATTGAAGAGGCCACCAAAATTACTCAGTTGAGGTGATCCTGGAAGCATATGAAGCACCAAAGAAATGATGCTTGGGCACGAGAAGATGCAGCAAATAATCATATCCAAGAACTTGAGGATTATGTGGAAGATTTGGAGGAATATGCAGAGGAAGCTGATAATGAATGTGTGAGGCTAAATAACTTATTAGATCCTGAATATCAAAGACAGGCAGTCCAGGATGACCTTGGTCTTGTAATGGGTCAGGATGAGGAAGAGGAAGACCCTGAAGAACTAGAATCTGTCGATGATGATGTCATCGATGAAGAAGAAGAAAACCAAATGGATATAGAGAATGAAGCTGAAGAAGATGTTATGGAAGAAGAAGATCCAGAGATAGTAGAGGAAGAGCCTGAAGAGGCAGAAGATCCTGAAGAGGAAGAGGATCCTGAGGAGGATGAATAAGGAGATTGAAAAGTAAGACGTGTAATATATCCTTTCCCTGCTTTCTAAAGCCTAGTAGGTGTGGGAAGTCTTGCCGGAGTGCAGACTGTTGTAATAAAAATAGTGTATCATAAGTGTGTTGCACTATTGTAATATCTCCTTATGAAATCCCATAAGGTTTTGTGAATAAAGTGTAGTTTGTGTATCAACAGATGCCTGCTCACACCCGTTCCCGTGATGCTGCTGGCTCATCTCAGAGGTGATATCCCAAATCCTCCACCAGTCCCACCCACTCTAGCTGATGCAGTTGCAACATTAGTCACTGCAACAACAATGATGGCTCAAAATCAGAATCAGAATGCCAGGCAGGGAAATCATGGTCGAAACAATAGAAATGAAACCACATATGTGGATTTCACAGACACCCGTCCTCCGGTTTTCACCAGAGTAGATGAACCCATGGAGGCTGATGATTGGCTCCGCACTATGGAGCAGAAGCTTGGACTGATCGAATGCACAGAGTATCAAAAGCCCATATTTGCAGCACAGCAGTTGAGAGGAACTGCAGGGGCTTGGTGGGTAAATTTTGTTGCTGCTCAACCCGAAGGTCATCGTATTACTTGGACTGAGTTTTGTGAAGCCTTTCGAGCACATTTTATTCCTGAGGGAATAATGACTATAAAACTTGAAGAATTTCTTTCCTTGAGGCAAGGTGATATGTCGGTAATGCAATATTTTGGCAAATTCAATCACTTGTCTCAATATGCGTCAGACTATGTTAGTACTGACCGTAAAAAGAAAGAGTGTTTCCTCAGATGTCTGAATAGTAAAATTCAGAGAATGATGACGGGGAATCCAAACGCCACTTTTCATGAGGCAGTGAATATTGCTATATCTTATGAAGATAAGAATCGTCAGCATCTGGAAACTAAGAAGAAGAAAAGTGTACCCTATGGATTTTCTGGTGGCAACCTAAAACGCCAGAAAATAATCTATCACCCTCAGAATCATTTTTGTCCGCCTTATCGTCCACCACAATACCAAGCACAGCAACAGGTATTCGCTCGTCCTGCTGCTAATCTTTCATATCCACGACAGCCGAATGCCCCTGGTGTCCGTAACCCCAATTTCCAGCCACCAATCTTCCCATGTTATAACTGTGGTAAGCCTGGTCTTTTTTCACGGAACTGCCCACATCCGAGGCAGTATAACTCTTATGTCCCTAGGACTTTTGCATCACAACAACAATCATAGAATCAGCATAAGGCAGGAAATCAGAAGGTGTCAAATAATAAGAATGAGAAGAAGTCTGGTAGAGTGTTCTACACTCAAGTTGGGGAAATCCCAGAAGGAGAGCCCGTCATGATGGGTACGTTTCCTATTGCTGATCATCCTGCAATTCTGCTTTTTGATTCTAGTGCATCTCATACATTCATTAATGGTACATTTGTTAAGACACATGAGATTCCAATAATGGGGACAAAAGAACAGTTCTTTATACAATCGCCTGGGGGGCGTATGTGTACTAAAGAAATGGTACATGATGTGCCAGTAAGTTTGGGTGGGTATATTTTTCCCACTGATATGATAATATTAAAGGATCAGGATATAGATGTGATCCTAGGTATGAATTGGATGAAACGGCATGGTGCTATGATAGACATCCTGAATAGAACTGTGAGATTGAACATACCCAATTGCAAATCTTCACTTCTTATCCAACTTTCGACACTTAGGAGGAATGTTCAAAAGGTATGTGTAACTTCTGTAAAAGAGATTCAGGAGATACCAGTGGTTTGTGAGTTTCCTGATGTATTTCCTGATGAGTTATTGGGTTTACCTCCTGATAGAAAGGTGGAATTTAGAATTGATTTGAAGCCTGGTACTGCTTCAATATCCAGAAGAGCTTATCGGATGGCACCACCTGAGTTAGCAGAACTCAAGACTCAATTGCAAGAGCTACGAGATAAAGGTTTTATTCAACCTAGCTCGTCACCTTGGGGATGCCCTGCTCTCTTTGTGAAAAAGAAAGATCAAAGTTTGAGGTTATGTGTGGATTATCGTCCCTTGAATGAGGTAACAATCAAGAATAAGTATCCTCTACCCCGCATTGATCTGCTTTTTGATCAATTGGTGGAAGCAAAGGTGTTCTCTAAGATTGATCTTCGATCTGGGTATCATCAAATCAAGATTCACCCAGAAGATATTCCCAAGACTGCTTTTACTACTCGGTATGGTCTGTATGAATATTTGGTTATGTCTTTTGGACTTACCAATGCACCGGCCTATTTCATGTATTTGATGAACTCAGTGTTCATGCCAAAACTTAATAAGTTTGTGGTTGTCTTTATTGATGACATATTGATATATTCCAAAAATGAAGAAGAACATGCTGAACACCTCAGAATTGTTCTACAGCGTTTAAGAGAACATTAACTGTATACCAAGTTTAGTAAGTGTGAGTTTTGACTGAGAGAAGTGAAATTCCTTGGACATGTTTTATCAGACAAGGATGTTGCTGTTGATCCTAGTAAAGTAAAAGATATACTTGATTGGGAACCACCCAAAACTGTGCATCAAGTTCAAAGTTTTCTGGGAATGGCGGGTTATTACCGTCGTTTCATACCTGATTTCTCAAAAATATCAAAGCCCATAACTAAGTTGTTGAAAAATGATGTTAAGTTTGTTTGGTCACCTGCCTGTGAAGAGGCATTTCAGAAATTAAAGAAATTGATGACTACTGCCCCTATCCTAGCACAGCCAAACATAGAGAAGTCGTTTGATGTTTATTGTGATGCATCTAGTATTGGTATTAGATGTGTGTTGATGCAAGAGGGGACAGTTATTGCTTATGCTTCTAGACAGTTGAAGAAACATGAGGAGCATTATCCAACGCATGATTTAGAATTAGCAGCTGTGGTCTATGCATTAAAAATATGGCGACATTACCTGTGGGGTAATAAATGTAATATTTACAGTGATCACAAGAGTTTGAAATACATATTCACTCAAGATGAGTTGAATATGAGGCAAAGGAGATGGTTAGAATTAATCAATGATTATGACTTGGAAATCTATTACCATCCTGGTAAAGCAAATGTAGTTGCTGATGCACTTAGTCAAAAAAGTCATTGTCATTGTTTAACAGTGAAGCCTTTGGATATCTCTATATGTCATGACATAGAAAAGTTGGGTATAGAGATGGTGCAACAAGGAAGATTGTTTAACATTGTTGTTGAGACAACCCTCAGAGATTAAATTATTACTGCACAGAGAAGTAATAAACGCATTAAACATATTAAAAAGAAGGTTAGAAGAGAAAAGGTTTCTTGTTTCACAATTGACAAAGCTGATGTCTTATGGTATCAGAATCGTCTAGTCATACCAAAAGTTCCTGAGTTGTGACAAAAGATCCTTGATGAAGCACATCTTTTAAAGTTTTCTATTCATCCAGGAAGTAATAAGATGTATCATGATTTGAAACAAAAATTTTGGTGGACCAAGATGAAGATAGAAATTGCTAAGTATGTGGCTCAGTGTGATACTTGTCAGAAAGTCAAAGCTGTACATTTGAAGTCAGCAGGAGAACTTCAACCATTATCCATTCCAGCTTGGAAATGGGAAGATATCAGTATGGATTTTATAGTGGGTCTACCCAGGACAACAAGGGGTTTTGATTTAATTTGGGTTATAGTGGATCGACTCACAAAAACGTCACATTTCCTTCCAGTTTAAAGTACAAATTCAGCTTCGCAATATGCCAGATTGTATTTTGAGCGCATCATAAGTCTTCATGGGGTACCAAAGACCATTATTTCTAATAGAGGCACGCAGTTTGTCTCTCAGTTTTGGAAGCAGTTACACAAGTCTTTAGGTACTGACCTTTTGTACAGTACAGCCTACCATCCACAAACAGGAGGTCAGACTAAAAGAGTAAATCAAATACTTGAAGATATGTTGAGAGCATGTGTTCTTAATTTTCTAGAAAAATGGGATGAGTGTTTGCCTTTAGCAGAGTTCTCTTACAACAATAGTTATCAAGAAAGTATAAAAATGGCACCATTTGAAGCATTATATGGTCGCAGATGTAGAACTCCGTTAAGTTGGTCCGAACCTGGAGAAAGAAGATTCTTCGGAGTTGATCTTGTAAAAGAAACTGAAGCAAAAGTTAAGCAGATACAAAAAAATATAAAGGTGGCACAATCTCATCAAAAAAGTTATGCGGACCAAAGGCGTCGACCCTAATGGTTCAATAAGGGAGATCACGTGTATTTAAAGGTGTCACCCATGAAAGGAGTTACCCGATTTGGAGTCAAGGGTAAGTTAGCACCTCGATACATTGGACCATTTCCAATTATAGAAAGATGTGGACAGTCAGCATATCGTCTGCAATTACCTGAACAATTGTCGGCTGTACACAATGTGTTCCATGTGTCCCAATTCAAAAAGTGTCTTCGTGTACCAGATAAAGTCATTGATGTTGAAGGTATTGAACTTGAACCTGACTTGACTTACTCTGAGTATCCAATCCGAGTTTTGGATCAGAAGGATCGTGTTACTAGAAGCAGAACAATCAAGTGGTACAAGATACAATGGGATCAACATTCAGAGGAAGAAGCCACTTGGGAATCGGAAGATTATCTGTTAGAAAACTTCCTGGAGTTTTATGCTTCTATCTAAGTGATAATTCCTTCTACGAGTTGTAACTTCTCTATGTGAGTGGTACAATTCCTTTCCCTTATAAATTTAGTTGAAGTGTGTTTTCCTGACACATTTCCTTTTCCATTACTTCACTCAAGACTTCAAATCTCGGGACGAGATTTCTTTAAGGGGGAAATGCTGTAACACCTCTGGTGTTATATTAACTAAAATATGCCATGTCATCATATGCACTGCAAAGCATTCATGTTTAAGTCAATCTTAATGTGCATTAACTAAAACAAGTTTATATTTCATAGGTTGATTGTGTTTCTAGAATGCTTTGTCACATGAAATAATAAAACCCTACTTTCGAATGTCATCGCAAATGCTTGGTTTATACTCTATGTACTTGAGGTGTAAACTGTGTTTACACTAGTGTCAAGCATAGTGTATAAGTCTAAGTCCAATCCTAAAAATAATTTCCATATTTGAAGTTGAATTTAGATTCCAAAGCTTACTTCCAAGTCTGGCAATTCAAATTTAAATTCAAATTAGAAATGCTATAAAAGGATTTTCAAAAGTCAACTTGGTCAACCAAGGGTTTCATTGGGTCAATGACCTAAACATGTCCTTGGATGATGATTGTGATCACTAATGACCAACCAATTAAGTTAGAAACCAAATTGAGTTTGAATTCTATTTCAAAAACCCTTTATTCCAAAACCTAGTTTTACCCCCTTTTCTCTAATTCAAAATCTATAAAGAATTTGGAGATACTCTAAAAAGATAGTTTGTAGATCTTGACAAGAGCTACAAAGTTTGTATATAAAGTTTTTCAAGTTTTCAAAAGAAATTTCAAATGAATTTGAAAATACAGTTTTCTAGCATTTGTCCCCTTTTGATTTTAAAACCATAATTCAAAAATTATGCAAAATTTTGGAAAATTTTGTATATGAAAAAGGTTTGGTTTGGAAAGGTAAACATTTCATAGTTTTGAAGATTTTCAAGTTTTATTGAAACATCAAAAGTAATTTCAAATGTTTGTTTCTAGGGTTTTATTCCCTTTTCAAATATGAATTCAAGTTTCAAAATTCAGACAGAATTTGAGGATGCCAGTTAAAGGAAAAATGTAGCTCTTGAAAAGTTATGCAAATTATATTTTTGGAGATTTTCAAGTTCTTATGTAAATTTTAGAGTAATTTGTATTTTTAAACGGATGGCAATACTATAATTTTCTCGAACAGTACCGAAACCTATCGTCGGCCGCCATCGCCGGCTTCTCAACGCGCGCCGCTGTCCACCGCCGTGAATATCTCAGTCGCCAGCGCGCTCCTAGACGCACGAAGGTTCATCGTCGTCGTGTCGCCTGTCCAGACGTCGCCTCCGTCCTATAAATAGGCCCGCCGTGGCCGAGTTCTTCTTCTTCTGCTTCTCGCCGCCGTCGCCGATGACTTCGCTCTGCCGCTCAAATTCGCCGCCGATGCTTCATCCCAGTCCAATTGCTCTTGCCAATAGCTCCGCCACTTCTTCACGGTCATTTTGAGCCAGTTCGTGCTTGCTCTCCTCGCCCGAGCTGCCCACGCGCCGTAGTCTTCTCCACGGCCGGTCGCCGAGCCGCCGCGAGTATTTTCGCCGTCGACCGTCGTCTAGGGTGAAAATATATTATCTTTAACCTCGCTACCGTGCTCTCCATGCTATCCTGCCTCTTATGCACACCTTGGCCGGCTTGATGGTCCACAGGAACGCCGGTGACGCCGACCTTGCCATCGAAGCGCCGCCGCCACCGCCATCACCGCCGTCGCTCGCAGCTCAACCCAGCCGCTCCGAGCCTCCATTAACGTGCGCATCAGCACCGTGGTGAGCTCCTGCATCTGTCTGCGTGATCAATTTCATCTTTCCCGCATGGTAGTCGCCGGCCACCGTAGCTCGCCGCCGGCGCAGTGTTGCCGCTCCGCCGCGCGCGTTGCCGCTTTGTCTAGGGACCAGGAAGCGACATCATCTTGTTGCCAAACACGTTCGCCTGAGTGCCCTGCGTACGCCCGGATGCTCGCCGTCGCTGGAAACCGCTCCGGTGAGCTTCGCCGCCGCGCCCTAGCTCCGCCGCGTCGCCATGGCCGCCGGCGTGGGTGCCGCCGTCACCCCGCCGCGCCGTTAGCTACCTTGATCGACTCCCCGTGCCAAGCTGGGCCCAGTGGTCCAAGTCCGGTCACCGGAGACCTCGCCGACGGCGAGTAATCGCCGGTCAACCATCGGCGGATCGTCGGTTAGCGCGGGAGTACTGTGCTGATTTTCTTTTTCTATTTTCAGAAAATGATTTAAATGCTATTTTTTTTGAAAAATCATAGTAATTCAGATATAGGTCCAAAAATTCTAAAAATTTTTGTGAGTGTTCTTTATGATATCATCTACCTAGAAAAAAATATGAAATGCCAAATTTGAGTACTTTTTGCATATGTCAAAATTAGCCCTTTTAATTGAAAAATAGACCTTCAATGATTTTTAATAAATAAAATAATTGGCTTTTAATTTTGAAATTTGTTTTGCCATCTAATTAGGCTAAGAGCTTTCTAAATTAAAAATTTGGGCTTTAATTTTTATGCTTTATTAATGCTTTTAAATAATTAATTAATCCCTTTATTTGAGTTTAATCATTATAGGATTTGTTTGACTGGGATTGATTGATGACCTTGGGTCATTAACCTTAATGACCTTTGGCACTTTAATTAATTGTTTGCTCTTATCTTAATCATGTCATTAGGGCTTAATTAATGTTATTTTATGTGCTTAATTAATTTCTTAAATGGCGTAGTTAACCCCAATGAGTTTTATAAGCGAAGTTTTGTTGGCTTGCAACTTTATCACGAAGAAAAGTTGTACTCGATCCCTTAATCTGATCATGCATCCATCGAGCATTATGTTTACTATTCTATCATGTTAAAGCATATTAATTATCGAATAGCTTCTGTTAACGTAGAGTTAACGTTGTCGCCCAGATCCGAAGGAAGAGCAGATTCAGGAATCGGGAGTTGATCCAGAGTTTGAGACCGTCTACCCCGAACATCAATGCAAGCCCCGGATGCATTCAAACCCTATTCTATTTATAAAAGTTTTACCGCTTCAGCTATGATATGTTGCATTAAGTAATAGAAGTTGAGTGAAAAACCCACCAATTGCATTACCTGTCTTATTTCCTTATTCTTTGTTACCTGCTTAGAAAGATAAGTAGTAACGCTTAGCCTTGCTTATTTAATTAATTATTCAAAGGCAAAAGAATGAAAAAGATGAGATTGGTTTTCTTGTTGGAATCTTGATGATAGTTAATAAATCGAGTCCGGACGGCTAACTTGCACTGGGAATGGAGTCCCTCTGTAGTGTTTCCGTCTGTTGATGCCCTAGGTCCCGTCCGTTGGTGAACTGGTAATATCGAGAATTTAGAAATCCACATGCATGAAGTGATATACGGATGGTTGGAGCCATGTATATCATGGAATGACCTATGGTGGGGCCAGAGCCTCCACATGTGTCATAGTGTGTTTTACTATAGGGTTTAAGTTCCCACGTATCTCGGTACGCTGGGCCGCAGAGCTCACGTGTATCATGTGGTGATATATGGCTGCGGTTGTTATCCTGGTATATCGATTCATCTAGGGTGCATCGGAGTTAAAGTCTCTGGTATTCCAGTGACCTAGGTCCCAGCTGGGTATGAAAATAGATTCGAATCGCCGTTGCTTCTCGGAGAAGAAGACTTGATCGGTGTTCATCATCGTAGTAACAACTTGAACAAAGATTAAGGTTTAATAATGAAGTTGGTTGATAATTGGAGCTAGTCCAAGAAAACTTTACTTTCTGTTAAGCCTTTCCGCAAAATTTCTTATCTCTTACAAGCCTTACCTTGTTCCTCTAGCCTGCATTTCTTGAGTCTCCACCCCTCTTTTTCGTCGGGTCAGTCTTGTTGATTACTTTTGTACTCAGGGTTTTGTTGAACCCTTGTTGCAGATGAGCCTCATGGGCAGGAATGCTTCGCATCGTGCTGTATGACAGTCGTCGAGGAAAGTGACGACAAGTAAGGTGTTTAGCTCTTGGGCAGAGCTTTTCGTTTGGTATTGTAATAAAGTTATCTACTGCTACCCCACTACTATTATGGTTTGTACACTCTAAACTTATGGTTGTAAATATTTGAAACTCAAAGGTTTGTAAACTTATGTTATTGTAAGTCTTCCGCTGTTTTACTCTGTTGTATATTATTTATATCAAACTGTTGTAATACTGCAATGTCTCTTTATAACGATTGATCCTGCTCGAAGAATTGTGGATGATTCGGGATTTACCCGACAGACTTTTTAAGTCGTATGGAACACAGTCATGGTTATTTGGAGTCTGTTTAGACAATAATCATGCGTGTGGGCCATATGATTTAGAAGGTTTTTCCACACTGTCGATGCAAACATTGAAAAGAAAAGGCCATCTATCATTGTATCTATCATTATTTTTTTCAGAAGGTCTCCTAATAATATTGAAATCTCCTCCTAAGAGGGTTGGTTTATCTTCACTACTACAAATCTGAACCATCTCAGTTAGGAAAGCTTCTTTTAACTCATCTTGTGCTGCTCCATAAGTAGCGATGAGAACCCATTCAAAACCATCTTCTTTGGTTCGGACATTAAATTTAATGTGGAAATCTCCTAGAGTAATATTCCCAATATCAAGAACTTGAAGATTAATCCCAAGCAAAATTCCACCAGACTATCCTCTAGGTGAAGTCCAATGCCAAAAAAGTCTCTACCACCACAAAAGTGGTTCAAGTCAGAAGTAGTAAAATCATCTCTACGAGTTTCTAACACTGCAATGAAATCAAGTTGATGTTCACAAGAAGTATCAAAAAGAAATTTATATTTAGCCAAGTCCCTAAGACCTCTGCTGTTCCAGAACAAACCTTTCATAATGAACTTCGTGTTTTAAAATTTGTGACATGATGAAACTTTGATTTCTTTTTCCGTGACAAACTTTTCTTTTTGGATACTATATGCCATTCACCTCCAATATGATTGACATCCTCATCCGCAAGTTCATCGATTATACCACTACACAAGTGACCAAGCATAATATATTCTATCTCATTGTCTTCTACCTCATCAGAACTATCTAAGAAATTATCCTGTGCATTTCTATCTATATGATTTGCATTAATATTATCAATCTCTCCACATTTAATTTCAAAAATAGACCCAAAGATGTCATTCTCATTTGATCCAAGAAAGATCCCAACATTATTAAGATTTAAAGAAATAGCATTATCAGAAATGAATAAAATTGAATTGTTAAAATTCTTACCATTCTTTGCTGGAATCTCCAAGTTCTTCGTAGCCACAAGGCGTTTCGCTCTCTCCAACGAGTCTTCATCAGTCGTGGCTTCTCTTCTTTTGCTCCGTCTAATCGGAGTTTGTGTTGACACTCTCTTGGACGGGGTTGTTGGAATTCTTCTATTGACCTCTGCATCATCCTCTTGCATCACCCGTGAAGCTATTTTATCTAGCACATCATCAACAACAGTATCCAAGGTACACTCTGCTTGCTTCCTATACCATACCTCTGATGGTAAATCAGCACTTGCAGTAGCAATAACCTGACTGTCCATGTGCTTAGACTGCTTAGGTACTTCTACATTCAACCCATTTAGAGAAATAGATGGGCTGGATGCAAGATCCTTAGTATCTGAATCTGAACCAGCTGTAGGCTCTAAATGCCTATCCAAAGTAGTGGACAAGTGCATGTCACTTTGCTCAGTAACTTTCTTGTTACAATTAGGCTGCTGATTAAACCCACCTTGAGAAGAGTTATGTTCAGCTGTGTGAGCAATGGACTTTCCACCTAGAGTATCTTTAGAGTTTTTGCCTATCTCCTTCTCTTCCTCCCCTAGAGGATCATCATCTTCATCCATTGGATCTTTATCTTGATCTGCACTAGAATGTGCTCCAGATCCACCTCCTTCCTCCATAATGAAATAAACGGCATGCAAATATTTTCCAAACACCACCCCAAGGGTTCTGGAATTTTTTTGGGCTCAAGAACTGCCACTTTAATGCGAGCTAAATCCCCAGCTCTGGTAAAAACCATGTCTACCATTTGGGTTGCATCAATCAGAGTCCCAACTGCCCACAGAATAAGGAAGTTTTTTCTCAGCTGCGGTGGTATGCCTCCCACCTGTACCCAAACCTCAGGCAACTAAAACTGGACTACATCATGAGTTCCCCAAATTTTACAATCAATAAAAAACCTAGATGGTTCTTGACTTTTACCTCTCCAAACTGATCCATTTGAGCCAGCTCCATTGCATTGGGAAAAACAGTAAGGAAAGTATTTTCGCCGTGCTCCTTGAGTTCCCATTGCCATGGAATTGGATCTAGTCTCTCAAGTTCTCCCTTCACCTCATCTATTGTTAGCACAACACCCGTGATAGTGACTAGAGCCCAAGCAGCAGATCCTTTAGTTTCATTATATTCCTTATCTGTCACTGGTATATAGTGAAATCCCAAGCCCGGTGCACCATATCCAACATTCTGTGCTACTGGTTTTGGTCCCTTTAAGATTCGACATCTATGTGTCATATGTACTTTGCTCTCATAAATTTTACAGAACAAAGGTATTGGACAATCAGATGTCAGATGACCTCGCCTGCCACATTGAGTGCACTACACTCTTGCTTTCTTTGCTCCTGTAGGATCTTGGATCGCCTCTGTCTCTTTGCCACTAACAATAAGCTGCCCAACATTAGGAACAGTTTCCACTTTTGTTGCTACTTTTGAAGTACTGTCATTGAGCTCCATAACGGCTGCTGCACTTGAAGGTGCTGGTTTTGCAGTAGCTACATCTCGAACGATAGCACAAGCGGCCCCAGCAGTAGCATTACTTTGTTGGTGTGTCCGAATGTGATGAGGATTTCTGTTCCGCTGTTGATATATGTTGTTCCTTCTCCGATTCTGCCACCGATCGTGATTTATGCCATAGCCCGGGTGGAAATTTCCATGAAGAGCCTGAGCACCACGACCAAATTGTTCTGTACCCTGACCTATGGCAAAACGATATCCACCATGCTCTGTTCCTCCATGTCCAGCAACAAAGCCTCCTCGACCAGCACCGAAGTGCTCACCACCACGTCCAACCCCCTGATTAGCCTGCCAATGTGGTGGGAAGCCATGCCCTCTAGATTGGTGGAAGCGTCCTCCAACACATCCATGAGTATGCACGCCGCCTGCCGCCGCAAGATGTGCTTGGTCTGGTCCCTACGCAGCACCAACACGGTTGCGGTTGGCAGGATGATTCTCAGCCATCGTCGACGGCACGCGCTGACATCCGGAGGCAACCACTTCGGCGTAAGAGCGACGGCGCAGGGTTTTTGAGCACTACAGCGCCTAGGGTTAGTCGCAGTTCCGATTCTTGCGAAGAGATCGGCCAGACCAGGTGGTTCTGTCTACAAAAAACTATGCGTCCCGTTTGTTAGAAGGACTGGGCCCCTCTTGGTCCGGCCCAAAGCTGGATTAGGATTCGCTTCGTTGCACTGTGCCTGGTCTAACGAACATGCGACTTGATCCGTAAATAACTCCGAACAGTTAGGATCCTGAATCAACGGACTTTTCAAATTTTGAAAACTCGAGTTCGTCTTCTTCCTGTGGTTATCCACCATGGTTGGCGTTGAAGCTCTAATGCTTCTTCTGTCGTATGACGAGGCAGCTGAACACGATCCGTGCGGCACCGATCTCTTTTTTCTTTCCTTGGAACCCTGGTATGTGACTCGAACGTCACCCAAAGTCCGTGGTGGAGAGATGCGCGGTTGCGGCAAGGGACCTCGCCATGGTTTTGGCCTTGATTTTACTAGTGTGCCAACTATTTTCGCCGCCAAAGGACAATGGCGAGCTAGCTCTGTGAACGAACCAGAACTGTGTACCTTTGACTTTGCCAATTGGTCTTCAGCCTGAAGAAGTTGATCCATCGTGTAACTGCTCAGCAATTATTGTAGATTGATACCAGTCCATCAGGGCCACAACTTTTTTCTTAATTGATCTGTAGTATATGTCCATCATACATACTGCTACTCACTTAACGACAGTGGTAACTTTTCAAAAAAAAAATGACAGTGGTAAGTTACAGAAGAATAAGCAACAGCAACAGCCGAGATGAGAGCATGCAATCTTTTCTTACCCTACCACTATCCATAGAAGCTCCTTAGACCTTAGGTGCACTGCTGCTATGGCAGCCCTGTGAAAGGTGACCCAACCTATACTTGCGGACGCGGCCGCCTACCTGTGATCGGTGATCCTTGTTTAGTTTTTAGATTTTATCAGATTCACCGCGAAGAAAAAGATTTCTCATCATATCGAAATGTCGGCATATTTATAGAGTATTAAATATAGATGAAATCAAAAACTAATTGTACAGTTTGCTTGTACTTTGCGAGATGAACGTTTTGAGCCTAATTAGTCAATGTTTAGATAATTTTTATCAAATACAAACGAAATGTTACCGTATGCTATAGTACTATTATAAGAATTCGGTCATCCCCAAAGATAGATCACTCTTTATTCGTTCCCAGATTCTCTATGCAGTTCAGCACCAGCCATTCTGGACACTTAAATTTGCCAGATTAAATTATTTGATCATCTGTAAATTGCTTAAATGATTTTCGAAGTGCTGAAAAATGTGAGAGCACGTCAGTTATGCACAATGTAGTCCAAGTGCTGATCATATGAAAGCGGACAAGTCCAGAAGCAATACTCCTACCGACCTGGTTGTTCACGTTTAGGAGCAAAAACATACATGGCAGGATTACTTGCTGTTTCGTGCACCGGATATACGCCAAGACGTACATCCTACTGTTCTGTACAGGCCAATCTGACAAGAAGTCCAAGCGTGGTACGTTCATTATCCTCTAGCATGGAGAGCAAATTATTTAGTTGAAATTCAGATATGGCAACTGTGAAGCGTTCACGAGGAAGCTATGGCGACGTTTATTGCTTTGGCTTATCGGCAACGTCACGAGGAAACGTTAGAACTGTAATTCTTCTTAGTAATTATGAGTATATTCTTTTGCTTCCATAGAGAAACCAGTCATCCTATATAAATATAGAGGTGACCCGAAGGAGCTGGGAGGCCTTGGCATTGCAGATCTTAGGAGGACTGGTGTTGCTCTGCGGGCTCGATGGGTATGGAAGGACAGGCTGCTTGGGATGCCAACGATGACCACAGAGCGAGAGGTGCTGGCCCTATGTCGTGCGGCTACGGTCATCGCTTTGGGGGATGGCAGGTCGGTGTTCTTCTGGACGGATGCTTGCATCCGTGACCTCGCGCCAAATGTGTTTCATGCGGTCAGGCCAAGAAAGAAGAAGACGGTTGTGGTAAATGCTTTGCCTAACAGTGCCTGGCTCGACCACATCTCTGGGGCGATTACTATGCAGATGTTCGTCGAGGTTTCGGACCTCTACGACAGGCTGGCAGAAGTTTAGCTTATTGATTGACCAGATACTTTCTCTTGGAGCCTCACAGCGGATCGTGCCTACTCGGCGGCGTCGGCGTACGACACAATGTTCTTCGGGGCATTCATCCCGTTGGGAGTGAAGCAGATTTGGAAGACCATGGCGCCACCTAGGGTACGATTCTTCTTCTGGCAGGTTATGCACGAGCGATGCTGGACAGCGGATCGGCGTTTCCAGCATGGCCTCCAGGACTCTAACACCCGTGTCCTTTGCGACCAAGCCAGTGAGACCATCGACCATATTCTGGTCGGTTGTGCATACCGCAGGGAGATTTGGCACCGATGGGTCACCAGCTTGAGCTTGCATGGCTTCACGCTAATGGGTGAGGACTGGGCCATTCAGTGGTGGTTGCGGCAGCGTAAGCGACTGCCAAAGGATCTTCAGCGTGGGTTTGACTCTCTCTTACTCTTAATCGGCTGGAGCTTATGGAAAGAGAGGAATGCGAGGACTTTTGATGGAGTCGCGCAGCCTGCTGGGATTCTGACGTCCAAGACCAGGGATGAAGCCGGCCTTTGGTGTGTCACGGGTAATAGGCATCTGGTAACTCTCTTAGCGTTGGTGCCGACGCCTGTTTAGAAGTTTTTCTCTTTTGCTCTTGTTTTCTTTCCTTTTTCTTTGGTTGCTTGTTTCTTCGGTAACTTTTGTTACCTTTGTACTCTGTGGGTTTGGACTCTTTTCTGCTTAATAAAAAACACGCCTAGGATTAGGCGTGATCTCGAAAAAAATATAGAGATGATTGCCAATTAAGAGATCCAAAAATCAATTGATAAAAGAATATAGCTATTACTTTTCATCTTTATATCGCTCTTTCAACCCGATGTTCTCCTTGCATCTCTCAATGAGATATGTTGGCATTCTAAGTGGCCTTGTCGATCCTATAAAACCCCAGCGTTGATTCTAAAAGGCCCTCATTGTGCGTTTCTCTGGCGGGTCTTCCCGGGGGCGTTCATGGGTTGTTGGGACGAAGAATGAGCATCTGATCGGCCTCGCCGTTGGAATCTCCCTCCGCATTGTGGTAGGCCGTATGCGGCCTTTGAACAATCTTGCTTCTATCGGTGTGTGTGACCCGAATTGGCGTCAGTAAGATCATTCTCAAATTCCAGTCACCGAACTTGGAGCGGAAGGTGTCAAGCACACATGTTGGGTCCATGCCCTGCACGCTGGCATTTTTCTCCTCCCGATCGAGTCCCGACCTCCGTCCTGCTATCGATCCCCACGATGCGTATCATGTACTGGACCCGTAGGTGACACAATGCCAGCTACTTTTTCATGCCACGAAGTCATGCATCAAAAGGGACGGCTGCCTTTGCCCAGCAGCCGAATAGGTCCAAAATGCCAGCCTTGCTTTGCCGCTCTTCTTCTTCGTCTTCTCCACCGCCTCCATGTTGCTGAAGAGGGGAAGGAAGCAGTGATTGTGATTCGGAAGGAAGCGGACAGTGTGGGACATGGCCGCAACAGCTGGCGACTAGCGGCCTGCCACTTTGATCGCCGTTCAAAGCCATACAACTTGACCTCCATGATCCCCTATCAAAGCCATATAACTTGGCTGCATTAGCGCTAAAAGACAACCGAAAGGCACGCCAAGATGCTTCAAGATTTCCAGGAAGGCCCAAACAAATAGTAGGATCGGCGTATAAAGCCAACAACAACAACAACATAGTCTTTTGTCCCAAGTAAGTTTGGATAGGCTAGAAATAAAACCCAAAAGAAGCATGAAAACAAAGAATACATAAATGGTATAAGAAAAAGATTACGGTTCAGGCACGTTAATTGCTAGTCTCCAAGCGCTCCTATCTATAGCTAAATCCTTAGGGATATTCCACTCCTTAAGGTCTCTCTTAACCGACTCGTTCCAAGTCAGTTTAGGTCGACTTCTACCTCTCTTTACATTATCTACCCGCTTTAGAACCCCACTATGCACCGGTGCCTCATGAGGCCTCCGTTGGACATGGTCAAACCATCTCAATCGGTGTTGAATCAATTTTTTCTCAATTGGTGCCATCCCAACCCTATCTCGAATATCGTCGTTCTGGACTCTATCCCTCCTTATGTGCCCACAACATCATCGTAACATACGCATCTCTGCTACACTCAAATGCTGGATATGTCGTCTTTTTATAGGCCAACATTCAGCACCGTATAACATCGCCGGACGAATCACTGTCCTATAAAACATACCTTTTAACTTCTGAGGCACCCTTCTGTCACAGAGGACGCCTGAAGCTTGACGCCATTTCAACCAACCGGCTGAAATTCTATGCCTAACATCTTCATCAATGTCACCATCCTTTTGTAGCATCGATCCTAAATACCGAAAAGTATCCTTCTTGGCCACCACTTGCCCATCGAGGCTAACGTCTCCCTCTTCATTCCTAGTCGCGCTGAAATCGCACCTCATGTACTCGGTCTTGGTCCTACTAAGTCTAAACCCTTTCGACTCTAATGTGTGCCTTCATAGTTCTAACTTCCTATTAACCCCTGCCCTAGTCTCATCCACTAGCACCACATCATCAGCAAAGAGCATACACCAACTTGTGACCTCATCCATCACCAAAGCAAATAAATAAGGGCTCAATACCGACCCTTGATGTAGTCCTATTTTAATTAAAAGGTCACTGGTGTCGCCATCATATGTTCAGACACACGTCACCACATCCCTGTACATATCCTTGATGAGGGTGATGTACTTAGTTGGGACTTTGTGCTTTTCTAAGGCCCACCACATGACATTTCTCGGTACTTTGTCATATGCCTTCTCGAGGTCAATAAAGACCATGTGCAAGTCCTTTTTCTGCTCCCTATACCTCTCCATCAACTGTCGTAATAATAAAATTGCCTCCATAGTCGACCTACCAGGCATAAACCCAAATTGGTTTTGGGTCACACTTGTCACTCTTCTTAGGCGATGCTCGATAACCCTCTCCCAGAGTTTTATCGTATGGCTCATCAACTTAATCCCATGGTAATTAGTACAACTTTGAACATCTCCCTTGTTCTTGAAGATCGGTACTAATATACTTCTCCTCCATTCTTCAGGCATCTTGTTTGACCGGAAAATGAGGTTACAAAGTTTAGTTAACCATACTATCGCTCTGGCACCTAGGCATCTCCACATCTCAATGGGGATACCGTTAGGGCCCATCGCTTTACCTCCCTTCATCCTCTTCAAAGCCTCCCCGATCTCTGCCTCCTGAAATCTTCTCAAGAAACGTCTGTTGGTATCGTCAAATGAGTCATCCAACTCCAAGGTAGGACCCTCATTCTCTCCATTAAATAACTTGTCAAAGTACTCTCTCCACCTGTCCTTGATCTCCTCATCCCTCACCAAAAGTTGATCCGTCCCAGCCTTGATGCATTTGATTTGGTTGATGTCCCTCATCTTTCTCTCGCGGATCCTAGCCATCCTATAAATGTCCTTCTCCTCTTTCTTCGTGCCTAGTCGCTGATAAAGGTCATCATACGCCTGACCTTTTGCTACACTCATCGCTCGTTTTGCAGCCCTCTTCGTTATTTTATAGCCCTCAATGTTGGCTGCACTCTTGTCATGATGGAGACGCTTGAACCACTCCTTCTTCTCCCTAATAACCCTTTGCACCTCGTCATTCCACCATCAGGTGTCTTTCTCTTCCCGTTTGCCTCCCCTACTCACTCCAAACACATCCGAAGCCACCTTCCGAACACATGTTGCCATCTTTAGCCACATGTCATCTGCATCTTCTCCTTCTTCCCACGGCCCCTCATCTAGCATCCTCTTCTTAAATGTTTGCGCTGCTTCCCCCCTAAGCTTCCACCATTTTGTTCTCGCAACCTTGGCCCGATTGTCCCGATGGACACGTACCCGAAAACGAAAATCCGCCACCACAAGCTTGTGTTGAGGGACAACACACTCCCCAGGTAACACCTTATAATCTAAGCAAGCACGTCTATCCCCCCTCCTTGCAAGGATAAAGTCGATCTGACTCAGGTGTTGTCCGCTACGAAAGGTCACTAGATGGGATTTCCTCTTCTTAAAGACGGTATTCGTTATCAACAATTCGTAGGCCAACGCGAAGTTCAAAACATCCTCCCCCTCTTGATTTCTACTACCATACCCGAAACCCCCATGCACCCGCTCGAAACCTACATTAGTCACACCCACATGACCGTTGAGGTCTCCTCCTACGAAGAGTTTCTCGCTGATAGGCACAGTATTAACCATGCTATCGAGATCTTACCAAAACTGTTTCTTGGTGCTCTCGCAAAGACCTACCTGTGGAGCATAGGCACTGATCACATTCAGAGCCAAATCTCCAACTACCAACCGGACTAGGATAATCCGGTCGCCTTGCCTCCGCACCTCAACTACTCCATCCTTAAGGCTCCTATCGATCAAGATGCCTAAACCATTCCTACCCGATGTTGTCCCCGCGTACCAAAGTTTGTAGCCAGTATCCTCCACCTCCTTCGCCTTCTGGCCCTTCAATTTAGTCTCCTGAACGCATAGAATATTTACACGCCTCCTAATTGCTGTATCGACTAGCTCTCTTAACTTACCCGTTAGGGACCCTACATTCCAGCTACCTAGACGAATCCTAGTTGGTTCGGCTAGCTTTCTTACCCTTGGCACCCGTCGAGGGAAGTGCGAAAAACCTTGCTCATTTTTTACTACATCCGGGCGCAGATGTAGCGCGTCATAAAGGTTGCGAGGACCCGATCCTTGCTCATTTATCATCGTATCCGGATCACGATACGACGCGCCATTAAGAGGATGATGGAACAAACAAATAGTAGGATCGGCGTATAAAGCCTACATCAAGAGAAATGGGCGCTGTTGCACACCTGGACCATCATGAACAAATGCAGCACGGCAACGACGACGGCAGAGAGCAAATGGTATGGTCCAACAGGGAACAGGAAGAGACCATCGCATATGCAACCACTCCTGAGTCCAGGCAGGCAGACAGCAGCACAGATGACAAGCCGGCGGCAGTCCAGTTCGGAGTTCAGACCCTAGAATTTTCAACCCACAGGAAGCAGGAATCCACTTCAAAGAACACTCAGGTACATAAGATATAAACAAACTAGGGCACTAGAGCTTTTTAGACAGAACAGAAGCACAGGCTTGATTAATGCTTTGAGTGCAAGGTGACCTCAATATCTGTACATAATATATCTCCCCTCGCACTTCCCAGAAAAGGGTGAAAACGAGACCAATAAATCCTGGGCAAAATCACATTATCTACAACTGAAACCACCCTGACAGGGCAAAACATCCACGGAGCCTTCTCCTATATTTCATCACTCTACTTTGAGCTATATTATATATTATATAATGCAGTTTCCCTATATAAATAAACTACTGAATAACCCAGAAAGAAAGAGGCAGCAAATGGTCTCTTGGTAATTCTGATGGGGCAAGAGCTTCTACCGCACTGACCCAGCTCGGCGGCACACCACATCAAGAGCTTCAACCACTGTCCCTGAGAAACCAGCTATGGCTTGGAATATTCCTGGCAGGCCTGTCTGTATGTTGTTCAGCGTCATTGATCTTGTTACCTCGATGGCCTTAGCATGCCTGGTCATCTCGTCCTCCACCTTCCGACGGCATTGGGCAATCTCAGTTTTCTTCTCTGCAAGAGGATCACGAGCATCATATGCGTGGCTTTCAATGCCATCGCGCCCACTGCCAGGGAGGCCAAGGCCTACCATCGAGTAGGATTGGTAGTACTTCTTCTCAATGGACCTGAGGGAGTTGGTTTTCTTTTCTAGCTCCTTTGAAAATGTCTCGGCCCGCGTCTTGATCCTCATCTCCTCTGCCTGCTTAGTGTAAATGACATGGACAACATTCACAAAGCTCTTGATCGCCTCTGAAGCAACAGCATCTGGAAGACGGTCTAGTGCTTGCTTCCACTCGTCACAGAAGCTGGTGAGTTCACGTGAGATCATTGAGGCATGTGCTTCCTGCGGCACACTGTTATCCACTTGGCAGAGTGTGAGCTTCAGCCAGCCATATAGGGAGCGGATGTACTCACGCTGGTACTTGATAAGGCGGTTGAAGTTCGAGTGCCATGCTGCAACAGCAGCCTCAAGATCACGAGTTGCTAGCCTGTGAAGGTCAGATGTTGACTCAGCCATGGAGTTGTCCACCAGACCGCGGACTTGCTGAACAATCTCATTTTGTATCTCATGGAAATGGTTCATTGACCTCCACATACCCAATAGCCTGCATGTTAATGTTCAGAAACAGTTAAGTACTTGAGAGCAGGACCACATGATGATCTGGAAATAAATATGTATGTAGGAATGGGCATAAGACTTACGCAAAACAAAGCTGAACAAGCTGTGGTGCAAGCTCATTGTCACGGACTCTAACAATAGCTGAGGATGTAGTTGTGGCAGCCTGTGAGGTAACTACAATCAGTGATTGCAGCTTGTTTATGGAGGCCTTGGTCTTGTCCAGCTTTGCACTATCCCTCCCTCTGTATTCTAGGCTCTGCAGAGTAGAAAGCTTTTTCTCATGCTCAATCTTCACACTCTCTCTTGCCTGCAGTAATTAAAATTGATCTACATGTCAGATACTGGCTCAAGAAATGGCTTAATTAAGCACTTTGACTGTAGCAGTCTTGACACTAATGACCTATTCCATCACTTTGGGATTCATCAATCCAAAACAGTGTAATGTAATCCAAAATACCATCAATTTGTTAAAGTAAAGACAAAGATATGCTAAATCTAATTTTGGCATTACAGGGATACATTATGTCTACAAAAAGACAATTTCTTGAGCATCTGTACCTTCATAGATAAAAAATTTGAAGGACAAGAGTATATTTGGTAGAAACAAATAGAGCAAAAAAGGGAAGAGAATATGAAGCTGGCGGTTAAGAAGTCAATTGCAATGTATCGTGCTTGCTGCCTTTCCTAAAAGTAGTTAAAACTATTGTGCAAAGACTCTGTCAGTTCCAATGTCAGAAAATGCACCTCTCCAAAGACACTTTATGAAACAGAATCAGATTCCTCTTTCACATTTTCTGAATAAAATGTTCAGATATGGAAGAGATTCACTCAATCCAATAGTTAAAATTTCTAGTTATCCTTTTTGTAAGGTTCATTTGGAGCACAGCCCTAATAAAGTGATGGAGATTTCTTAGCAAATGGATTAAAACTAGCTTCAGCCATGCCCTTGGTCTTTGATGGATTGATAGCCCTGCAATACCATGTGAGAGTCCAATGACTGCATGGGTCATGGGTCTTTCCAAGAGCAAAGATGCAGACCTTGCCCATCTTATTCAAGCATTATATGTGTATATATGCATTGTTTCCATGCGCAATAAAGGTGGATGCAGAATGTGACAGCTGAGCTCACAGAGCTCACACTGCTCCAGGTAATGAAGTTGGATCATTATCAAGAGGAGCCAATCTGAATAGTCCCAACTCCCAAGATGTTTCACTGATAAAGTAATGATGGTGACAACCGACAATTTTCATAGCAAACATCTCAATTTGGGTCCTGTTCTAGTACTCAAATGCTGAATATGAGAATCATCAATGTCCAAGTAACCATCAACAGAGGAACAAAATTACCTTGACCTCCTCGTAGAGCTTCTTCTCCCAAGCCAAAAGCCGCTCTAGAGTGGATCCATGGCTCTTCCCTTCCGTCGACTCCATCTCCAGTGCACTAGTGTCCAACTTGTATCGTACAGCCAATGGCGGTTTTGATGTCCATGTCGACAACAATGCTGATAGCACGCTGTTGGAATGGTACACTGTCTCTGCAAAAGAAGAAAATCAAAGTAAAACAGCCAAACCATAAATCACAAGCCATTGCATATTCAGTGAAATCATAAAGCAGAACAACAATCTGAATCACATTTTCATTTTTGAGCAATAGTTTGTCTTCTCTCATACTTTTGAGCTGCCGGAAGTTGCGGTCGAGCTGTGCGCGGCTGGCCTCCAGGAGCTCGGACACATCGTTGCCGGAGTCGGCTGCCTTGACAAAGTATTCCTCAATGGCCGCCACGATTTCCGCGAGAGTGCGATGGCGCACCACCATCCGCATCTCTGTCGCCGCCGTGACCGTGGAGGAGGAATCCCCAGCCTCAGACCTCTCATCCCTCCTCAGGGGCAATGGTACCGCGGCGTACTCTGACGGTGCCGTCCCGCCGTACTCCGATCTGGCCACGAACCCGCACTCCGATCTGGCCGCGAAGCCGCATTCCGATCTGTCCCCCATCTCGCCCTCGTCCTCCGATCTGGTCTCCGACGTGGTCGTGGACGCGTAGTGCTCGTCGTCCTCCCATCCGCCACAATGCATCCCCTCTGGATCATGGTCCACCTCGCCGTCGTCGTCTTCGGCGGCCTCGTCTTCTTCCTTGAAGTTGTAGTGGGTGTTGTGGTGGAGGTAGGCCCGGGCCTTGGCCTCCTCGTCGAGCTCCCGGAGGCGGCTGGCCTGCTCGACCTCGCCCTTGCGGCGTTCGAAGAACTCGGAGTCAGGCGGCGACGGCGGGTAGAAGTTCTCCCAGTCCCACGCGGACGAGGAGGACGGCGTGCCCACCGGCGGCTGCTTGCGGAACGACGACTGCGCGGGGCTGGCCACGCTGGAGTCCGACAGGATGTGGGGCACCCTGAGCCGCCGTGGGCGCGGTGCCCTCGCCGGCGCCGGCTGCTGCGGCGTCGCCATCGCCGCCGCCTGCTGCGGCTGCGGCTGGGGCGGCGGGTGCGGGTGCGGGTGCTGGGCGAGCGGCGTCGGAGGCGGGAGCGACGGCGTCGTGGCGGTGGAGAGCGCCTTTGTGGGGAGCGAGTGGGCGGCGCTCGGGGCCGGCGGCGGCGCGGCGGCGAAGAGGAGGACGGGCGCCGTGTGGTGCGAGACGGCGAGCGAGGGGTGGCCCTGCGCGAAGCGCGAGAGCGCGGCGGCGGTGACGCGGAGGGAGCGGAGGTAGTCGGCGTGCGCGGAGGCCAGCAGCTGGCGCGCCGCCACCGCGTCCTTCATGTGGCGGCGGCGCTCCTTGCAGCGCCGGACCGTGTCCTCCTGCTCCACCTTGGACGCCGTGCACCCCATCCCCGCAGCAGATCGGCGAGCTCTCACACTCCCTCTCGCTGCTTCGATCTCCCTCCCCTTCTCTCTCGTGAGGTTCCGCTCGCCTCACTTCTTCCCCGCTCCAGTGAGAGAGAGGAGAGCGAGGAGTGTGAGTGGGAGTGAACAGCTTCTTCCTTCTTTTTACGCTGCAGAATTTAACATTTTTTTTATGGAGGAGGCAATGGCCTTTCCCTCTCACTGCTTTCTGCTTGCTGGGGGCCTGGGACCGGGCCGGACCGGCCGACCCCGACTGGCCGTGTAGAGTGGGGCCACAGTGACCGACTGGTTTCATCTTAACCATAACAGCATCATACGAGGTGATTAAGAATTCAAATAGGCTGTCTAGTTGATGAGCAGCCTAGCCTTGTGCTCTTGGCAACCAAAGATAAGAGCACCATAGCTCCATTTTTTTGTGTTGTCGTGAGTTTCGAAGGTAGAGAGTTGTGGATAAGCTTGATTTTTTTCTATAACAATTTCGGTCCTCGAACAAAAAGAAAACACAACACAAGTGTAATAGTCCCTCCGGTTTAAAATAAACACACTTCTAGCATTTATAAACTTTGTCTCACAATGCACATTGGATTATAAACACCTATTACTACTAGGTTTTGCTACCATTTCTATTTTCAAAATATAATTATTACACAACAACTTTTGATAAGCGTATATATGTAATTTTCATGGTAATATTGATCTCGCCGATGGCGATAAAGGGAGTAGTCATTTTAGTCCATCAAGTATTGTATAATGCTCGGTTTGTTTTTGTGGCAAAACCTCCTAAATCATATGGCCCACATACATTATTATTGTCTAAACAGACTCCTAATAACCATGAATGTGTTCCATAAGACTTAAAGGTCTGTCGGATAAATCCCGAATCATCTACGATTCTCCGAGCAGGATCAATCATTACACAGAGATATTACAGTATTATAACAGTTTTATACAAATAAGATATCAGAGTAAAATAGTGGAAGGATTAAAATAACATAAGTTTACAAACGTTTAGTTTTAAACTTACAAACCATATGTTTTTAATTATTACAACCATAGAAGCAGTAGAGTAGCAATATAACTTATTACAAAACCTTGATGATACGCTCTGCCCAAGAGCCTATTCGTCGTCACTCTCCGCCACGACTGTCATGCAGCAGGGTGCAAAGCAATCTTGCGCATGGGGCTCACCTGCAACAAGGGTTCAGCAAACCCTGAGTACCAAAGTACTCAACAAGACTGATCGGACAAAAAAGAGGGGTGAAGACTCAGAAATGCAGGCTAGAGGGACAAGGTAAGGCTCGTAGGAATTTTTGCAGAAAAGCTATTGAGGATCAAGTTTTAACTCATCAAGTTATAATAGAAAATAAAATTCTCTTGCTCTAGCTCAACATTACCAAACAACTTCATTTAGATACTTTATCATTATTCAAGTTGTTACTACGATGATGAACACCGATCGGGTCTTCTTCTTCGAGAAGCAACGATGATTCGAATCCATTTTTATACCCAGCTGGGACCTAGATCACTGGGCTACCGAAGACTAACTCTGATGCATACCAGATCACAGATATACCGGGATAACAACCGCAGCCATATATCACCACATGATACACATGAGCACTTAGACCCAGTGTACCGATATACGTGGGAACTTAAACCCACAGTATAACACACTATGACATATGTGGGGACTCTGGCCCACTATATATCACTCCATGACATGCGTGGGGACTCTGGCCCACTGTATATCACTTCATGCATATGAATTTTCTAATTTCTTGATATCACCGATTCACCATCGAACGGGATCTAGGGCATCAACAGACGAAAACACTACAGAGGGACTCCATTCCCAATGCAAGTTACCCGTCCGAACTTGATTTATTAACTATCATCATGTTTTCACAAACAAAGCCATTCTCATCTTTTTCATTCTTTTACTTTTTGAAAACCTAACTAATTAAGCAGGGCTAAGCATTACTACGCATCTTCCAAAATTAGATAACAAGGAATATGAAAATAAGATAGGTAATGCAATTGGTGGGTTATCACTCAACTCATATAACTTAATGCAATATTTCATATCTGAAATGATAAAATTTTTATAAAATCAAGGAAGGGTTTAAATGCATCCGGGGCTTGCCTTGATGTTCGGGGTAGACGGTTTCTAACTCTGGATCAACACCTAACTCCTGATTCTGCTCTTCCTTGGGATCTATTTCGACAACGTTAAACTCTCCGTTAACGGAAGCTACACGATAATATGATATGTTTCAACATGATGGAAAAGTAAACATGATGCTTGATGAATGTATAACCAGATTAAGGACTTGAGTACAACTTTTCTTTACGATAAAGTTGTAAACCAACAAAACTTACTAAGTTTATTAGGGTTACCTACGTCTTTAATGAGGTTATTTAAGCACATGAAATAACGTTGATTAAGCCTTAATGACATGATTAAGATAAGCACAAACAATTAATTAAAGTACCAAAGATCATTAAGGTTAATGACCTAAGGTCATCAATCAATCCCAAAGTCAAACAAATCCTATAATGATTAAGCATACTTACAAGGATTAATTAATTAATTAAAAAGCATAAAATAAAGGCATAAAACTAAATTATCTAAATGAGCTCAAAATTTTATTTTGAAAATATCTTGGTCTAGTTAGATGGCAAAACAAATTTTAGAAATAAAAACTAATTATTTTATTTATTAAAAATCATAGAATATGTATTTTTTAATTAAAAGAGATAATTTTAACTTATGCAAAAAGTACTCAAATTTGGCATTTCGTATTTTTCCTAGGTAGAGAACATCATAAAGAGTATACACATAAATTTTCATAATTTTTAGAGCTATACATGATTTACTATGATTTTCCAAAAAATAGCATTTAAATCATTTTCTAAAAATAGAAAGGGAAAAGGAAAAATCCTTTCCCGACGTTGACCGACGGCCGCCGGATTTTGACCGGCGATATCTCGCCGGCGGCGAGGTCTCCGGCCACGAGGTTTGGCCCTACAGGCTCAGCTCGACACAAGGAACAAGATAGCCTAGCTAATGCGGCAGTAGGGACCTCGGAGGTACCTCGCCGGTGACCATGGCGGCATGGCGGCTCGGCAGTAGAGCTCACCGGAGCTTCCTCCGGTGTGGCTAACGCGAGCAACATGACCAGCATGACTAGATGGACGCGAAACGCGAGCTAATTTGGCTAAAACACGATCCTAACGGCCTCGGCCTCGCACGCGGCGGCGCTGGCAAGGTCGCGCCGGTGACGACGCATGGCGGCAGGCCACAACAGTGGACCAGAGACCAAACAAAAGGAATGGGCGTGACAAGGAGCTCACCCCGGTGATGATGCGCTTGAAGATGAAGGCTCGACGACGGCTAAGAGACGAATTCGATGTGGACAGGGATAACGACGGAGTGCTCCAGCGGCAAGGGTGGCTTTCCAGCGATTCCTGAGCACCAACGAGTGAACCACGGAGCGCATGAGAGGGAGGAGATCAAGGTGAGCACATTAGGGAAGAAGAGGGAAGAAGATAAACAACCACAGCGGCGGCCGACGGTGGCGGCACGCGGCGACTCTGCTTGCCGGTCGCGAGGAAGAAGACGGCGGGCCAGCCGATTTCGGTGGCGTGAGACTACTTGAGCTAGCTAAGGAGATGCGCAAAAGCGAAATGGAGCCAGAGGAAGAGAAAATGAAGGCAGGGAGCGGCTGACGGCAGCGAAATTTTGGCCGACGACGACGAGCTCGACGGCGGCGGTGCAGGGAAAAAGGAGAAGTCGGCCACGACGCTTCTACTTGTAGCTAGAGCTCGAGGAAAGGGAGGGCGACACGCGGCGAGGATGCTTCGAGCACAAGGTGCGAGCTGGCGGTGGAGGCAGGCTGATATGGCGAGGGAGGCCACGACGACAGTGAGGGAGGAAGGTGAAGGTGACGTCATCTTCTACTGTAGCTGGTGATGTCATTTTGAAAATTTACAAATTACTCCAGAAATTACATAAGAACTTGAAAATATCTCAAAATGTCATTTGCATAACTTTTCAAGAGATACCCTTTTCATTTAATAAACATTTTCAAATTCTGCCTACGTTTTGAAATATGAATTTTATAACTTTTAAAAATATTTTATAACTTTCCAATTTGAATTACAAGACTTGGGAATAAGCTTTGAAATCTAAATTTAACTTTAAATATGAAAATTATTTTTTAGGGTTGGACTTAGATTTATACACTATGCTTGACACTAGTGTAAACACGGTTTACACCTTAAGTACATAGAGTATAAACTAAGTATTTGAGATGTCATTTGAAAGTAGGGTTTTATGATTTGATGTGACATAACATTTCAGAAACACAAACAACCTATAAAATATAAACTTGTTTTAGTTGATGCATATCAAGGTTGACCTAAACATGAATGCTTTGCAATGCATGTGATGACATGGCAGGTTTTAGTTGATATAACACCAGAGGTGTTACAGTTTTTATCATGTCGGTCCTTAAATTTTACTTTTAGTCTAAAACTATGGGGTATTTAAAGGAGCTATAGCTATGACTACGGCTGCAGTCCATGAAGTGGCATACGGTAGGGCTGCAGTCCATGAAGTGGCATACGGTAGCAATAATGGTTGCAGCCACAACGGATGGGCTATCCGTTTGAGCTATAGCTCTGGCATCCGTTTGAGCTATAGCTATGGCTGCGGCTGTGGCCCGTGAACTGGCATCAATTGTAGCAATAGCGGTTGCAATCGTAGCGGCTATTAATAAATAGAAGCCAAAGGGCCTAAAGTAACCATCTCAGCCCTCAAACTTACACTTTGATCTCAATTTCACCCATGAACTTTAGTAGTTCATGCATGAAAGTAAGTCTAAATTACAAATTTTAAAGACTAAAATGATCATTTTGATAATTCTAGAATGAAACTGAATGCAACAGAAAAATATGACTAAAATGGTAGTTTTGAAGGTTCGGAAATGAAATTGAGCGTTCGGTCCCAAACACATAGCACTTTTTTGTTTAGTAGCTTGGGTATAGGGGTGAAAACTTTCAAAAAGATAGAGAAATGCTCCATCATTTTCAAATTTCATATTTCTCTATCAAAAATAGAAATGATATGCCATGATATCGTCAAAAATAGTATAACATCACGGTAGTTTATTGCATAAATATGGTAACATGCTTAAACTGTTGGCATTAGTAAATACCATTATCATTTCCATACTTTTCTACCTTTATTTATGTTTATCACTGTCGATTTTGTTTGTCATAAACACGATAAAACCTCAAAAACAAGCCTTAGTAACCAATATATTCTCTTTCCAGATTCATCCCTAGTTTGGTACTACTATTCAATTTTACTTAGTGCAGACCAAATTATCTTAAAGTTAAGTAAATTTATATAATAAGATGATAATATCAGAATAAGCATTTATTATGAAACCTATATGTATGGTTTAGCTCAAGCCTATCTAGCTTCGGTGGCGAAGTCTATTAACTCAAGTCGTTTCAAAAGGAAAATCATAACATATATTTTGTAGTATATTTTTTTAATGTAAAAGGTATCTATAGAAAATAAGTTTATTTGACTCAAACTAAACCTAGCTAGGTCTTGTATGGAATCCATTAAATTCGAATCTCATTTGTCCTAGCACGAGAATCGAAGAAAAATATTGTCAAACAATTTGTGGTGTAGTGGTATCCATGATTTTTTTAACCATGCAAGACTGCAATATTCGCTCACCGTGAAAATTTCAATTTCTCGTACCACGGTTTTACCACCACACAGCACCGTCCCATAAAAAGCTTATAAGAAACATGGCCTTAACTTAAAATTGCATCTTTTTTAGACAGAGGCGACACATCATTTTCCCCTTGATTAATCAAATGGAATCATCAATGGTCTCGTTCGGCTGGTCTGGACTGGACTAAATTTGATTGGTCTGCCATATGCGGCTGGTTTTGGCTGATTAATTCAGCTATATTAAAAAAAATTAAATGGACAGGCCACCACTCGTACCATGACGTAAGAGGGATCTCCGGCTGCTGGATTTTTTTAAGGGACAACTCCAATTGTTGGTGAATCTACTAGCTCAACGGCTAGACTGAAAGCCCATCAGCCTTCAGCCAAATTTGGTTGACCAATCGAACTGGGCCAATGTCGACCGGCTGGGGATCTTGAGCTCCGGGGTTCAAGATGCAGAAGCAAACGAGCACAAATTCATGCTTGGCACGAATATTTAACCTGAAATGCAGAGTGGGGAGGGGGTATTTCTTTGGTGTCTTTCCTGACGAATCTCTCATAAAAAAAAAATTTATGACGATGAGCTTCATACAACTGCAGTAGTCAGTAGACCCGTAGTAATCGACCACAGAGGTTGAGGGGCGGATCCAATCCGGTGCTTGCCAAACAAAACAATGTTAATGACACTGTCAGTGCCGAGTCATTTGTCAGAAAATAACAGCATCAACGTGCGTGAGGCCGTGATTTCGCTTGGAGATTTACCGGCCCTAACCAAAAGCGCGCCCCTGTCTTCACCACACCAGCTGATGAACCAGAGCGTGTCCTGCGCGCATTAAAAAATGCTATTGACGACAGGGAAAGCACTCGACAGTGTACGGGCATCGCGGCGAGGACGACCTGCCCAAAACCTCTGCACTGCAGCTTCTTGCTCGCTTGCTTTTGGGGTCGTCGTCGGTCGCTGCTGGGTTTAGTGAAGTGAGTGGTGGTGGCGGTTAATTTATTTTGCCCCCACGTTGAGACGGCCCGGGAGGGAGGGGAAGCTGCCATGGTAACGGCCGGAGTTGGGTAGTGCAACTGCGCAAGTGGCCCCCGGCTTGGCCAACGCTTGGGAGCACGATCTTGGTTGGTTCCGTTCTCTTCTTTAATCACCGTGTCGGCGCCTTTTCCCTGCTCGTTCATCTCGATGCGGGACGTCGGGGCTGCTGCTTCAACAGCGAGCGCTTGCTCCGGAACTTAAAAGGCCTGGCTGGCGGGGGACGACGAGGTGAAGACGACGATCGATGCGTGTGCTTGAAGCCAGCGTTGGACGACACCCAACTCTCATCCCACCCATGCCCTGCCCTGTTGGTGTTGGGTCATGTGTTGTGGTCTTGTGGCAGGATTCGGAGATGTGGCACGCACCGCACACTGCCAAGTGCCAAGCCAACAATCAAAACCGTGCCGGAAGCACGATTTCAGGGCACAACACGTATACGCGGCGCACGAAGCGGAGGAGCAACAGAGGACGCCACGGTCGGCGCTCCATCACCCGCCGTTTGCTGTCGTCTCGTGCAGCCGTGCTTTTCCTCTGCTTCGTCACCGTTCCCTTTGGCAGCTCCCGTCGGAGTTCAGTGTCACGCTCGCCGCTCGCAGCCGCGGTACCTTTCTGCGCCCGGCATCATGCCTTTTTCCCAGTAGTTCTTTCTTTCCATCCTTTCTCACAGAAATGGCGTATGACTTTTATTGCTACCAGTTATCATATCTTTTAGCTCCGGTCGTATCTATGTATGTATCCATCGATCCACCATGCACATGTATGTACTTGTATAAATCCGCTATGCGTGCCTGCGCCAGCACGTTACAAAAGCCATGATGCTGCGTATGTATGGGCGAAAAAAGGTAGGGTCACACGAGGTGGGCAGATGAGACGGAAGCTACGTCGGTGGTTTCAGCCTTTCAGAATTGCTGGCTGCTGCTGGCCTGTTGCTGCTGCGTTGCCACCGCAACGTGAGGAGCAGATATTCCTTGCGCTCGTAAAGTCCAGCGAGCATCCAAAATGAAGTCGTAGGCCAGATTTCGTGATGTGGCTTGGGCCCAATGAGAAGAAGGCGGATGACATCACGAAGACGGGACCAGTCAGGCCCAGGAACAACACGGCTCCTTTCCCAGAAACGGCCCAGGATCATGGATCAGCGCGCCCCTCTCCCTTTTCTTTAGTATACACAGATTTATTTTACGAGTAAATTATTTTTTCTTTTCCGGAGCATGCGTGCTCCGTATTTCGAAGTCATGCACATCTTGTCACTTTTTTTTACGCATGTGCGCGTAGTGCTTTAAAGAAAAATATAGTTCAATACATGGCTTGACACGTTCTCAGTCGAGATGCCTTAGAGTACGGCAAGTAAGTACACTTATATAAATCATCGGCTTAAACGGTGTAACAAGAGGGTTGTACTAACTAAATAAACTTTTGTGCAACTGCAAGGGCTAATCCTGCAGGTCCGGGCACGACGCCTAAGCCCGCCGGCGTCGCGGCGCACGACCATTGAGCCGTGGAAATAGCTCCCTTATGGACTCTCTGCTAGAAGAAGGTATGTTGTCACCGAATGCCTCGTGGAATCTCGCAACAATCGTGGGGTCTAGAGAGGTGACCTCGTTCTCCGGCCGACCGACCCACTTGTTGAGGAGGACCCGGCGAGCCTGCTTCTCCGGCTGTGGGTCACGAAAGACGGATTTAGCCGCCAGGCGATCACTGCGACGCAGGCGCCAGTTGTCATTGTCCACGCGGGAGGTCCGCAGCCGCGGCGGCTCCGCAACGAGGGGGGTCTCGATGGGAAGCCTCAGGCTGTCGATGAACGCTGCGACAGATGCTTCCGTGGGCACCGGGGGTCCTGCGGTGGTGGTGGACGGTAGGGAGGAAACGTCGATGGCGTCCCCATCGGTGGCGCCCACCAACACCAAGACCACTGAGCCGGAGGGAGCCGAGTCTAGGTCTTCGCCGTTGCTTGCCGCGCCGAGGCCGCCCTCGACGGAGGCCGCGACCAGCGGGGTCACCGAGCAGGTTGTCGGTACGGCCTCCACCACAGCCCCGCCTGCCTCCGCCTCTTCGTCCATGGGATCGAATTCCCTTTGTGGGGGAGGGTCCGCCACGAGTGGGGAGGCCACCTGAGCCTGCACCCCACCTTCCTGCAAAGCAGAGCAAGAGTGGCCTCACTGATGACCCTTATCAGCTCCGGCCACTCTCATGTTTACATCAAAATTCAAAGCATGGTGCACCAGAAGTTCTTCCAGCGCGGTCGCATCAGCAAACGCGAGAAGGACAAGATGGGCAACAATCTCAACAACGGGGGCAATAGTCCTGTTGATGACGGAAGCCTCCACCCTAGGACGGTTCGCATCATCCAGTGGTGGACAGAGTGGCGGCAATGTAGGCGATGACGAAGAAGGCGTGGTTGGACGCTGCCTCCGCAGAGGTGGGACGACATGACCCAGAGGTACCACCCTTGGTGGCCTCGACTCCGCCGAGTTGCGGCCCGCAAAGGTCATCTGGCTGCGGCCACGCGCCGGTGACAGCCTAGTCCTGCGGAGCGGTGTACGGACGGTCGCGCACACCTTGGCCCGATGCCCGGCACACCAGCACCGCAGGCAACGTAACGGGGAGCGGCATTGCGCAGCGATGTGGCCCCGAGCAAGACAGTTGAAACAGAGACCCACCAGTCCCAGCGGCACTGGGCGTGCGGCCCTTCCCGGTCGGCCGGCGTGCCGCCTCTTGGTAGCCACTGTGGGCTGGTCGACCTCCTGCCTTGGCCGCTGTAGGACCACCTGCTGCCAGTCGTTGACGTCTGGCGTAGTGGCTCGGCGGTAGGGGCCAAGCCACAGGTGAGCCGAGCATCAATCCAAGGCCGGCGGGTCAGTGAGGCCAGCGGCGGAGACCTTATTGCGACGACGATGCCGCTGTTGACGCCTCTTGGTACGCGTGGTTGCGGGGACCCCCCTACCGCGGCGAGCAACCTCCAGGAAGTTGAGTCCCTGGGCGCTCGTCGGCAGGTGGAGAAGCGGCGCACCGCCAACAGCAACGGGCGAGGTCGCGGAGCCGATGGTGGTTGCTACCCCCTCGCTCGAGGTGCTCCCCACCTCCAAAGCGGGGATAGCCGCTGCCCTGCCACCCCTAGGCGCATGAAGCTCCGCCCCGTTCTCGAGGCGAGGGAAGACGGCCGACTGGGAGGAGATGCGACGGCGGGTGGAGAAGGGGATGCCGTCGGCGGATGCACGTCCTCCTCCTCGTCCGAGCAGTCCTCAATGATTACCTCATCCCACCGCGGAGCTTTCGATCTCCCATAGGAGGGAAAGAAAGAGGGTGCAGCAAGGGAGAGGACCTTACCGTGGCCACCCGAGGAGGAGGGAAAGTCGGAGGTGGCAGCCGGCGCCGGGGCGGCCTGCGACTGGCTGGTCTGGGGAGTGGGAGGGTGAGGAGCAGAGCTCAGGTGGGGTAGGCGAGACTCCGACTCCTTAGCAGTGGGCGGCAACGACGGCGCGCCGGACCGCGCGCGCGACCGGGGATGGCGAGGGGGGAGAAGACGAGCAGCTGAGGTGGGAAGCGGTAGATCCACGGGGGGAGGAAGCCGGCAGGGGCGGCGCTGGTGCAGCCGGCACCGGCGGCGACACCGGGGGCCCTCAGCCCGAGGGAGACGGGGACGGGCGTGAAACCGGCAAATCTGGGCATGGCAGGCGCGCGACGGCCGGATCCGGTCCCGCCGGCGATGGGGGAGGGCCAGCGGCTGGCGGCGGTGACTCCCGCTCGACGACCTCGCGCGAGTCCTCCCCACCACGCGACAAAGAAGGGGCGTGGAGGGGGCTGGGTGGAAGGCAGGAGGAGGAGAGGTGGAGACGGAGGAGGCGACAGGCGCCGGGGCCGCGGTGGCCACCGGCGCGGCGCCGGGGCGACCGCCAGGGGCAACGGTCGGGGAGCGGGAGGAGGATGGATGAGATGGTATCACGAATGCACATCTTGTCACGGAGCTATTGTTTCCACTGTGCATTATTTTCCCCTGTGGCGTGTGTGTTGGCTACCACCGAAGCTACTCTTCCGCGTATCGTGTGAGAGGGTAACTTGAGAAGCTACACAAAGAAATGGTTTGAAGCCACATGCCCACACAACACGCAAGTAAACTAATCATCCGTGTTTCCAATTTCCCTTTCTTTCAATAAATCAATTTTGGTAATGATGGTGTATACCTTCGAAATTTCAAATGTATATTTCTGCATTATTCTATCAACAGAGCCGGAGTGGAACTACATCTACGACGAAAGACGTAGAATCTAAAATGGGAGGAGTACCTGTAGGTGGACTTAACAACCATATAGACAAAAGTGTCAAAAAATCACACATAGAGATAAACCATGTGCTAAATAAGGGAGAGAAGTTCCTTCTAAAAAAATAAAGGAGAGAACTTCGAGAATTATATAGAAGAAAAATTCAGCCCGTTTCCTTGAACTTACAACGCTTATGAGCATGTACAATGTTTTACTCGCATGATAAAAACAGCGCCGCAACCGCAACAAGTTCTGCATCTCATTGCTGGTTTGCCACTGTAGTGATGCCATTTTTTTGCCTTACAAAGATCGAAGATGCACTCGAGACTAATCTTCTCACCACCTTTTAGAGGACCAAGTGTAAGTCTTTTAGGTGTGTTGTCCCTGTTCCCTTGCCCATGCTATGGCCACGCTCATTTCCATGCTCGTTCGCGCAGGCTGCTACTGTGCAACAATGGTTTGGTCCGAAGTACTCCGTATGCCTTTGTCTTGCTAAAAAAAGTATGTTTTTGTCTTGCTCCACCCCTCACGTGATGTCAGTCCGGAGCCAAACGACAGGGTGCTCTTCTCGGAGGATCCAGTCTCTTAGGGCGTGTTTGCGCACCTGGCCCTAGCCGGTCTGGCTGGCCGAACTGACCTAGATCCGAGTAGGCCGGTTTCAACTGGTGCAATTCACCATGTTTGTACACCATGTACCAACTGAGTCTGGTCCAAGTTAGATTGTGTTTATCGCCCAGAGATTATCCGGGCTGAGAGCCCAACTGCTACCAACTGCCACCAGCTGCCAAACCGAGATTGTGTTTGGCAGCTGGCTGGGGCAGCTAGGCCCAGGGCCAAGACATAACAGAATTCAACATGGAATACATATCAATGACAACAGTTTGCAGGTTGATCATGATCAATATAACAAAACACAATCAAGGTCTCAGAGCAATAGTTCACTAGTTCATATACCAGCTAGATAACATAATTATGTTGTCATCATCGGCCTAATGAACCCAGTTTCACTTATTGCACAAGAACAACAGGTAGCATAGAAATACCATAACTACCAACAAGATGAAGATGACCATATTTTTCCACCACCCCTACTTATCATCAGAATTAGGATTGGTTGCACAGCTATCATTTGCCAACACCATTAGGGATGCACTTGGATCACGAGAGTTGTCATCATTTGGTAACAACAGAGGTGGACCAGGAACCCTTTCATTGAAAACATTGGCCTCAGCTGTCAAATATGATGAATTTTTTCTGTTTTGTCACTGGTGGCTACCAAAATAAGAGGAACCCAGAAGAAAAGCCAAATAAAAAGCCAAATGAGAACCAGCAAGTCCATTGCACTCTCAGCCATCAGACATCAAAGAAAATGTTGTTGCTAAGGAGTGCTACAAACATTGGTTCATTACAGTCATAAAGAAAAAATTAACACAATAAACTAAGAAAACATGAACAAGGTAGCCACCTCAACAGATTATTTTGCATCACATGCCATTTATATCCCACATTCACCACCAAACATATAGACAGAAGCCAAAAATAGTTGTCAGCAATGAAAAGTAATGAGAAGCAAGTAATACTAAGCAAATCTAAAATAAAAGTAGCCAACAGAGGCTACAAATAAGTTCTTACAACAACTTGTTCAGCCCAATATGCCACCAAGGGCTCATTTCTTTCCCACTTCTCAAAACATCATTAACATTTCATAAGGTGTTGGCCTCAGACATATTATAGTTTGGTAATTCAAATATCATTGCTTGCTACAATGCAAAATCAAACAAAACAAAGAAGAGTAGGACCAGATTAGATGTTTAAAGACCAGCACATGAACAATAGAACAAGAACATCATTAGTTATGTTTCTAGCCCAGCAGAAGTTAGAGGAGCACAATGTAGCAAGCTAATTAGTCCATCCACATTGTCATCATCGGCCTTACCAAAACAGTTTCACTTCTTGCACATGAACAAGAGATAGCATAGGGCAAGTACAAGCATAAGTAAGAACAAGATGACCATATTTTTCCAACAGCCATGTTTATCAACAGAAAGGGGATCAGTGGGTAACAACATAGGTGCTGCCGATGACATCCCAGATGAGACATCAGTGGGTAACAGCAGAGGTGCTGCAGGTACCCTTTCATTGAAAGTCTAAGAGCTTCATCATAGCTGCCATACTTTTGATATATGGCCCCTTCTTCCTTTAGGACTTGCTTAGCACACTCATACGAACTGAAATAAATGCCAGGTTTCTTGCCTTCAAAGACCACATAACAAGGCACCATTGTCTGAAACAAATGACATGTACATCATGTAAGTGCTTCACACTGGAGGCACTACAGATGAAAAAAGGTTGTGCCTCAGTCGTCTGTTTACATTGAATGACACAACAAATTTTACATCATTGGCTTGAAGAACATAATTTTGGCCTCAGCTTTGTAATTCTATTGGATTTAGTTACTCAATCATAGTCACTGGTGGATGCCAACCAAAACAAAACAGAATGCAAACAACAGCATAATTGGAAAACCAAAAAACTTGCAAGCCTGCCAATCAACACTTGTACTCACAGGGTTGCACTCACTGCCATCAATCATCATGGATGTTGTTGCAAAGCAAGGCATGTGAGCAAAGTGATCAAGGCAAGCATAGAAAAGCAGATAAAACAATAGCAAGGTAAAGAACATAGCAAAATAGCATCCACCTCAAGTATGTTATTGCATCATAGGCCATGAATTTCCCACTATTACCACCGTCATAGGCTACCTCATGTATGTTATTGGAAAACAACTCATTACTGATGAAGTAAAAGTAGCCAATAGTGCTAGCAAATAAGAGTAGCAAATACGAATAGGTAGCCACCTCATGTAATTATTTTGCATCACAGACCAGTTGTATACCAAAACATCCACCAATAATAGACAAGTAGGAAGCCACAATTGAAGCAACTAGAAGCATGCAAATATGAAATAAAAGTAGTGAACAAAGACTACTATGAAGTTGTTACAATAAAAGCAGTCAACAGAGACTACTATCCAAGGGTTCAAATGCTACCCAAAGTTCTTACCTGCTGTTAACCACCCTCGCAGCCAAAGTACACCACCAAGGTTAGGTGTCAAAAGAGTGAGAACTGTCCAAAAAAGCTACCATCAGTCAAAAGAGGAGAGAGTGGGTGAGGGGGGTGGAGGAACTATACATCTCTACAGTCAACCCCCTCCTGGCCAACACTACCTTCATCTAGTGCAATGTAACACCCCTGGTGTTATGATAACTAAAAACATGCCATGTCATCATATGCATTGCAAAGCATTCATGATTAATTCAATCTTGATGTGCATCAACTAAAACAAGTTTACCTTTCATAGGTTGAAAGTGTTTCTGGAATGTTTTGTCACATGAAATAATAAAATCTTACTTTCGAATGTCATCTCAAATACTTAGTTTATATTCTATGTACTTGAGGTGTAAACCGTGTTTACACTAGTGTCAAGCATAGTGTATAAATCTAAGTCCAACCCTTAAAAGTGATTTCCATATTTGAAGTTGAATTTGGATTTCAAAGCTTATTCCCAAGTTTTGTAATTCAAATTTAAATTTAAATTGGAAAGTTATAAAATATTTTTTTAAAAGTCAACTTGGTCAACCAAGGGTGTCATTGGGTCATTGACCTAAAAATGTCCTTGGATGATGTTTTTGATCACTAATGACCAACCAATTAATTTAGAAACCAAATCAAATTTGACTTCGGTTTCTAAAACCCTTTATTTCAAAACCTGGTTTTATCCCCTTTTCTATAATTCAAAATATATAAGGAATTTGGAGATACTCTAAAAAGATAGTTTGTACATCTTGACAAGAACTACAAAGTTGGTATTCAAAGTTCTTCAAGTTTCCAAAAATAATTTTAAATAAATTTGAAAATACAGTTTTTCAGCATTTGTCCCCTTTTGATTTTAAAAGAATAATTCAAAATTATGCATAATTTGAGAAAACTTTGTATAAAAAATATTTGGTTTGAAAATTTGAGCATTTCATAATTTTGGATATTTTCAAGTTTTATTGAAAAATCAAAAGTAATTTTAAATATTGGTTTCTAGGGTTTTATTCCCCTTTTTAATTTGAATTCATATTTCAAAAACTAAATAGAATTCAAAAATGTTTGTTAAAGTAAAGATGTAGCTCTTGAAAATTTATGCAAACTTTATTTTTGAAGATTTTCAAGTTCTTATATAATTTTTGGAGTAATTTGTTATTTTCGATGAATGGCATTTCTATAATTTTTCAGAAACAGTACCGGGAGCTATGAACTTCAGCCATGGCCGGCTTTTCACGCTGCGCCGTATGACACCCCAAAATTTGTATTTTGAGTTGTTATTAGAAAACACTAAATAAAATATGCTTTTCTATATTTTAGAAAATAATGGAATGGGTTTGTGCTTGGTGCTTTGCTTGGTTTTGCTGGTGTGAAAAAGAATTTTCTAAACCTCGAGCAAGTCACGTCTAGGTTTTCTTCGAATTTGAAAATAAAGCTTCGGAAACCCAAGTTTGCCTTGAGAAGGTTTTGGGAATACATTTTTAGAAAAATCCTTTCTCTTACTTAGAGAGAGAGAGGGAGAGGGAGAGTTTTCTTTTTCTCTGTAGTGTTGGCCACCGCTCCAGCTAGACACCATCCCCTACCAACCTCCAATCATCCCTGGCTTACCCTAGCCTATCCTGGCCCGACCTAGCTTGATCTGGCCTCTCTAGCCTTAACTGGCCAGCTCTGGCCAGTCCTGGCCAGCCCTAGCCGGCCACGGCCACCCTGGCCAGGCAAGCAGTAACCGCAGCCGGCCAGCAGTGGCCAAACTTGGCCATCAGCTTCTAACTTGATTTGGATAGCTCCTACCTAGCCTAGGCCACACTTAACCTCACACAGCCTAATCTGGCCAACCACGGCCAGCTACAGCCACATGTGGCCACATCCAGCCGACCATGGCTAACTCTGGCCGGACATAGCCAGCCCAGTCCGGCCAGTAGCGGCCATAGGTAGCCGCAGCCGGCCCAACGGGCCAAGCCCAGCGGCTTCAGCCCCACCGGTTCCCCGCCGACCTATAAAAGGCCAGCCCCAGCATGCCGCAGCCCCTTGGCAAACCCTAACCGTGCGCAGCCGGCCACAGCTAGCCGCTGCCGGCCATAGCCAGCCGCCGCCGGCCACAGTCGGCCGCTGCTGGCCGACCATGTCCCGACCGAGGGCCGTGGTCCTCCCTCTCCCACACATCGCCGCTGGTCGCCGCCGGCCATAGCAGGCCTCATCTGGCCGCAACCGGCCGTTGCAGGCCGCATCTGGCCACTGCAGCCGGCCGTAGCAGGCCGCAGCGAGCCGCCGCTGGCCATAGTAGGTCCTAGCCGGCCGTAGCAGGCCGCCGCTGGCCCCAGCAGGCCAGGGCCGAGGCCCCTTCACCCGGCGTGAGCAGCAGCATGGCTGCCATGGCCATGACCTGGAGAGGAAGATGGACAGAGGTAGAAGACGAGGTATTTACGACTTTACCACCAAGCAATTTATTTACAGTTATGCCATCGATCGTTTAATCCCCGCCGTTTCACCGTTTTAACTCCGATTTGAGTGATTCCAGTTGCGTTAGTTTCGTGTCGTCGCGATCTACGCAAGAGTAGTAAAATTTATCATGTATATAATTTATGAATTTATTTATTTAAATGTCTTTGATTGATAACTATTTAATAGTCTTGTAATTAAAAGTAACCTAGGGTTATATTTTCTGTTCTCGTTGCTTTGCGAACGTGTCGACGTATGTTGCTTGTTATGAATAATGTTTGTCACATCATGTGTCTATGTAAGTAATTTTGTTTAATTAATTTATGCTCTCTTGTGTAAAAGTAATTTTAGGTTTATACCTTGAGTGTTCGTACATGCCTGTCAATATGACTAGTACCAATTTACATGCTTCTTTATTAATTATGCCTTATGTAGTTTTACATTGAAACTTGTTATGTTTCTTATAGTAGTTCTCACATGCTTATAAGTTGGATCATGTTAGTGTTTGACTTAGTTTACTTTCACATCGATCTTTAATGCTAATATGTTTTATATCAGCAATAATGTCTTTTCGTTAATGGCATGCTTAGTTCAATCTTGAATCATAAATGCTCTATGTTTAATATCAACATGTCTTGTCATTTATGTCCTGCTTAAATTAATCTTTAAGCATATGATGTTTTATTTAATGCTCTCGCATGTTCTAAGCTTTATAAATTATGAATATTTCATTGGCTTAGATAATATAATTTCTTATAAATAGAGTATTACTAATGTTTAACCCTGCTTTACATTTCAACATCATCCAACTGATTTGACTTTATGTCTTTCTTATATGTTCTGCATCTTCCTTTAGTAAATGTATCAATCTTAAAGTTTGTATCTGTGCTTGTTGCAAGTACCTCGATAGCCGTGTTTTCTTTAACGATAGATCCATCGTTTGTCGTTCTTGCGCTCTTACGATTGTAGCACCGAGTTTGGCCATTTAGATCGTTCTATTTTTAGTTCCCCTTCTGATTGGTGTATTGTTCTTAGTCTTGTCTTTTTGTGTGTTTGTTTGTGTTGTTTGGTTGCTACGACTAGACGAAGAGCGGTTTGTTAACGCTGAAGACTAAGCAGAGGACCGACAAGTGCAGCTGAAGCTGGAGGCCAGAAGAGCAGCTAGACTTTGGATTTAAGGCAAGTGCAGGCATTCTTTTGAACATATTGCGCCTATTCATGTTTAAGTAAATTCACTGCATGTGTCTTAAATCGACAAACCATAGGACTTACTAGCCACTTTACCCAAAGATATCCTATAGGGGTATTAGTTGTTAGGTTTTAGGTTGCTAGTGCTCTATCTCACCTTTCATTGTTTAATGAAGATAAAACTTGCTTCTTAAAATATGTTGGAGCCATAGGCTCTTGGCTTTGGCCGTTGCAGAAGTCGATGCATGTCCGCATCGTTGGTTGGCGGTGAAAGAAGGGGGAATGGACGTCAGTGGACTCGTAGCAATGGGGGCATCCGTATCTCCTCCCCCTTGTGGTCCTTTCATGGAGCAGCAACCTGGGACTTCCGTACAACTCTAGGCTAATAGGTTCTGGCTTGGTCGATTAGCAGGACCATCATGGGCAGGATAAATAGCTTACCGACGGGTGGCCATAGCTATGGTTGCTGGGGCTTGTTTACAAGTATTTAGTATGGGAGGGGCTAGAGATCCGTGATGGGGGCGGCCTCACGGGGAAGTCGCCCATACGCTTGGACTCAAGGCTGGCGAGTTGTTACTGCCTATGACCCAGTGAAAAGCCTCGTTGTTACCTCTGCCGGCCTATCGCGGTAATAGGCTAAGAGGTTGGCCACCTCGGGCATAAAGGGTAATCACAATCTGGAGTGAAAGTGTACACCTCTGCGCAGAGTTAAAATCGGTATATCGTCCGTGCTCACGGTCACGAGCGGCCCAGATCCTCGCATGATTAGCCAAATGGTTTAAGCTGTGAAATCATGGTGATGCTGTGAGGTTGCTACCTCAGGTTTTATCGGGGTGGCTACCCTGTGTTCCCTTGAGATGGCTATCTCATATTTAATGTTGTTAATGATATACGTTTATATCTATGATGCTAAATGACACATTAATTGTTACTCGAACCTTAATAAAGGGTTGGGTTTTTTAACCAAGATGATTAGAGAATAGGTTGCAATAAGTTAAATCTTAATATTACATTAAAATGCTACCGCAGTCTACCTTTCAGCTTTATTTTGTACTAGCCTTGCATGTCAATACTTTCCATCGGTACTTGCTGAGTTTTGACATGGAACTCACTCTTGCTATAGTTTGTAGTAAAGTGTTTCTCAAAGGAAGGATAAAGAAGTTGGGTATTGGAAGTGTTTGGCATACGGAGCCCCCAATCAACAGTCCCTGAGAAGAATGAAGACTGAAGAGAAGTCTTAGCCAGCGTTCCACGTTACTCTGATTGTGTAAGTTTTAAATATATATGTTTTTGCTATATAATACATTGTTTTCCTGATATTACCATTTTCTGTTGTATGTGTGGACTTCCTGGGCACACATATGACGACCTCTGGTCTTCTTTGGAAACCAGGGTGTGACACGCCGCTGTCCACCGCCGCACATGCCACGGCCGCCAGCTTGCCCCGACGCTCGAAACTTCTTCGTCGTCGTGTCGTCCGTCCATACCTCACCTTTGGCCTATAAGTAGCAAGCCGGCCGCCACTTCTCTTCTTCTTTTCTTCCCTGCCGCCGTCGCCGATGACCTCGCTCCGCTGCTTAAATTTGCTGCCATCACTCCATCTCTGCCTTCTTGTTCTTGCCAGAAGCTCCGCCTCGATCTTGCGCTTCTTCTGAGCCAGCTAGTGCCTGCCCTCGTCGCCCGTAGCGCCCGCACGCCGTCATCTTCCTCGAGGCTGGTTGCCGAGCCGCCGTGAGCTTTTCCACCGTCCACCGCCACTGAGGGTAATTATTTATCTTCATTAACCTCTTTATCATGTTCTCCGTGTTATCCTGCTCCTCATGCGCATCTTGGTTCATTCGTTGGTGGACAGGACACGCTGGAATACTCTCTTTGCCATCGGGGCACCACCGTCGGCATTAGCGCCGTCGACTATAGCTCACCTCAGCCTGCCTCTGACCCCACCAACGTGTGCACCGTGCCTGTGGTGAGCTTCTGCATCTGTCCATGTACTCAATTTCTCCGCTATCGTGTTATGGCCGCCGGTCACCGTAGCTCGCCGCCGGCGCGACCATGCCGCTCCGTCGCGCGCGTAGTCATCTTGGCTAGAGGTCAGGAGTGGCTCAATCTTGTGGCTTAGCGTGTTCGCCAGAGTGTCCCGCGTGTGCCCGTGTATTTGCCATCGCCGGAGAAGCTCCGGGGAGCTTTGCCGCTACCGTCCGTGCGCCGCCGCGCCGCCATGGCCGACGCCGGCCATGCTCCGGAGCTCCGCCGCCGCATTAACTACCTCATTAGGCTCGCGCCGTCGCATAGAGCCCGTAGGTGCCAAGCTCGTCACCGGAGACCTCGCCGTCGGCGAGGAATCGCCAGTCAACGGCGTCGGTCAGTTCGGTCAGCACGGGAGTATTGTTCCCTTTTTCCTTTTTCTTTTTTCAGAAAATGATTTAAATACTATTTTTTTGAAAAATCATAGTAATTCATGTATAACTCCAACAATTCTAAAAATTTTTGTGTATGATCTTTATGATGTCCTCTACCTAGGAAAAATATAAAATGTCAAATTTGAGTACTTTCTGCATAAGTTAAAATTAGCCCTTTTTATTAAAAAATACACCTTCAATGATTTTTAATAAATAAAATAATTGGCTTTTATTTCTGAAAATTGTTTTGCCGTCTAATTAGACCAAGAGCTTTTAAAAATAAAATTTTGAGGTCACTTAGACAACTTTAATTTTTATGCCTTTATTTTATGCTTTTAAATAATTAATTAATCTCTTTTAATTAAGTTTAATCATTATAGGGTTGTTTGGCTTTGGGATTGATTGATGACCTTGGGTCATTAACCCTAATGACCTTTGGCACTTTAATAAATTGTTTGCGCTTACCTGGATCATGTCATTAGGGTCTAATCAACGTTATTTCATGTGCTTAAATAATTTCTTTAATGACGTAGTTAACCCTAATGAACTTAGTAAGTAAGTTTTGGTTAGCTTGCAGCTTTATCGTGAAGGAAAGTTGTACTCAAGCCCTTAATCTGGTCGTGCATCCATCGAGCATCATGTTTACTATTTCATCATGTGACGCATATCATTTTATCGTAGTTTTCGTTAACGGAGAATTTAACGTTGTCGCACCAGATCCCAAGGAAGAGTAGCTTTAGGAATCGGGAGTTGATCCAGAGCTCGAGACCGTCTTTCCCGAATACCAAGGCAAGCCCCGGATGCATTCAAACCCTACCCTTATTTTATAAAAATTTATCGCTTCAGTTATGTTATGTTGCATTAAGTTATATGAGTTGAGTGATAACCCACCAATTGCATTACCTGCCTTATTTCCATATTCCTTGATATCTGATGTTGGAAAATGTGTAGTTATGCTTAGCCCTACTTAATTAGTTAGGTTTTTAAAAGAATGAAAAAGATGAGAATGGCTTTGTTTGGGAAATCATGATGATAGTTAATAAATCGAGTCCGGACGGTTAACTTGCATTGGGAAAGGAGTCCCTCTGTAGTATTTTCGTCTGTTGATGCCCTAGGTCCCGTGTTGATGGTGAAACGGTGATATCGAGAAATTAGAAAATCCACATGCATGAAGTGAGATACAGTGGGCCAGAGTCCCCACGTATGTCATGGAGTGATTTATAGTGGGCCAGAGTCCCCACATATGTCATAGTGTGTTATACTGTGGGTTTAAGTTCCCATGTATATCGGTACACTGGGTCGAAGTACTCATGTGTATCATGTGGTGATATATGGCTGTGGTTGTTATCCTGGTATATCTGTGATCTGGTATGCATCGGAGTTAAAGTCTCTGGTATCCCAGTGATATAGGTCCCAGCTGTGTATGAAAATGGATTCGAATCACCGTTGCTTCTCGGAGAAGAAGACTCGATCGGTGTTCATCATCATAGTAATAACTTGAATAATGATAAGGTATCAAAATAAAGTTGGTTGGTAATTTAGATCTAGAGCAAGACAACTTTACTTTTCGTAAATGCTTTTTCCGCAAAAATCCTTATCTCTTACAAGCCTTACCTTGTCCCTCTAGCCGACATTTCCTGAGTCTTCACCCCTTTTCTTTCGTCGGGTCAGTCTTGTTGAGTACTTTTGTACTCAGGGTTTGTTGAACCCTTGTTGCAGGTGAGTCCCATGAGCAGGAGTGCTTCGCATCCTGCTGCATGACAGTCATTGCGGAGAGTGACGATGAGTAGGGTGTTTGGCTCTTGGGCAGAGCCTATCGCCTGGTATTGTAATAAAGTTATCTATCGCTACTCCACTACTATTATGGTTTGTATAATTTAAACTTATGGTTTGTAAGATTTTGAAACTAAACGTTTGTAAAATTATGTTATTGTAATCCTTTCGCTGTTTTGCTCCGATATATTTTATTTGTATAAAACTGTTGTAATACTGCAATGTCTCTTTGTAATGATTGATCCTGCTTGGAGAATCATGGATGATTTGGGATTTACTCGACAAACCTTTTAAGTCGTATGAAACACATTCATTGTTATTTGGAGTCAGTTTAGACAATAATAATGCATGTGGGCCATATGATTTAGGAGGTTCTGCCACATGCAACTAGATGTAGTAGTTTTTGGCTAGGTAGTTCCTAAGCCAAATGACCCTATGGGCATCACTCATGTTCACAAAGCCACTGCCTTGGGCCTTATTGTCCAGGAGGAAGGTGTAGGCCACAATGAGTGTCTCCTTAGAGAAACCAGGCATCTCCATCACAGCAAGGTAGAGGTTGGCATCAACATGGGCAGGACTAGCCTCCCTAAGAGCATTAGTAACATTGTTGACAGCATCAGACATGTTGGTCATCATTAGAATCTCATCCTCAGAGAAGTTGCTTCTCTTCCTCTTTTTACCAGCAACAGAGGAGCATAACTCAGTGGCCATGCTACCATCAGCAAGTGCAGTGGGAGCCTGAGCAGACATGGGAGGGGTCAAAGGAGGCCCCTCCACCTTAGCACCAACACTGTCATTCTGGTTCTACCCTAAGGCTTCCCCAGACCCAACTACAAACCTGCCAGTGGCCAAAGCATTGCAAAAAATGGCCTCCATCTCAGTGTAGAAACTAATGGGGGTCTTTAGGTACTCAGCATCTTTAGAATGGTCCTGCATTGTGCATCATATAGGTTTAGGAAATGAATAGATTTAGGTAGTCAAGTAAAGAATTGTAAAGTTGTTCTACCTTGATGTGGCCAAGGTAGTGCTCATGGTCAAGAATGATGGCATGCACTTGGTCATCCCAAAGTGCACCACTAAGGTCTTTCAGCTTTGTCACCTTAACCTACTTCTGCCTCCACTTCCTCAAGTGGTTGTACACTTGGGTTGAGCTAACAACCTCACCACACCACTCCTTAAGGCATTTGGCCACATGATTGATATCCTTGTCCTTAAACACCTTGTCTGCCTTGCTACCATCAGTTACAAGTGCAGCCATCCTCCTAAGAACAAAGCCTGAGGTGTTGTTGGACCACCTCATGGCCCTAGCACCACCAGGCACAGCAGCAGGAGGAGCAGTATGTAACATCCTCGATGTTAAGCATTCTTAAGCACTTGCATTGCATTAGCCTAATCATCATTTGTATTAGCATCATCTCTATATCATTCTGACATTGCATGTGATGCTATGAGGGTTGAACTTTTGTTTGTCCTTTTGTGAAAAACATGATAACCATGGTCAAGTGCTTGATGATTGCTCACTAAAATAATCTAGAGATTATTAGGGTACCAAATGAACCTATGTTCATGTTAACAACTCTGTCTAATTATGTCTCTAGGTGATAGTTGACCAACAACGGGACCATGAGTGCTCTGCTTTGACCGTTTCAAAAATCTTTGATAGATTGTTTGCATGTCTGTGCACCCTTAATCATTCTTGTCCAGAATTTTATAAGAACAAAAGTTGTTATTATCACTTTTCATGAAAATGTTTGAAAAATGTTCAAAAAGATTGAAAAAGGCAGGTTTGGGGGCTGTTTTTCATTTAAATTAAATTTATGAGGTATTTTCAATTGAAATTTTGTATTTCAAAATATAGGCATAATCTAGCCATGCTTGTTAAAGATGAAATGTTCTACTCTTCTAGAGCTACATTTCCTTCAATATGAATTTTGGCTAATTCGGCCTGGTTTGGGAGTAATAGGGCAGAGAATTTTGCATTAGAGGTCATTAAAATGGAATTTCTATGACGGTTACCTCTTAGCTGCCAGGAAAATCGAGGTCCTAAAATTCGTGGCCGACCCGCTCAGGCCTCTCGCGCTGTGTGGTGTCCTCACACCGGCGTCCGTGGGTGACAGCGGCCCGGCAGGCCGCGTTAAGGTGCTGCGCTGCGCCCTCACCCACTCCATTTTCCCCATCTCTTCATTTCCTCTCTCTCCCTCTCCCTTTCTCTTTCTCGGCACAGCATCGGGCGGGCACCATTGTTGCCGCCACACTTTACCACCACCATAGCACCATGCCACCACCTCATTTTCTTCCCAGCACCCGCACGGAGCTTCGCGATGGCCACCTCCGTCACCTGAGCCTGCTAGCAGCAGCCGTTGTCCAGGGGTAGGGCCGAATCGACCGGATTTTTTTTCTGCCATGGCCATCGAGCTCAGGCTCGCCGTGGCCAACCCGGCTCCGACCGCCTCCTCCTCTCTTGTCTTGAGAATCGAGTTCGCCTTGCCATGGGGACCATAAAACCCTAGCTGGTTCGGCCGACAGGGCCCCGACGCGTCGCCTCGCCGCGCCGCTCCGTCGCCGAGCCGTCGGCGTGCGTGGCCAAGCCGCCTCGGGCCGCTTCCGCTTGTATTGAGGGTACCAGTGGGTGCGCGGTAGCCTCCTGCTACTCCGCCATCTCTTCTTTGCTGCCGGTGAGCCCCCGCTGGCCGGCGACGACGAGCTCCGGCGCCTCCTCTGTCTCTCCCCGCGCAAGGACCTCGGTCCAGAATATGAAGAAACGCAAGGGCCCAGATGCAAAGTTTTCAGAGAGGAAGAACTTCAGATCCAGGCTTTGTTGATTTCCAGAAAGCTCAGGGTCCTTTCTGCAAAGTGGTTTTCTATTTCGGTTTATAAGAAAATGTATTTCTAGATTTTGTTTAAACGCTTCAAAAATTCATATCTTGCTCATTTTAGCTCCAAATGAAATGGTTCAAGTTGCATTATTTTTCTTATGAACAGATCTACATGATAAAAATATGATATGACATTTTTGTAGAACTTTTCTGTATAGTTTTATTTAAGTTGATTTATTCACATTAAATGCTTGATATCTTTGGAAATGCATAACTAATTATGTATAGCTTAGAAAAATGTGATTCTTGTTGGTTTAGTCTTTTGTTGGCCTGCTCTATCTATCATAAATATTTGGTGTATACTTGCTGTGTAAAAATATGAGGTTGTAGTTCAAGTGTGATTTTAGGGCTATTCTTGGAGTAATTCAAAAATGCATTTTGTGGACCTAGTTTGGGGTTGATAATTTTTGTGGGCTACTTACATGCCATAAGGTAGCTCTTGATGTAGTGAAACATGAGGTTTGATATACTTCACAGTACAAAGTATTTTTAGGTCCCCTGTTTTGTGCTGCCTTGTGATTTTTGTGTAGAATGATGGGCTTATCCAAATGAGGTGAAATTTGGATGGCAGCCTAGAATTGGTATGTTTTGTCTTCTGTAATTTTTGTAGAATTTTCTGGGTAGTATAAATATGTGATGCAGTTCTTTATTAATGCTTTGCTTTATCAGTTCATGCTATCTACAATGCTTCTTTCTACTCTTGCAAAGTATATAATCTGTTAAAACTATTGTTTAGGATTGATGCTTATATGAGTGGATGATACTTACATGTTAGAATGGATGATGTGATGGTGGTGTGCTGTTCTATTTTAATGTTTGTGTAGTAGTTGTTGTAGGAGAGAATGCAATAGATGACATGTGCTCATAATATATGTTCTTGGATGATTTTGATGACTTTGTGGAAGTCATGTGCAAGCAATCATGCTCATCATCATAGTCCATATCCATTTTATATGCATTCCTAGTATTCATGTATGCATACGCATCATACAGGATCGCATGCGAGAACCTTGTCGGGAAGTCGAGAAGCCAGAAGGACGATTCATTGGAAGTTCCCGCATCGGAGGTGATCTGGGACTAGGAGAAGGACATGGAGCTATACGAGTGTCCGAAGAATCAACCTCGCTCTTCTGAGGAAGGCAAGCCCCGGAGCATTTCTCCCTGTGGTTTGTAAAATATCTAACTTGAGTCCTTTACTTGTTTGATGTATTAAGTTATAGGCGTTGTTTTCATACTGTTGCTGCATTACTTATATTCCTTGCCACTGTTATACTTCAATCCTGTTAGGTTCAGGTGCGATTATCTGCTTAGCCCTGCTTTACTAGATCGATAGAAGTTGGGTGATTTCCTGTCATCCGTGAGTTATAGGTGGTAACTTGGAATAGTTGAATACATTGTTATCTTGGATAACCATGTGGAGATAATAAATCGAGACCGGACGGGATTGGTGTTGAGACTGAACTGGAGGTTTGGTGTGGTTATCCCGTCTGTGTCGAACTAGGACCCCGTCCGTTGTACGTCCTCAAGGCATATTGAATTTATGCCTCACATTTAGCTGGAAGGATAAGTCGTTTCGACCGCGAAGCCTAATTTTGATTTGGGCCGGGAGTCGACCTGCTGTACGCATCGTATTGGTGAAGATGGGGGACCACGGGTTACGCGAAGAGTAAGTCCGAGGTCAGGGTCGCCCTGAATAAGACAGCCGAGCGGTTCCTGGATACGATGATACCTGTTGATCTCGCACTTTTCCCGAATTGGATGTCGGTGACCTGTAGCTCACCGTGGTTGGTGAGTGTGGTTTGTGTGAGGAATACCCGCCAGCTGGTTAGTAATCGATTATAATCACCGTCGTTCCTGGACAGTGAACACTTGACTTGAGCAGCGGCAACGTAGTAAGAACTTGAACAAAGAGATGAGATGGTTGAGCTCTTGAGATGGAAGGATACTCAACCGGATTGGTTACTTTTACTGTTGAATAATTATTATCATGCTTGTTTAGTACAGGTGCTAATGTAGCACGATAAGGTTAATCAGATTAAAATACATTGCTAGAAGTTTCTTGTTAATTGTTCCTTAATGCAAGCTTTTCTGCAATTAAATGAGTCAGCTATCCCACTTATAAAGCCTTACATACTCCTTGTAGTCAATTTATTTTTGGTTTATGACGGGTAAGTCTAGCTGAGTACATTCTCGTACTCAGGGTTTTATTCCCACTTGTTGCAGGTGTTCATCTAGGTTGCTGTGGCTGCAAGATGGGTTTCTATCCCATTACGGGAAACAATCAGACTTGGGCACGGTCATCCTTATAATCTTATCTCAGATTGCTTTCGTTGGATTTGACTATAAGCTGGCACCGTATTTAAAAATGTGAGTGTGAGTGTTGTTAAAGTAATTTGCTTCCGCTATTATATTTCTTTATAAAAAGGGTGTTGTAATATTCTCTTATAAACTCCGATGCATTTAAGTTAATTGCAAATTTATGTATCATGTGGATTGTGGTTACTGAATCTCTACGATCTTGGTTTGTAAGTGGGTTTGAAATCCTTCGTGATTTCACGGACTACCGAGTTTATATTTGTTTAGGTGCAACTTAAGCTGTCATGGCAGATTAATTTGGACTTAAGCATATATAAATTGATCGGTTCTGTTACACAGTAGCACCTAGAGCAGCACCGGCACCAGCAGCAGCTGCCACATGGGTAGGAGCAATACCACCAGCAACAACTGCCACATGGGCAGCATCATCAGCACCAGTACCAACTTCAACAGGAGCAGCTGTCCTCCCATTGATCAACACATCGATCACATCACCAGCTGCCACAAACCCACCCTGAACACCTACTGGAAGTGGTCACATCCTAGGACTGATATGCAACAACATATGAATCAATTGCAGTGTTAACAGATCAAATGTATAACCAATTACCAAAGCCCATAATGAAAATAAAATGTTTAAAACAGAAACCAAGGAATAAGGTTACAAACAATTGGTCTCAGCCATGTCCATGAAATTATTACAACATTGTCACAAACTAGAGTTCCATAGCAGGGTAGACAAACTAAAATCAAGTTCAAATTACATCAAATCCTATTGTTTCCCCTTCCATCCCACATAGCATTGCAGATGGCATCCCTCTTTGCAGCCATGTCAATGGAGTCCTCAAGATGGTCAAGGAGCTGGTCATTATCATCTGGTGGGGAGCCAGTGAAACCCTCCTTAGGTGGCACTACTTCATCAATGCCAAAGCCTAGGATCCAGTTATGCAAAATGGCACAGGCAACTACAAGCCTCACTTGGGTCCTAAACTTGTGGAAGGGCTTGTTGTCCAGGACCCTAAATCTGCCCTTTAGTGCACCTATAGCCCTCTCAACTGTTACTCTAAGTGAAGAGTGTCTCTGGTTGAACAACTCCCTGGCATTGGTGGGTCTGTTAATGCTCCCAAACTCAAACAATTGGTACCTCACTCCCCTGTATGGAGGTAGAAAGCCAGGCTTGCATGCATACCCAGCATCTACCAAACAAAATTTACCTACAATTATACATCTACCGTGAGAGACTGTGACTTGATTTGGTCATGTAATTAAGTGCAGATTGTGTGTATGACCAATTACCTTCAGGCACATGGAGCCCATCTTCCCCAGCAATGGCACTTGCCATGACAGTTGCATCATGGGCAGATCCCTCCCAGCCAGCAAGGACATAAGTAAACAGCAGGTCACAATTGACAGCTACCATGAAATTTTGAGTGGGGTCCTTTTTCCTACCCCTAAAAACTTGTTGCATCCTCCTAGGCACCCTTGCTAGAAAATGTGTCCCATCTATGAAGCCAACACAGTCCTAAAATATGTGGGTAAGATAATGGAGCATGCCATTTTTACATTAATAACAATAGCTAAATAGTTACCTTCAGATAAGGATTCCATCTGGGGCTCCCAACGATCTTAGGATGAGGATGTGCTAGGTGGCTTGATCAGTTCATTCCTAAGCTCACCAACTGCATACAACACCTGGTGGAAGTGTCTATGCACAGTTTGGATTGACCTCCTAAAAGACTGGTGGACAACTCTGAACCTTTGGTTGTGGTCAACAACATGCAAGAACATGGCAACCTGCCCTTCTACTGACACCCCCTCCCTATCACTTACCAAGCTCCTCTCTCTAAATGTTTTGCATAACTCAAAAAGGGAGCTCCCTTCATCCTAATCATGGAAATGCACTCAGTGTCATTGCACTGGTAAATCATCCTAAGTGTCCTCATTCTGTGCTGCTCATTCTTATCTCTAATAAGTGTAAGGGTTGCTGGATCAGGCAGTAGGGATTCATCAGTTTCAGGTTCAGGGTTTTTCCTTTTTATCCTACTGGATACAAAAGAAACCATAACAACAGTCAAGGCAGAGGCCTTCCTACACAGCTGCTCACGGCTCAATGAGGGATCCATCTACAAGAATATAAGTATAAATAGGAAAATAGATTATCAGACCCTGCTATGGCGTCTACTAGTTTGTGACATGAGTAAGTATTGAAGTGCACGGCTACATCATCTACTGACGCCTCCCAGTGCACTCAAAGGACAACATCATCGACCACATTTCAGAACAAAGTAACAAACCACCATGTACTATCATCGACATCATCTCATAACAGATCAAGAACAAGAATAACAAGTAGCAACAAAAAGAACAAGAACAGAGACAACATCATGTACCAAAACAGTAACAGTTGTACAACATGACCTGAACCAGCATGAATCGAAAGGCCCCAATAAAGCAAAAGCATAAACAGATCAGGAACATGAGCCGAAACAGTAACCCTAAACATACCATGGTCCAAACCCTAAGACAGGGCGCATCCAAGAGAAAAAAAGGAGGGGATTGCATTTCACCTTAGGGTTCGAGGTCGAATCAAAGCAGAGGAAGCATATCTGGAAGTAGAGGAAGCAGATCAGCCTTAGCTCGAAGCAGATGGGGTCGGAGATGGGGAAGAAGACCAATGCCTCGGAGTCCCAGCAATAACACGAGGTCACCTACGAAGGGCACCGCCGCCGGATGTCACCGCAGCCGGAGGTCGACGCCGCCGACAAACACACGAGCTCGCCGCCGGTCTCTCACGAGGGAGGTGGAAGGGGAACGAGAGCTGGAAGATGAGGAAGGGGGAGCGGCTGCCCTTATAAAGGTGCGACGAAATCGCCGGCGGATTGGCTTCGCACGTGGGGGAATTGGCTTCGCGCGTGGCGGCAAAGCGCGTGCGGAAGTTTCACCTTCTCGCGTGAGCCACCCTAAAATCCCCCGCCGCCGCCCCGAAATCGCCCGCCTACGTCGCGCGGAGCCGAGCTCCCCAGAAACGAACCCTAGCGGCGTTTCTGGAGGGCCTGGCGGAGGCAGCACTTTTGGCTCCTGGGAGCCGGGCTCGATTCTGGGCCAAGGCCACAAACACGAGGCCTTGCACCCCGCGGGCGCAATTTGGCCCAGGGGCCACCCTCGCAAACACGCCCTTACATGCCCACATATTACAACTGCTTAGTCCTCACTGCCCTCGGCGAGCAATGCTTGGCCAGTTTGGGGAGAGTGAGGAAATGGGAGGACCACTCTCAATGCCTAGTTTTACTACACGGTTTTTAAAATGCCACATCAGTTGAGCAGAATGAAACGACGAATGAAACTAGTCTTTACAATGCAGTGTTTCATTTCACCAAATCCGAAACTATTAAAGCATTTAATTACTGTAGAATGATGGGATTATATGCACCACATGCTCGCGTAGCCATTTCCACACAAACTAAAATATGTGCCATCACGGAGTTGTTCGGCTCATAAGATTGTTCCGCTCTTGAACGCATACAGACCGAGATGTTCATACACACAAAACGCCGAGCATGTGATGAGCATACGGCATGAATTCCATGGACGTGCGTGTATCATATTCATATATCGTGTATACAAGAAAGGAAGCAAAGCATATTATCTACTCTACCGCATGAAGATGCATTGCTTCTTCAAGATTATCAAATGGATCAAGTAGATAGAGGTCAGAATGGGATAGTGTGTGCGCTGCCAAGAAGCGATGCAGGCAAGCGTAGGGCTCCTGACTGCCGCCGAGATGCTTCGCCCCCTGTTCCTAGCCGTGCTCGTGCTCGCCACGCGGGCAGACATCGCCGCGTACCCGTGCCGTCCGCCTCTGCAATGCGATCGCGCCATCCGCCTTCTTGTCGTCCGGCAACGCGCTCACCGGCCGCGACGCGCACGTCTGCCTCCGCATCGCTCGCGCCGGCCACACTCGCGCGCCTCCGCGACGCTCGCGCTGTGCCAGCCGCGCCGTTCGGCAGAGAGCTGTCGTCCGCCTTTGGCCTCCGCGTCAGATGCGCCGGCCTACCCGCCGTCCGGCAGAGAGCCGCGTTCGCGCCGTCCGCCTCCGGCCTCTGCCTCAGCTGCGTCCGCCTGCTCGCCGTCCGGCAGAGAGCCGCGTTCGCGCCGTCTGCCTCCGGTCTCAGTGTCAGCTGCACCCGCCTGCTCGCCGTCCGGCAGAGAGCCGCTCTTGCGCCGTCCGCCTCCGGCCTCCACGTCAGCTGCGCCCCGCCTCCTCGCCGTCCGGCATCACGCTCGCCTGCCGCCGCGCTGGTCCGCCTGCGCGCTCATGCTGGAGCTGGGAAGGAGCTTTGCGCGCGGCGAGGGAAGGGGGCGGGAAGAATCCGAGCTCGGCGCCTGGAGCACGGGATCGGTGGGGATGAAACGTTCCCCCTCAACGCGGGTGTCGTCCAGTTACCGAGTACTTGGTAACTGTGCTCGATCGTGTCGTGCCATGAAACTCTCTTTCTCTCTCCTCCTCGTTTCGTATAAATATTTCTCTTTTATTGATGTGTTATTCTAATTAATATATATGGCACGATCGTAAAGTTCTTATTAAGACTAGCCTTAGTAGAACTTAAAGGAGAAGGGCAAGTTGATGAAAATCAAAGAGGCGCCCGATTAGACCGGAAAAAAAGGTGAAGGAAGTTTTTGCACATGCGTGGAGAGAGAGAAAGAGGTGAGTTCTAGACTCATGGAAGAGAGAGAGAGGAGAGAAGAGGTGTATGGTCATAAACATAAAAGTGATAGAAGATAAATGTGGACACTAATTCACTAAGGCCCTCTTTGGATTGTAGGTGAAATAAAAAAGAAAACTATAGGAATAAAATCTATAGGAATGGATTCCTATCCTAGCCTTTGGATGGTAGAAAATGCTCATAGAAAATTTAAAGGACACTTTCATTTCCTTCAATTCCATAGGAAAACTAGAGGAAAAAAAATAATCCACTTGGAGCTCATGGAAAGAATCTGTGCACGAAGAACGAAGCACATAATGGACTAATGGTGGCTGGTGGCGTCTAATCAAGAAAGTAGAATGGAATAGTAGGATGATTAAAGAAATAAATATTATTTAGCTCTTAACAATCCTTGAACATTCCTGTGTTCCTATAGGATTAGCGCAACAAGGCATCTCAATTCCTACAAATTTTATATTCCTATGCTTTTCCTATCCTATGTTCAAAGGGGGCCTAAATAGATAGTTAAAATTTCAAGTACATATCACGTACCACTGTCGGGTCTAATTATAAACCAGCAGTGCTATTATTACTCCCGGGGCGAATAATTGAATAGACATGGTAGTGATACTTCGTAGCCACCCAATAAAAAATGAGATAGGCAAACAATTCTAGATATTTTAAGTAGTGTTTGTGTTTTCCTCTTTTCACATATAGTCAATTCAAAATTCCATTTCAGGTGTCCCATAGACCCGTATATGTGTGTTTTCGGGTGTCAAGCCCATGGAGAGTCTGTCCACGTGGTTTACTTCCATTCTACGGTTGTGCCACGTCCCAGGGAAGCTATTCTTTTGCATATCGTGAGAGAGAGTGACACGAGATCATTCCACGCGTGTGTAAAGGGTAAGTGTACTCCGAAAGAAGAAGACGCTGCACGAAACAGATTTGAAGCCACACAACATATAGCATACAATCAAACAAAGAAGCAAGCGTTTTAGATGCGATGCGAGTTGCCGACACGGACGATCTTCTCCCGCGACGCTGTTGAGAAAGGTCGTCAGGTCAGGTCCAGGATCCTGCTCCCCGTGAACCACCAATGTGTATGCACGCGGTCCTGTAGCTTTCTAGTGTGGGAAACGAGCGCCACTTTTTCCGCTATCTAAATTTCACTGAATTTGTAGGCGGTAAAAGATCGTAGGTGGTTGCAAACTTGCAATTCACAATTTGAACCATGTTACGTGAATCACGCGAATCAACAAAATTGACTCACCTCCAAAATTGACTCATGTGACTCAACAAGAATGCCTCTAAACCATGTTACGTGATTCACCAAAAATGACTCTAAACCATGTTATGCTGCCTCTACCCGGAACATAATCGTTTCCACATTTCTTGAGCGAGTCCAGAAATGGAGAAAGGTGATTTCGCAGCGAATCATTTTGGTTTCTTGGTTTCAATTATGTGCTAATATTTTTCCCAAATACAATCTTTTTTAGTGCAACAAGTTAAAATAGATTATATTATATTTAATTTATTATTCATTTTTAGAGTTTCTTGAAACATATTTTTATTTATATGTTTTTTAAGCAGATATATATCTTCTCGTGAATCAAAATTCAGCCTAGCAGCCAAATGATTTCACGAAGTGATTCTGATTTATCATATGAAATATTTCCTATGAAAATGTAGATCCAAAATGTTTTTAAGAAGAATTTGGATCTCTACTAAAGGATCGTTTTGAACCGATAAACGTCGCTGATTCTCATGCAAAACCAAGAATCTCTGCCAAATAGGTGGACTCTAGAAATGTTTCAAGCAGGTATTGCTTTGGAACATATATTTCTTGTTTCTGCACTAATTGATTGAATTGATGAAGGTTGGTTTCGCATGTGAATCACCTTTATTTCCTTGCCTCTTTTGTTCTAGCAATTATTTTTTCGGTATATTATCACTTGTAATGCAACAAATTAAAATATGTTATACTTGACTTGTTCTTTGCCCATAGAATAGTTCAGATTTTTTAAACATTATTTTATTTATATGAGTTTTTAAAGAACATATATATTCTTGTAGATAATAATCCGAATTTATATATATTAACCAACCGTCTCATGTAGTAATTTTAATTCAACACCCAAAATTATAGAAGAACAAAGATCCAAAACGTTTCAGATCTCCTTGGCGCACCTATTTTCTTGTTTGGAAATAATGGCCTAAATTATCATTGACATCTACTGCAACACTTCCTCTAGACTTAACTTTTGAAATCCAGTCTGACGACTTGTCGTATAAAAGGTCACTTAAGATTATCACATGCTTTTTCGAAATCCAAATTTAAGATCACTCCATCTTTTTTTTCCTACTGTGCTTTACTATTAATCTCCTTTCTAAACTGTGCCTTTCAATATGAACGTTTCTTTACTTCTTCGTATTTTTTATGTTCTTATTTCTTACCGGGATATATACCCACCCAGGGTTTTCTTTTCTGCTCTTGACATCTTTTGTACAGTGTGGTTGCATGAACTCTGTATCTTGGACTTCTTAATAAAATTTGCTACCGTGGCCGGGCTGAGGCCGCGTTGTCCAAACGGTATCATATTATCTTTAGATGCACGTGCACGTATTCAAGGAAAATTACTCCACCTAAGGTTCAAGATACTGATGATACGTCCATGCCGTGATTAGGCAGGACTCCGTAGTCAGTAGTCGGTGTCCAAAAACGTAATAAGACCCTGTCTCTGGTCTCTACTCTGGCTAGCTAATAGGCCGTGGAATTCCAACTAATTTTCCCCCATGGCCACAAAATTAGCCTCTTCTAGCTATAAAGCCAGCTATCGGCTAAGTAGTAGTGCCACTGGTCGTAGTCGATCAGGTCAGCTGCTAGGTTAGGTTCAGAGAATATATTAACACGAACATATATTCAAAGATCCAAGTATACCGTCAGGTAAAATGTAATATTCCAACATTTCGTCCTAGTGATGTGATTAGCGTATATAAAGCCAACGATAGATTCAATCATCAATAATAATTACGTATAATATGATAACCGGTCAGTAGTCGCCTCACTGTCTCAGCCGCAGTCAAAACTGGAATCGGCCGGACCTTTTTTTTTCCTATCTTATACTTTGACCAGCCTCCTCGTCACTAACCTGATGACCTGGATCATCCGCTTGCCCCAGCGCCCAGCCTCGTGCATTTTCCTCTTCCTGCCACTTCGTCTCTACTAGTACTGCTGGTCTATAGACGCCGTAGACTTATCTGTAGACGGCAAGAGAACGTGTATGCCATGTTTGTGTGTGTGAGAGCTGTGACGGTGTTGAAACGTGGACTCGGTACAGTCGTGTGACTGTTGACGCGATCGTATCTGGGTTGGTAACGGCTGGATGCCGGTATGGACGCACTCACGCACCAGATCACCAGTCTTGTAACAAGTATAGTAGTTCCAATGAAAAGGAAAAGAATGGAAAAAAAATACGAGTCAGCGCTAACCGGAGCTGATCTCGAACGCCGGCAGCCAGCGCCGCTACATATTATGGCGGATGAAGGTGCATGAAAACTTCGAACTTTATTTCCAACAATGAAAACGTGACAAATCGCGGTTGATGGAAAAAAAAATCGATGGGTGTGATAATTGAAGGAGAGATTAGCGCCGGAGTTTGGAGGATTAATCGGAGTGCGGATGACAATGTCTACTATACACGGGAAATTAAATTGATTATTAGGAAACGAAGTAATGACACGTGAGGATGTTTGGTTCAAAGAACTACATATTTTAGGAACGGCACGCAAGTCCATCGTTCACTAGTGTGTAACTTCGTCATGGCAATCCGTTTGTTGAAAGTGTTTAAGAAATCAATATGTATGGTTAGAGATATTTAGGAGATATATACAAGCTCTAGTTGCGGCTACTGTTTTATTAAAGAAAAGATACTTTTGCCCTCTCACATGCTCCTCTTCGCCTCAAATTACAAGTTGTTCTAAGTTTTAAAAAATCAAAATATCTTAAATTTAACGAAATTTATATAATAAAATATTAATATCTAGGATATCAAATAAATATTATTAAATTTTTTATCAATTATATTTTTACAGTATACATATTTGATACGATAGATCTTTGCAATTTTTACTATAGTTTTAGACAAATTTAAAATACTTTTACTCTCTGGAACTAATTAAAATAACTTATATTCGGGACTGAGCGGTGGCGGAGCCGGGGGGCCAGCCGGGCCGTGGCCCCCCTCAACCTGGTGTCCGGGCTCATATAGGTGCTGCATATATGTGTACATGCAGCGATAAAAAGCTAGCAAATTTAGGAAACAAGCAAGTGTATACGTCCATGTACACATGTTAGGGAAGAAGCTAGAAAGCAAATATATATACACGTCCATGTACACACGTTAGGGAAGAAGCTAGCAAGCAAATAATACATCCATTGCAGTGACAGGAAGTTAGTAAGTTTAGGGGAGAAGGTAGCGAGCAAGTGTATATATCTATGTACACACGTTAGGGAAGAAGCTAGCAAGCAAGTATAATATATATATACATCCATGTACACACGTGTGTTCATGATATGCAAATAGGAGAAGCTCAGCCATATAGTAGCACCTCACCCTGGGCACCTTTTAGACAAAAACCGCAAACCGAACCGAACCGAACCGAAATATCGGTTTGTTCGGTTTTCGGTTGCGGGTTTGGTTTTTTTGCACTGTTCGATGTGTGGGTTCGGCTTCGGTTTTATGGTCAAACCGAACCGTATAACCGATTAAGCCGAAGTACATGGCACGTACCAGAATTTCCCCCCGTCAATGCCTCCATTCAGCCCAATAGGCAGTAGCCCACCACGGCCCATCCTGCCTCCTGGCCGCCGAAGACCCCAACCACATCCCCATCTTCGTCCCACAGCCACAGAGCAGAGGCAGGCGCCCCCATCCCCATTCACCGAACACCCAAACCCTAACTGCATCGAGGCCAGGGTCGGCAGTGCGGCGCCCGCGGACAGCCCTAGCAGATCTCAGCGGCGGCCGGCAGGCGACTAGAACAGGCCGCGCGTCGCGGCGAGGAGAAGGCGGCTTCCGGATGACGGCCGGCAGGTGACTGGAGCAGGCCGCGCATCGCGGCGAGGAGAAGGCGGCTGCCGGGCGCCGGTTGGGCGGCTAGCAACACCCTCGTGAAGTTCTCCGGCTAGGCGGCTGGCAACACCCTCGTGAAGTTTAGATCGAGCTTCAATTTTCATTTCTTCTGGTCTTCTCCTCTTCTCCTTGCTGTTCTAGTGTTCTGATTTGAAACATTTCATTTATAGATGGGGGACACAGATGATATTGTTGCTAGTCTTCTCTTCTCCTTGCTGTTGCTTGCAATCATTTTGATGTAAATCTGCATTGTTGTGGTTGCTGGCCTGTTGTTCGGTTATTACGGTTAAAACCAAAACCGAACCGTAAAACCCAAAACCGAAATATGAGGTTTTCAGTTTTCTAAAAACCGATCGGGGGCTAAAAGCTGAAAACCGAACTTTTTTAACTGAACCGAACCGAATTTGCGGTTATAACCGAATGCCCAGGGTGAGTAGCACCCGAACCAGCTCTAGAGTTCAGGATTTATTAGTAAAAACATTAAAAAGATATTGATATATACTCTTGTTATCATATTCGTTATGTGTCATCGTATTGTCCGGCTTCCCTCCACTTAGTTTATTATTAGTAAAAATATTGAAAAGTTAGTGATATATATGTTTAGTGTACAAATTTATCGTATTCACAAGGTGTCACTGCATTATCCGGTCCCCCTTAATCAAAAGTTCCGGCTCCGCCACTAGAACTGAGCAGTACCTCTTTGCGAGTACCTTGCCAATAGACATCATATTCAAAACCACAAATAAATCAATCTAATTTTTAGCTAGTGAATCCAAACAACAACCAGCTAATAGGTAGCCACCTATAGATAGCTAGCTAATATTAGCTATGAACCATTAGCTAACTATTACTCCATAATCCTTTGTCCTAAAAAAGAATTTCATTCTCCTTTAATAACGTTTAACTAGTTTAAAATTAATTTGATTAGCTGCTAGTGGATCTAAATGCGCCTTAATCTATATACTCATCAAAGGCTCAAACAGTATTGAATTCAACCGGCTTCTCCTCCAGACCGGAGAATCAAGCCCTTCACGCAGGTTTTTCAAAACTATTCTAGATCAAGGCCTTCAAGGATCTTCAAGATCAGCAGAACACTCAATGCGACTGCTGATACTCTTGCCCGTCAGGCCCATAGCAGTCAGCTTATGCATTTAGAGACAAATTGTTCAAACACATCTTGTAATAGTCTTCAACAATGTTCTGCTCTACAAGCTCTATAACAAATAGGCTTAACTAATGTATCTGTACTCACAGTAGTTTATTGTTAATCAATATATTTGGCTGTTGTAAAAAAAAACTTTAGTCACATAACCATATATAGTTCTCATCATTCCTATATACGACGATGTTGCCGCCAAGCAACAAGGTCTTGTTGGGTTGGGTGCCCGTGCCGGCGTGCCCCTTCCATTGTGTCGAGACATGGACAGTCGAACACAAAGCTAATATTTAACCTGTTTGTAAAAAAGCTAATATTTAACTAAACAAGTAGAATAAATTATTATTCAAGTATTTTTTCCTAACAGAAAATGATGAGCAGTCTCGATCTGCTTCGGGAGTCGGACGGCGACCGGCCCGGTCCACCGGTACGCGACAAGCCGCGACTAGTCCGTCCTTCGCAGCTTCGTGCGTCGCACCAGGAAGCCTCGTGGAACCGCTACCTTATCCCAACGGTCCCGAATTCCCATATATAACCGTGCACGCGCCGTGCGGACGCACCGGCACCGCAGCTCTCAAGCTACATCGCTCGCGGCAGAGTGCGCACGCCGTGCAGGCCTCTCCTCCACTCGCTGCACAGCTCCAGTTCCCCACTCGACCAACGTGCGCCATGGCCTTGTTGCGCGAGCAGCTCGACCTCATCCGCGCCCACCTCCTCGACGACGGCCACCACGACACCGTGAGCTCCGAAGACTCGGCGGCGTCGTCCCAGTCGCCATCGCCATCGCCGCCGGGGCGTGGTAGGCCGCTGCCAGCGCTGTCCGTCTCGCTGCCCCCGAGGCCGGCGGCGGTCGCCCTGCAGCAGCAGCACCTTTGGGCGGCACCGCTGCCGTCGATGCAGATTCATCATCAGGAACAGCAGCACTGCTGCTACCCGGAAGCCGAGGAGGAGGACGACTTCCGGCGGTACCGCGGCGTGCGGCAGCGGCCGTGGGGCAAGTACGCGGCCGAGATCCGGGACCCCGCGCGCAAGGGCGCGCGCGTGTGGCTGGGCACCTATGACACCGCCGTGGAGGCCGCGCGCGCCTACGACCGCGCCGCGTTCCGCCTGCGCGGGCCCAAGGCCATCCTCAACTTCCCCAACGAGGTCGCGCTCGGCGCCGCCGCACGGTGGGAGGCGGCGCCTGCTGCTCCTCAGCCCGGCGTGACCGTGGCCGCCGGTAACAAGAGGGCGAGGTCGTCGACGCAGGAGCAGGACGCCGGGTGCTTGGTCAGGGAGGTGAAGAAGGAGCGGGTTCAGGAGCCCGCAGCGGGCTGTGGTTGGGATGGCATGGACATGGCGGCAAGCGGAGGGGCCGACTACTTCTGGGACGACGAGTCGCTGAAGGGGCCGATCTGCAGCCTGCCGCCGCTCTCACCGTTGTCGCCGCACCCGCACCTGGCCTTCCCGCAGCTCTCCGTCAGCTGAGCTGACATGTCGCAGCAAGCTAAGACAGCGGACGGTGGTCGCTTAATTAACTGATTAATTAGTCTTAATGAGTTCTTTGATTATATGCTAGAGAGGAGCACAGCTTCAAATGTTCTTTCGTTCTTTATTTATGCATTCACATACCAAGAAAACGTGCCCTGGCGTGGCGGCGTAGCAAGAGGATGTTATAAGAATGTCATAATGGACAATTTTAATATAATAATAACATACAATGTAAAAAGATTATTTTTTCTATTCATACATATCTAATATATGGTGGAAGACATACCTGGTATAAGCTGTGTCGCAACAGCGAGTTTTGTGTTTGGCCGTGGGTGCTAGCGAAGGTTTTACAGCGAGTATGTAAGAAATGGAGCGAGAGTAAAGTGATAAAACTACAAGAGTGGTGAAAACATGTGAAGAGTGATGAATGATGGTCGGTGGAGAGGAATTTTTGTTTTATAATGATTGTTTCAAATTATGAATCATTTACGCTTTTAGTCGTTTCATATGTCGTTTAGACTTTTCTAGATGGACAAATTTTTCTATATTTAATGTATGCTGATCTAGATTTATAGTAAGAGTTTTTACCTAAAAGCTAAAGTAATATTTTATTAGAACAAAGTAAAATGTTTTTATTTGGCCGACCTGAAAATATGTGACCTTCTAGGTTAGTCCTAATATGAGGAAACAACGACTTTTATACATTTATTAGACCACCACATCAGAATTTTGGTGTTATGAACTCAATAAAGGACTCAGCAATGTCTCTATTAAGAAACCATTACGCTACATTGATGCAAGAAGCAAAGAAACATGACCATTTTTTCACATTGGGCAAAAAAAAAGACCCCCATCCACAGACCCCCATCCACGCGTTACCTGTGGCATCAGCAAAGCAAAAACACATGCCCATGGGAACACCGAACACACTACACATGGCTTATCTCAGCCATTGATTTCCACACATACACTCCATCTCAACCATTGAATGAACTGTATCACTTGATCCACATCCACTCCCTCACTCCCTCACATGCGCTGTATCTCAACCGTTGGATGCATATTGTGTGGTTGCCGTGTGGCCACAAGGGCGTGTGGAAATTTTGCTTGAGCAGGCCCGGCCTGCGTGAGTGTGCCTGACGTCGACTGTAGTGCTTAACCTGCCAACCAATTGAATATCTTCACTCTCGTGGCCAAGATTTTATAAAGAAAAGCTTGACCATCTTCCTCCACAACAAAAGAAGTCAGCAATCGAAACGGCACAGCAGATGAAGAACCTTCGTGTCCAATCCTCTCCCCGTACTCCAGCGGCCCATCGACGGCAGCTGTCGCTGGCACGTACCCTCGGTCGTACTTCTTCTATTTGACCTGTACTCGATCGCGTATTCGGTATTGCCTTTACAAGAACGGAATTCCGTATATGTGTGTGTGAATACGTATGTACTATACTACGGAGTATATGTGAATTTTCAAAATCGAGGAGTACTTCAGCTTATAACTTCGATAGAAGTAGTTTTTTTTTTCGATCAAACTCGGAGCCTTTTTTATTAATAAGCAGACCTGGAAATAAGAAAGAGAGTGAGGTCTTGTTTAGTTGCCTAAAAAATTTAGAAATTTCACTCTCTCTTTGTCACATCAAATATTATGTCGTATATATAAAATATTAAATATTAATAAAATAAATAACTAATTATACAGATTAATTATAAATCACGAGATGAATCTTCTGATTCTAGTTAGGTTATAGTTGAATAATATTAATCAAATACGAACGACGTGTTATAGTATTTTTTAGGCTAAAAATTTGAGTAAAGACGGTGATACAGCAATTCAGAACTTACCTATGGCACACGCACATCAGAGATGTGTCAGGCTCTCTGTCTGGCCAGCGGCACGTGCGACGCTGAAGCTTCGTACGCGATCGAGCAAAGCTTTTAATTACCCGTGTGGTTGCTGTTGATCGCGACGTCGTCCGTTGTTCAAAGCGGTAAACTGCCACTAATAGCTGCATGCGGCCATCTCATTCACATCCGGATGCACGCGCGCGGTAAAAACGTTGCATGCAGTATATGGATCCATCTCCATCACGCTTCACGCGTACCGCATACATACGGAGTACTGCAACGTGCACTTAATTTACTTCGTTGACTTACACGAACGTAGAATTATTGGCTGGCGACGACATTGTTCACAGAGGAAGAAGCTTTGGCGTGTAAGGAGGACTCTGACCTTGTAAGCTCACGTGAGGACGTGCGTGCAAAGTGCAAGTGTAACTGGTCGTCGTCTCTAAACTGGAAGTCCTGTTCCACTGTTCTCATCCATGCAGCGCGTGGCTCACACCCTCGCCGGACGAGATAGTACTTCGTGCATTCACTTCTGGTCGATCTGACGATCGTACTCGCGCATTACTGCATTCCGTTTAGGAATCTGATCGACGAGGGCATCTGCGGGCATGTTTGATTTCCTGGACCTGGGCGGCTCGACCGGCTGGCCACAGCGGCCTGGTCTCTTGTACAACTTCTTCTCTTATTTGATTCATATGTTCTTATGGAGCCGCATTAGGTTTGCATTGTGTTTGATTTGGTGTATACAAGTATATGATGACCTTTGTCTCTGGGATAGGGTGACCTTACCCCCCCCTCTTCTTCCTCGTTGGCATTCCATCGAGCACCTGGTAGGCTGCGACTACACCTTGCTTCCATGACCAAGTAGAGCACCGGCAGCACCTCTCCTCCACCCGGCGTCCTCACCATGGCCGCCTGCAAGCCATTATCACCGCAAAAGTTGTCCCCATCCACGTCAAGGCATGAGCCAGCACGGCCATGTCTGCCGGCACAGTGACGAGGCATGTCCGCCGGCTTGGGAACGGGGCGCGTCTGTCGGGGCAGGGACGATGTGTGTCCGCCGACGCGGGGATAAGGCGCGCCCGCCGGCGTGGGGACGAGGCGCGTCCGCCAGCGTGAGGACGGGGCGCGTCCGGCGGCGCGCACGTGCGCGCACGACCACGGGGACGCGGAGCGTCCGCCGGCGCTGGGACAAGGGGTGTCCGCGAGATGGGATCCTCTTCCGCGGTGTCATTAGCGCTGGCACGAGCGCCCGGCGACGGCGGCGGGAGGCCCTGCCCGAGCCCGGCGGCAACGACGAGCTTGGCGCAGATGCGGGGGCAACCGACGACGGCATCCCAGGAGTTGAAGGCCTCGAGGACGGCGGCTTCCAGAAGAGCATCGAGGTCGGGGGTGGTTGCGCACTTCGCGACCCTCCCTTCGAGCGAGGTTGCATGCCTCCACCACCATGCCCGCGGCTCGTCGGAGCGCGAGATCTCGACGAAGAGGGGAAAGGCTGCCCTGGCAGTGGGAGACTGGCAAGCCATGCCCGCTGCGTTTCGTTCCGGCGGCGCGGCGCGTGCGGGTATGGCTGGGGGCGCTCGGCAAGGTGTGGCGGCGCTCGGCGAGGTGAACAAGAAGAGGCTTCGGGAGGTGAAAGTCAGACCAGAGGTGAAAGGATACAGTGCTAGAGCACCAAGCGAGCCTGGCTCAGAAAAAACGAAATCCTGAAGCTTACGGCCACAGCCAGGAGAGAGAGTGAAAATTGCACGCCTGTAGCCAGACTGAGGAATGGGCCCAAAATACCAAACACGAGAAGCTGCATCTGGGGGCTCGGCCATGGGCTTTTGGCCCAAATCAAACACGCCCCGAAGGTCTGATTCCCGGCCCTTGGGGGTGCCAGCAGTGCCAGGGACAGGGCCCTTGACCCCAAGGGGCCCCTCCCCGTATGTGTGTAAGTCGGTATAGTATTCCCTGTGTATTAAAAAAAGGAATAGTATTGCCTGGCCCATAGAAAAAATCAGGAGGCCGACTCGTTGCGTGCTGTGTCGACCTGCTGCTGGCTTCCACAGTCTGCGTCGTTTCCTTCTTCGCGCGGCATTGAAGTTCTTCCCCTTTGCGACCTCGCCGCTGCGCATCCTGGCCTCGTCGTCGCCGATCGGCTGTGCGCAAGTACCTTTTCATCGCCGATCGGGCGGCCAAACGCCGGCGTCTCCCAGTCCCAGGCCCACTAGTTCTCTCGGTTCAAGCGTTCTGCGAGGTACCAACTGCCCCTAAAAGTCCTCGATTGATCCATATCTTGGCCACCTAGGACTCCTATGAAATTGTGTCGTGGAATTGGGATTTACGGTGCAGCTAGGGCAGTGAATATTTTCTCTACTTCTCAACCTGGTAATTTACCAGTACTCATTTTTATTATGATGTTGGATTCACTCTAGTATAGCATTTTCATATATAACTTTATTATTTATAGTGAACTTGTTTGATAAGAATGTATTTTTCCTACCCGTATTACACTTATTAGAAACATCACTATATTATCAGACTATATTATCAGAGTTGTATTAAGGGCCTATTTTACGGCTTCGCTCTAGGCCTATAAATTGACAGGGCCGGGCTGTATATGGTCGAGACCGGGCTCGATGGAAAGGCAGTTCAAAGCTTAGGTTAGGAATCCATCAAGATCAAGCCATGGATGTTGATTAGTGTTTAACGAAAAGTTACCCCATCTGTAAAAAAACTTAATTCTAGAGTTTTTAGAACAGATTAGTGCTTAACAAAATTTCCCATGTATTCACTGAAGGTGAACTAATTAAAATAAATGCATGGAGACATGCATATCACAATCTCAAGCTGATGTGGCCCTGATCTAATATCCAAGAGCTAAAACATCGAGGTTTTTCTAAGTTTGTCTTGAACCTTAGTACATCAATGTGTTTGGTTTTGTAGAATCACCCCCTTCATGAGGTGATGCATCATGAGTTCGTTTAGTGAATTTTGGTGGGATCAACTCATTCCTCCATGTACATACTAATTATTAGCCTACGAGGATTGAGGTGCTGATGGATCATCTCATTTCATTTCACAAACCAAATACAAAAAATAAGAAGTGGGAAGATGATGTGTCACCTCATTCCTCGAACCAAATACTCCGTACACCACAACGTTTTTGGGGGACAAAAGGAGTGGGCTAGTAATTTCAAGCATGTTATAAGAGCAAATTCAAGAGAATTGGTAAAAATAGATTGCTAAACATATGGTTTAGCCAACCTCTAAAATAGAAAACTTTTTAAAAAAGTCAAAAACTCCAACAACCTTTCTATTATGGCAATTCTAGATGACTAGCAGCACATGCAAGCTATATTTATCATGTGAAATTCTAGGAATAGCTAGTTTAATATTTTACAAAACAAGATAGCATAGCTGTTGGATTGCACATCTTGCTTTAAAAATCTAAATATAGCATATAAAATAAGAATATCACGTCTCTTGGAGATGTTCTAAGGTTTGTGGATAAAGCAGCTCAAACTAATTAAAACTGTTTATATTGGATTGATCTTATATTCCATCATAGTGACCATGACCATTTCGGTGCATTGTAATCTTTGTCCGCTTATAAAGACTCTTATTAGTTATCAATTACTTGGCACGCTTTCTCATCAATATTTATGTCCACTATCTTTATATCATCAGTCCACTATCTTTATATTCTTTATACATACCTTCCATCATAATGACTATGAGCATATTCTTTATATCATCAGTCCACTATCTTTTGTAATTAAATTTCACTAGCACAAGAATTCTGTTATCCACATTAGTCACATCATCCACTACGAATATAATCTCTGTGATTGTGCTAATAAATCTTTACATATATCATATTGTGTTCATTTATTACCAGCGCCTTATTCCTCCTTCGTACCCATGACAACGCGCGGAAAATCCTCCGGTTCTTCTATAATGGCAAAGGCATGGAACATGTGATGCTGGAGATCATCATACTTGGTTGACTGATCGGTGAAGGCTGATCGCCATCGTTTAATAATATAATCTTAATACTAAATGATGTTAGCAGTTATTAGCAATACATATTAGTTCTAAGTATATGTCGTTCCGTAAGTCTATCCTGCTTGTCCACTTAATGAAGCATGTCCAATTTTGCAAAGCTTGAGAACTACATCCCACATTTCCAATTGATGGTCATTTTAGTTTTACGTTAAGTCAAAATTTTCCTACTTGAAACAATTGTTTTTTAAACAAAAATCAACTTCTGTAGCTTTACCAAGTTTTACCCGTCCTTTTTTTTTAAAGAATCACCAATTTATCCGAGCTAGTTTCTTCAAATTCATTCATAAGTGAAATAGTCACCAAATTGCGTGGGCAACACCTTCCTTTTCTAGCAATTTAACATGATTAAAATCCACAACATTCTTGGAGAATAGGCAAAGCACGATCTTCTCTTGCAAGCAACGTGGTTGATGTCTCGATCTTTTCCCTTTTTTGATCGAGAAGGATGTGCTGATCTAAAATGGAAGGCACGGAACATCGTGGGTCCCGCGTTTCAGGCTCTGTAACGTGAGTGGCCCTGTACAGTATGGGCCCCGCGTGCCAGTCTTTGTTGGGCCATTGGCGTCATCAACGCCAAACACGCCAGTTACCAGACGACCACCGGAGTGAGCCCAGGCCCAGCACACCACCAACCTCCACTGGCATCTCTGACGTGCGGGCCCCGCCAAACAACGGTACCCAACCGCCGCCTCTCGCTCTCGTTCTCGGTCTCTTCCCCGTCTGATTCTCTTGCTCTGCTCTTCTCGATTTGTCATCCTCAATTCAGTCCTCAGTTCAGAGCTCGAGAGATTCACATCCCTTTTCCGCTCCGCCGGACGCCGAGAGAGGGGGGCGGGTGAAGGCGAACCCCTAGCTCCCGTCCCTGCGGCGGACACCGATGGACCCACCTCGCGCCGTCATCGCCGTTCTTCTCCTCATTCTCCTTCCCGTGCTCGCCCCGGTGGCCGCCGGCTTGCCCTTCGTCGTCCTGCACGGTTGGGGTTTCGCGTCCTCGCTTCGATTCTGCTTGTGTTGGTCTTAGATTGGGTTCATTCCTTATGGTTGGTTGTGCCCGGGGTGCGTGCAGGGATTGGCGACGAGTGCGGGAACGATGGGCTGTCATCCTTCACCGAGGTGCTTGGGGAGTGGTCCGGCTCCAAAGGTTACTGCATGTAATGCCTTCTCTCTCTGAATTATGTTGTTTTAGGACCTGCTGTACGGGTTTTAGGACCTTCTGCGTTTGGCTCGCCGATTTTTATTTATTTATTTTTGACCAAGAGGCTGTTGGTATATTGAAACGCACAAAGCTTTATGCTGGGGAAACATGTTACATCAAAATTACTCGGTACAGAGACACCAGAATCAGATATCGACTCACTCCGCTACAAAGAAGATAACACCTCTTAGTTTCCACAAAACAGGTTTTGTCATGTTTTTTAAGGAAATTCGGTTTTAGATTTTTACTTAGCTAGATCCAGGCTTATGGATTTGTAGACCCATTTCATGGCACTAAATCACTTTTCTCTCATTTTAGATGGAAGAACAAAAAAAAGGAAAAAAGAAGCATGTGACACAAAACATGAGGTATGGGAGTTGGTTTCTAAAAACAAGGTAGGAATTTAGCAAAGTCATACTTTTGGTTATCCATGTTTTCTTCTATCTAGCCAAATGGAGTATTAAGTGGTTAGCCGCAAACAATCAACTTGGAAACTAAAACAGACTTAGTAGAACAAAGAAAAAATGAAGTGCAAAGCTAAAAGAAGGCCAAGCTACGAGCCAGCAAAGAATGATGCCAAATCACCAATCACCATGCTACCAATCCCTCCTTCATGTTGATAATCTTAAGCTGCAAAGCTAAAAGAAGGCCAAGCTACGAGCCAGCAAAGAATGATGCCAAATCACCAATCACCATGCTACCAATCCCTCCTTCATGTTGATAATCTTAAGCTGAACCTATGCTTGACATGCCTCCTCCCAAAGAAGCCTCCAGACCTGAAGAAACCTGAAGAAACTAAGAAAGGTATTCATCTTGATCATCTTAAGCTCCACTTGTGCTTGGTATGCCTCCTTCCATGGAAGCCTCCAGACCTGAAGAAAGGCAAGAACCTTGTGAAACCTTAGGGAATTTAACCAATGAGTATTAAAAACCCAATCATTCATAGTTTTCCACAAGGACCAACGGACTCCAACTAAGAGAATATTACACTGACTCTCGTTCCTCCCCGCAGTTCCCATATCTTGTTCAGTGAAGAACTGGAGACCAACAGGAATAATAGCCCAATGGAAACTATCTCTGACCCAACACCAAGTTTTCACTGCCAATGGACATTTGAAGAAAACCATGGCCCAAACTTTCTTCCTTCCCACATAGAATACAGTTTTTAGAGCCATCCCAATCCCTCTCTACCAGCTGATCAGCTGTTTGGATCCTATCATGCCAAATCATCCACAAAAATATTTGAAATTTTTAGTGGCAACTTGGTTTGCTCGGTATCAGTATTTCATTTATCACTCAATCCACCGAATGTGATCAATCCGTACAAACATCTGGTAGAAAATTTCCCAGTTTCTAGATTACTTCGTCTTACTTAACCTCCTCCTGAAATTTAATTCCAGTTTCTTCTGTTTGCTTCTGCAACAGTAGATTTTTCTGGTCTTTGCATATACCAAAATTATGGGATAAACAATTTTCAAAGAACATTCGCCCAAGTTCCACACAAACATCATCCTAAATCTGGTTTCTGTTGTGTTGTTAGAGAAGAGTAAATGGTGGTCGGGAATATAGAGTTGATGTTGCTGGTATTGTGCTTTGGAATAAATGGCTTTCTTCACCTGTTCATGTAGGAATTTCAAGGACATGTAGAGTGAACTTTGTTTTGTGGGCAACGCTCTAGTGTCTAGAATTTATATATTAATTGTTTGTTTGTCTTGCATGTATACGCCAATTAATATATGTTCCAAATTTAGGTATACATGGGTTTCCATGTATAGATATAAAAGGAACTAACTATATATGTTAGCATGTTTGTGTGGATTATTTGATACTATATTTTATGATTTTACTTGTAAATTTATCATGATCAGGTGCTTTCATCTAAATTCATATTTTGTTTGGCTTTCTTTTTGCAAGTATGTATAAATAAACTGTAGTGCTACATTGCCAGTGAATCTCTTTAAATACATTTGTTATGCAAGGCCTCTGCCTGGTTTTATTTTTTATTTTTCTCTGTAATTTCAGGGGTTTGTGGGGTAACATATAAAAAATGTAATTTGAACTTTGTTCTCTTTTCTAAAAAAGGAGTATCTCGTTAGGATTATATTCCAATATCTGTTGAAGCTGATGGAATGCATTGGAAAATTTATCATAACATGTTAAAACTGTTGTAAACTAGATTGGAAGATTTCTGTAGCTATGTATTTGTAATCCTAAATTCAATAATGAAAATAGTCCTGTTATGACCGGGGCCCACTATTCCAGGCGCCGGCCCATTAGTGGCT
>CM041628.1:66063685-66081798 GCA_023333625.1 Bothriochloa decipiens
CCGTACAGCCTGCGCAGCAACTCTGGTAGGACCCCTAGCCCTACCAAGTCCTCTATGCACTTTCACCAAAAAAGTTATTTTTATATAATGCACTTTCAAGTTGAAAACAGCTTTAGTGGCAGGTTGTGTCCCTCATGGCTGATCTGTAGAAGACTTAACATATACAATATGTGAACTCTGTTTGCTTGAGCACATGATAAATGGGGTACCAAGTAAGACCCTACTACCATTGTTAGAAAATATTTTTGTGTTTTATCTCTGCACATTTTCCTTGATATTGAGTTGTTTACATCTCCATTGATATCAAGTAATCTTACTACAGCATTGATGCCTCACCTTTCTTTATCTTTATACATAACATCTAAAAGAAGACTTATGATGGGCATTGCGTCAATCCTTTCTTTATCTTTATACATAACATCTAAAAAATGCTGATAGTGTGCTTATTCATGAATTTACTAATGGAAATTGTGTTGTTCAGTGAAATTGGAAGAGGAGCATGGGACTCTTGGTTAATGCCACTTCAAGAGCAGGTCTGTTTCTTACTTAGAGTTGTAACTGGATAATTTTTTTTATGGTGTGTGTGGTGCATCTTTTTTGTAGAGATGGGTGTGTTTGGGAGCAAGCTACAGCCTCTCCTTTCTACTTGGAGCAGGCATTTGCCTCTCCCTCTTTCTCTCTTTCTTTCTTAATGAAATGACACAGCTCTGCTGTGTCGTTTGAGAAAAAAATGGATAGATTTCCCCCCTCTATACTCATATCTTACTTTCATCTGCAGGCAAATACGGTTTGCAAGAAGGTGATGTGACATCTTCTGTTTTTCTCAATTGTACCCTGAGTCATCAAGGTTCTGTACCATTTCTGGAATTTGTTTTCCAGGTCAAGAAAATGAAAGAGCTCAGTGAAGGTTACAATATAGTTGGCCTGTCTCAGGTGTGTTCGTGGTGCTGTGCTATTTGTGATTCACGGCAATAATTTCAAATGTTCTTATCTATTCTTGATATACTTTTCTGCTGCTCCTGTCTCCTTATTTTAATTCTGTTTCTGGGAAATACGAATTTCTTCACTGTCTTGGTTAATGCAAAGCTATCAAATTTAGATACTTCAATAAGAAGCATTACTAGCAATAAGAGCTTTTCAGGCCTCCGCCTCATAACTTACTTGTAGTAATGCTGTCTGTGAACTTCTAGTAACTATTTGTAAAAACTATATGGACAAAACTGATTTAGTTCACATAAGTTTGGAGTGTGCTCTGAGAATTGGCTTGTTAGTTTAGCAGGAAGTTTGGCTGATTTGCTGTTAATTACTCTCACTAGATTCTGAATTTAGTAATGCTGAATGGGATTTGGGAGTTATATTTTCTGACCCTATACCATCTATTCCTTTGTTAGGGGAACTTAATTGGCAGGGCTTTAATCGAGTACTGTGATTGTGGACCTTGGGTGAGCTGATTTTGTTCTTTGCTTCCTGTTATTTATCAACCACTGAGCTAACTTATTTGTCTGTCAGTATAACACTAGAATCTAGAATATATATGGTACCTGTTACTGTTGTTCTTATTATTCCAGCTTATGATTAATCCCTGTGTGGTCTGTATACTCTACTTGTTTTAACTTCTTATTTTGGGATAGGTCAAGAATTTCATATCAATTGGGGGTCCTCATGCTGGTACAGCTTCAGTGCCACTTTGTGGTGTAAGCTTACTCCATTCTTCTCAATTTATCCTTCTTTTTAGATCACTGTTCTAACAGTAGCCATCTGAGTTTGCATTGCCATCAGATATAATTGAGAGATTTTTTTTCCATATGCAGTGAGTATGTGCTACGATAAATTTATTAACCAATGTATGCTTATAGTTTTATTAACCAATGTATTGATATAAACAATGAGTACTTAATGCTTGCTAGGTTGCTGTTAGTAGGCACCTCATTATGCAACACTCAAATGCACTCACTCTGGTCCAGGATTCATATTTTAGATCTGCAGAATAAGGAGTTCAAGCATTAGTTCTTCACATATTTTACTCCTAGTGACTGCATACCTCTTTATCAATTGACATTTTAGGGGTGCATTCCATGGGAAAACTTCTTGATGCCTTGGCTAAATGACAACCTACATAAAACAAGTAATGGCGAGATATAACTGAATAAGATGAGGAGCTACATAAGAAATCAACTAGCTGAAATGAAATCGAGAAATAGCTGAATAAGATAACAACCTACATCAAGAAATAATTGTCATCTTATTATTCAGTTAAAACTATAAATCCAGTCCTGGGAGGAGCTATAACTGAATAAGATGAATTCACAAGCATGGAGTCAAGAAATCCTACTTCGCTCATGCAACATCCAATCCATACACCACACAAATTAATGTCTTGGCTAAATGAATGGAAGCGAGGAGTCTAGGATCAATAAATGCTAAAAAGCAGAGTATGCATATTATAATGAAATTAGCGTGCATTAAAATTCTCAATCATTGGAGTTAGCACTTGCATTGCCATATCTCTGATGCCACCAGCCTTCTTTCATTAATGCACTCCCAATTTGCTACAACCCACCCTCCTCGACTCTTCAAAATTTCAACTTGATCAGGAGCTTCTCCCCCATGCATAGCTAGGAGCAATTGCTACCGGTGAGATAAACCACCAAAGCTACATCTCAGTCATTTTGATTGGTGTTCTCTCTGCTTGACCTTGTAAGGGCATTTCAATGATGTAACAACAACTTCAAAAGCAGTCTTTGGTAGTTTTGGCATTGCAGTGAACTTATCATTCTATCAAGTTGAGTGGCATCATCCAAAGCGTGTGTACAACAACAACAACAACAACAATAATATAGCCTTTTGTCCCAAGCAAATTGGGGTAGGCTAGAGATAAAACCAAAAAGAGGCATGGAAACAAAGAACACATAAATGGTACAAGAAAAAAGATTACGGTTCAGGCACGTTAATTGTTAGTCTCCAAGCGCTCCTATCCATAGCTAAATCCTTAGGGATATTCCACTCTTTAAGGTCTCTCTTAACCGACTCGTTCCAAGTCAGTTTAGGTTGACCTCTACCCCTCTTTACATTATCGACCCGCTTTAGAACCCCACTACGCACCGGCGCCTCAGGAGGCCTCCGTTGGACATGGCCAAACTATCTCAACCGGGTTGAATCAATTTTTCCTCAATTGGTGCCACCCCAACCCTATCCCGAATATCGTCGTTCCGGACTCTATCCCTCCTTGTGTGCCCACAACACCATCGTAATATACGCATCTCTGCTACACTCAATTGCTGGATATGTCGTCTTTTTATAGGCCAACATTCAGCACCGTATAACATCGCCGGACGAATCGCTGTCCTATAAAACTTACCTTTTAACTTCTGAGGCACCCTTCTGTCACAGAGGACGCCTGAAGCTTGACGCCATTTCAACCAACCGGCTGAAATTCTATGCCTAACATCTTCATCAATGTCGCCATCCTTTTGTAGCATCGATCCTAAATATCGAAAAGTATCCTTCTTAGCCACCACTTGCCCATCGAGGCTAACGACTCCCTCCTCATTTCTAGTCGCGCTGAAATCGCACCTCATGTACTCGGTCTTGGTCCTACTAAGTCTAAACCCTTTCGACTCTAACGTGTGCCTCCATAGTTCTAACTTCGTATTAACCCCTGCCCTAGTCTCATCCACTAGCACCACACCATCAGCAAAGAGCATACACCATCACCTTGTATGTCCCTTTGTGACCTTATCCATCACCAGAGCAAATAAATAAGGGCTCAATGCTGACCCTTGATATAGTCCTATTTTAATTGGAAAGTCACTGGTGTCGCCATCACATGTTCGAACACACGTCACCACATCCCTGTACATATCCTTGATAAGGGTGATGTACTTAGTTGGGACTTTGTACTTTTCCAAGGCCCACCACATGAAATTTCTCGGTACTTTATCATATGTCTTCTCGAGGTCAATAAAGACCATATGCAAGTCCTTCTTCTGCTCCCTATATCTCTCCATCAACTGTCGTAATAAGAAATCGCCTCCATGGTCGACCTACCAGGCATAAACCCAAATTGGTTTTGGGTCACACTTGTCACTCTTCTTAGGCGATGCTCGATAACCCTCTTCCAGAGCTTCATCGTATGGCTCATCAACTTAATCCCACGGTAATTAGTATAACTTTGAACATCTCCCTTGTTCTTGAAGATCGGTACTAATATACTTCTCCTCCATTCTTCAGGCATCTTGTTTGACCGAAAAATGAGGTTAAAAAGCTTAGTTAACCATACTATCGCTCTGGCACCTAGGCATCTCCACACCTCAATAGGGATACCATCAGAGCCCATCGCTTTACCTCCCTTCATCCTCTTCAAAACCTCTCCGATCTCTGCCTCCTGAAATCTCCTCACGAAACATCTGTTGGTATCGTCAAATGAGTCATCCAACTCCAAGGTAGGATCCTCATTCTTCCCATTAAACAACTTGTCAAAGTACTCTCTCCACCTGTCCTTGATCTCTTCATCCCTCATCAAAAGTCGATCCGTCCCATCCTTGATGCATTTGATTAGGTTGATGTCTCTCGTCTTCCTCTCTCGGATCCTAGCCATCCTATAAATGTCCTTCTTTCCTTCCTTCGTGCCTAGCCGCTGATAAAGGTCATCATACGCCTAACCTTTTGCTACACTCACCGCTCGTTTTGCAGCCCTCTTCACTATTTTATAGCCCTCAATGTTGGCTGCACTCTTGTCATGATGGAGGCGCTTGAACCACTCCTTCTTCTCCCTAATAGCCCTTTGCACCTCGTCATTCCACCACCAGGTGTCTTTCGCTTCCCGTTTGCCTCCCCTACTCACTCCAAACACATCCGAAGCCACCTTCCGAACACATATGGCCATCTTTAGCCACATGCCCTCTGCATCTTCTCCTTCTTCCCACGGCCCCTCATCTAGCATCCTCTCCTTAAAGTTTGCATTGCTTCCCCCTTAAGCTTCCACCATTTTGTTCTCGCAATCTTGGCCCGATTGTCCCGGTGGACACGTACCCAAAAGCGAAAATCCGCCACTACAAGCTTGTGTTGGGGGACAACACACTCCCCAGGTAACACTTTACAGTCTAAGCAAGCACGTCTATCCTCCCTGCTTGCAAGGATAAAGTCGATCTGGCTCAGGTGTTGTCCGCTATGAAAGGTCACTAGATGAGATTCCCTCTTCTTAAAGACGGTGTTCGCTATCAACAAATCGTAGGCCAACGCGAAGTTCAAAACATCCTCCCCCTCTTGATTTCTACTACCATACCCGAAACCCCCATGCACCCGCTCGAAACCTACATTAGTCGCACCCACATGGCCGTTGAGGTCTCCTCCTATGAAGAGTTTCTCGTTGATAGGCACAGTACTAACCATGCTATCGAGATCTTCCCAAAACTGCCTCTTGGTGCTCTCGCAAAGACCTACCTGTGGGGCATAGGCACTGATCACATTCAGAGCCAAATCTCCAACTACCAACAGGACTAGGATAATCCGGTCGCCTTGCCTCCGCACCTCAACTACTCCATCCTTAAAGCTCCTATCAATCAAGATGCCTACACCATTCCTACCCGATGTTGTCCCCGTGCACCAAAGTTTGTAGCCAGTATCCTCCACCTCCTTCGCCTTTTGGCTCTTCCATTTAGTCTCCTGAACGCATCGAATATTTACACGCCTCCTAATTGTTGTATCGACTAGCTCTCTTAACTTACCCGTTAGGGACCCTACATTCTAGCTACCTAGACGAATCCTAGTAGGCTCGGCTAACTTCATTACCCTTCGCACCCGTCGAGGGAAGTACGAAGACCCTTGCTCATTTTTCACTACACCCGGGCGCAGATATAGCGCGTCACAAAGGTTGCGACGACCCGACCCTTGCTCATTTATCATCGTACCCGGATCACGATACGACGCGCCACTAAGGGGATGACGACCCGGGCCTTGCCCATTTGACACTACACCCGGGTTTCGATGTAGCGCGTCGCTAAGAGGGTTACGCCCCAACGAATCTCTTATGGGTTTCATATCCATGAGAGTGGCTGGTTTTGGAATGTTGGCTAGCCGAACCTAACGCACTCTCCTCCTTTATCTGGGCTTGGGACCGGCTATGTTGAAACGACTCAAAAAAGTCTTCCAATCAACATAGGCGGAGTTTCATCCAAAGCGTGTGTATGTGCTTTATTATAGAACCATTTTCCCCAAAATATTTTCTACTTAGTATTATTGTATTAATAATGCAGCTTCTGGTATTTAGGTGAATTTTGAAACCAGCATTGTTTACATATTGTCATTATTGTTGTTGTTGTTCTGCCACTGAACCTTTACTCCTTTCTTTGCAGTCTGGGTTTCTTTGTATTCTTATTGATGATCTGATTAAATCAGAAATATATTCAGATTACGTGCAGGTTTGTATAACTTGTGCTGCAATGTCTCAGTTTTCGTACTGCAGTTATTATTGTAAGAAATCAGACAGCCTTTTCTGTGCAGTAAGTAAATGAATTGAGGTTTGTGAAATTACAGGCACATCTTGCCCCTAGTGGTTACCTAAAGATAGCCACTGTGAGTATTCTTCCTTTTTTCGCCCTTCCATACCTTGGCATGGTATAGAGTGTTCTCGGTTTGGGGCCAATATATTTGTGAAATCAGTTGGAACAGCTTAGCCTTGTCACCGTATACTGTCATTATATAGTTTAGTCTCATACCTAGTCTTAGGCGGTTACATCATGAACTCGTCCAAGAGTTTTGTGTGTCTAGGGGATCCTATACGGACTAGAGTACTTGCTAGTTATAAGTAGTATTTCAACAATATTTACTTGTTGGTTGTATCCTGCAGTGGTTGTTTGTTAGTAGAGTTTTTTTTTCTCTCAAACACGGAGAGCTGTGTATAATTGCACAAATAGAAGAAGATAGTGTTACCACACCCACATCGACACACCCCATTTAAAGATTATTTACATCTGCTGCCTTCAGAAGAACTGATTAACAACCCGATCTACAAGCTTAACAACCTGAGCTGTTAGCGGCAGAGATGATGAGTAAATGACACCTAACAATACGATCGTTGAACATTAGGTGAGCTCTTTCTTATGTTTGCATAACTATATCAGTAAGAATTTGGCGCTACCTAACGTGGATACTTTCATATTTTTGTTTGAATTCAAATTCAGCGGTTATTATTTAAATTCGTGGTACTATTTAAAATACTGAGCACTATTCAAATTTGAAATATGAATAGTGCACAAGCACTTCACTGAGTGAGTGGCTCATGCACTTCAAAAATTCATAACTATTCACAGCACTATTTCAGTTACTATGCAATTAATACACAATTTCTATATATCTTGGAGTAAAAGACAAGACGATTTGGAATTAAAATTTGAGAGTCTTCAAAAAGAGCATAAGCAATTAAAAGATTAATATTTAGCTATCAATAATAAATTAGAAATAGCTTTGCAAGCCTTGGAAGAAAGTAAAGTTTCTCTAGGAAGAATTAGCCAAAATAGTGACTATATTAAAAAAGGATATAACTTATCTAGACAAAAAAATTCCTTATTCTCTGATTTACAGCACTGGTGGAGTAATACAGTGGTATTCGGGTGTTACTATACTTATTGTCAAGCCTCATCAAAGATTTATAATATTTATGGCTGACATAGACTTAAAATATTTTAGAAATATACAAAGAAATGCTAAAGATGATATAACCTTACGGACTTCGTTTTCGATAATTGATGCTTTCCTCTGATGGATAGGGGACTTTCAGAATACACGACCGGCTGAAAGTTTGGTCTCGTCAGCCTTGCCAAGATCCTGAGAATATTAATTCTGCATACTTTGCATACACATATAATCACGCGTACGTCACTTTCATATTTCGTTAATCACGCACGCACACTACACGCACAAGTGTCTTGCATAGTAGCTGAAATAGTGATGTGAATACACTATAAAATATGCCAGCCTGATGATTCAGACATTGAAGAGGATATTGATTAAATAAGAAGAGACAAGGCAGTCTGAGATCAGTATCAAAGAATATATATATTTCCTATGTTGATAAGGTATTATCAATAATTTATCCTGGGAAAGAATATATAAATCTCTATATTCTTTTCTTAAATCACATTCTTAACCATAATTGGGTTTGATCAATCTTCCAACTCCTCGTTGTATTATGCTATATCTAGTATAATAGTATTCTCGTAAGAACACCTTTATTATCTTATTTTGATACATCATATGATATTCAATACACTATTTAAAATACTGAGCACTATTTAAATTTGGAATATGAATAGTGCACGAGCACTTCACTGAGTGAGTGGCTCAGGCACTTCAAAAATTCGTAACTATTCACAGCACTATTTCAGCTACTATACAAGGCACTTGTGGGTCTAGCGTGCATGCGTGATTAACAAAATATGAAAGTGACGTGCGCGTGATTATATGTGTATGCAGAGTATGCGGAATTAATATTCTCAGGATCTTGGCAAGGCTGGCGAGACCAAACTTTCAGCCGGTCGTGTGACTATGCTTATGTCTGTCCTACTCGGTACTCACCGTATGCATCACCTAGCTTGCTACAGAACCAGACTAACCTGTTCTTCTCCCTCGCTATCCCCAGCCATGAACACACAGGACTCAGGCCCTATCGTCTCCCCAGGCAGTTCCACCCAAAGAGAACACTTCTCTGCGGACACATGGTTCTCTAAAACACCGCTACATGGGCTAACAGGAGAACAACTCAACGTAGAGGTTTCTCCTCTAGGGTCCCTAGCATAGAGACATCGCCCCATATGAACAAGCTTAAAGGACAACCGAGATTAAAATAGAAAAGCTTAATCTATTTTCACAAGGCAAGCTTACATACGGCTTTCCCTTTCGGGAAACCCTAAGCACTTAGTACAAACCTTAATTACCTTACAAAAATGGAAAGTCGGTGATCTTTCTTATTCTCTAATTTATAACACTGGTGGAGTAATAGAGTGGTAGTGGTATGTTACTATTATAGTGGATGGTTTCTTAGAGTGCTTCTGAGATCATGGCTTCATGGTGTATTGTGGAAGCGAAGTGGAGAGTGGAGTGTGCGGGTGAGGATGTGGATTCTTCGGTCTGAGGGCCGATGCTGAATGCAGGCGCTTGGCGTCTTCTTTTAAAGAGCTGAAGGAGGCTTCTAGAGTCTTTCGTGCTCATCGCCTGGCGTCCTTCGAGTTTATCATCTTCACAGCTGGATGGCGCACCGTCTTCAATTATCGGTATCGTCTACTGTTGAAGGATAGCGATACTTCGCGCTTATCGCCTGAAGTGGTATTGCTGTCTTCAATTATCTCATGATACTGTTGCTCGATAGCGACTTCTTAGATATTCTATTCACTGCATATTTTTTTTGCTCTAGCTGTTGCGCTGGCTGTTTTCACGCAAAAATATCAAGGGTATGGATATGGTCTTCTACACACGAATAATTGATGTTTCTCTGACATGTGTATTGAATTCAGTGATAGTATATTCTTTCCCAGGCCAAATTATTGATAACACCTTATCAACATAGAGAATATATATATTCTTTGATATTGATCTCAGACTGCCTTGTCTCTTCTTATTTAGTCAATATCTTCTTCAATGTCTGAATCATCAGGCTGGCATATTTTACAGTGAGACAATAAATCTCTATATTTTTTTCTTAAATCATATTCTTCATCATAATTGGGTTCGATCAATCTTCCAACTCCTCGTTGTATTATGCTATATCTAGTATAATAGTATTCTCGTAAGAACACCTTTATTATCTTATTTTGATACATCATATGATATTATGAATTAAACATAATATCTCCTTGTAATTCTTTTGTTTCACTTAATACTCTCTAGTTATCATGGTTTGTCTTTTTAGCAAATAACTCTTCATATTTCTCCTTAACTCTCCATACATTGGGGAATCTATATTGTCCTTTTGTAATATATATATATCATGACTAGTTGGCCTTATTGGCTGAGTAAATCTTGGTGGATTAGAACAGAATTTGATCTTATATTTACCTTGGATACAGGCTAACTTCTTGCATGCTTCTTTAATAGCCTTTTCAAGATCAGATTTAAGAATTTTTTCAAGCGTACCATATATATCATGGATTAGCCCATGATCAATAATGGTCTGTAAGGTTATATTATCTTTAGTATTTCTTTGTATATTTCTAAAATATTTCAAGTCTATGTCAGCCATAAATATTATAAATCTTTGATGAGGCTTGACAATAAGTATTTCATCGATATATATTAAAGAAAAGGTATTTGCATTAACAGTTATTGTTGACTGCCTTTCCTTCCCTTCATATATTCTCATGAAATAATTTTGTATGTCTTGAAAGGATTTCTGGTGCCTTTTAGCATATTTTTTCATATTAAATCTATAATTTCTTGTGGGAAGTATGACAAGATATGAGTAGTTTTAAAACTTAATCTGGAAACTAAAAACTCTTGTGGAATATTAGTTATATGTTGACAATCTACTTTTCCTGACTCTAGTTCTACTGCTATCTTATTTTTCTCATATTTTGTATTCACTATTATTTTATTTTCCTTTTTTCTTTGGTCTAAACATAACACACATGCTTGTCTTTGGCATAGACTGCATGTTGCTCTTTCTTCTGGATCTTGATAATATATGCAGAACACGCACCTTATATTCATTCTTGTAACAATAGATAAATATGAACATATATCAGATAAAATTTTGTCTTTTTCTTTTATATGCTTACATATTATTTGATCCATCATTTCTATCTTTAACCCAGATAACTCATCAATTAAATCTAATTCTTCATCACTTGATTCTTTTTCTTCATCATATTCAATCTCATCTGTTTCTATAATTGAATATATTGATTCATCATCCATTATATCATCATCACATACTAAAATATTTTTATTTACGCTATCTATTATTAGAACCTTTTTTTGTTCTTCTTGCTTATTAGAATACCTCTTCTTATCTTTATTGGGACAGGTTTTACTTAAGTGATCTGGTGAATTACAAATAAAACATCTATAAGTACTATCATAATTCTTTCTGGGATTATATCTTCTTACATTTCTCTTATGTAAGAAAGAAGCTCTATTATCTGATCTTCGTAGAAAATAGCGCTTCTTTGTTCTCATGTTATTTTTTTTATAATTCTTAAAATATTTCTTATGCCTAGATCTCTCTTCTCCATATGTTAATGGTATATGAACTATTTTATTATAAAAATTATATTCAGATTGCTTCATTAATCTTTGAGCTTGAATATTCGTGCATATCTTTCTTAGTTGCTTGAATACAAATGTTATAGCCTGAGAGATATTATATTTTTTACCATCTGTTTTTTTTATATTCTTCATATATCATAGATCCTAAAGGATTTGCCAGCTTATGGAAATATTTTTCAACAATGCCTTTATTATAGCCTTGCTTAGCAGTTGAGGCGTTATATAAATAATGCTGAGAAAATTCTTTAATTTTTTTCTAGTTTGTTAGTGATAATTTTTCTAATTCTCTTAATCTTTTATTTTGTAAAACTGTATATCCAAGTTCAGGGTCTTCTCCTATTATAATACTTGATATAATATTTGTAAAATTATATGGGTTACTTCTGGCTCTTTTTAATTATTGATAGTAAATGAGAAAAGCGTCTACCCATTGTTCCCATAAAATCTTAACTGATTCTCCTAAAAATATTTCTAAATATGTAATCATATCTTCTACTCTATTTCTAATATTATGTTGATTTTGTATATACTTTTGCACTATTAATCCTTTCCATATGCTGATTATATTCGACCAGTCTATAGGGTCGTGTGCTGCTAAATTTAATATGGCACCATCACTTTTAGAGTTTTAAAATTGAACCTTCTTTTCAAAATCTCTTCTTTGTGAACCCATATGTGTATATTGTCTGGGTATATAGTTATATATAATTTCTTTTTTTTCTGGTGGCTATATTTCTGGAGTTCTAGTTGGCCTTTCTTTTCTCCTTCAATATTTATATGTGAACCTCGTTTTCTTTTTGATGTACTTAGATCTAGTTCCATTGCTTCTATAGCAATATCTTTTCTATGTGGTATTTCATATTCTAAAGGTTTTATAAAATCTATAGAGTTAGTTCTAGTTATTTCATTAATATCCTCATTATCTTCTTCTTCATAACTTTCTAGTAGCAATTTATCATTAATCTCCATTGCTCTTATTCACTTATATTATTGTCTTTATCTGTCTTTTTAAGTTTACTGTCAACTAACTCTTTTTGAACTTTGTTATTTTCAACTTCTATCAGTTTTGGCTTGGCTTCATATTTCTTTATCGGAACACTAAATTTTTTGTTATTTAACTCTCAATCTTCCTTAATCTTCCATAGTCTATAAATTTGTCGTCTAAAGTAAATTTCTTTCTCTCTTATAATATTCTATTCACTTATACCGGTTCTAAAATATTCATCAGAAAATTTTTTAATCTTTTGCTCATAAAGTTTTATTTCATTATCGATGTCTAAGCTTTCCATAAATTCACATATGCTATTTTTTCTATTTTCTACTGGCTTTGCTTCTGATTTAGATATTTCTAAGTCATTAAAGCTTCGATCTTCATAGCCTATAAATCTAAAACTAGTTGATCCCTTTTTATTTTTATAGCTTATATAATCTTTAGGTTGCTTTAAGATCTTTGGCTCTATCAGAGCACTTATATTCCATTCTTCGCTTGCTCTATCTTCAGAAGTTATCTTTAGAGGACTCATAAATTTTATTCCTATAGACTGCATGCTTTCTATCACATTATTAACGTTTATCTTATATTTAGTTCCACTTCTATTAGTTAGCCTTCCTAAAAATTCTATGCTTACTAATAAGTTTGTTCCTTTAAAATCTTCATAGGCTTTAGTCTGAAAACCAAAAGCCATCTTTTTTATAAATTCTTTTACTAGCATTAATAAGTCTGGAGCTATATATGTTATTAGCATATTCTCATTCATATCGCCTTCTAAAAATCCTAATGCCGTTTTATTTATTAAATCCCATCTCTTGTCTAACAAAGTTATTAAGACCTTTGTTCATAATTTCTTTCTTGTCATATCTTTAATTTCTATAATATACATTCCTCGATGTATATATTTATATCCAGAATATTTCAACCTATTTTTAATTTGCTTATTAACTATGCTTAACTGAACAGGATCAGCTAGAACACTTAATTCAACTTCTCTAGATATTCTGTATAATCTATTTTTATTTTCAAACCAACCCATTTGATATATTTGTTGCGGTCTTATCTTTTTCAAAGTATCTTTCTGATATCTTTCAAGATCTCTTTCCACATCTATCATTTCTTCCAGAGTCTCTATATCATCACATTCTTCTTTTATTTTATGCATTAAATCTAAAGGTCTTATGTCTTTATTTACTACTTGGAGTGACTTGTCTCTCCTAGAGTGACCTTCAGATACTGTCATTTTTCTGAATTTAATGATCTATTAAATTCAACTATTTCTACAGATGATAACACAATTTATTTGTTATGACCAACGATATTAGTATTCTCAAATTTTTTGCCTAGATAAGTTATATCCTTTTTAATATAGTCACTATTTTGGCTAATTCTTCCTAGAGAAACTTTACTTTCTTCCAAGGCTTACAAAGCTATTTCTAATTTATTATTGATAGCTAAATATTGATCTTTTAATTGCTTATGCTCTTTTTGAAGACTCTCAAATTTTAATTCCAAATCTTCTTATCTTTTACCCCAAGATATATAGAAATTGTGTATTAAGTCTACTACTAAATTTAACTGTCCGTGTGAAGTATGCCAAATATGTTCTTCGGAACTATTTAGTCTGCACTTGATATTTATATTTTCTTTAGTCTTGACAGACTTTCCTGTATTAACTTCTAAATTTAGATAATATAACTTTTTAATTTTCACTATTTAGTAAATCCTTTAAATTTAAATTTTATTAACCAGGCTCGGATACCACGGCTATAGGGATATCCGGGATTCAAGGGTAAAAACTCGAATTCAAAATTTAAATTTAAAATTCACAAGTTACTATTCAAATTTACGGTACTATTTAAGATACTGAGAACTATTCAAATTTGGAATATGAATAGTACACGAGCACTTCACTGAGTGAGTGGCGAGTGGCTCAGGCACTTCAAAAATTCGTAACTATTCACAGCACTATTTCAGCTACTATGCAAGGCACTTGTGGGTCTAGCGTGCGTGCGTGATTAACGAAATATGAAAGCGACGTGCGCGTGATTATATGTGTATGCAGAGTATGCGGAATTAATATTCTCAGGATCTTGGCAAGGCTGGCGAGACCAAACTTTCAGCCGGTCGTGTGACTATGCTTGTGTCTGTCCTACTCGGTACTCACCGTATGCATTACCTAGCTTGCTACAGAACCAGGCTAACATATTCTTCTCCCTCGCTATCCCCAAGGTAAATATAAGATCAAATTTTGTTCTAATCCACCAAGATTTACTCAGCCAATAAGGCCAGCTAGTCATGATATATATATTACAAAAGGACAATATAGATTCCCGAATATATGAAGAGTTAAGGAGAAATATGAAAGCGATGTGCGTGTGATTATATGTGTATGCAGAGTATGCGGAACTATATATGCATGTAATACTCAGGATCTTTGCAAGGCTGGTGTGACCAAACTTTTCGCCGGTCGTGTGACTATGCTTGTGTCTGTCCTACTCGGTACTCACCGTATGCATCACCTAACTTGAATATTTAATACAGCAGGGGAGCCCCCACCCCCACCCCCCCCCCCCCCCCCCAAAAAAAATAAAATAGACAAAAAAAACCTGTACAAAACTGGCAAGATGCTAAACAGCCAAAGCTTGCCTAAAAGGGCCAAAAGAAAAACAAAACAGAACAGAACAGAACTAAAGAAGAAGCTCTACACAAAGAAGAAAAGCAGCTCATTTGGCCTCATCAAGAAATCTATGTGCCTGAGGTTTAGCCTCCTCAAGAAAGAAAGCCTTCCAAGAATTGAAAGAAAGCCTTCCTCTGTCAAATATTGTGTCATTTCTTTGCTTCCAATTTTGTCAAGAGGCGATGCTGAAGATTTCCATGAAGAAGGTGATGACTATGTACACTTTGGAAAAGCACTTTCTATAGCCTGTACAACTAATGGGCATAGATACTCCATGCGCAAGACCCATTTTTTAGTACAAGCTCATTGAAACCCAACATTTGGTTTGCTGGTAACCTAAGAATACTATATTGGGCGATTGAGGCCCATAAATAAATACTTGATGGAAAGCTAATAAGCTTTCAAATGAATCTGGTCCCACCGCAATATCATGTTGGCAAAACCTCCAAATCATCACGACACGTGGCAGGCGCCGCATCGCCTTTTATTGTACCTTGGGTTTGTAATCACCTTTGGGACTTGAGTTGGTGAAGAGGACCCGGTCAGGGCAGGAATCCAGGTGGAGGACCCCGGGTACCGGGCATGGCCGCATGTGGCTGTGCGGGCGAGGAGGCGGGCACACATGGCTGTGCAGGTGAAGAAGAGGGGCAGGCTGGGAGCACTTCAAGCGCTGCTTGACCAACTGGGTCCAAGCTCATCGAGGGGCATGCTTAGTTCTGAGAGTTGTTTCATGAAGTTGTGAACTCAATGGGTCACATGGTGAGGCCGTCAATGGTTTTGGCAGTCATGGTGGGAAAAGAGATCGTTGGCTATGGTACCAAATTGTCACGGCTTGGGTGTTGGAAGCAGTGAGTACAGAGATTACGAGTGTGATACAAGTAGATTCTAAACCGTGTGCTTGAACTTGGGCATGGCAGTAATGTGGTGCCTTGGGACAGGGCAACGGAATAAAGGAGCTGGGTTTAACTTCTTGATTGATTAACTCAAGGATTACAATCTGAATATACTCTCCCTCTCCTCTCCTGTCCATAAGTATCTCAAACTCTCTGTCAGCCTAACACAAAGACTCCAAACAAATGTAAACAAACTCTAAACAACATGCAGAAAAAATAATCCTAGCCACTAGAACGTAGTGTGTCCCTTCAGGTCTATTGTCCAGTCCGGCAATGGCACCTTTGTTATGTACGGCCAAGCATGGCACCTTGCAAAATTTTATGCCTCATTTTTCATAAATTTTAAAACTTCACATCTAAAATTAGATGTTTTCACCACCTATCTTTAAAGTAAATTGTATCTATTTTTTATTTACATGGTGGTATGTTTGATTGTTGTTCAGGATATGGAAGATTATTTGAAGGGTTGCAGATTTCTTCCAAAGCTTAACAATGAGATCCTGGGTGCGAGAATACTACCTATAAAGAAAGATTCAGCAGCTTGGAAAACTTGGTAGTAATCATGGTAAGTTTGAACTCATCAAATTTTGCATGTTGTTTTAACACTTTCTGGGTCCTTGTATTCCATAGCATAGCATGTGCTGATTTGGCAAATTACAGTCTAGTCCTTCAGCTAATGCAGTAAACAAAGGAAAACATAGTTGTTCCTGTTAGCCTCAGAAACCAAAACAAACAAAGCTACCATATGCAGATGAGACCGTGCTAATTGAACAAAGATTAGTTCATTTAAGCTGCCTTATCTCATATATACAGTTTTATGATTGACAGTAACCATTGTAAAGCTTTCCATTTCATATATCTGGGAGCAGATGCATATCTCATGAAATAATACTATACATTTATAGACAAAAGGCTCGAATATCATAGTGTTGTGCTACATTTTGCATAAACATCAAGCATCAGCTATAACATGGCTTCTTTGCTTAATCATGGTAAATAATCTAGCAATAATCATGGTAAATAATCTAGCAATAATAGACAAAGTTGACACATGCGTGTTCTCAAACTTCTCTGTCTTCTGTATTCCATATTTTGAGATGCTTCTGCTGAAGTTTGCTAAAATTAGTATCCTTTTAAACTGCTCCAGTTTGAGGACGATACAGTATTAATACCTCGGGAAACAGCATGGTTTGGTTATTACCCTGATGGAGCCTTTAGCCCAGTGCTGCCCCCTCAAGAGGTGATTGTTCCTCCTTATACCGTCATGAGTTAGGAGTAGCTTGGTTTCTTTGGTTAACTCATACTGTTGCAGTATTATACCGTCATAAACTGGTGTAGATTATTCTCCATTATGATTTTCTGGCAATTTTATTTTATGCCTCACTCTGTGTGTGACTGTTACTAAGAAAATGCATTCGCTCACCGTGTGCATAGACGAAGCTATATACAGAAGATTGGATTGGCTTGAGGACCCTGGACGAGGCTGGGCGTGTTAAATTCGTATCTGTGTCAGGAGGTCACCTGCGTATCTCCAGAAGTGACATGAAGAAGTACATCGTTCCTTACTTGACGCCGGAGGCGTCATCCAAGCAGAGCATACACCGGATGCTGTCCCTTTGAGCGAACCAAGGTCTGTATCGGTGGCTACTGTGCCCTGACACGTGGGCCCTATGTTGAAGCCTTGTACGCTGAACAAGAAGGGAGGAAATACTAAGCGCAGGGAAGTGTGTTTGGTCGTTTCTGTTTCCTCTCTTGACAAGCAAATATGTCCACACCGTTACAATATGACGTATAATATAATTTATTGATTTGTAGGTTTGAGATTTACCATGTGTAATTCTCTTAGAGATTTACCATTTATTTTATAATTAAGGGATACCGTTCTTGCATGGAATATGTCACAGACCCGTTGTACCAGCTGCATATCATCGACATCATGAGCATCATTATCATTTCAAACTTGATTAGGAAAACTTGCATACAAAGTTCTGTATTTGTTGGGCTCTGTAATGTTTACGGAGGCGGTGATTGCATACAAAGTTATTTAATCTGAACCTGGACGGTTGCTGAATGGTACAAAATGTTTCACTGAGTAATCCGTCAGAACATCACATGCACAAAGCTTTTCTGTTTTCACTCCCACTTGTTAGCACACTTGTCCTTTAAATGCACAAAGTGGAGTCCCAGAACCTTGCCTCTCCGCTCTCTCACACACCCCTCACTCTAGTTCATCCGCACCACCAGATGCAAATCAAAAAAGCAAATGCACCAGATCTCTCACAACCTCACT
>CM041628.1:66081808-66097860 GCA_023333625.1 Bothriochloa decipiens
ATAGTAACCACACATGGTCTGGTGAGTTAGTGGGGGTAACTAATGGAATAATATACTGGCTAACCCTAGCTTCTACTTGAACACCTCGACACCCTCCATACATGGTGCATAGTCCAGTGCCCTCTGCATACAAGCGCTGGACTAATCCGGTGCTTATAGAGGCACCCCATTTAGCTCCATTTTAGACCCTTTTTCAAATGTTAATTCCTTCGTCCTGAGTTAGCATTTTCAAATATTTTTAGAGGATTTACACTTGCAACTCATTGTGTCACTAGGTCTAATGCATATGCAAGGTCATTTTGCACCTAGCGGCACTTAGATAACCAATTAAGCTTTAGAGTTCCCCTCTTAATAGACAATTATCTATCCTAAACCCGACCACACACTCTATTGCATCTTGGTCGATAAAAACAAAACCCATAACATATGCCTTTGCCTTCGAGCTTGTTTCCACCATTCCATCTCCAAGTGCGAACATACTCTAATTGGGTTGATCACCTTCATCCATCCGCAAGCCTTGCTCACCACCTCGGTGTGGACCTAACCTAACTTAAACAACACTTAGCAAATGTTAGTCCACTGTTTGTCTCAATTACCAAAACCAAACATAGGGCTTTCAAATATGCTTAGTTAATATTCAAGATGTATTGAGATGCATAGCTAGGATTATTAGGGCTACTCATGTAATCTGAGGTCCATCACAGGACGATAATATGGTCTTGGAATAATTTGGGAGGTTACTCACATCACACTTCCACCTAAAACCTAACAAAACACGGTAAAATTTCTCCAAGTATCTAAAAACAAAACTAGTACGAGATCAAGACCGAAAATCTAGTTTGTTGTGCGTGTGTGAGTGCACTAACACATTACGTGATGCACTCTCTTACTCTTAACTTTTGGAGCCCGCATTTATCCCTCTTCAAAACTTTAGCTTAGTGTTGTAAGGTCAAGATGGTGGACTAGAGAGGGGTGAATAGTTCTTTTTTTAAAACTAATCGCTCCGGCTAACCGATATAAGTGCGGAATTAAATCTATCGGCCTAGTCAAGACTTCACCCCTCTAACTATTACTCAAGATACACCTTATAAAAGATCCTAAACAAGATAATCAAGGTGCCAAACTATCTTGTGCTCACCTAATCAATTCTAGCTTGCAAGGTCACACAAACCTAAGCAACTAGTACTTTGGCAAACAAGGGAGCACCTACACTATAATGAGCAAAAGCACAAAGTCAATCCTAAGCTCACTAGATGCTCAAGGACAATGCTACACAAGCCTAACCCAAGAGCTCAAATCAATTAACTACACAAACTAAGAAATGCAAGAGAATTACTTCTAGCTACACAAGCAAGAAGATAATTAGCAAGCTATACAAGCTAACAAATCACTAAGAGGAACAACACAAGCAAAATATATAAGAATGTAAATACAACGCTTGTGAAGAAGATTGCAAACCACCGCGAAGAGTGGACACAAGATGACACGGCAATTCTTCAACAGGTTCACTTGGTTGCCACCAAGCTACATCCTGTTGTGTCGACCAACACCCTTGTGGTTCCTCTGGTATTTGGCCCTCAAGCCAAAGCCCCTCAAGGGACGCCTCCGCAAATGTACCACGAGCGAACCCACACACAAGTGGTTCTTCGGTTTGATCCGCAAGCCAATTGCCCCTCAAGGCAGGCTCTCGCAAGAGCACCGCAAGACACCGCTCTCGAGTGAGTAACTCAATGACACGAGCAATCCAATAGAGCTACTCTTTGCAATCCCTGCGAGGTGAGTACAAAACCTCTCACAAATCCTCCTTTGGAGCACCACACAATCTCCGTTGCATGCCTCACGAAGTCACTTTCACCAAGTCATCTAGGAGGTGGCAACCTCAAGAGTAACAAGCCCATGAGCTTATAACACGAACACCTAGTGCCACACAATGCAATCTCTCAATGCGATCGCATTAGAATCGCTCTCTCACACTATCGAATGATCACTATCAAGCATGTGTGAGTTAGGGGCTCCCAAGCACTACCACATAAGCCACCAGGGCCCTAGTGTTCTCAGCACCTGCCGAAGGCCTCTATTCATAGCCCCAATGCCAAATAGAGTCGTTGCCCCTCGAGCAGCTCAAACAGGACTGTCGGACACGTCTGACGCTTACACATTTCACGCGCCTAAGTTCAAACTTGAACTAGCCATTGTTGTGACCGCCGAATGCGTCCGATGCTTGCAATGCTTTGCCAAGCCAGCTAGCCGTTACAACGTCCGGACACCCAGACTCAGCGTCCGACGTTGAGCTCCGGATGCGTTCGACGGCTCGCCCGCGAAGTGGAACCTCACGGAGTAGCATCCGGCGCTGTCCGGACGCGTCCGACGCTCGGACCGTCCAGTGTTCGACGCACTCAAGTCCAGGCCACCTTGCCACGGTCAGATCCTCAATGGGCTGGACGCTCAGCCAGCGTCCGACGCTTGCAAAAATACTCATTTTCAAGCCACCGTCGACGCAAATTTTGATCTTCATCATGCTACCCAACAAGTATACCAACTTGAGCTCAAGAGTTAGCATGATTTCACCAACAATTTGCATCCAGCGCAATAAAAAATATGCATCTCATTTTCCCAAAAGTGCTACTTCACAACCTTTGCTAAATGTGCCAACACCACCAAGTCAACATCACCATGTGCATGTGTGTTAGCATTTTCACAATCATTTTCAAAGGATTTTCTCTTGTTCTCACAATGCTACTCGATCTTAACAACATCGCAATGTTAGATCACTCAAGTGGCACTAGATGATCGATATGCAAACAAGTTTGCCCCTCTTCATAGTACGGTCTATCAATCCTAAATCTGGTCATCAACTTCTCTACACACCTCATGACCAATGAAATGAAATTCCATAGGTCATACCTTTGCCTTTCTCATCTCGATTTTCACCATCACCTCCAATGTGCCAATGCCACGTATGCACCGATACGATCAACAAATGATATGATTCACTCCATATCATCACATGACCATCTTGGTTCAACAATCTTGACCTCACTTTCTCTTCTCTGTTGCGTCAGTCCGTCGGCGCCAAGTCTTGCCCAAGCTTCACCATCGCATGGTCCTTCGCTTCAAGGCCTCAACTTGCCCTTCGCACTTGCAACCGGTCCATCAAGCCAAGCCTCATCTTAATCTTCACCATCTTGGTCACATGACTCCATGTCATTTCTCATGTGCAATGAGCTCCTTCATCAACACATGTTTTGAGCCTCACAACATCTCCAAGCCATTTTCACCACCATGGCATATGTTGCTCACACACATGTATCTATGGACTAACCCTGTGTATCTCAACATAAATATATTAGTCCAACCTAAAGTTGTCACTCAATTATCAAAACCAACCAAGGGACCTTTCAAGTGTGCATGTGTCAGAATACTAACACATCACGTGATGTACTACCCTACTCTTTACTTGTGGAGCCCACATCTCTCTTTCTCTCTCATGCACACGCACTTACATGAAAACCACTACTTCTCCCTTACTCTTTATCTTGGATCGCCGAGCAAAAAGAGCCTTATCTTCTTTTCTCCTCCCCCAAACTCGTCCTCCCAAATTTGGCAGAAGGGTAACTTTAAAAGGGTGGTTGTCTTCTCCATCACCATCAAGGCATGGTGGTCGCTCTCTATGCATATGGAAAAGGTTTAGAGAATATGGGTATTTATATCATATCCACCACCACTACCATTTTGTAAGTAAGACATCATCACCCACTCCTCCTCCTTTTACTTCCTTTACTTTTTATCCTCCACTCCCTTCCCCTTTTAGACCTAAGTGAGGGAAACATGATGATGATGGTGGCATTTTTCAATACCATTAGTTGGCCATAGTGCATCAACATTTGTTGATATCAGTGAAAGATCCTAAAACAAGGCCAAGAAGGGTCTGATTGGCCTTGAATGCTGCTGCAAGATTCGGATCTGCCAAGTGCACAAGACACCACTAGTTGCAAGGTCCTTTTTGATATTTCTTAGCGCAACCACCAAGAATTGGTGACGGCGCCAGAAAGGCCTGAGGGGTAATTCTAAGTCTATTGGATGATTTCGCAAGCGCATAGAATATACCGATGTAGCACTTCACCTGAGAGTATTCCAAGGTATCGTAGTTTATATTTATCCCAAGGGAAAGTGGTAGCTAGAAATACTAATGGACTCTTATCACAATTTAATAACAACTAGTGTAGGGTAAGCGAAAGGTAAAAGGAAGGTGATGATTCAAAAATAACTAAAGGAGATAACTAAAAGATAAGTGTAGTATAGCTAGGTGGGAGGACAACGAGTGAGAAATGTCATGTGGTTCTAAGTCTACTTCCGTGTTCTAATCTAATCAAACAGTCGAAACAACTAGGATTGCACCTTACTACTTGGCTGCTAGGGATAGACGAGAAAGCAGGAGACAGAACCCCTACTAAAGTGACTATACTCTTAGTAAACGCCTTGCCTTTTAAGAACTAGTCCAAACGTGGTGAGAAACCCTAATGCCTCCCAAGACCTGTCACCTCTCGGGAGTGCGCCCACGAACTATCCGTGCGGACCAGCGACAACCAAAGGTGAGACTTAGTCTAAGCACCTTGCTTACACTAACTCTCACTACTCTAGTGAATATACAATCCACTAGAGCACCTTACGGCGATGGTAAACAACCAAGGAGTTGTTTACAGGATCACAATCTAGTATGTAACTACTATAAGACTAACTAGAGCACTACAACACTATTCTAGGAATAATATTGTACAAAGTAAATACTTAGAAAAGTAGAAGAAGAATACTATATTAAATAAAGAAAGTCTTACAAGAGAAAGATACAAGAGCAATACCGGACTCTCCAGCAGACGACTCCGAAGACCCCGAGCTTCGCTCGACTCAACTCTAACTCCCACACTAGACTAAAACTACAGCTATACTAGTGACTGGTATCTCACTTGAATGAATCATATCTTGAGAGGGTGAAGGCAGCCTGTATTTATAGGTGGAGTAGAGGGGGTACCACGTCAGCGATCCGTGTGCTCCCCATCTTTCCATCCTTGGACAAACCGCCTCAAGAATCGACTTGAATGGACGTCTGAGATCATGAGCACTGCATGGTGGCAAGCAGGAAGGCAGTGGAGCAAGCTGGAGGTCAGGGCCCACATGGAGGGGGTCGGCCGACCCCTCCCTGATGGGGTGGACCCACCTGTGGTCTTCCCCTGGTGTCCCCACACGTCATTGAGCAAGTCCCATGTGCTGGTTCATTTTGGTTCTTTCGTTGTGGGCTCATCAATCCATGTAACTTCATCTTGCACCCTTGAATGAAAACACCATTGTGATCTAAGGGTGGAGAATGACTCCATGAAGCTTCCCATGGATCATATCACGTAGCCAGGCCCTGGACCACCCCATGGTGGGGTCGGCCGACCCCCCTATGGTGGGTCTAGGTGCCCATTTTCTGCCATTTTGAATATTCCTGCATCCAAATACTAAGAGTACAAGTGGAACCATTTATTGATAAAAATATGCCTATGTCATGTTATTCTTCCTCTATTTCCAAGACTGTTGACGGTGTTTTGAGGTGAAAATTTATGGCATAACCACCGTCAATAGTCCTGACCTCTTTGTGGTTTGGGTCTTTACGGGAAATGGCTAGGTCCTAGAGAAATATTAGAAATTTACTATTGTTTGAAACATGAGTGTCGACCGAAGATGAACAAAAGAATTGGAGGAGGCAACCAACGAGCGATACCAAGATATGTTGTTGTTTTCCTATGGTAGAGGTCGTTCAATGGGGTTAGGACTTTTTTGGTTTCTTAATTAATAGTTGATGGCTTCATATTTGATGGGATTATTAATTTCCCTAAGATGAACCTAGACCACAACCCCCTCTACCTCCCCCATCCCCCATAGCTAGCGAGAAAGAGTTGTCATCTCCCTCTCCTTACCCTCCTTTTTCCTTCATTTGCGTTTCCTCCCTTATCTTTTGCTTTTAGATCTAGCAGAGGGAAAAGTTTGTACCGGCAGAGACCTATAAGTAATGGTGAGTGTATGAGACCTAAGAGAGGGAGTGAATTGGGTCTCTAAAACCTTATTCAAGTGTTCTATTTGATGTGGACTAGAAAAATAATATAGTAGCTAGCAAGATATGCACTTATACAACTACATGCATTAGTCGATGCAGAGACTGAGATATCGATATATTTCCTTTTCTAAAAAAAGATATGCACCTAAATTTTTGCTAGTGTGCTCTACTTACTCAAACCCACACTAAGGATTTTTAACCTAGAGCCAATCATACCAACTATCCTATACTAATATAAGAAAGATAAAGGTCACATGAGGTAAGTAAAGGATCGAGCAAGTAAAAAACTCCTAGGACATGGTGATGTATCATGTTTTTGCTAAAACGCACTTCTAGTCCACGTTAGAGCTTGGTCACTATGTTGGACGTGACACAAAGGCTCTCACTAATCAAGAAAAATGCAACAAGTAACTAAGACTCGTCACTTGGCACCCAGCGATCCCAGCTACCTTGGCGTCATCCAATGCATGGTTATCCACCAAGTTCCTCAGCCTCTGCACACTAAGTTTGTCGTGCTCCACGCCAATCTCAAAGGGCCGGCATCGTCATCAAAGAGCCACAAAGGCTCAAATTCTCCACCTCACGCAAATTACAAGAGGACAAAGGGCTAAAGCCTAATCTTTATGCCAAATAAGGTACAATCTTAGCATTGGATTTAAATAGCAAGCACTCGTATGGTGGATGGAGCGATCCTAGGCGTGTAGTGCTCATCCACCTCAAGTAGTTGTTAGTAAAAGGCTATGCGTTCACTATTTTCCAACTGTCGGACTATCTAGTGTGTTTAACCATTGGACTAGCCATTGTTCTAGTCCGACGTAGATTGTCCGGTGCCCTCTTTTTCACTAGACTATCCGATCCATGACCTCCACAATTTTCACAAAGATCCTAGCTTATGTGGCCTATCCGTCCATTCCTTAAGCTGACCGTTTGTTTTTTTTTCCTTTTCTTTAGAACAACCGTTTGTTTTTTTCCATGTGACTCAAAGATTTCATTCAAGGATAATCAAGGTTACAATCATTAGTCAACAAGTGAGCTACACAGGTTGGGGCTAAATGCCACTCACCAAGACAATATATTATCATCTGACAGTTTTGCTAGAGTATATAAGCAATCCAGTTACATGAATGACTAGCATACATCAAAATAAAATCTGCAAAACATAAACTAGCCTCACGAGTTTCCCTGATGATTGGTGCAATGCGTAACATATAATCTATATTCTCTCCATATAAACTCTAAATCCTGTAATTCTTCCACTAAAATTTTTCTAAAAATCCTGCCCTATTCACTCATCCTGTTTCCTAATTTTTGGTGCCCATTTAATATTACCATACTTTTTCACAGAAAATCCACAAATTTAATATTCTAAAATTCCATTGAATGGTAAAAAAATACTGGTATATAAAGGGAAAATCATGGACCATACTCGCAAAATAAATTATCAATCTCCTATGCCAAACCAAACAAAAGAAGAAACACCTCTGTTAATGTCTGCTTTTATTAAAATCTAAATGGATCAGCCCTGCCAACAAAATGTTGCAAAGAAACCCAATGGGCAACACGCAAAAGAAATAAATTAGCTGGCCAGCTGGCCTCCACTAAGCAGAGCGCGGCAAGGCCGCGCCGGTCTTTCTAGTCCGTACGCAATCTTTGGTTGGCTTCCTCCTTGCAGAGCTTCACGAGTTCTTGACTATCAGTTTCAAGATGGAGCCGCTCACCCATTTGTCTCACAAAAGCAGCACCATGCCGGTAAGCCAAGGCTTCCAAGGTCAATGCATCGAGTCCCTAGGGTAACATCATGCCCGTCCTCGACAAAGAGTCCTGAAGCTTCTCGGAGAACCGCCCCCATCGCTCCCAGCCTCCCAGCCCTTGCTCTGGGTAGAAGGCACTATTTGTGTTGCACTTAATCCACCTCTCCTGCAGTGGACGCCAAGATTATTTGACCTCCCTATGTTCCTTCTGGCGCGGTGGTTTGTTTAGTTGCCACATGTCAAAGGCTGTGTCAAGTGACTAATGAACCGCAAAGCTAACCGGCAGTTGAGTCTCACCGTGTCTCCGCTTGTTCCTCTGCATCCGAAGTGAATACATGCCGATGATGAACATACCACATTCCTCGTCGATGCAAACATCAGTTATCAGGAGGTCGTCGTTCGCCCAGGTGAAGGGATGAAGTCTGGGTAGCTTTGCTCCTGTGAGAACCTAACTTCCCGTTACGATCAGTAAGAATGTGCTTGAAGGAATCAGTATCGGCGCCGCACGGTTCACAGCGGACCGTTTGGGTGTTTGACCGAACATACCTGTTGATTATCTCATGCTCTCATTTTTCTTAAGATGTTGTGCACCGTTTTGTGCTCACTTTTCTACAGTATTCTTTTTTATTTCTTCTCACTCAGTTCCTTATTGAATTTTTGCGCCACTTGTTTCCTCATCTCTGGGGGCCTATCCAAACTTGCATATCTTAGTCCTGCACACATATTAATTAATCCTATCAGTTTGGTTGTTACTATAATTAACAAAATAAGATGGCCAGGGGCCCATATTCCTCAGAAGATATTCACCTCCACTAGGATTCTACTACCGCCAAGAGATAAGCCATGAAAGAAAGAGGCCAAATCTATCCCTAGGTTCATTTTTCTTTTGATTTTCTATTTCTTCCGCTTTACTAATGAACTTTGTGGTGTTCTTTTTTTGTTTTATCTTGAAACCTTTTAGTGAAGTTTTATTTATTTTAAAATGAAGATATTTTGAAAAAAGTTTTTGCAAAAAGATCTCAATTTTTATTTTTACCAAAGGAGATCGAAGAATCTTTTCTAAAAACCTAAAAAATGTAGAGAGGCTTACATAAATTTTCTAAAATGTTATCAGTGAAGATTCTCCAAGTTTTTTTCTAAGAACATAACTAAAAAAGTTTGGTAAGTTTTTTAGAAAAATAAACTAGTGGCTATTGTTTCATGCTCAATTAGCTTACTGATGTTCATGTTGATGACTAAATCAAACCCTTGTTTCATTGTGCTAAACAACACCTCGATCTAAAATGCAAATAATCAATCATGGGGAAGAAAATACATAACAGTACATTTTTAATGTTACATGTATATTGGGAGGAATAGCCCAATTTCTACATGACGCCGCCACACACCTCAACAGTAACGAACAAGGAATAAATATCCATAAGTTAAGCTATATGCCAGTTTCTAATTCTCATCGATGCTAAGTATTTTACTTGGTACACACACAAAATGATCTCTAGAAAATTGCACACTTAACCTTAAACGTCTGATACGGGAAGGGTCGCCACTTATGTTTCATTCAGGCACTTCACCGTTGTGGGTTATACCTTCGGTGGTTCCTTCAGTCACTGTCTGCACAGACCAAAACTGTTGTGATGTAAAAAGGCTCCGATAGCCAAACTAGTTCATTCTGCATTGGCCAAGCAGCCCATCGATGCAGAGGCCTTTGTTTGTTGGAGGATGAACCTCTGCTGGGTGTTCATGTTGACATCCCTGACTGATGGTGCTCCAAGTTCCTGAGGACAATCCTGGCAAAGATTTTGGCTTCAATAGAAGCTGTTGTTGCTGCCGCCGCTGCTCGCAACACTCGACCTGCTCCTGCTTCCTGCAGGAGACCTGCGTGGTGCACCGCATGCCGACCTCCTGGGATTGTGAACTGCATTATTTCAGAGTACTCATCAGATCAGATAACAAGATACGCAAAGTTACAAATTGAAGTCTTCTTTATGCGCACACAAGTATACAGGAGAAAGAGAAAGACATACGACAATGAGCAGTTAGATACAGTAATTTTCAAGCCAGGCATAGAAATGGATAATCCATCTTTGGAATGAGCCAAATGAAACAAAAATATAATTACTGACAAAAAAACAAGGAGCTGACAAACTAACAGTTCCAATCATGGAAAGGAAAGAAAAAAAAAACAGGGAAAAGGTGTAGAAGCTGTGATTAGTCATCATGCTTCCCATTTGAGAATACTCTTCAGGATGCACATAAAGTAGAGGTAGTGAAGCAAAAAAATACTCTTTGCAAGTCTTTAATACATGAATAAAGTATAGGCATATTTGTGCGCAAGGACTTATATCGAATTGCAGATTGAAGATGGTTAGTTCAGTGCTACATTTCCGCTACCCCATTTTAAGTTTAGATTAATTAGACTCATGCATTTTATAGTACTATACAAGATGCTGAGACCCCATGTCTCAAAAAAATAATGACTCTAGATAGAGCTACAAGATAAACAGCATTATCAGTTGAGAAGGGGTAAAGGAAACAAACCTGAAGAAGGGCAAAGGCAGCACAAGCACGAAGAATTAGTGAAGGGTTCCGAAGCATGGCAACAAATCTACCAATCTCAGAGCGACTGGCGAATGTAAGCACCATATTAGTACTATGTTGCTCTAACTACTTATTATGACAACATGAAAATAAGATGCATGTAACAAATATGAATCATCCAAAAAGAATTTCATATGCTCTGAGTAAGACCTTCATAAAGGCTAAAAACTAAATGTAGAGCCAAACCTGCATCTCAGGTGTCCAGCTTCGTGTATAAACACTGCTTCAGCAACATGAGACAACGCTGCTGGGGCTGAGGAGGCAGCAGCCATAGAGAACATTTGTGGATCTGAGAAAGTGAGCACAAAGGTTTCTATATTCTTAAATGCTATTCTTCTAGCTCCCTCAACATTAACACCCTTGGAACTGCTATCCGAGGATGTTCCAACCAAAGCCACTTCATCCATTCTGTCCAGTTCAAAAGTATCAGATTTAGACATCTGATGATCATATATATATATATACACACATCTCATTAGGGCAATTTTGTACAGAGGATGCTTCATAAACACCCTACAATGCAATTTCTCAACAAACCGATACTACATGAGCCACATAGAAGCAACTATTATTGCATATATAGCATGTATAGTTCACTTGAGTTGTTACAAAGGAAACAGGAAAATATTTGATAAAACAATATACAACTAAGAATAATACTACTTCTGATAAAAGATACCATATCCCATATATAAATTTAAGTACCAAAACACATTCAACCTTATGGCTTATACAATTTAGGGGATGTTTGGATCCCCTAGGGTTCAGGGTTCGAGCCCCGGCCTTCGCATATTATGTGCGGGTATGGCTTGGCGCAGAAATCCCTTCCCCAGACCCCGCACAGCGCGGGAGCCTACGGCACTGGGTACGCCTTTTTTTTTTTTTGATCCCCTAGGGATTATTAGAATCTGGATTCTTGATAGTTACTGTAGAATTTGGATTCTGGATTAAAAATAAAAAGGTACGTTTGGGTTCTGGATTATAGACAGATTATAGATGGTTGAAGGTGTTTCACACCCATTTTATCTGTAAATAGTATGGTGGAGGTGGTTAGCTGATCTGGTGGTTGGATAAGAATCTCCCCCTGGAATCCACTTGTTTGGGTCTCATTCTCATAATTTTTGGAGATACAACAGGCCCTTAATGTGAGTGTGTTGAAGCTAGCAATGATTCCAACAACCAACACTGCAGTTTGACTTGCCGTTTATGGAAACCACAGCACATCCAGACAAAAGCAACCTAGTTCCTACATCTATATGAATGCAGCTCTTCTGCAGGGCATGAACCTTGCAAATAACATTTAGACCTGCTAAACTTTAACTCTAAAGATTAAATGATCGGCGACAAAATATAAAAGCCAGCTTACAAGTGACAAATAGAACTTCTGGCAATATATGATCAAAGAAATCGAATCGAACATGGTAAAGGTCTCACAGATGGCTCTTCCAAATGTCAATACAGAAATCCTCCAATCTTGAAATAAACTTGATGAATAGTATTTCATAAGCAAATGCATCATCTTAACCCTAGAATGATATGGGCCCCATTCTACCAGTAGTAATAAATCAATAAAACATACAGAATTTTGAAGCTAAACCAACAATAAAACTTGAAGTGCCGACTGCTTGTAGGCCTTGCTCAACTAAGAACTAAAAAACAGATTCTATTACCAAATGGCCAACACGTGAAGCAATTCAAGAAAAAATAGCAAAAATGGTACCTTCCATCAAACATATATACCAGTGCTAGTGCAGACATGAAGCGTGCCATCTTGGACCCTGATGATGAGCAAATTTTTACAAGAACAGGCACCCCACCTTCTTCGACAATGCGGAGAGCATTACCAGGATAAAAAGCAAGATTCCATAGTGCCCCTGCAGCTGTCTCGTGAACATCCTGTGGAAACAGGGAGTCATTGTCTAAGCAACAAACATCTTTTTGTTTCCAATTCCAAGGTACTAAGTATGAAAACTTTCTATTATAGACTTAAGACTATAATATCGCTTAAACACTGCAAAGTCTGAGCAAAAGTTACCAAAATAAATTGATGGCAATGATTAAATAAACAGTCTACTTGACTTGAAACCAGGCGGTTAAACTAAAAATGAATGGCACATATGCGGCAGCCAACCTTTTAAATGATTAAATAAACAGTCTACTTGACTTGAAACCAGGCGGTTAAAATAAAAATGAATGGCACATGTGCCGCATGCTAGCCTTTTAAATTTTCCAAGCATTTAAGAAATGAGAGAACAGTGTGTTCATACAAATAAAACTACTCCATCCGGCGTAACTGTTTTTCCTCCTGTCCAGTAACCCAGGGTGGCCAAGTCTTTACGCGCATGCAGTATTTATTACACTGCCTAATTGACTCGGTTCCGACAAAATCCTTATTCGGTGCGTGTGCGCCTGTAAGGTTAGCGGCGGACATGGCGCCAGGAAGAGGGGCGAGGGTGGGGGCAGCAAGCGGGTGGCCAGCGGAGCGGCTGGCAGCGAGGGCACCCGGCCAGGGCGGTGGACGAGGCAACAACGGTGGTGGAGGTGGCGGTTAGGTTCAGGGCTCCGGCTAGCATCCTCTCTCCCCAGCTGTTGATTTTGGCTGACCGGCCTGGCGGCGGCCATCTACACAGCTGTTGTGGCGGGTTGGCCGGCGGTGACAGAGGCGGCGGCGGCACCGCCGATCCAGGCGGGCCAGGACAACCAGTTGGGTATGGAGGTCACCGGCGGCTTGGGTGGTGGTCGAGGTGGGCGGCGGGGCAACGGCTCACTGGGGAAGATGAACAATGACGCTGCGTGAGGGGAAGCAGAGCGGGCGGGCGCATGCGCGTCGCTACCGCGCACGCTAGGTAAGAGGACCTCAGTTCCTATGCATGCATTGTCACATGGCCTCTGAGACTGAGAAATGAAGCTAGTGGGGCCGCGAGACAACATGCTAATTGATTTCATGTGAAAGCTAATTGGGCGGCTGGTTTTTGCATGGATGCATGCAGCATCATAGTAATTTGGAGGTCCGACATTTAACTCCCCTCTTGTTCTTTGCGTTGGAAGGAGTTGCGCCTATTGTGAAGTATTAGTGGATTGCGCACCCCTCCCCAGTAGCTTAAGCTTTTGGATTCACTTGGTTGTTGCATGGAACCTAACATGGTATCAAAGCTAGAGGTCTTGAGTTCAAGTCATAGTAGATGCATCTTTTAAGTCCTCCACTCCCTTCTTTATTTCCACGTTTGGGCGCCTTGTTCTGGATACACGTCAGTGTGAGCGTTGTGAAGTATTAGTGGATTGCCCACCTCTTACCTTGCTTAAGCTTTTGGCTTGACTTGGTTGGTGCATGAAACCTAACAATTCTATTCAGGGACGGAGGAGTATGTCACAACAGTCCAAGGCTTCTAAAGTCAGCAAATATGAGGTCACTTGAAATAAAATACACCAAAGAAATTCAACACATTGTTGAATAGTCTTAGCACATATCCCTATCCCTATCCCTATCCCTATCCCTATCCATATCCCTATCCCTATCCATATCCATATCCATATCCATATCCATATCCATATCCATATCCATATCCATATCCATATCCATATTCAGAAGAATTAATGAAGAGCTTGCACATTTCAAAGGTACAACTAACACTATCATGTGATTAACTTGAAAAATAAAACAGAACATTAGGTAAGTCATAAGCTGCCATGGTGCAGTCAAATGGGTTAGAACCTGGGTACAGGCTTTTTCAGCCACATATTGAATGTTTTTGTACATCTGAGCATGACTGGCTAATGCATGAAGGATACATGGAAATCTCATGGCAATATTATGCATTGCCAACAGAAGGCTTTTATTCATAAAGTGAAAACAATACAAAATTCTTCAGCTGAGCGTCTCCACACAAACAGAAATTTTTCAAACTTGTTGATTACATAAAGTGCAAACAGAACTTACTTCAACCTCTGAGCGTGCCAATATGAGCAAAGGTGCAACCCCACCACCCTGCCCAATTGCAATGCTGACCAATGAAAAGAAAAGTTATCAACAATGTGGGAATCAAATATGACTACAAGAATGGCACAAAGAAGATTCAAAGGGTTAAAGAATCAGGCATCTCTGAAATGGAACAATAAACATTAGTTTTCTGTTCATGTACTTCCTTTCATTAGGAGACCCTATACTACCGTTCATCACTTCATCAACAAAGGTTAACTAGAAATTTCCATGAAATGTTAAGCTGAACTAACATATGTTATCAGCAAAAGAGTATATTGTAAGGATATCATGGAACACAACATAGTAATAGGCTCAAGTGTACTTCATCAGCGATGCAGCCTCGCATAAAGTGAAGGATATAAAATTAAACTCAGAAGATTCTTTCATTTAGCAGATAAGAACCAATTTTAAGAAAGTGGTAAACTGGCAATGCCTTTTACAGTGTAAATACAACTGAAAGAACACGTGATCATTTAAAGTTACCTATTAGCTTCTGAAACAGATAATCCCCATAATGCACCAGCAGCTCTCTCCTGAAGGCCTTCTGAAGCATTCAAACATTGTTGCACTAGGGCAACCTAAGAAACAGAAGTCATTATCTGAAAAGGAGAACTATATATCTTCTATTCTATTCAAGTGAGATTGAGAATATATGGAAGGGCTGTGAAAGAAGAGTTCCTAGAAATATTTTGGCATCCTAGTATCAATTACTTTCTCTTGTTTGCATAGGCTTAGTGTCTTTGACATCATACCTCACCATAAAATTCAAGATAATTTTTCTACAAAGATTGCAACCAAATAACTTTAGCCTACTTTAACTGTTATATAAAGACAGCATCATTCTCCATCACTAGAAAGTATATAAGTACAAGCCTCTTCAGAGACATGTCTTCTATAAATTATCTTGTGAAGCTCTTCAGAAAATTGTGTGTAGAAGAAAGAATAGGATAGGGATTTGAGTCTCTTTTCATTGTTCCATGTTTTTCAGTTTTTGTACTCTGATTGGCGAAGCGTAGTCTAAGTAGTAAATACTATGGGTCTGTCATAATTGACTATACTCATTCACTTGTGAATGTTGGAGGCCAGAATATCTATTCCTTTTTCCAAAAAAACAGTTAATAGCCACCAAAAGGCATAAGGTGCAGAGGATGTGGAAGGAAAAGGGCTTACCAAAGCTTCAACACCATCCACTGCAGCAATGGCTTCACGGTTTCTGTCATCAAATGAAAGGTTCCACAAAGCACCAGCAGCTTCTTGTCTAATTTGATACATAGAAGTTGTGAATTATTAATGTAGATTCACGTAAACTATTCAGGCAGAATGCAGGCATTAAAGCTTGAAGGCCATGCAAGTTGGAGCATATCAAAACAGTTATATGTATACCTTACACCCTCGTTTTGAGAACCTGTTAGTTGCACCAGTGCCTCCAGAGCCCCTGCTTCCTGACCTACAGCAGCATTGTTGTCATTGTTGTCCCCATGTGCAGCTAAGTTAGCCAGACCTCTTGCAGCCTGCAAATATAAGAAAAGTAGCCTTAGAAACTAACAAGACAGCAAAAATATCACTATTTGACTAAACAGACATTTCAGCCTGTTTAAATGCCACAAAGTGGCCAACCATATCCTTTTAA
>CM041628.1:66122860-66280290 GCA_023333625.1 Bothriochloa decipiens
GGGTTACGAAAATCAATTTATGCTTGTTCATCAAAAACTCGCAGGAACTTTGATCATGCAAAAAAAAAGTAGCCATATTCACATAAAATAAAACTAGAAGACCACAAGGTTAGTGTTGGGTACCTGGGAAAGGGGTACCCCAAACCCTCGATTAACTGGACTAATCCCCGAAATCAGCAACGTAAACCCTCCAACGACATCCCTCACTATCGCTCGAAAGCCCACAGGCTAAGGCATACTGGGCCGGCCCACAAACAGGCGTCGACAGCCCAAAGCCATAGCCTGTTCGACAGGCTACCACGCGAACCGAGACTGTACGCTCGAGGGTACGATTCGGGCGACCCCTCGAGGACGGAACTTCGCTCGAGCGAACGGGAAGGCCTCGAGGACGGAGCTTCGCCCGAACGAACGAGCCCGCCCTCGAGGACGAAACTTCGCTCGCGCGAATAGGCAGCCCTCGAGCACAGTATGCCCCGCGGCTACCTACTCCCCGTACGGATCCAGGCGCATTTAATGCATTTTACCTGCTCCCGCCTAACCGTATGGTCATAGTTACAGTAACAATTGCGAGTATGGCAGTCGAATCCTGCTTTTACCGCCCATACCCCAGAATCCCGCGGATCGTACCTCCCTGTTACGCCATACCGAGCACTGTGTCCCGTTCGGCACCCCCCTCGATACGCGAAAATCAGCGCATTCCCCGCATCTCCCTGGATTCGGCCTTATCCGATGGGCCTCGACCCCCCTCGACTCGACCCCTTCGACTCGACTTAAGGCCTCGACCGTCGCCCTTCGGCTCCGTCATGCTGACCCTCGAGCGGGACTTCAACAACTCCGGTCAACATTTCAACAACTCCCGACGCGACGGCTGCAGGGCCTCCCATGCCAACGTACACATCTACAGCGGCACTGACATGATCAACATCGGCGTCATACGTCACCGACCACGTTAGCCCTAAAAACATGTACTCCTGTGCCCCTCCTTCGCCTATAAAAGGAGGCGCCAGGACTTTAGCTGGAGAGAAGGCGTCATATGCTAAGGCTTTAGATCACAGAGTAACACCGTGAGACAGTGTGAAGTAGAGAGCTAAGAGCCCGAAACGCTCGAGCTCTAGCTCACACTTCTCACACCCGCTTGTATTCACCCCTGTACTAGCACTTCGGTGCAAGATAACACGAACTATCCCCCCCGCTGGACGTAGGGCTTTCTTTGCCCGAACCAGGGTAAATCGCCGTGTCCTTCTTGCATCACCCACCGGATTAAGGGAGCACGCAATTACGAATTTACTCGTTGGTGTTGACCCCCGGGGTCGAAACACCGACAGTTAGCCTTACCTCGGCATGTAGGATAGGTTGAGTGAGAGGCATTATATGGTATCATGATTCTGTTCTCTGCATGAACATTACATGACAATGCAACATCTCAGCCCTCAGCTTTGCAGATAAAGGACACGTAAATTAGTAGTGGGGAGATAGTAAAATAAGAAATGAAAGACACATAAAACCTATTGAAGATGTGCTTGGAACTACCAATTGCAAGAATCAATGACTCCTTCAGTGTACTAAATCACGGATGCGGATTGAAATGACATTTTAGCTCTTTTGAGATGAAAAAAATATTGATATATTCCTTAATCTGAAGATTTAGTTCAGTTGTAGCCAAACTAGCGCAGCATCATGTACCGGCATACCACGACTATGTTTGAAAACAGAGATACCAGCTAAGCCCATCGATGATTTGACCACAATATTTAACCACTACTGCAAAAGCAATATGGTAAATAAGTTGAAATAGAAAGTAGTTAAGAAACAATACAAGATCCACTTTTATTTGCACCTAGTAAGATCTGAACTGAATCAGGAGTAACATTCTTGAAACTGTGGACTTAAATGGATAGCTAAGTAGAAACTACATAAGAAAGAGATGGGCATGGAGAAAGTTTCATATGCATGAATATCACAATCCCATGCAAACAGTTATCATTTACGGAGGTGTCCAGGACATGAGACTCAGATGAAACAGACTACAATAAATTTCAAATAACAAAAATGAATTTTTTAGCATCATAGAGCTTCATTAATCAGAAACAGGATTACAATCTGTTGCGGCTATCCCCAACAATAATCAAATCAGGAACTATTTCATATTGAAAGAAAATGTGAGTTTAAACGTTATGCTGGGGATGACAGCTTACAAACCCAAATGGCACAACATTGCAGTTGCAGACTGCAGCTTCACAAACTAGCAGAATAGAGATAATTGTGCTACATTATTACAAAGGTATTTGTCCCTGCTTTTAGGCCATGGCATGTAAAATTAAAATTCAGAATAATGGGAGAGATAACAACTAACAGATGGCTATACAAGACAGGGTGGTGTACTGAAAGCAGATATGCTGATAACTTGCGGATTTGTTTTCTAATCAGGCACTTTAATAGTAGAACCAATCTGGTACTGTTACAAAAACTCATCCTTGAACCAGCTATGTGAGAGTAACATTCACACAAACGTAGAGCATCCAAAAGACTTGTTATTTGCTACCATATAATCTGATTTGATAATTCGAGACTAAAATCAAGTAGTGATGTATGATCGAAGGTATTTTATGAAATTCCTCAAATATACCTGGAATCTCACCTATGGTTGATGCATTATGTACCATGTTGACACAAAATCTTCTAGTTCATTGGAGCTTACCTGATTAGAAAGGTGTGTGCACATAAAAGGATTAATAAGTGTTCACAAAATCAATAAACAAAATAGAAACCCAAGTGAACATGCTGCAACAGGAATTAATAATCTGAAAACTAGAAACTTCTAGTTCATTTGCCTGATAGAAGTGTCTAGTAAATTTAGTAAAGATGGCATCATCATAGTTCATGGAGTTTGCATCATGGACTAAAACAACCACACCTTATAGTTAAGAAAAAAGAAGGAAAAAACATCAAAGAGATATGGGAACACTAATTATAATATACATTTATTGCCAGCTCCACTAATGTGATGAAATATGGCTCAAATGTTTGCTAGAGCGTATCCTATTTCATATAGTAAATCTAAAATACATAGTATCCTGCAGGAGACGTAAACTCACGAATTACATGTGTTGAAAGCATTTAGCTTAATGTCCGTGCATGCATAGGAGTGTTAGCATGCTGTGATTTCTATCTTCAAGCATCCTGTAGTTCTCTGTGCAACCAAATGGGCATTGTTGTTTATTCTGCAACTACAAAATTATTACAATCAATATTGGTTTGGTCGCTTTATTCCATAGTTGAACAAACAAAATAACAGCTCTCATAATCTGATAAAACAACATGTTGATCCATCTATAGGAACAGAAATTGCATGCAACACAAAGTATTGGGCATTTCTCTAGAAACGAAAAGCAAATTAACAATTGGCAGATAAAAGAAATGAGGGGCTCAAGAGTGAGACATTACCTTGGGCTTGATTAACGATCAGCCTCAGTTATTCTCCTCTGGACATACATGCCTGTGTCCCCCTCCGGATCTAGCTGAGGCAGAGAAAACTGCAAACCCTGTGATTTTAGGGCCAAGATCCCACCCATTTGAAGTTCAAGGAAGCGGACGGATTAGCTGCTTACCGTGGTACAATTGAAGAGGATCTCCTGGCCGCCGCCTGCACCGATAATCAAATCGAATCAAAAAGGGGAAGGGGAGGAGCAGGATATGGTGCAAATGCAGACCTGGGGAAGGGGATCCGGATGAGGGGCTCTAGGTGCGGCGAGCTCGCCGGTGCTGGACCCAAAAGCAACCGTCGGTGGTGACGGGCCGACGGAGTTGCCACTACTTTCTCCGCCCGTACACGGCGAGAAGTTGCCTATTCGTTCGCAACCGCCGAGGCGCCTTACGCCGCCGAGGAAGACGGGCCGCAACGCCAACGATGAGGCCACAGCTGGGGCTGCAGAGGCAGCGATCGAAGGCTGCGGAGCGTGGGAGGCCGCGAAACCCACATCGAAGGCGGCGGAGGAGGGGCGGCGAGCTGGGCTCGTGCGGCGGAGGAGGGGCGGCGAGCTGGGCTCGTGCGACGGAGGAGGGGCGGCGAGCAGGGCTTGTGCGGCGGAGCAGGGGCGGCGAGCTCAGCGAAACCGACGCTTCCCACGATCTATCGATCTGGATATTTTTATTAGAATGGAAAAAAGAAAACGGATATATCTTAAAGAAAGGTGCGTGTGGGAACGGAGGGACCGGGGAACGCGCCTAGGCGCTCCGGCGCGTGGGTTGGCTCGCGCCTGGTGCTTTGGGTTCGGTTTCTTTTGGCTCGGTGACTGAATATTAATAGGTACCTAGGTAATATATATTATAACGATGTCCGTACGTCACAATAACAATTATAATTTATATCATTTGTTTTAATATATTTTAAAATCATATAGCATACGTTAGTTGAATATATGCTATCTAACTCGAATATAAATCATGAGTATAGATGGCTATGTTTATGGCTAGCGGCGTCACATGTTTATTTTATAGTGTGCGGTGGCAGCAGCTACCCTCAACAGCGGCGCTAAGGCCAGTGGCGCCTTCCGTTTATTTGCCCTTGTGTGCCTTGCTACCGCCATCATGGCCTTCCACGTCCAGTCCAACGCGGACGAGGTCCTCACAGCGTCAGCTAGCCAAGCTCGCCGCCTCCCCTGGACAAGTGGACCTGGTTGACAGTGCAGACTGCGAAAGCCGGGGCGCAGTGTCTTGATCTGATTTCCACTTGGATCAATTCGTGCTAGCCAAGCTCGTCGCCTTACCTGCACAAGCGGACTTTGATGGCAGCGCTGAGGCACATCGCGGGCACTTTGGACGACCTGAAGGCTTGATTTGATTTTTAAATCGATCGATTTGTGTATGAGTGGATTGGTTTGATTTTATAAGCTATTTGTGTTTACGGAACTATTTTCATTTAACCTTGGATTTGAATGGAAGACCATCCATAACGATAAGTGTCAAAGTTAAACAACAACAACACAGACAATTCTCATTCATGTCAAGTTTTTGTTGACTATTTTTTTTATCTTTGCTGTTACGTATTCTTGTTGGATTTAGATTTATCTTTTACTCGATCTTCACCGTCCAAATAGAAACTAGGATGCCATAATTAAATAATCCTAATTCTAAACGGACTCTGAACGCAAACGAGAGGAGAGGCAAAAAATTAAATATAATCTAATTCTGTACATACTGAACGTAGAGGAGAGGAACCTACCGTCACCAATCCAAACACGGAGGTGAAAGAAAATTGGGTGGAGAAATTTTCGCTTTTTATAGATAGGTATAGATTATGGTTTTCTAAGCGTAAACATATAGGACACGAAAAGGTAAAAGAAAAAAGAGGTGAAAAAATTTTACCTCTTTATAGATAGGTATAGATATAAACCAATTTAACTTGTTTCTAAAAAGAACCTCAAATTACTTCCAAATATCACTATGCAAATTTCAACCAATGGCACGCATGCCCTTTTTTTTTAAAAAAAAGAAAAAAGAAAAATAAGCAGTCCAGTTTGTGAAGCAAGAGTTAAAAATATCACTAACCCAAGGCAAGGAAAGAGTTCACGAGGTTGGCATTTGGTCAGAAAGAGTTGCGTTCTTCCATTAACAGCATAAGTCAACTTATTACATGACATATATACAAACCTGGGCAACTTAACTCTTTGGTTGGTGCAGACCCACGTTACAGATTCACATTTCATATCCTTCTCTTTAATATGTACAGGCGCAAGGCAAAAACACACAATCGATAGTCATGGATTAACCACGACACCTTGCAGTAGACAGGGATGACCAGTTGTTAGCTGCTCAACCTCAAGAGAGCAGCTCTCTCTCCCCACATTCTCAGGTAGAGCCTCCTTGCAGGCACGACATCGAAGCCACAGATATGAAAACCCAGCAAATGCTGCCTTGCTCGCAACCTGGACACGGTATATCAAGCTTATCTCCCACAATCCACTGCCCATGTTAAGTGCCAGTGCATCCGCATTATACCCTTCGAGGTCTGATTCTGAGACCATCACAAATGCGCTGTCGTCAAAGGCAACAAGGTTGTGAGTGGCAAGGAACAACGGTGGCTTGATCAAAGGATTGTCCAGGCAACTAGATCTCTCAGTTTTCTTCGCTGTTAGTTGATAGAACTCTTGCACAGCCTAAAAAAAGGGAAAGAGGAGATGACACATAAGTAGGGGTCATCTACACTGTTCACCATCAGAAAACAGTCAAAAATGAATCAACCCAACCAACCACTTAGTTGTCCACAAACAACAAGTGAAACAACAGCGAATAATACTTCGATATACATATAATCCCTAAAACTGAACTTAAAATTGATTGCCAATATCTGTTTATCCAATAATATGGCTTTCAGATCATATATATTGAACAAACAAAAAATAAAAACTAAACTACTACTAAGCACAGATAGACATTTCGTAGTTCCATCAGAAATTTGCCCAAGGACATAGTTATCTCAAATATTGTTACTTGACTCTTCATTAACCAAACAACAAGGCAGCCAAATTTTCTACTGATTTAATATAAATAGTTGAGCAAAGCCTTGAGGACCTCCTCACCTAATATATACCCAAGGACAGTGTGCTACCAGACAAACAGAATGATGGCCAAACCAGAGTTTGTATCAAAGCATACAGAAGCTCTTTACCCACTAAATTTCCAAGAAACAACTCAAAGAATACTTAAATTAGCATACAATAGATCTTAACACTAGGAACAATAATTAAAAAATGAGCATAACTTATACATGACACCTGGCAGGTTCTCCTTTTATAACAGCATTTTCTTATATGATTGCTGAGAGTGGGGTTGGGGGTTGGGGGTTGCGCGGGGCCGGGGTGGGGGGGGGGGGGGAGGGTGTTTGGGCGGAAATTATTGTATACAGAACCATGTTTGGTAACTTACCTGCCACTGTGCAGGAGCTAATAATACCCTAGGCCGACGCAAGCGGACATGTTCGTAAGCTTCAGCAGGAGTCATATTTTTATATTGCACCTAAAGAGCATAGTCAAGCCATGTCATTACAATTCATATCGCACAGGCATATATTCATCTTTATTAGTAAGAACAACAAATACTGTTTCCATACCAAATAGCAAATGACAACCGTAGTGCTACGTCCTCGTCCAGCTTTGCAGTGCACATATGTCAATTTCCCACATGAAGCGTTTCCTTTAAGTATTAAAATTTTGAAAACAGAACAATTAATCTATGTACCAAATTGGAAATGCTAAAGGAAATGTACAAGGGACACAATCAGAGTGATGTAGTAGTAGTATTATGTCCTTTTCCCATTAAAAAGATTCTAGGCAGGTTTCACTATATACAGGTATTTGCAAGAAAAAAGAGAGCACTTGAACAAAAACTGAACTGGAGGAAATTACAAAGTGTGTACCAAGAGGAGTAATGTTTATTATCTAGTCATACTTCATAGAGAAGCATCATACTAAGAAAAATAGAAGATGCACTAATGCCAATATTAACTAGTGTATATTGCTACCTCATCAAATTCATTTGAATGCTAAGCCATGCACCTTCAAACCTTTATTAAGTAGCTTGTACATCATAGCATCAAGCCATACACTATGGGAATTCAGGAAGATTCAATGATGTATTTTCTCAGAATCCTATAATATTAAATAAAAAAATAAAAAACCCACTTTACTGTTGAGAACACACTAACAAGCAAAGGTGAGTTGTCATATGACATGTGTAAACTGTGGCCTTCATATCTTGTAACAGCTCGATATTTATCCTGAGAAGATTCTTACTGTGGATGAAGTCAGCAGCTTCGCAGAGGTTAACAAATGAAGGCGCATAAAGGTAATCCCTTGTTGGTAGCACCAGGTTTTTGATTCCATGAGCCTAAAATCAGATATATGTTTCAATAACTTGCTGCAACAGCAAAAAGATTGCAACAAACAAACACAAAAGGTAACTAACATAGCACCATGAATTGATCAATGCATCAGTATATCATCACAATTCCAAGTAAGATTTATCACCATCCTATATACATCTGAAGTTGCATCAAATGCAATTGTATACATGTAATCCATACAGTAGAAAAATGGTAAAAGGACAATGGACAATACATCAGCCCTTTATTAATATAAATTACAATGTTGCTGCATAAGCACTATTGTTGTCATAGTCACTGCACTAGCTTAGGAAACTCTAATGCCCGCCTAAAGATACTATGGTATCAGTCCACCTCAAAGACCAGTGTAGTTTAAGACTTCAAGACCAGTTCATCTAACAACCTCAATTCACTATTATAACCAGGCAAAACTAAAATCACTCATGAAAACTTGAAGCACTGATCAAACCCAGGATCTAGATGGGTGTAATCACGACAAACAAAGCCGCAGCCACACCAGATGCTTATATTGCCACACCATTGTTCTAGGCAAATTGTACTGCCACACCTGATTCGTATACATTACCACACCACTGTTCTAGGCAAATTGAATTGCAATGTTCTCGAGTTAAACTAGGGGGAACATATCCTAATCAATCTCCACTATCTGTAGCTTATATTTTCACTGTACACATCATACCATCAGATCACATACCTAAGGAGTAAGAACAAACATAAGACAAACAAGTGCCTGTGCAAACCTAATCTGTTAGAACAACATACAATTGCTTGAACTCGATCTGTCAGCTGTGATATACTAACCTCGTAGAGGGATGTGGGAACAAGCCTCTCGTACGATTCATTGAGTGTCACCACGCCACAAACTCCAAGCGCCTTTAGCCGGAGAACATCGCTAGGGAATGGAACTGCACCCAGCAGGACATGCTGGTACACCAAAAACGATTGAAGGCAATGGGAGCAGAATCAGCAGAAAACTCTAAACGAATTGAAACATGGAAGGTCAGCAAGCATTGTACAACGTTGCATGATCATGTATCCATGTGCTTCCAAAATCAATCAATTAAGAAAATCCCCAAGCCACGACGCAGAAAAACAAAAACTAATGCCAAACATCATAACTGCCACACCATCAGAAGAACTGCAGAAGCAAGCCGAACTGCAAACTGCCACACCATCAGAAGAACTGCAGACGCAAGCCGAAGCCGCCACATTAAGATACAAAACTAGATGGCGACACAGAGGGCACTCAAGATTCCCAAAAAAATCAAATCAAACAATAGATCGGGCAAGGCAACCAGAACCCCAAAGCAATCACAGCAACATCGATCGATAAAAGAAAACAGAACAAAATTTTCTGACCTCATCGATCTGATCCCACCAGTGGAAGTGCTCCTCGAACCGATTCCTCACGACGTTGTACACCAGCGTCGGATAGAACAGCATCCGAGCGCCGACACCCACCGCCGCGCGCTTGGCGTCGACGGCCACCCGCATCACCACTCCACTCTCGCCCTCCGCCGCGTCGCCTTCCTCGCGACGCGGCAAGGGCAGCAGCAGCTCATCCTCCCCGCCCTCTCCGCCTCCTCCTCCTCCACCCGGATCGCCCGGAAGCTCCTCGATTCGCATCGCTCCGCGATCAAACTCAACTCAGCCCGATCCGATCGGGGCCCCCGAAAAATCGCGCAGAAAAGAAAATCCCCAAAACCGATCGGTATGGGGAAAGCGAGCGGCCCGAATTGGGGGTAGGAATCCGATCTGAGGCGTTGGGATGGAACCGAATTGGATTCTCGATTCGGCAACCGGGGTAATCGAGATCTGAAGCTAATCTCTTCGCTTTCCTCGCGCTCACGCCTCCTCCCCTCCCGTCCCAACTCCCAATCCCTCCACGCCTCGCCTCTCCGAACTCCGAAGGAGTCGAAACTGCCTGAACCAAGCGGCAACCCGCACGTCACATATGAAATGGGCGACGTGCTACCAGATCACTGACAGGTGGGTCGCCTCTTGCCTCGTCCACTTCTGATATGTGGTCCATACATATACTGATTATTTTTTTGAAAACTATATACTGATTATTACGAGGGAGAATATTTGTTGAAAGGAAATTTACAGCAAAGGAAAAAAACATAGGCATATAGCCATATAGGAACTTGGAAAATTTTCATTTAATTAAGGTAATTTGCAAAAACAACACATACCCTGCAGTCATAAAGAACTACTTGGTAATGTTTAAGAGTCAATTGATTCAACATTGATTATAATACTTTTATGGTATTTATTTCCATATTTGGAAAATTGTTATTTTATTAGATTTGTGTTGATAAGACAGACAATACATTGTGTTGCTTGGGCTTGGGCCATAAAGGACCAAAACAGGACGGGTGGTCCGTATAGGCCTGGGTCCAAATAACCTACACGTCCAAATAACCTACACAACTTGGTCCTTATTTTGGTTCAAAGTCATACACCACGCATCATCTAATCTAATCATCAGTACCCTCGTTAGTCATCGACACACGCGACGCATACTCCGTATTTGACCCAATTATCTAATATAAATTTTTAAATTTTTTCAAAAGTACGGCAAACGCTTTGCCATAATTTTTATTAGACGAATAAAGGAAAAGGCAAGCTTCAGCCTAGTTTTTTGACTGAAAACCAGGCCAGAAAAATCATACAATTATAGAGGGTACCCTGCTCCACCTGCTCACCTAGGTACCAAGTCAACTCAACTCGCGCCATAACTAGCGCCCACTCAACTAACTCGGTCGGATTGGGTCATCGACATGAGTCTCCACTTCCACTTGGTCCAACGGACCCTACTAAACGACTCGAAAACAACTCGAATCAGAAGCCGCCGGTTGGATTGGGACATCAACGCGACACAACCACTCCAAAAAAAACTAAAAAAAAACAAACTTACTCCTACTCCACCACTAGCACAACCCACATGGCACAACAACGGAAACAAAGAACCAAGCCCTGCCACAAGACGTCTCAACCGTGTCCACAACCACAACGACGCCCTCAAGAAGGATACGACGTCCAAGTGCCGTCATCGCTCGTCCGAGAGGACCGGGATTTCACCCATGGATAGTGCAGGGCACGCGACGCCCTCAACAGGAACGACACCCGCAGATGTCATTGTCGCTAGGCTTTCGCCCAAAGTACCCACAACACGAACATTAGCCAAGAAGTCGGGGTCCCCACCAGACACCATAGCCGTCGTTGCCAGACCTGCAGAAGCCTCACTAGAGAGGTCGACGCGCCAGCCACGCAAGTTGTCGTAAAGCTGCACCAGCACCACGCAATCAGACGAAATACGAAGACCGGCCACCCGCCACCGTGTACGTCCACCAGCCACACCACCCACAGCCGCTCTGGTCCATCAAAGCCGTCGTTGACCTGCCCTGAGGGTGCCAGATCTGGAACAAATGCCCCTGACCAGCGCCCCCTAAGACGCCAAGGCCTCCGTCCTCATAACAACTGCCCCGCAACGGCAACCAAGGCCAAGGGGGAAGGGACGGTATAGACGAGGACCGCCCCCCTAACACCAGCAAGTGCCTCGGCCACCGCCGTAGAGAGGCCACCATGAAGAAGAAGGAGAGGACAAGCAGAAGGGGGAACCGCTGCCCCCTGCGTCTGCACGGGCACAACGGAGAAGAACAACCACCACCGGGCCTGGCACCACCGGCAGCACCACCACGGCACCACGGGGATGCCAAAGCCACAGCTGGCCATGCCACCAAGGCATCGCCGAAGCAGTCATCTCACCACCGACAGTCGCCGGCCGTTAACATCGGGGACGGAGCAATGTGGGGAGGGGGCCCAGTCCACGAGGAAGCCGCCGGCAGCCCCTCCAGTCACCACCACGCAGCCACCACTGCACACAGCCATTGCTTCACATCCATGCCCCCACACGCAGCGGCCGCCGCCGCCTATCCCGGAGTCGCCACACGGTCACCATGGCAAGCCGCCATGGCTGCCGAGCCCTTCCTCCCTGCCTTTCAGAGCGGTCGTAGAGCCACCACCGCACCTCACCTCGCTGGCCACCCTGCCTTGCCCAGACATGGCGGCACCTGAGCCACCACTGCACCACCTGTGGAAACCGTCGACCCCAGGCAGTCCAGGCCGGATCCACCACCTACTTCGTCAGATCCGGGCATGGATGCCGCGGATCTAGGCTCCGGCGGCCGGGAGGAGCCGCCGTCGCCGTCGACCACCGACTGACTACAGAACTCAGGCCTCCCCACACCAAGCCATGAACCCCGCCCCGGAGAGGAGCCCCCCCGCCCTCATGGGGAGCCGCGCAGGCCTCCCAGCGGCACCCTCCGACGGCGGCGAGGGGAGGGGAGGAGGGTGGGAGGGTGCCGGGCGGCAGCTAGGGCTGGGCGCCTCCCGTGCCGCCCGTGGGGGAGGGCGACGCGGTGGGGGGGTGTACTTGAAAGTTGAACTGATTATGATCCAATATAAATCATCGTCCTATTTTGCTATCCATATTGTTCTTTGTATATATGAAACACCATCACTTGCCGAATGCAAAATCTTATGACAATGAAATGCAAAATCTTAATGATCATGTTGACGATCAAAAATGTCCATTTTGTGAAATTGTCAAAAGTGGAAACGGACTTCACCATTGTGTTCCTCTCATCGATATGGTCAAAAAACATATATGAAATGTTCAATTTGAAGACCGGATGAGAAAGTTATGCTTCTATGAAGGGATGCCTAAACTATAGGAACTGCTGGCGGAACTTCCGGTCCAAGGACCGGAACTTCCGGTAGTTGACTAAAGTGAGGCGTCTGCGTGCGTACAAGGACTTCCGGTGCGAAGACCAGAACTTCCAGTGTGAAGAACGAAACTTCCGTTAGTTGACGAAATGGGGCGTGCGCGTGCACGCAAGAATTTCCGATCCAGGACCGGAACTTCCGGTAGAACTTTCGATGGGTCTGTTCCGAACTGACTTGTTTCTAAGTCAGTTTTTGGTAACTTTTAGATGTGGAAAACTTGGAGATTAGGCTTTGGAGATGTTTGCTACTGGGATAAGACCACCCCCCTCTATATATATGAGAGGATCATGGCCGATTGATCCCATCCAACTCAATCGACACAAAACCAATCTATCTCCTAACTCTACTCTATTTTCCAACCCCATGATGTTCATCTCTTGATCCAGGCGACCAAGGATGGTGTCCTAGGGTTGCCGGCCGACCTAGGACGACCCGGCGATGTCCTTGCCTTGACGGGGTCCCTCCCGGACAAGAGCTTCACCGGTTCCTTTGCTAGTTTGCTTGAAAACTAGCCAGTTCTTCGTCCTCAAAGCACGTCGGTTATCTTTTGGTAGTTTGCTTGGAAACCTCTTTGTCCTTCACCACGTAAGGATGATTATCTTGCTGCGTTCTTCGATCCGTGGCGACGCGGGCGTCTAAAGCCCTCTTGGTGTGTTGATCCAGACCACATTCAGCGTCAACAGATCACTTATTGAATCCAAAATCCTTTGACAAAGTTTTAGAATGTACAAATAGTAGATCAACAACGCACGCACAAAACGTGTAAGCAGCAGACAATCTACCCTGTAACGCTAGCACATGCTAATCTGAGCACAAGGCCATGGTAATGGCTGATGTGAACCCCAGACCATTTTTTGTATCAACAGGAGTTTACGATGAAATTTGAGCAGGGGCTGACCAATTTGACCACGAACAGTTTCTCTGGAAACATGGTTCCATATAAGTGTACATTTACTGTATTTATAAAATATCTTCAAACACAACACTAGCCAAAGATTGTGTTTCAAAGATATGTTGATTCCCAAAACGTCAATTATTTATAGCTACATTGAGCACGTCACTTTTGTTTTGAGATTTCACCCCATGAGTTTTGTTTTGTTTTTGACACAAAATACTATGGGAGAGATCCCCATAGTGTCGGTTTAATAAATTATTAGGTAAACAAAAGGTCAGAGATTACGTACCATGATTAACTAATAGCATCTAACCAAAAGAAAAAAAGAGGATCTAAGATCATTCTTGAATCTAACTGATTGCAAGATACATTGATTATTAAAATTAGAAAAACTAGATGTCTGGCGTCGGGTTTCTTTCTCGGAAGACCTTGTTGCAAAGTTTCCAAAGTTCCTAGACTGCTATGAGTACAACCTCCGTGAAGAAAGGCAGGTTATTATGATTAGTGTTTGTTGCCACCGAGTGGTCCCATAGAGGCAAGTTTGTGTTCCAGAGGAAGCTCATCAAGTTCCAGCATAGCGTAGCAAAAGGGCAATTAAAGAACAAATGGTCGATGTCTTCCTCCAGTCTGCTGGTGCAAAGAACACAAAACACATTATCTTAAATATTGATATGTCTTCTGCGGAGCATGGTCATGGTGTTTAATATGTCCACTAGAATTACCCATGCAAAGAATTTGACCATAGGTATACAACCAGATCTCGAAAGTGCTTTTTTAGAATTACACAATACAACGTAGACGTCTACAACACGCACGCATACTCACCCTTATGAACACAAGTATGCAAACCCTACCCCTCTGAGCACCTCCGAAGTCATCACTGACGCCTCGTTATCGACGGGAACGTCGTTTACCACTTAACGCATAACATCGGTAAATCCTGAAAAAATCTCAAGAAAAAATGCGAGCACCAGGATTTGAACCTTGATGGGTAACGTCTCACTCGACCATTCTACCATTGAACTACAAGTCAATTCACTCCAAAGTGTTTTATAGGATGGATGGGCCTCAACGTCGATGAAGACATGTTTGTAAAACCGTCTAGACAAGTATTTAGAACCCCAGATTGGTGACCAAGCATCAGGAGCAGTGTCGTCATACTCAATGGCATGCAAATGATTTTGGAGGTTCAGGAGCAGGCTCCAGTTCTTACTGTAACATCAAACTCTGTACTGAAATTGAGGTGCACTTGGCATAAGAGTAGAGTCTGGGGATTTTCGTTGAGAGCACTGAACCGTTCCAAATATCGTTTTAGAAAGAAACTGTGGATCCATCTCCAATTTTGCATCTTGCAATGCGCCTACCTGTATAGTGTATATGATGTTTAGGCGCATGATGTCACGCAACCAGAACGATCCCACTTCATTGCATTTGTGTGGAACTCTGCCTTCGTAATACCTATTCCATATCAGGGTGACCCAAGGTGTGCCCACTCTTGCCAAAACTATCCACTACACGTTTGCACATTTGCCCAACTGACTCTGCTCGTTTTCACCAACATGGAGCTAGCCACACATGACATCCTAGTCGATCCGCCCTTTTGTTGTGGTGTTTTTTTCTCTTTTGCAAAACCATGCTTAGAGTTGTTTAGAACGTAGGTTATCTAAAACTGAGAAAAGGAAAAAAATAGAATTAGAGCTGCATGTCAATTGGAATTTAATAAAAATGCAAGAAAACTTTAGGACATATTAAAATGGTCGAATTGAAAATAGGGGAATGGAAGGAATGTAGTTGCAAAACAAACGAATGGAGAAACACAATAACTAAATAGAGGGTTGTGTTTGGAAGTAACACATGAATACAAAAATTAAAATGTTTATTGTGTTTGGTCAAGTATTTAAAACTAAAATGTTTCAACGATCATAGTCTTTAGCGGCCCTCTCATGTGTGACCCATGGTTTGTCAACAATTCAACATAACTCATCCAAACACGCTGGTCCTATGGACCTCCTTCATGAGCTAGTTGCTTGAGGCAGAACAAATGCCTAACCAACGACCAAAACATTGATCGCTGAAGTCGATCGATCTCTCTTAGCCGAAAAATGCAATTACAGCTTGCATGAAAGTACACTCGCATTCATCACCTACATGAATGTTTACAAGTGGTTCTTGGGAACTACCATATGCAGCGTCGGCTTTTGGGCACCAACTACTTTTACTTCAAAACTACAGTAAAACATAACAGCCGGCCGGCGAGCTACTTGCCGTGGTGCTTGACGCCGCGCGGCCCGGCGGACTTCTTTATGGACTCGATTCTCTGCCGCCTGATCTGCTCCCTGAACCTGGCGATGAACTCCTCCGCCTTCTTGTCCACCTCGTTCTCGTCCACCTCCGGTGTCGACTCCCTCGTCGTGTATCCGCCGCCGCCGACGTCGTCGTCATCGTCGTCGCTGCTCTCGGTGTCATCCGAGGAGACTGCCACACCGCCCAGGATAGGGTCGCTCCCTGACCTCTCGTACTGGAACCTGGGAATGGATTGATAATCCCTGTAACCGTACGGCTCCTCTGGTCCGTGCACGTCTAGCGAGTCACGGCCATCACCGGCGTCGTCAGGCAGTTGCTGGCTCTGGTCTTGAAACACTGCTGGCGGCTCCCTTGCCCTGAACGTCCTCACTGACTTGCCCACCGAAAGCGACGACGAGGAGCCGCCGCCGTCAAAAGAGCTTCTTGGCTTCGCTGGCGACGAATTGCTGCTGTTGTAAGCGGAGATGCTGGCGCTGCTCGTCCTCGGCGAGTAGTGACCTTCTCCTCGGCCTCTCATGCTGTGGTGCTCCAGCTCCTCCTTAAAGCTTTTCGCTGCCGGCGCCGACCGGCGCTCGGTCGCCGGGTGGTACCCGTGGACGAGGAATGGAGGCGGTGGCGGAGGCGGCGCCGGCGGTGAGGAGGAGATGTAAGAGGACCTGTACGGGCTCCTCCGCTTGGCCTTGGCGTAGTACTCTTGCTCGCTTGCCTTGGCCACGGTCTCCCTGGACAAGGACGACGCCGGGGACAGCCTCCTGGGGGACGGGGACGGCGACGGGCTCGGTGACGCGGGTCGGTGCGCGTCGAGCCTTCCGGACCGAGACCGCCACGGGATCGGCGAAGGGAGGACGGTCTCGCTGGCCGCCGAGTCGCGAGAGCTCCGACGCGGCCGCGCGCGCGGCGTCTCGTCGACATCCCCCGCGCTGGCGGCGTCCTGAGCCGGCTGCGGCTTCAGCGTGCGAACGGGCAGCGACAGCGGCGCCTGCGCGTCCGCGGCCTGCCCGATCCGAACGCCGCCGCCTCCAGAGGACACGACGACGGGATCCACGGGCCGGTGCAGCGCGCTCCACGCGCTTGCCCTGCTGCCACCCCCGCCGCCGCCGACACCGGGAGGGCTGTCGGGCACCAGCACGTCATCGTCGTCGTCGTCGAACGGCGCGATCGAGTCCCTGAACATCCGCCACGCGAACCTCGCGTCCGCCTTGGCAGGTTCCGGGGGCCCCGCGGCAGCGTCCTTCTCTCCTGCAGCTGCAGCGGCGGCCCCGGCGGCGCGTCCATCGTCGTCGGCGCTGTTCTTGCGGCTGAAGAGGCCGTACGAGACGGCGATGCCAACGAACAGCAGGTGCAGCAGCTCCCATGCCTTGGCGAGGAACGCCTGGCCGGCTCCTCCCCCGGCCCCGCCGACGTCGGGCGCCTGCGCGGGCAGAAGCGGCAGCAGCGCGAAGCAGAGCGCGAGCAACGCCGCCCTGAACGGGAAGCTCAGCAGCACAGAGGCTGCCTGTTGCTGCGCCGCTGCCATCGTATCGATCGATCAAGAAGAGGGAAAAGGGGAAGGGAAGGAAGGAGAGGCGCCAACGTGATGCGCCGCCTCTTTTAAGCTTTTCGCTTTGCCGCCGAGCGCGATCGCTGCAGCTTTCCGCTCGTCGTAGTGGTGGGGGTGCGTGCAGCGGTCGATGCTCTGCCTGCTCCCTCAGACCCTCAGCAGCACCGAATAAAACTTGGGCTCTGCCTCGGCTTTATTTGCGGTGTATCAATTCCTCCCGGCCCGCTCGCTAGCTTTTGGTTCTCACGGCCTCACCCCCAGCACAGCACCATCACGGCCTCACCCCCAGCACAGCGCCGATGCGATGCTGCTGGCACCGTGTGGATGGATCGCGGTGTGGGTGAACCGTCGAGGTGGTCGTGGTATCTTTTGTGCTTGTTACGTTCCGTTGGTGTTGGCGGTTTGAGACGGTGAGAGGCGGCTGAGGAGGAGAATTTTTTTTTGCTTAGCGAGTAAGGGAGGAATTTGAAGCCGGGGAGAAAGGGAGGTAGTAGATGATGTAGATATAAGACTCCGGTCGAGGTAGGATGGAGCTGCATGCGATGCGATGCGATGCGATGCGTGGATGTCAAGTGTGACGGCAAAGCTCATGTTGTCGTCTTCTGATGCCACGAGAATCTAATCCCCACTTCCATTGAGACTTGTTTTACACCAAAGAATCACTGTTCTGAGTCTGTGTGAGAAGGTAAACCGATATATGGAATGAATCAGTGCTACCTAAGACCAGCTCCATGCTGCGTGACTTGTTGGTGAGGAATCTCTGATGACACACGCTTTGCATAGCTTAAAAAGAGTGGCTTTTTTTTGTAAAATTAGGTTAACGAGATGCCCCTCCCCGGCACTCAATAGGGAGGAGAACAGCCCTCCTACGGTAGCGTACAGATGATTTGTTACAACAACTAAATCACGGTTGATTGATATCTATCAACAATACATGCCTATAATCTAGGAACTACCACATATAATTATCCTAGACTATATGTAGAAGATATTCTATCCTTTAACACTCCCCCTTAATCTCAGCCACTTATGAGGTTGAGATTGTTTCTAAAGTCTAACAACTTCACACGTGGGAGAGCTTTAGTGAACCCATATGCAACCTGACCACCTGAATTGACAAACTGAATGTCCCACGGTACAACCCTTTCTCTCACAAAATAATAATCAATCTCTATATGTTTGGTTCTTGCATGAAAGATAGGATTTGCATAGAGATAAGTTGCACTTAGATTGTCACATCATAATAGTGCCGTGGGAACATGAGGTATTTTCAATTCAGTTAACAATTTTTGTATCCAAATCATTTCAGCCGTTGCATTTGCCAATGACTTGTATTCTGCTTCAGTGCTAGACCTTGACACAATCGCCTCTTTCCTTGAACTCCATGAGATCAAGTTACTTCCTAAGAATACTGCAAAACCTCTGGTTGACCTTCTGTCATCCACACAGCCAGCCCAGTCAGCATCTGAAAAAACACTTACCATCATAGACTTGGATGCACCAATCTTCAATCCAAGACTCAAGATTTCTTGAACATACCGAAGAATTCTCTTTGCTGCACTCCAATGTACTGTGATAGGAGAATGTAGAAACATACAGACCTTATTATCAGCAAATGATATATCAGGTCGAGTCAATGTCAAATACTGTAGGGCTCCAACCATGCTTCTATACCATGTAGAATCTTCAGGACCAAGGGGATTACCATCCTCAATACTTAATTTTTCACTACTAGAAAGTGACGTATCAATTGCTTTGCACTTGTTCATTCCTGACCTAGTCAGAATATCTTTAGCATGCCTTTCTTGATTCAGAATCAAGCCATTTTGTACCTTCTTCACCTCAATCCCAAGAAAGAAATGAAGTTCTCCAAGATCCTTTAAGGCAAAATCCTTCTGCAGAATTTTGAGCAGTGCACCTAGCTTCTGAAGATGAACTTGCCACAATTATATCATCAACATAAACAAGTACAAATATACTCAATTTTCCTTGATTGAAATAGAACAATGAAGTGTCAGATTTGGATGGTGTGAATCCCAGAGACTGAAGTTTAGCACATAACTGAGCATACCAAGCTCTAGGAGCTTGTTTCAACCCATAAATTGCTTTGTCAAGTTTACAGACATATTCAGGATGATTTTGATCCTCATAACTTGGAGGTTGTTGCATGTAGACTTCCTCATCCAGAAGTCCATGTAAGAAAGCATTTTGAACATTGTTGACTGTTGTTAACCATCAATTTTATATGTCAACTAAAGAGAGAAAAGGGCATAAAATGAACATCACCATAGACTTAGGGCTTTCACTGATAATTTCCACTAGTTTTGGTGAATGTCTGTTTCTGCAGGGGGTTATCAGGAAATGCCCAAGGAGACCCACATGTCAGATTTACATAGAGAGAAATAACCCTACGTATAAAAAAGAACAATCTAGAAAACTCGGGAAGGCAGCACCCCGAAGGGGAGGGCCCACCTGCCAGGTGGCTGGGCGGCCGCACACCTCCTTGTGCGCCCGCCCCTGCACCTCCATGAATGAGGTGCAGGCTCGCGGATCCTGCCTCCACCGACCTTGAGAGCAATCCCAGCCACCTGTTTAGGTCGGTTTGATCCAAGGGTTGTGAGGCATCCTAGGGGGCTATATAATCAGGGCCCCTGGCCCTTGGAGAAACCCGAATTCATTCTCTAATTCATTTGAGAATTGAGAAGTAGAGGTAGCCATCAGCAGAGCCAGGGTTTAGAGATCTCTCCACCAGAGAATTAGAATAGCTACTCCAATTCTTCAAGTTCTACAAAGGTTTAGACTAGATAGAGGAAGAGTCGGGCGCTTGTGCTCGGAATTCCGGATCTCCATCATCAAGGATTGGTATTGTCTTATATCTTTTCTTGAGAATTTATTCTAATATCATTATGTTTCTATTTATTATGTTCCTAATTTATTCTAGTTCTACATTTGATATGGTTATGATTGCTAATGAGTTTATGTATATGTTTGCAAAGCGTTTAGCTCTCTTCGCGGGAGGGTTAGGTGGTAGATTTCATGTAAGCATGGTGCTTAGATGCCGTTTACCTACAAATGCACCCTATTGGTCGGGTCGTATGGCAGATCGTGGAAGTGACAGTTCTGTTGAGTCCTTTGTATTCCATCCCCCGTTGATAAGACTAGCAGAACCAAAGTTGCGTAGGAAGTCCTGCTATGCCTTGGTTTTTTATAGCAATGATCCTTATACATAGATGAAGAGTCTTTTGTGCTATATATGATAGTGTAGCATTAGAGTAGATGAATGACTTAGTAGATTAGAACCTACCTAGAAATTTTATCTCCTGAACTAATCAGACATTAACCTACCTTTATGCTGAGTAGTATATCTCTAATCTCTCCGTGATTTATTCCCTGAGCTTTATAATTCATATTATTTATCTATCATGGTTTACCCCTGCCAAAGTAGGTGACTGTGCAATCAATCACTCATAAGTAGTCATGTTTTGCAAGTTTATCTCATTGTTTAAGTCCTTAGTTCTTTCCCTTAAGCTAAATATAAATAACGATACCTGGAATACTTCCCTGTGAAGTGCTACAATGATATTTAATCTGTACGCTTACAGATTCTATATTTATTTTATTAGAGGAGCAGTTTTTATACCAACACTTTTGGCACCATGCTAGGGATGACAACTTAGTTCAAGTGGTGTTAGAAGTGTCAACAAGCATTTCTGGCGCCGTTGCCGTTTTGAGAAAAATTGCCTAAACAGATACTTAGAAAATGAGTGATTGTCACTAGTCACCTCTACTTTGGCAGGTTCACCCCTGTTTGTTTTTCTATGTCTATATTTTATACATGGTATTAGCAGGGTTGAATTTGATTCACTCAACTCTACATCATCAGAATCAGACCAATCAAGAAGGAAGCTCATCACTAGTGCCTGAAGCTATGGATGAAAAGACCTTGTTGGAGTTCTCTGCTCCAATAGTGGAGAACATTCGCACTGGTCTCGCGCTAGAAACAGAAGATCTTGAGTTTGAGCTCAAGCCAAGACTCATCAACATGGTGCAAGCTGTCCAATTCAGTGGAAAGGTACATGAAGATGCAAGTGCACATCTACAGGACTTCATGGAGATTGGAAGCACTATAGCCATAGATGGAGTTAATCAAGATATCATACTACTTCGCCTCTTTCCATTCTCACTAGTGGGAAGAGTGAAGCAGTGGTTCTATGCCAATAAAGAAGACATCAACATATGGGCAAAGTGTTCCAAGGCCTTTCTAGCAAAATTCTTCCCAATAAGCAAGACAAATGCCTCAAGAGGAAAGATTACCAATTTCCAACAACAGAAGACAGAAACCATTTCGGAAGCATGGGAGCGTTTTCAAGGATACATTCAAGATTGTCCTCATCATGGAATGGAAGAATGGTTACTCATGCAAGGCTTTTATCATGGATTAACCCAGAAGACGCGTGAGCACCTTGATGCCACTGCTGAAGGATCATTCTTATCACACACTCTTGGGAAAGCTAAGAAGCTTATGAAGAAGATAGCAGATAATCAAAGCTGGTCCCAAGACAACATTCAACATTGTCATCAAAGCGAAGAAGCAACTGAAGAAGTGAATGCACTGTCTGCCAAGATGGATGACTTGCTCAACTGGCTTGACCAGAGGGCAAAGTACAAGGAAGACCAGAGGGCGATTGAAGCAACATATAAGCAAAACTCAAGCCCCGCCGTCAGGAAGATTCCACATCAGTCAAATTAGAGACAACAGCAAAATAGCCAAGGTATAAATTCAGGTAATTTTACAAAGCAACCTACTTTAAGAGAACTAGTTATGCAGCAATCTAAAATAAATCTTGACATTAAAGCTAGGCTTGTTGTTAATGATAATACCTTGGAAGATATAAATGTTAAAGTGGATAGTTTCTCATCTGCCATTAATAATCAACTTGAGTATAATAAAAAGATAGAAGCAAAGATAGCACAGTTAGCTGCTGCGTTGCCTGTTGCCACTAACCCTGAGCAGGTAAGATCCATTACTATAAGAGGAGGGAGATCCACCAAGGATCCTCCCTATCCAAAAGTTGCAAGAAGGCCAATAGTAGTACCATCAGTGGTAGAAGAAGAGAACAACATTCCTGATGAAATATTACCAGAACCAGTACAAGATCAGGAGATGAGATAGAATTTTCAATACACAAACTACCTACCATTTCCTCACAGAAATAGAAGATCACAACAATCAGATAAGCAGTTTGGTAAGTTCGTGGAGGTAATTCAAAAATTATATGTCAATATACGTCTGCTGGATGCCATACAGGTCCCTACATATGCCAAGTACATCAGAGATATTCTCAACAAGAAGAGACGACTGCCATCCATTGAAGTGATCAAGCTAACAGAAGAGTGCAGTGCGGCCATCCTCAACAAATTACCAGAAAAGAAGAAAGATCCAGGATGTCCGACCATTGAATGTACAATTAGAGATCAATATTTCAACAATGCACTCTGTGACCTTGGAGCAAGTGTCAATGTGATGCCCACTGCTGTCTACTACAAGTTCAATCACATAGCACTTGAGCCAACATCAATGTGCCTACAACTGGCCGATCAATCAGTTCGATATCCACTAGGCATTGCCAAAAATATTCCAGTCAAGATAAGAGAGTTCTTCGTGCCAGTAGACTTTGTGGTACTGGATATGCATTCAAACTCAAAGGTGTCACTCATCCTTGGGAGACCCTTTTGAGTACCACCAATGCACACATTGATGTCAGAAAAGGAGAAATCAAGTTCACCATAAATGGACAAGAAGAGCAATTTGCATTCAAGTCAAAACAAGAACTCAACTCCTCCACAAAGATGGTAGATCAAGACAAGATAGAAGAATCACTAGAGTCACTGACTCTGGGAACATCAACAGACTAAATAATTTGGAAGGTCCAGTTCGGAGGACTTTAAAAATTCGAACCCTCGCCGGAAGGTAACTCGGTATTTACCCGCATTTAATTTCTCGATCCATTTAATTTTTCTTAAGCATATTTACTTTACAACATTGCATTATAAAAATTCTATGCCCCATTAAATAATTTTTCTGGTGTGTAACAACCCGTTAAAAATATTTATTGTGGTGGCACAAAAATATTTTAGTCCATACATTTATATATATTTATATATCTTAGTTTATTCTCAATCTTAAATTCCTGCATTATATTTATTATAATTATATATTTGGTGCATGGTGGGCCCACCACCATGGGTCCCACATGTCATAGACCTCACCTCCACCATCTTCTCTTTTCCACCGTCCAAATCTACCATCTCCTCTTTTCTAGACTTAACCAGGAAGCAAGGTGGGTAGGGAAAAAATCTCAGCCAAGGAGGAGCCAGGAGGTGGGCGGCCGCCCCCACCACTTGGGCGCCCACCCATGCCCCTCCTCTCCTATAAAAACCTTTCCTCCCTTCACTTCTAGGTAGCACAAGCACTCAGAATTTGTAGCCAGCAAGGGTGCTCTCAACTTCGAGTATTCCTGGGAGAGTTTGAGAGAGAAGGAGAGAGTAGGAAGAGTAGAGAAGAGAGTGATAAGCAAGGTGTGTGAGCAAGAGCTCAAGAGCTAGTGTAGAGGAGGGGTGGTGCTGCAACAATCTCATAGAAAATTAGTAGAGATGCTGTCCAAATAGGGATTAAGAATTTTAAAATTTGGGGGAGGTTCTATCGAAATCCAACTAGAAACTAGAATTAATCTTGGAAGAACGACTAACCTCTAGACCGCTGACTCTGGTCGGCTAACCACTAACTTTGGATGGCTAACCACTAACTCTTAACTAACCCATTGCACTAGTATTGCTTGTAAGAATTTTTGCAGGATGAAGAAGTGGGCCAAGGGAGTTGTTGGAACGGTCAAGAACATAGGGACAAGGAGCGCATCCCGTCAAGCTTCATCAAGGGCTGGCTCCGCCATAAGTACCGATCCTCCAGTCATCCCCCAGCCGACATCTTCTTCTGCACCCTAAAGGATCCTCCTCAGGGCATCTCATCTTGGCCTGAGAGACTCTTGGGAGAAAGCCATCTACAAGAAGCTCAAGGACAGGAGCTACGCACACACGCCGGTCCTCGATGAAACACTTCTGTACAAGGCAGGTATGGCCGATGAACTTGACACCATTTTTCTATTTGTTGGTTGGACTTCTTTTGCAAACATCACTGAGTTAGGGTCAAGGCTCTTGCCCATAGAATTTCTTTGCACTCTCCAACTCACAGATTAAGGAGTCTATTTTAGGCTCTTCACCCAAGATTTCTTCCTCACCTGGAGAAACATTAGTGATCTCCTAGGCTTCCCCTCAGATGCACCCATAGACATAGAAGGAGACTTAGGTGATTACGACACACATAGGTTTTGTACCAACATTTCTAGAGAACAGTTCTTTCATGGATACCGTACGGGAGACAAGAGCACCCCACACTTAGGTTCCTACTAAAAGTCCTCGGTTTGGTTTTGGATAATTGATGAAACCTAAGGACTAACCTTGTTTCTAAGTGGATGATTTAGAGAAAGGTAGTCCATGCCAAGTGGAGCTCGATGATGAGTCATGACATGAAGTTATGTAATCTAAGCATGGTGAAGATTAAGATAGGCTTGGCTCGATGGACCGATTGGAAGTGTGAAGGGCAAGTTGAGGCTTCGAAGCGAAGGACCGTGTGACGGTGAAGCTTGGGCAAGACTTGGCACCGATGGACCGACCAATGGAGAAGAGCAAGTAATATCGAAATCAATGGACCAAGACGGTTACATGATGACATGGAGTGTCATATGTCATGTAAAGGCTTGGCGGTTGGAGGATCGACAAAATGGGCTCAAGGCAAAGGTATAACCTATAGGGCCATTTTGTTTCGCACTCAAGATACCATAGAGGGTGTGAGTGGTTTAGGATCGATAGCCGAGCTATGAAGAGGGGAGATCTTTGGTATTTTGGTTCATGAGTGCCACTAGGTCCATCATTTTATGTGATTGCATTTAGGATCTAGTGCGTGTTGAAAATCCTTTGAAAATGCTTTGAAAAATGCTAACTCACTTGCACATGGAGATGTCACACGATGGAGTTGTGCTTTTCCTCGGCGGAGCGCCAAAAGCAACTTTAGTAAATTGCTCGTGTCATTGAGTTACCTCGCTTGAGAGTGGAGTCTTGCGGTTCCCTTCCGGGGGAGTTCCTTCCGGAGCAAGTGGCTTGAGGGTCACACCGAGGAACCATCTAGGTGGAGGTCGACACAACGGGGACTAGCTTGTCGGTGTACAAGTAAACCTCGGGAGAAAAGTCATTGTGTCATCTCTTGTCTCCTGGTGATTGGTTCTTCATCGATATATTTACATTGTTGTCACTGTGATCGATTGAATATCATCTTGGTGATTGGCAATAACTTCACTCCACCATCGGTATTGAAATTGCTATCCTACCCCTTGTATTTACTTTATTATATATATTCATATTGTATAGCTTGTGTAGAATAGATTATCTTGATAGCTCAATAGATTAGAAGGTAGTGACATAGTTTTTGCGTGACATAGATATCATAATATATATATTAGAATTGTCACTAGGAGGCTTGCTCTCAATATAGGCTAGGCAAAACCGCTTTTACGCCATTTGTTATACTAATCAAGTTTTGTCTAGTGGTTTATAGAATATTTAATAGGCTATTCACCCCCCTCTAGCCATCGAGGACCTTACACCTACACAAATGGTTGGGTACAGCCTGAAGGGTTATGAGGGTGCTACAGTAGCCAGAAAATAAAAACTTTTCAACCTCATAAACCAGGATCTACTGCTAGTTACAGGTTATGGGATTACCACTAGACGCGCAGGTGCAGCGGAAGATGACTCAATGTAGTCGTACGCGTCGCAGCAGGCAGTGCAGTTGTGTGGTCGTCCATCACATCAATCCCCTTGCGCGGTTCGTCCCGGTGCTCCAGATGCAGCACCTCCAAGGAATCCCACACGTGCAGGGAAGAAGCGATGCGCCTTCGGACTGCTAGGTCCGCGAGGAGCAGAAGGCGTGAGCGTGGGGAGGGCAACGGTGGCTGTCAAAGGCGTCTCCAATGAGCTCACGAGTTGGAGGCCCATTAGTAACCCTAAGCCTTATCTAATTCGGGTCCAACCCGAATTAGGCTTCGAGTCCCTTAAGCGTGCGACCCTATGAATTCATGCACACATTGACATGGGTTGAGTACTCCTACTCGCCTAATAGTTGACAGCGGCCTCTAGCAAGGCGTGATAACTCCTATGCATACGCAAAGATCATATCAAACGAACCACTATGACCACATACAAGTTATTCCCTTTGCCACTCGATATATGGTTCAACTCATGGGTTAACACTTAACCCAAGCACGGCCATGCATTTGTTGATCCAATCACTTGAGTGATCCAGTGATATCTCTCTCGTGTAGAGAGGGGCAAATTCCATCTTGATTGTCTATGTCTCATAGCATGCTTCCCGACCACCCGAAGACCACCTTTATAACTACCCAGTTACGGAGCAGCGTTTGATAGTCCCTAAGTAGGCCGTTTCACATCTTGAGTACATATCAAAATCTTAGGTCTAAGGACATAACATACATGACGTGAATAGAGACTTTCTCATGTCGGGTCAGTCTAGCCTACATGTCTCACATGTGCCCACATTATTAGTTTGATATCTCCATGTCCATGACTTGTGAAACATAGCCATCAACTAATACATGTGCTGGTCTAATATTCAAGTGTGTTCTCACCAGAACGCTGATCAGGGACAACTTTAGAATAACCATGCAAGTAAAGATTTCCACAAAACAATTCACATAATTGCTAATCAATACAAGTTGTCTTTAATGGATATTCCATGAAAACTTTATTAATCATGGATACAATCGGAATATCATCATCTACATGATTAGCTCTAGGGCATATTCCCAATAGTCTCCCACTTGCACTAGAGTTAATCTCTTAGATGTCTAATCCCCATAGACCTCATGTGCGCCTCATGCTTAGGCTGTGGAAGAGCCTTTGTCAAAGGATCTGCTACATTCAAATCCGTATGTATTTTGCACAATTTGTTCTCTTCTCGTTTCACAAACTCTCGAATGAGATGAAAACTTTCGGAGTACATGTTTATTCTTCTGGTGATCCCTAGGTTGCTTAGCCTGTGCAATCGCCCCATTATCACAATGTAAATTGAATGGGCCCGACGCATTCAGAAACACACCAAGCTCAATGAGGAACCTCCTCAACCAAACACCTTCCTTTGCAATGCTAGAAGCTGCAATGTACTCGGCTTCTGCTGTAGAATCAGACACCGTCTCCTGCTTGGAACTTTTCCAGCTAACTACACCACCATTTATTGTGAACACAAAACCTGATTGAGATAGTGAATCATCCCCGTCGGTTTGGAAGCTAGCATCAGTGTAACCATTTACAACAAGCTCCTTCTCACCTCCATAGATTAAGAACACATCCTTAGTCCTTCGTAAGTACTTTAGGATGTTCTTAATAAGCGTCCAGTGAGGTTCACCCGGATTAGCTTGGTACCTGCTCGCAACACTTAGAGCATATGAGACATCTGGGTGAGTACATATCATGGCATACATGATGGAACCAATGGCCGAAGCATATGTAACCTTACTCATGCGGTTGCGCTCTTCATCTGATGAAGGACACTGCTTGTCACTAAAGCGCATACCATGTGACATAGGCAAGAACCCTTTCTTGGACTGTTTCATGTTGTACCGTTTCAACACCTTGTCAATGTACGTGTCTTGGCTTAATCCTATTAGCCTTCTCGACCTATCTCTATAGATCTTAATTCCCAAGATGTATGCTGTTACACCTAAATCCTTCATAGAAAAACTATTATTCAGTGAAGTCTTTATAGATTACAACATAGGAATATCATTCACAATCAATAGTATGTCATCCATATACAAGATTAGAAACACAATAGCGCTCCCACTTACCTTCTGGTAAACACAAGGTTCTTCTTCATTCTGATGGAAGCCAAACCCTTTGACTACCTCATCAAAATGAATATTCCAACTCCGAGATGCTTGCTTTAACCCATAAATAGATTTCTTAAGCTTGCATATCTTTCCAGCATTATTAGGATCAACAAAACCTTCGGGCTGTATCATATACACGTCCTCTTCTAAATACCCATTTAGAAAGGCTGTTTTAACATCCATCTGCCATATCTCATAATCGAAATATGCAGTAATTGCTAGAATGATCTGAATAGATTTAAGCATCTCTACCGGCAAGAATGTCTCGTCGTAGTCAATTCCTTGAACTTGCCAAAAACCTTTTGCGACAAGTCGAGCTTTATAGACATGAACATTTCCGTCCATGTCCTTCTTCTTCTTAAAGATCCATTTGCTCTCTATGGGTCTAACCCCATCAGGCGGGTCAACCAAGTTCCAAACTTGATTGTCTCCCATGGAATCTATCTCGGATCTCATGGCACTTTGCCATTTCTCAGAATCTGGATCCATCATAGTTTCTGCATAATCTACAGGTTCGTCATCGTCTAACAGTAACAAATCCCCATGCAATGCACGAAGTCTTGCTGATCTTTGTGGTTGTGGTGGTGTCTCCACTGCCACGGGTGTCTCAACTTGCTCTGCTACATTAGCATCACTTGTAGAGTCAGTCCCTACTGGCTCATCTTGAACTTCTTCAAGATACACCTTTTGTCCATTATTTTCTCTTTTGAGAAAATCTTTCTCTAAGAAAACATCATTTCGAGTAACAAACACTTTGCCTTGTTACTGGTTATAGACATAATACCCTAAAGTTTTCTTCGGATATCCCATGAAAAAGCACTTGTCCGATTTGGGTGTTAGTTTATCTGATATAAGTCATTTGACATAAACTTCACAACCCCAAATTTTCAGAAAAGACAAACTGGGACTCTTACCAGTCCACATCTCATATGGTGTCTTAACTACGGACTTAGATGGTACCCTATTCAATGTGAAAGCGGCTGTTTCTAGAGCGTATCCTCAAAACAATAAAGGTAGGTCCGACTGGCTCACCATAGACCAAACCATGTCCAACAAGGTCCGATTACGTCGCCGTTTCTCTAAGGCGTTTCAGGTGGCGTAAGCTGTGGAACAATTCCACAACTCTTAAGATGATTGCTAAACTCGTGACTTAGATATTCGCCTCCAAGATCAAATCATAAGGCCTTGATCTTCTTGCCACGTTGATTCTCTACTTCATTATGAAATTCTTTGAACTTTTCAAATGTTTTAGACTTATGCTTTATTAGGTAGACATATCCATATCTACTAAAGTCATCAGTAAAAGTTATGAAGTATTGAAATCCACCTCTAGCTATTGTGCTCATTGGTCCACATACATGTACAAGTTCCAACAAGTCAGACACCCTCTCAGGAACTCCTTTGAATGGCGCCTTGGTCATCTTGCCTAGCATGCAAGCCTCACATGTCTCGTATGATTCAAAATCAAATGAAGTTAGAAGACCATCATCATGGAGCCTCTTCATGCGATTTTCACTTATATGAACCAAGCGACAATGCCACATATAGGGAGGACTTAACTCATTAAGCTGAGGCCGTTTAACACTAACACTATAGACATGTGCATCATCAAGATTTAAAATAAATAACCCATTCACAGTGGATACAAAAGCCACAAACATATCATTCTTTGAGATCACACAACCATTGTCTTTACTCACAAATGAATAACCATCCTTCATCAAACATGAAGGTGACACAATGTTTTGACTTAAACTAGGAACAAATAACAATTATTCAATTCCAAAATAAATCCTGGAGGCTAGGGAAGTTGTATCGTCCCGACGTTCAATGCAACAACTCTTGCATTATTGCCCACGCAGAAATCAACTTCTCCTTTCTCCACGCTTCTACTTCTTGTCATTTCCTACATCGTATTGCAAATATGAGCATCTGATCCGGTATCAAATACCCAAGAATTAATATAAGAGTAGCGAGGAAAATGTCTGTAACATGAACAACAAGTGTATGAGCAGGAGTACCTTTACTACCACCATCCTTCTTCAAGGACGCCAAGTACACCTTGCAGTTCCTCTTTCAGTGACCTTTCCCCTTACAATGAAAGCATTCATCATTCTTTGCAGGTGGTTCATCTTTGGAAGACGATTGGTTTGGCTTAGAGATCTCATCTTTAGCCTGGCCCTTCTTCTTCCAATTGCCCTTCCTTCTCTTAAAGTTAGGCCTGTTTTGAACTGCCAACACTTGGCCACCTCCTGCTTTCTTGATGTCAGCCTCTGCTGTTTTCAGCATGCCACATAGTTCATTCAAGCCCTTCTCCGCCCCATGCATATGGTAATTCGAGATGAAGTTTCCATAACTGGGTGGAAGAGACGAAAGAATGAAATCAATTGCCAACTCTTGGCCAATTGGGAAGCCTAGCTTCTCCAACCTCTGAGTGTAACCAACCATCTTGATTACATGTGGACCAACATCTGCGTCCTCTGCTAGCTTGGTTTCTGCAAACGCCTTAGAGACATTGAACCTTTCAGTCCGCGCTTGAGTTTGGAACAAATCTTCAAGTGCCACGATCATATTGTTCGCTGAATGATTGTTGTCGAACTACATCTGCAGATTAGGTTCCATACAAGCAAGCATGAGGCAACTCACTTCGAGATCCGCATCACATGCTTTCTTGTAAGCGTTTTTCTTAGCAACAGGAGCACTCTCCTCAGGCTCATCTGGTAATGGGGTGTCTAGAATATCTTCCTTTTTCTCAGCCCTGAGAACAATTCTCAGGTTGCAGATCCAATCCGCATAATTTGTTCCATTCAACTTATCTTTCTCAAGAATTGTACGCAAAGAAAATAGTTGATTGCGAGCGGCCATCTACAACAAAAGTAACGTAAAATACTAATACAATGTATCCATGAAAGAGTAAATTATATCAAAATAAAATCTACTCCCACTAAAATCAATATCCCTCAATTGATACTTAGTGGTTGAAGACCCACAACTAACATGTCAACTAGTGAGCTTTAGCATCACCGCTAGAAGACATGGTAGATTGGTAAGCAACACTTTGCTAATCATATCACATGACTCTTGTTGTTGGGCAGCATCTCTATGCTACGCTCAACCTACCCAAGCTCCAAGGTCCCTAACCGTTAGGATGACCTTGTTTAAGTAACCAAACCTTCTTGCAGTAAGTATCCCATATGAACCTGCCTAGTCGAGGAAAACCAGTGGCACCCTAATTTCATAGACCCACCATCGATTGTACAAGACTTATGACAGTGCAAGGTTTGGGGAAGTATTTAACTTAAACATTGCTGAGGGATCGTTCTACTTCACTACCATACTCATATAGACAAAAACATAATAGCATGTGAAATTAGAACATAGTAATAACGGCATAACACAAACATGACTTGGTATAGCCCATTATTCCTGTGGGGATCTCCATCTCCATCAATCTGTGCATCACGGTGATCTCCATCTCCATGATTCGAGTATGCCATCCTTCAGTGATGATTCTGCCAAGACTAGCTACTACTAGCGCAAGTAAAAATAAAATTACATAGTCACAGATAGATCATCACAGATTGGCACACAGGCCATTATATTAATTTTAATAATATGTATGTGGCTCCTGCCCATATTGTCCTCATGACATGCAAGCCATGAATTAAATACATACATACATCATATACACATAAGGGCTATACCAGTCATCAATACCTGCAAAACAGAGTTAGGCGCAAAACGATTCTATGCGCGTACGAATGGTAGCAATGGCGGTCCCATTGATTACACAGATCGCATCTATGAAATCGCTATGAAAATCTCATCAGATTGATCTCAACAACCTGAATCCGAACCATTCGGAGTCCTTCTATTTTCACTAGATCAATCCCATTGATTTATGCCCAACATGTATGGTCTTACGTATATACTTAACTCAGGTGGCGGATTAAACCGACCGGTATGAGTAGATCGTTACATGGCCATGCATCAAGAGCACGAAAACAGATTGAGTTTCCATCTACCACCCCATTTCATAGATTGATCTAATCAAACCGTGCAACTAAGACTAGCAAATCGCATCTACTATCTCTGCATATCATCTATATGCCAAAATCCGAACATATAACGAACACCTATGGCTCCGATACCACTGTTGGGTTATGAGGGTGCTACGCTAGCTAAAAAACAAAAATTTTTGATCTCATAAACCAGGATCTACTGCTAATTACAGGTTACGGGATTACCACTAGATGCACGGGTGCAGCGGAAGACGACTCGATGTAGTCGTACGCGTCGTAGCAGGTAGTGCAATTGCGTGGTCGTCCGTCACGTCAATCCCCTTGCGCGGTTCGTCCCAGTGCTCCAGATGCAGCACCTCCGAGGAATCCCACACGTGCAGGGAAGAAGCAATGCGCCTCCGGACTGCTAGGTCCGTGAGGAGTAGAAGGCGTGAGCATGGGGAGGGCGATGACGGCTATTAAAGGCGTCAAAATCCTCCTGACCGCGCCCCTACCCCTTGCTTATATAGGCGTCCCCAATGAGCTCAGGAGTTGAAGGCCCATTAGTGACCCTAAGCCTTGTCTAATTCGGGTCCAACCCGAATTAGGCTTCCAGCCCCTTAAGCGTGCGACCCTAAGGGTTCACGCACACATTGACATGGGCCAAGTACTCCTACTCGCCCAATAGTTGACAGCGGCCTCTAGCAAGGCATGATAAGTCCTATGCATACGCAAAGATCATATCAGACGAACCACTACGACCACATACAAGTTATTCCCTTTGCCACTCGATATATGGTTCAACTCGTAGGTTAACACTTAACCCAAGCATGACCATGCATTTGTTGATCCAATCACTTGAGTGACCCAGTGATACCTCTCTCGCGTAGAGAGGGTCAAATTCTATCTTGATTGTCTATGTCTCATAGCATGCTTCTCGACCACCCGGAGACCACCTTTATAACTACCCAGTTACGGAGCAGCGTTTGATAGTCCCTAAGTAGGCCGTTTCACATCTTGAGTACATACCACAATCTTAGGTCTAAGGACATAATGTACATGACGTGAATAGAGACTTTCTCATGTTGGGTCAGTCCAGCCTACATGTCTCACATGTGCCCACATTATTAGTTTGATATCTCCATGTCCATGACTTGTGAAACATAGCCATCAACTAATATATGTGCTGGTCTAATATTCAAGTGTGTTCTCACCAGAATGTTGATTAGGGACAACTTTAGAATAACCATGCAAGTAAAGAGTTTCATAAAACAATTCACATAATTGCTAATCAATACAAGTTGTCTTTAATGGATATTCCATGAACACTTTATTAATCATGGATACAATCGGAATATCATCATCTACATGATTAGCTCTAGGGCATATTCCCAACACGACCTTCTTTCCCTATGATGACACAAGCAAGGTTAGAATAGTGGACTTACAGCTGATGTATGCAGCTGTAAAGAAAGTTAAGGTATCTCCTGTTCGTGCTTTAGTCGATCACTGGTTGAGTGTCCCCAGCTACTGGGTAGGGGACGTATACATTTGCTCTATTGTCACCCGCTTAGCCATAAATCTAACCCTGATAGACGATGCCTCTCTTGACTCCATAGAAGAGCATGGAGATATTTATGGTTATGAACATTTTAATCATGCTCACTTAGTGAAGGGGATAAGAGGTGATCTGTTCATGATGTATGGTGAGGCCACACTCCGGTTACCTAACCCAGAGATGGCTTTGTGTTCTGTCCAATCTTTCCATGTTGAGCTGCAGAAAAGGCCAGTCAATGTGAGGGCGCCTTAGAGGACAACCTCTGAGAGATTCACACGTCAGCATGAGCCAGTTTGGCACAGAGTGATCCCACTCAGGAGGAGTCGGCACACACCAATTATGAAAACTGGTAGGCACGCCAACACCATGCGCTGAACCCAGGGGTGTACCCTCACTACTATCCAACCCAGCCACCCTATGGGTACTACCAGCCACCGTCATTCGTCCCCACAGGAGAGGGAACTTCAGGTAGAGGACCAAGGCATTCATTTGATGCCTTTGGTATCAGAACAGAAGAAGAAGAACCACACCAGGACTTCAAGCAAGGACGCAGGTCTGATGTCTCTAGGTTTCACTATACCCAGCAGCATCATGATGAACAAGTGGCGTTCCAGCACCGCACCGACACCTCCCTTGCTCTCAACGAGCAGCAGTGGACTGATCAGCGCCGGTGGAACCAAGACACCACGCAGACCTTGGGCACCATCCGGGAGGGACAAGACCAAACCAATAGCACCCTACAGGACATCTTCACATTCCTGCAGATCCCAAAATGACCGACCGCACCAAGAACCAGCTTGGGGGAGGACCCCCGTTATCAAGGTAAGTTTTCTTTCCTTCTATTTCAGTTTGTTTCCTTTCTTTATTTTCTTATTTTAAAAAAACAAAATAAATATTTGCTGTTTAATTTATCGAGCTTGCTGTTTAAGTTTCTGCTTAATTTAATGTTTGTTGTTTAGTTTGCTATTCAAATTTTAAGTTTGTCTAAAAATAAAAACCAAAACAAAAAGGGTGTGTAATATAAGTTTGCTTTAATTTCTAGTTAAGTTTGCTATAAATAAAATATGTAGACTCAAAGAATGCATGCTGGAAATGATGAATAGTTGCTTTACTGTAATTCTTTTCAAGTACCTAGTTTTAAACTTGAGTTCTTCCAAGTATTAGATACATTGTTTGACAATTGAGTTTACTCTACACTTTAAACCTGTGGGAGTATATGCTTAAGCTAAGTCTAGGTAGTTGACGGACATGATATGATATAGTTTGAGCTCTTATTTATTATGTTCTTAGTGCCACTAAATTCTAAAGATTTGTTTATGAAAGTTTAAAATATTTTATGATGAGTTCCTTATATGACAGAGAGTATAAATTCCTTCCACAACTATAATTGAATATTTATTAGAATAGGAAGCCTCCACATATTGTAAGGCTTGTGTTTGCTCGAGCTGTGTTGACCCCTAGGGACTCATCATATGGATAAATCCTGGCATCACACACTCATGTTCACCCCTTGCTGCTTCTACTCTGGAAGTACGCACCACATATATATTCCATCTTCACCTATTCAAAAATATTCCACTCTTACACTGAGAGTGAACACCAAAAATATTTCCCCTGTTCATTTGCTAGCCAATTACCTCAAGTTCAATGCTCCAAGTTTCATCCTTCATTCCTATACACAGTTTTATTTGCAAAGAATTTTTGGGCTGTAAAAGAATTGGACAAAAGTCCTGTAAAAAAAGAGAAATAAGAAGAAAAGAAAGATTTATGAGCCCCATTTTTTCATTTGTTCTCCAAGTTCAAAGTTAGAGGAATCATTTTCCAAATAAAGGAGCATTAGAATTACTTTGTACCCCTTCTCTTTCCACAAATATTTTTTTCTCTGTTCCATCATCCACATATGAAACCACACATGCATAACCGATTGGTTATATGATGAATTCCTCTGGATCCATAGTTCGATCAGGCCTGATGCATTAGATACCTCCACACCTATGAGCTCCACATAAGCCTTACTAGATATAAGGTGAGAGAGTAAAGGCACATGTATAAATGCCTTATGTTACAAATACCACATACTCTGAGTGCATGAGAGAAGGCATCACTCCTTTCAATGCCTTAGAGATGATCCAAAAATACCACATTTGAGAGACTTGAAAGGATCATACTAAGGAACTTCGAGTTTTATCTTGAAAATCTTATAAAAACTCCAGAACAGAGGTGGAACAACAGAGCATGAGACATCAGTGCTTGACTTAATTGTTCTATCTTTCAACTGCTCAAGACCCAAGTATAGGTAAAAGCCCCATGGTTGGAAGAAACATGCGTAAGTTTGGGAGTTATGATAGTCCATTCTAGTCTGGGGATGAACTCTTGTTTAAGGCATGTGTACTTGTAAGACGTGAAAGCATTGTAGCAACTCCTGATCCATCTCGTGTAGCTGTTTGCTCAGGGATGAGCAAAAGGTAAGCTTGGGGGAGTTTGTTGAAGGTTGTTAATCATCAATTTTATATGTCAACTAAAGAGAGAAAAGAGGGCATAAAATGAACATCACCATAGACTTAGGGCTTTCACTGATAATTTCCACTAGTTTTGGTGAATGTCTGTTTCTATAGGAGGTTATCAGAAAATACCCAAGGAGACTCACATGTCGGATTTACATAGAGAGAAACAACCCTACATGTAAAAAAGAACAATCTAGAAGACTCAGGAAGGCAGCACCCCAAAGGGGAGGGCCAACCTGTCAGGTGGCTGGGCGGCCACCCACCCCCTTGGGTGCCCGCCCCTGCCCCTCCACCAATGAGGTGCAGGCTCACGGATCCTGCCTCCACCAACCTTGAGGAGCAATCCTAGCCACCTATTTAGGTCGGTTTGATCCAAGGGCTATGAGGCATCCTAGGGGCTATATAATTAGGGCCCTTGGCCCTTGGAGAAACCTAAATTCGTTCTCTAATTCATTTGAGAATTGAGAAGTAGAGGTAGCCATCAGCAGAGCCAGGATTTAGAGATCTCTCCACTAGAGAATTAGAATAGCTACTCCAATTCTTTAAATTCTACATAGGTTTTGACTAGATAGAGGAAGAGTCTGGTGCTTGTGCTCGTAATTTCGGATCTCCATCATCAAGGATTGGTATTGTCTTATATCTTTTCTTGAGACTTTATTCTAATATCATTATGTTTCTATTTATTATGTTCCTAGTTTATTCTAGTTCTACATTTGATATGGTTATGATTGATAATGAGTTTATGTATATGTTTGCAAAGCGCTTAGCTCTCTTTGTGGGAGGGTTAGGTGGTAGATTTCATGTAAGCATGGTGCGTAGATGCCGTTTACCTTCAAATGAAACCTATTGGCCAGGTCGTGTGGTAGATCGTGGAAGTGACAGTTCCGTTGAGTCCTTTGTATTCCATCCCCCATTGATAGGACTAACAGAACCAAAGTTGCGTAGGAAGTCCTGCTATGTCTTGGATTTTTATAGCAATGATCCTTATACATAGATGAAGATTCTTTTGTGCTATATATGATAGTGTAGCGTTAGAGTAGATGAATGACTTAGTAGATTAGAACCTACCTATAAATTCTATCTCTCGAACTAATCAGACGTTAACCTACCTTTATGCTGAGTAGTCTATCTCTAATCTCTGCGTGATTTATTCCCTGAGCTTTATAATTCATATTATTTATCTATCGTGGTTTACCCCTACCAAAGTAGGTGACTTGTGCAATCAATCACTCATAAGTAGTCATGTTTTGCAAGTTTATCTTATTGTTTAAGTCCTTAGTTCTTTCCCTTGAGCTAAATATAAATAACGATACCTGGAATACTTCCCGGTGAAGTGTTGTAATGGTATTTAATCCGTACGCTTGTGGATCCTATATTTATTTTATTAGAGGAGCAGTTTTTATACCAACACTTCTGGCGCCATGCTAGAAATGACAGCTTAGCTTAAGTGGTGTTAGAAGTATCAACAAACATCTAACTGTCTAAGTGTCCAACCTTTAGAAATAGCAACAGACAGTACTAGTCGAATAGTAGCTGCCTTAACCATCCTCATAATCAATACCATACCTTTGCTTATAGCCCTTTACCACTAGTCTTGTCTTGTAGCATTCAATGGACCCATCTGCTTTGCGCTTCACTTTGTACACCCATCGAGAACCCTTGAGAGCTTCACTGACATTGCTAGGCTCATCATCTGACAAGGTAGCATGCATACACCATCTCACAATGCCATCAGAACACGGCTTGGGTCGAGAAATACTGTGTTGAAGACATGTTTTCGGACGAGCTACAGTGGAGGATTCGGTTAGCACAGCACTGGGCGTAGATGAGGTTGATGTACCAGATTCAGACGCAGGCACACCGAATCCAATCAGATCCACCTCGGGTCCTGCTTGTGACGCCAAAGGAGACAGCTGTTGCTGGCCCCAGCGATCGGATCGAGTTGTGCCGTAGACGAGCTTGGTGTAGAAGGCGGAGGCGTGGAGGTGGTTGCAGAACATCACGCAGCGCCGGCACCACCAGACTCGCCACCCGACAGCCACAACACAGAGTTCGAGGAAGATTGTGCCGCAGGCTGCCCAGGTGCATCAGCACTAGGATCGGTGCTGGTCCCTAGAATCCGACACATGAAATGCTGGCCATGTACTTCACTGTTTGAGCAGTGTGGTTGACCATTTGATGCCGAATTTTTTTCAGAAGACACCTACGCATCACAACTTGGTGGCCGATTAGTAATTTCAGGAGATTCCAAATGCTGATCCCGTACAGTTGCATCCCCAAATTGCATAGATGGATTGCGAAGAATCTCAGGAAGGAGATGATGTTTGTCACGAAGCCGCGCACCAGCGTTTGGATTCAGGGAGGAGAAAGGAAAGACGCATTCATCAAACACAACGTCCCTGGATATATAGATGCACCCTTCGTTAGGATCTAAGAATTTGAAACCTTTGTGCAAATTGCTATAGCCAACAAACACACATTGTTTAGATCGGAATTCAAGTTTCTGTGAGTTATATGGTTAGAGATTTGGCCACACAACACAGCCAAAAGTGCGAGAAAGTTGTAATCATGTGTTTTACCATAGAGACACTCAATAGGAGATTGGTTATTGATCACTTTGGATGGTAATCTATTAATCAAAAAGACAGACGTAAGAAAGGCTTCATCCCAGAACTTCAAGGGCATAGATGCATGAGCAAGGAGAGTAATTCCCATCTCGACTATGTGATGATGCTTGTGTTCTGCAGCACCATTCTGCTGATGCACGTGCGGGCATGAGACATAGTGTGCAATGCCAACACGCTTAAAAAAACAATTAAGTGATTGATACTCTCCCCCCAATCACTTTGCAAGGCTAAGATATTTATATCAAATTGGCGCTCTACTAAAGTTTGCATCTCACGAAAACATTGAAACACATGCGATTTATGTCGAAGCAAATAAATCCAGGTAAACTTGGAATAGTCATCAATAAAACTCACATATTACTTATAACGATCAACTGAAGTTGGGGTAGGTCCCCAAACATCAGAAAACACAAAATCCAGAGGACTAGTAGACAAACTAGTTGACTTTGGATAGGGCAATTGATGCATTTTGCTCTGTTGACACGAATCACAAACATGATTATTGTTCTCATCACGACTATGGAAGACTGTGGTGGCTAAGAATATGCTAAACAACTGACGTGGATGGATGACCCAGCCTATGATGCCACATGGACATGGACGGCTTTGTAGCACCAAGGGCCTGCTTATTGAATGAAGACTCACGAGAAGAAAGCTTGAGTGGGTAGAGGCCTCCTTCATGTTTGCCTTTATGCAGTGTATGCCTCGTCCCCTGTTCCTTTATAAGAAAATGATCAAGATGGAATTCAACAAAGGCATTGTTGTCACGAGTAAGACGATTAACAGAAACTAGACTTTTGTTGGCACTTGGTACATGAAGAATATATTAAGATGGATCTTATGCAAAGGGGATTGCAAAGTTCTGTGACCAACATGTGAAATCTCCATACCTGACCCGTTCACTGCATGAACTTGTTTTCCTCCATGGTACTTGTCTGGACGGTCATCTTGTTCAGCTCACCAGTAATGTGATCCACGACGCCGGAATCCATGTACCAGTTCGTGTCCACCCCGTAGTTGGTTGAGGTAGAGGAAGCATACTTCTGAGGATAGCTACCATTGTAGTGCTCATCATACCGGTTGTAGCACAGATAGGCAGGATGACCCTCTATGCCACAGATCTGGCACTACAATGCGACCACCCTTGGGACCATAGTTGAAGCCACCTTGACCACCGTTTGGGCAACCGTCGCTCCCTTGGTTGGACTTGAAGTTGCCACGGTTACCGTTTGCAGCAACATTGGCGGACGACTGATTTTCACCGCCGTCGTTCCTCATCTCTAGCCTCTGCTCATGACTCACCAGTTGGGTGTAGAGTTCCCCAACCGAAATCGGCTGAGTCCGGTAGCTGACACCAGTCACCACCGAGTCGGTCACCACCGAGTCATACTTCGGGTCGCCTAACCCAGTGAGGATGTAGGCGACAAGTTCATCATCTTCAATCCTTTTGCCAGTCAATGCCATGTCATCAGCCAAGCCCTTCATCTTGGTGAAGTGCTCATTCATGGTGGGGCTCCCTTTGGTTGCAGTTGCCAGTGCCATCCTGGTGGAGATCAGGCGCGCACGGCTTTGCGAAGCAAACATCTCTTCAATATGGGCCCATGCCGAGGCCGCTGTCACCTTCATGGAGACTTGAGCGGCGATGTCCCATCCCAGATTGGACAAGAGGTAGCTGAGGACTGTCTGGTCCTTCGCTACCCAGGACGCATATTCTGGATTGGCCACCGGAGAATCATCTTTCTTGGTGTCATCCTTTGGAGGAAGAAACCAATCTGGAGGAGCCACCATGGGCTCAATGAACCCATCGAGTCACGCCCCCTGATGGCAAACACAACTTGCGCCCGCCACAACACATGATTATTGCGCGTGAGCTTTTCACTTGGTGGAATGAGGAAGACTCCGAGGGAGCCTGCTTGAACCGCGGCCGAGGAGGAAGTGGTGAACACCATGGATGTCTGTGAGGACTATGAGGCTCTTGATACCATGTAAAATTAGGTTAACAAGATGCCCCTCCCCGGCACTCAGTTTCATGTTACTATAGGCAGGAGAACAGCCATCGTGCGATGGCGTACAGATGATTTGTTACAACAACTAAATCACGGTTGATTGATATCTGACAACAATACATGCCTATAATCTAGGAACTACCATATACAATGATCCTAGACCATATATAGAGGATATTCTATCCTTTAACAGTTTTCTCTTATAACAAAACAATCGAAAATCAAAGCATATGTTCATCCAGCTACTTTCCAACTAGCTCATAAGCCACTGTTGGAGTTGCCCTTACTCAATTACTCTCAAACTACAAGGAAGAAGATGATGTGTGACTGTGTGAGCTAGTCTCATTACAATTTACTAGTTCATTGATGAATGTATGATTGGCACACGGCTTGTGTGGGGATGGCGCAATCTCACGCAGCAGGCGGCGGGCGATGATGGAGGCGGCTTCCTCCCGGCCGCCGGTGCTCAGATCCATGGCAACCTTGCCCAGATCCAGCGAGGGGGAGGGAGATCTGGCCGAGCCTTCTCGAGTCTGGTGCAGCAGTGGCGTCGCCTGCGCTCAGCTGGTGGATGCGAGGGTGCGGTGGCACTAGCCCAGAAGGGCTCCCCTGCGGGCGGATCCGTGCGCTATCTCGGCGCCGTGGGCCTTCGACAGGCGGCCGGGGAGGCAACCGATGCTCTTGGCCTCGTCGGGCCATGGGTGGTTCTGGCTCCCTAGCGGGCAGGTAGCCATGGCCTTGGTCGTGGGGAGCGGCTACAGAGGAGGTGCTGAGGTGGCGGGGGTGGCAGGCGGCTTGGGCTTGGGGGCAGATCTAGTCCCTTGACGGCCGGTTCTGGCCTCCTAGGCGGTGGATGGCGTGGGGAAGGCGGCGGCGGATGGACCAGTGCTGGGCACGACCTGGTGACGAGTGCATCTCCGGAGATCAAGAGCTATTTCTTTGGCGATGTCGTGGAGGCATGGCCGGTCGTGGAATCAACACATCGGTGGTGCCATGATGGTGCTACTAGCAGTGCCTGGTCCTGGAGGAGGACGCTCTTCTCCGTTTGGGTCTCGTCAACGGACCGGTGGTGCTGTTGCCAATCGGGCACAAGGGTTAGCGGTGGGGTTTCCTCCCTCTCTGCTCACCCCTTGCTTTCTTCTTCTTGGTGATTGTTTTACGGCGGTGGCTAGGGTTGTACTGGCGTTGGGGGCGGTCTTCGACTATGTCGTCCCTTCCCCATGTCCCCGTCTGTCGTCGTGGGGCGGTCGTTACGAGGACGGAGGCCATGGCGTCCGTGGGGGTGCTAGTCAGGGGCTTTGCTCTAGATCCGGTACCTTCGGGGTGGCGGTGGTTCCAGGGATGGGAGCTCGGTCGGTGGCGGTGGCTGGCGGCGGCTACGGCTACGGTGGGCGGATGGAGGACGTACATGGTGACGAGAGGCTGGTGTTCGGCAGGTGGTCTGGCAGGGTGCTCGCGCAGCTCTGCGGCTACTTGTGTGGCCGGCGCGACGACCCTGGTGAGGCTTTCTTCTGGATGACCGGCAGCAACGACTCGTGTCTGACGGGGTCCCAACATCTTGACCGATGGTACTTTGGGCGTATGCCTGGCGACGGCGACACCTGCGGTGCTGTTTTCCTGTTGAGGGCGTCGTATCCTATAGCGCACTCCACGGGTGGAAGCCTTGTCCTATCTTGGACGAGCGACAGCGGCGCTTGGGCGTCGTGACCTTCTTGAAGGCGTCGCTATGGATATCGGCTCAGTCGGGGTGTCTCGGACAGGCCTGGTTCGTTGTTCTCGCTGTCTTGTTGCACGGTTGGTGGCAGTGGTGGAGTAGGCATAGTTTGCTTTTAGTCTTTTTTTGGTTTCTTTATTTAGTCTTTAGTTGCTTTTTGATCTTTGTTGAGCTCTGGTTGTATGGAGTGGTGGCTCGTGTCGATGACCTAATCCGACCGAGTTTAGTGGTGTCAAGTGGTTGCTCGCGTCGATGACCCAATCCGACCGAGGGGTTGAGGCTTGCGTTGATGTCCCAATCCGACCAAGCAAGGAGTTGAGTAGGTGCTAGCTGTGACGCGAGTTGAGTTGACTTGGTGCGTAGGTGTGCAGGTGGAGTAGGGTACCCTCCATAATTATATGGTTTTTCTGGCTTGGTTTTCAGTTAAAAAACTGGGATGACACTTGCCTTTTCTTTTATTCGTCTAATAGAAATCACGGCAAAGCTTTTACCGTCCTTTCGAAAAAAATGTATGATTGGGAAGCAAAATCAAGTGATGACATGGGTCATACGTATTTCATCCGTTCTAAAACATCTTCCTCAACTGATTATATAGCCTGCACACGAATCATCTTCTCCTCAACTGACACAAAACATCTCCCTTCACATATGGTTATTATAGCCTGCACACGAATCATCTTCCTCAAGAGTCAACACCTCAACACAAAACAGAAGCAAATGTCCAAGAATGCATTACGATAAGAGGGTTGCATGCAATCCCTTATTGATGAGCAAGACGCTAGAACCATGAGAAGTCATGCGTGTATGGATAGACGATATATAGTTGCATTCTCTTTTTTTTCACGATAGCTAGGGTCGGTTTTTAACCCCTTTTTCATTAAAAGGTTTGGATACATTATTGACCTCAAACCACATGTGATTGGGGTGAAACTTAGTTCAAATACACTTTAATCCAGTTCAACACACATGGATTAAGCCAAATATATGGACATTTAAACAAGCCCTTTATTTTTCTTGTTTCAAACGTGCAGCCTAACGTTCTTGCGTTGTGGGTGTCCTGAGGCTGTCCTTAGATATCCACAGAACACATGAGAAGGACGGGGCTCCAAATCAGAGTTCAGAATGTTGGCATGCGAATCGGCGTGATGCGGTTAACAGAAAAGATTCCCCTCTTTTGGGTCGCGTACGCTAGCTAGCCAGAGAGCTTTCGCTCATGCATGCATGTTGCACGATGTGGTGTGGGATGGCGACGAGGTGGACTGGACGCATGTATGGATGATATGTGGTGGATCGTGGACGGTGCTGCCCAGAAAACTCCGCTGCTCGCCCCGCGCGCGCCCACACTTTTCTCCGTTGATCTCGCCGACGCCGAAGCGAGAGCATGGGAAGAATGGGATGCTCCCTCAGTCCCTCTCCTTTTGCCGGGCACTCCTTGACTCGGCAGCCGGCCTGGATCGACCATCGGTGTCTAGTCTCCTCCATTCACATGGTTTGAACGGTAAAAAAAAAAAGAACAAAAATTCTAGCGCGCCCAAGTCTCGTTTGCCCAAGTCTGGCGCGCCAATATTGATCGGTGATAGCTAAGTTTAGTGGGGTCGTGCAAGAGAACCAAAATTCTAGCCAGCTTGCTTCACCAAGCAAAAAATTCGCCGGTCAGTCATCGTTGAATGAACAAGTGAGACGAACTCCTTTTGGCCATCCGTTAATCATCTGCTGTCCTAATGCAGATCGTGTTTACGTACCTGCTGAACTCTGGAAGCACACTCAGCTAATTTTAAGCAAATAAGTCTTGTTGCCCTTTTTCTGTGATGCAAACTTTTGAGCAGTCTCTTATGGCATCGGAATCAGATGTGCCACGTCCGTCCCGCATTCGTCGGTGAATCCCGATCCACCCTAAAGCGTAAGCATGTAGCGGACTAAATAAACTAACAAAAATTAGTAGTACAAAGCAAAGCAAACGGCCGGGCAGGATTAGAGCCGCGGCGACAGAAGCTTATCCCAACGGCTTAAACAAAGAGCATGGTGATTAATTAGTCACTTAAGCATGCATGGCCATAAGCAGAGAATCAGTCCGTGTCACTAACAGCACACGTTAGAGTAGCTATCTTCTTGCTTGCTCAAAAGAAGTGGTAGACTACGAGTAGCTAGTTTCAGTGCGATTCCGAGTGAGCAGAGCAGAGGAAGCGATTACGCTTGACCAGAGTACCACGGTAGGGTGGTTAGGGCTCCGGCATAGATGGCGTCTGAGCAACGCGAACAATGGGAATGTGGGATTTGAATAAATTAAGGACATGTATGTAAGTTGATTATATAACGGTACCGGTTACAAATACAATAGACAAGCCACTATGATACTATGAGTTGTATCCAATCCAATTGTCGAATGACATGTACAGAGTATGTCCATATGCCTCTAATAGACGATACCTCTACAGTTAAAAAAATAGTCTATCAAAAATTACTCACATACTCCAACACATGTAACATAGTTGATCGGAGTACTAAGTTACAGTAGATTAGAGTGTAATTAAACTAAGTTACACTCCGATTAACTCCAACACATGTGGATTAAAATGGATACACACGTATCCAGGCGAGGCCTCAAAAACCATATGTTAATCACCGAGGCATGTTCAATTTTCTCAAAACCATGGGGATTGGGAGGAATTGAGGGGAATTAAATCCACAACAAGCCAAAATCCGCTTGAATCCCCTCAAATCCCTCTCAATCCGCATGGGCCATGGTTTAGGGATGAAACCAACAAGGCCCGAATGAAATCTCTCTCCCTGAATCACATATATGTGGTGCTACTTCTTCTAGACAATCACACCTTATAAGAACTGTGGTGGCCATCGGGTATTCCTTAGAATAGAAATACCCTTTATTTTGGTTTTTTCTTTTTTGCGATCAGGAGATTCTTCATTCATAGGTAGCAAGGTTACAATCAGATGCTAGCAAGTTCACCACACTCGTTGGGGCTACAGACCACCACCGGAGCCGTGTGTTACCTAAGACTAACTTTGCTAAAGAATGAGCTACTCTATTACAAAATAAGCAAAGGGAAATTTAAAATCTTGGAACAAAGCACTCAAACCCCGAATCTCCTCCGGAGTGGACGATACACAAACTCTCTCATCTGCTTCGGCTTGCCATAGCTTGAGAAGTTCCTGACAGTCCGTTTCTACCCAGAGCTTTTGGACACCAGCCTGTAGTGCCAACGAAATATGTATGTCATTAGGAAAAAAATGATAAAGACAAAGAAAAAAGCCTCTACATTCACCCAAATCTTTCTTGCTATGGATTTATATAGTCCTATTTATTATTACGTATTTGCATCGCATAATTTTGTTTATATATGAAATATAGGTCTCATGCATCATCATCCTTCAGAGCCTTATAAGAGGAAAGCAGAAATAGAAAGAGTAGATGGCCACCAACCGACCTTCCTGGGAGCCGCTACGCGCCATCTTGGTCGGACAGCAGCCGTTCGACCAGGTGCGGGGCATACACGTACGTTGTTTCTCGGCCATTTTTGGGAGCTTGTTTTTTAGGCCGGTTTCACAATTGATTGCTCATAATTGATTGCTGACTGTTTATTTGGACTGTTTATTTTTTGATCTGGTTTCAGCAATCGTTACACTTTTTTTCTAAAACGGCACAAGGACAATACAATAGTTAATTCTTTTCTATGAAAAGATAATAGATAAAATTTTCTCTCTAGAACGACGCAAGGACAAAAACAAAGGATAATTTTTTTCTATAAAAGGACAGGAATAATTCTTTGGTGTGGACTGACACAATATAAAGGAATAAGGACATCGCAGAAAGAAGCTCAGAACATCGCATTAACAAGAACGTCTTAGAAAGAAGCTCAGAATATTGCATTAACACATAAGAACATCGTAGAAAAAAGTTTAGAACATCGTACTATCACACGAGAACATCGCAGAAAAGAAAGCCCGGAACATCGTATAGCACTACAAGAACATACAGAAAGGAAACCCATAACATAGCACTACATCGCAGAAAGAAAGCACAGGTACATAATGAAAAAGGGAAAATAAAAAAGAAAAACAAAATAAAAAAAGAAAGAAAAAGGAAAGAGAAAGGGCACGAACAGAAGAAAACACGACAACTAAACAGAAAAACGATAGTGTCTTAGACCGTATCGTACTACATTGGGCCGTCATTGCATCAGCGTACGAGGCGGAAGGGTGGTCGGCGCGTGGCTGGCCGCCACCGTGGTCGGCACCGAAGAATTCCGGACCTTCCTGCAGGCCAATGGAGACGCAACCTTATTCTCCGCATCATTGCCTTTTTTTTTATGATGTTAAAAGAAACAGCCGAAGGTTCTGTTTGCCTCTCCACGGTATACTTATAGACTTGATTTCTTTGGAATATTTATGTTAGTTGAGGTTTTTGTTCTTTTTATTTTGGTGACGAGAAAGCTGATGTTACTCGTCTGCATTCTGTAGCATTAGTCTCCGCTTGGGGCTTGGGCCGTAATTAACGAGTTATTAAGACCAAAATGAGCCTAGAGTTGGCCTGTCCGCAGGAATTCGCTCGGGCTCAATTGGAAGTGGACCAGGATTCCGTGATTACTTGTTGGAGGTGAAAAATGGGCCGAGCTGGCCTCAGAAAGAAATATGAGCCCAGGAAATCAGGGGCAGCAAGCAACTCCAATGGACGAGGTGATAAACTTGCGCACTTCCATTTCGGCCCTGGATCCGTTTGGTTGCCTGAAAAACAATCCCTAGCCCGTCTCCATGAATTGTCGACCATTGGGCCATTCGGTGTTATCTTGTTCATGTCCTGTGATCACACAACTTCCTTGCTTTACACACACGTCATCTAACATGTAGTGCATATACTTTATGTATTATTTTTTTTGTAAATGGAGAGTTTAGTAACTTAATAGTAGATCTAAGGGGCTTCTAAATTAAATGCTAGGATTTTGATTTTGATTTTTATGAGATTTTTTAGGATTTGCTCTTTTTAATGTATCTCATGACTCATGAGTATTACTAATATATGGATGCTATATGTTAGTCATCTTTTTTTTGCATAAAATATGTTAGATCATCTAATTAATCAGTATAAAAAATATATATTAATCAGATGAGTCATATCCAGATTTTCCTTGCAATATTACGCATTTTTAATTAGGATTTCTACTATCTTATTCTGACTAAGACAACAGGGGCAACCCAGGCTCTAGCCCCCCTTAAAGCTGATTAGTGCATGGAGCCCCTCCTAAGCCTCCTAAAAAGTAGTCACCATGGTTGCCCTGAGAAGAATATGTTCTATATTTGAATGTGTTTAGCCCCTCCTAATATTTTTCCTAGCTTCGGCACTGCGTGACTGTGGCCTGGCAAAGGCCGGCGGTCCAACTGTCCCTTTTATCCTAATCTGGAGAAAGGGGAGCGTGGACGTTCATCCATCAGACGCATTGCCCTGGCCCCGGCCCATCGTGTGTATATTACAAATTCACATGGGCTACGAGCGTTTTGAACGACATGCAACTAGTACCCTGACAGGGGTACCCCAAAACCCACGAGGGAGGATAATTCTTAATCAATCAGCGTAGAACTTCGAGAAAGCCCATCACATACCAGGCCCGCAACTCGCTAGTAACGCAAGGCCCCGAGTGCCAAAGCGACGAGCAACAATGGGCCGGCCCACGAACGGGACATACTGGACCGTGCGAGTCTCTCTCTCTCTCTCTCTCAGCGGGGGCCCTCGATTGACAGAAGCCGTGTGGGCAAACGACCCCCCCATAGAGTGACAGAACTCTGTGCGAACGGACGACCCCCCATCGACCACCGCCTCCCCCTCGACTACCTACTTCTCGTACGGGAAGGTAGGGCATTTAATGCGCCCTACCGACTCCTGCCTAACTCCATGGCTACAGCAACGGCTGCAGTGGCCCAATACAAGAGTTAAATCCCCCTTTTACCACCCATCCCCAAAGAAACGGTGAATCGTACTGTCACTATTACACCATGTCGAGCACTATGCCTCGTCAGGCGCCCCCTGGAAACGCAATCGTCAACATCCGTACCACATTTCCCGGGGCTTGGTCTTATCCATTCGGCCTTGACCCCCTTGAGCCACCCCTCGACCTGGCCTCCCGCGACTCCGGTCAGCGCTTCAACGACTCCTGTGCGTCATCAACAACGAACCACATGTCCTCTACAGAAGCACGAGTCTATCACACCAGCATCACCATGACGCGCCTGAAGGATAGGTTAATCACCGACCACCGCCGACATCACCGTACACACCCAAAGGACGGAGGCCATGCCCGGTACACGCCTCTACAGCGACTACGACATGATCGACATCACCCCCTCGACGTCATCGCCTACGACAGGCCTACAAGGGCGATTCCCCTAGGGTTTCCTGTACATCCTTGCCTCCCCTTGGCCTATAAAAGGGGACGCCGGGTCTAGTTCAGGGGATCGAACAACACCCTAAGGAGTTCGAGCTCTCAAACAGCAAGGCAAAGGCATAGCACTTCTAGACTTAAGCCTTGTTCTTCACCCCCCAGTCCATATACGCTTGCTTGTATCCCCCTGTATAAGCACTTCGGTGCAAGATAATATAATCTCTCCTTCCCCGCTGGACGTAGGGCCTTCTTTTGCCTGAACGAGGATAAAAACTCTGTGTTCTTCTTGCATCACCATCCAAATTCGGGAGCACGCAACACAAATTCACTCGTTGGTGCTTGGCCCCTGGGGTCAGGACACCCACAATTGGCGCGCCAGGTAGGGGGCGCTGCGTGTCGCAGTTGTTTTCCTGCCACCTTTCGGATGGCAGACTCCGTTCTACCATCCCCGTTCGCCACAGTGATCTGGTTTGGGAGCCTGGAGTTCATGCCTCTCGATCACGGCCACGACATGATCTTACTCCCACTTGGAAATCCGGGCCACCATGACCACGGGCTCTCCCAGCCAGGGGGTCCGTTCGCCGGTCCCGCTGCTCTTGTTGCGTGCGCTCAACCCGACGCCAGCGCGCTCGGCGCATTACTCATCGCTCTCCTATGGCGTCCACCATGGCTAGCCCACAGTTAGCAGGAGATGCAGGCTTCCTCATTGAGGGCCTGTCTGATCTGAGCTTGGTTGCAGAGGGAGGGCCAGAAGGACCTCGCGGCGATCCATCGTTGTAACATCCAAGATGCTAATACGTAATTAAAATCTTATTCAAGTGCATTATCAAGCATAATCATTGAGCATCATGGCATAAATGCATTCATGTTTTAATAATATCCTTTATGTGATGCTTTGTTTTATACATGAAATGATGAGTTGTTTGATAATTCAAAAACTATTTTCAAAACCCTATTTTATTCCCTTTTGTATAATTAAAAATCTATAAGGATTTTGGAGGTACTCTAAAAATATGGTTTGATGATCTTGACAAGAGCTACAATAATGGTATTTAAAGTTTTTCAAGTTTTAAAAAATAATTTTAAATGAATTTGAAAATACAGTTTTCCAGCATTTGCCCCTTTTTAATTTTAAATCCATATTTCAAAAATTATGCATATTTTGGAAAACTTTGTATATGAAAAATATTTGGTCTGAAAATTTGAGCATTCCATAGATTTGAATATTTTCAAGTTGTTTATCAAAATTAAAAGATTTTTAAAATGTTTGTTCTAGGGGTTTATTCCCTTTTTACTCTCTTTTTGAAATTTAATTTAAAAATATAATTTCTGGGCAGAATTTGAAAATTCTTATTAAATAAAAAGTGTAGCTCTTGAAAAGTTATGCAAACTTTATTTTTGGAGATTTTTAAGTTCTTACATAATTTTTGGAGTAATTTATAAAACCGTACCAGTGGCATTTCTATAATTTATCAAAAATGAGTTGGACAATTGCCGTTTCGCTGCTTCGCCGAGCTTCCAGGCGCGTCCACGCCCGCCAGCAGCTGCTTGCACTGTGGACGACCGCCTCAACGTGTCCTCCCCTCCTGGATGCCCTTCCTCTATAAATAGCTGAGGCCGGCCGCCATCGTCTTTTTCTTTTATGTTTCGCGCCGTCACCGTGGAGCTTCGCCGCTGTGCTCCGCCGCTTGCAGTCGAGCCGCTTCTGGTCGCGCTGAGCGTACCGTCGTGGTCGCCTCGCTCATGCGCACACACCTAAGCTCACTCGCAGCCTCGCTTTCCTCTGCATCGCGCGTGCCACCATCTTCTCAGAGGTCGGCCGCGCACCGTCGAAGCAACGTCACCATCGGCAACCGCCACCGCTCCACCGTCGACCGTCGTCCTCCACCTTATCTCTACCACGCCTAAGGTGAGCATGAGCTTCGCCTCGACCCACTAGAGCTAGCCGCGCCCTCGCTTTAGCCTCGTCCGCGCCGTAGCTGCCTCGCGGCCGGCCGCCGTACAGCCGCAACCGCCTCGCCACCGACAGTACCCTAACGTGCTCTGTTTTTTCTATCCAGTAGCACCAAAAGTTTCATTTTTTCATGGTGATCGCGTAGGAGCAAACCGCGTTGATAAAGACCCAGTCGTTGGCAAGTTACGCCATGGTCAACATCTCCCTGCGCGTGGTCAACAGCTGGAGGTAGAAGACGACACCGTTTATTTTGTTTTATTTATTCCAGAAAATGATGTTTTCTTTAAAAATTTATAATAATTCATGTATAGCTCCAAAAATTCTAAAATTTTTTGTGTATGCTCTTTATGATGTCCTCTACCTAGAAAAAATATGAATTGCCAAATTGGAGTACTTTTTGCATAAGTTAAAATTAGCTCTTTTAATTAAAAATGCATCTTCTATGATTTTTAATAAATAAAATAATTGGCTTTTATTTCTGAAATTTATTTTGCCATCTAATTAAGCCAAGAGATTTTTAAAATAAAATTTTGAGCTTAATTAGACAACTTTAATTTTATGTCTTTATTTTATGCTTTTAATTAATTAATTAATCCCTGTAATTAAGTTTAATCATTATAGGATTTGTTTGACTTTGGGATTGATTGATGACCTTAGGTCATTAACCTTAATGACCCTTGTTCCTTTAATTAATTGTTTGCGCTTACCTAGATCATGTCATTAGGTTTTAATCAACGTTATTTTATGTGTTTAATGAACTTCACTAATGAAGTAGTTAACCCTAATAAACTTAGTAAATAAGTTATGTTGGCTTGTAACTTTATAGTAAAGTAGAGATGTTCTTAAGCTAATTAAGTTGTTATGCTTTCGTCCATGTATCATCATGCATCATGTCATACATTCCATCATGCTAAAACATGCGTCATTACAACGTGTAGTCGTATCGAGAGGGTGGAATGGATCGTGGTATACGATCTTTGAAAGATGCCATCCACCGTTGAAGTTGAAGTCGCGGATCCATAATGTTGGTGTCATCCGTCCCTGGAGTTAGTGTCAAGAGTAACACATGTGATCCCGACGAAAACTAGCCGCCACTGTAACACAGGCAAGCCCCGGATACATTTAAACTCTTCCTTGATTTTATAAAAGTTTTATCGATTCAGTTATGTTATGTTGCATTAAGTAATAGGAGTTGAGTGAAAACCTACCAATTGCATTACCTGTCTTACTTCCATATTCCTTGTTACTTGTTAGCTGGAAGATGCATAGTAATGCTTAGCCCTGCTTAATTAGTTAGGTTTTAAAAAGGTAAAAGAATGAAAAGGATGAGGTTGGCTTACTTTTTGGAATCATGATGATAGTTAATAAATCGAGTCCAGACAGGTAACTTGCATTGGGAAAGGAGTCCCTCTGTAGTGTTTCCGTCTGTTGATGCCCTAGGCCCCGTGTCGATGGTAATCTGGTGATATCGAGAAATTAGAAAATCCACATGCATGAAGTGATATACTGAGGGTTGAAGCCCAGGTATGTCATGGAGTGATATATAGTGGGGCCAGAGTCTCCACATATGTCATAGTGTGGTATACTATGGGTTTAAGTTCCCATGTATATCGGTACACTAGGTCCAAGTGCTCAAGTGTATCATGTGGTGATATATGGCTGCGGTTGTTATCCCAGTATATCTGTGGTCTGGTATGTATTTTGGTTGGAGCCTCATGCATATCGAGATCTAGGTCCCAGCTGGGTATGAAATGGATTCGAATCGCTGTTGCTTCTCGTAGAAGAAGACTCGATCGGTGTTCATCATCATAGTAACAGCTTGAATGATGTTTAAGGTTTAAGAATGAAGTTGGTTGGTAATCTTGATCTAGAGCAAGATAACTTTACTTTCTGTCAAGCTTTTCTGCAAAAACTCTTATCTCTTGCAAGCCTTAGCTTGTCCCTCTAGCCTGCATTTCCTGAGTCTTCACCCCTCTTTTTCGTCGGGTCAGTATTGTTGAGTACTTTTGTACTCAGGGTTTGTTGAACCCCTGTTGCAGGTGCTAATTGGTGTTCAAATCAAGTTCATGTCGGTGGGCTCGATGTGATCTGGTTGTCCCCTCCCGACTTAGGTGCTCTACCTAAGTTTTCTTTTGTAGTTCTTCTCTACTTCCGCAATTGAAGTTAAGTTTGTAAAAGTTAACTTTTTCATATATTTTGTAAACTTAATGTTATTACTCTTCCGCACTCTGATATATGTTTTATCATAAATGTTGTAATGTTGCAGCTACTCCTTTGTTGATCCTGGTATGAATTGACAAATATGGTTTAATCGGGGTCCTTTGAGGGCACCCGACAGGGCTTTCTATATTATCTGGAACACATGCATGGCTATCAGAAGACTTTGAGACAATGATCGATGCGTGTGAGCCATATAATTTAGGAGGTTCTGCCACAATCGTCCAACTCAGCAGCACCACCACCGGGAGGGTCAGGAGTGACCATCCCGGCAAACACGGCAATGACGCCCAACCTGCTTCCTCACGGGCTCTTCAACACCGCCAAGACCTACTCCTCCTCCATAAGTACCAACATGAGTGCTTACGAGGACCTCCCAGGGCACCTGCCATGCCACACTCTCGACTTAGTGACTTTCCCACCGAGTTCTGTGTACCTAGACTCTACGGAGACTCCAGGTCCGGAGATGTGCACTCTTGGTACCTTTCGTCGCCGCGTGGACGAGGAGCGGCACCGTTGGGGGACCAGGTGTAACAACCCTAAAAATTACAAACACTAAAAAATACAACCAACAAATTTTTTCAATACATACCCATGATTGTTACTTGTCATGTAGGAACCCTACCCTTTTTGCACAAGTATCACATCTCCTTACCTTGTAATCATTTTTTCACATAGCATAAATCCATGTTGCATTTTAATACAACTTGTGATTTGGGATCTTATTGGATTTATGTAATGCTAAATAAAATAGATCAACAATATTTATTTATATGATAAATAAATATGTTCTATATGGGAATAATACCCTAACATGGCCTATGACTATATGTATTGACCATGTAATTATCTGCAATCAGCTCCAAATCTCATATACATAGCATACATGTATTCATGTGTGAGATATTTGTAAAACAGAAAAACAAAAGGATAAGACTTAAGAAAGGAAAATAGAAAAGCCTTTCGGCCCACAAGCCAGACCAGCCCAGCTCGGCCTGTTGGCCATTTTTCTCCCCAGCGTCACCAGCTGCCGGCCCAAACTGCCGGCCTAGCAAGCCCTGCTGTGGCAACAACCATGAGCACACCACGTGTTGTTGCTCCCTCTCTTCATGAGGCTGACGAGCGAGCCCTGCACCTGGACCCCACCAGTCATCCCTTTTGGTCCCCTCCTGCTCCTCTGCCTTGGCACCGTAGTAGAGCACCGCGTCCATGCGACGCGAAGCCTCACACCGTCTCATTCGGATCCCTAGTAAGCTAACGGCAAGGAAGACGCCACCTGGACTGACCAAGAGCCAACAGCGTCACACAAATTGCATGACCCTCGCGCGTGCTCCCTCTCTGCCTAGCCATGAGCCGTGGCCTTGCCGAATGCCTGTCTTCGCTCTTCCTTATCCGCGAAGGAGAATTGCCCTCGCTCGATGACAGCGGGAGCCCACCGAGCTCGATAGCGACCGCTGGAGCTCTCCCTGACCACCTGATCGCCCGGATGTCCCCATCACCTTCCACTAGACTCTTCGATCGCCACTGGCCTATAAGTAACTGCACCGGTGCCCTAGGTTTTCCAGCCCTTGCCGCCGCCTCGGTGGCTTTGTTACTCAATACACCGAAAACCAAATCGGAGAAGTGGGAAGAGGAAAGAGAAGAAGGGGCGGGGAAAAGGAGGAGTCGGAGTCACTGCCGGAGTTGGAGGAGAAGACCTCGTCGGAGCTGACAAGGAAGGAGCTGTACCACGATCCTCGATGTCGTCTACATTGCCTACGTCAGAGCCGCTACCTCGCCAAGCCAAACCGCACCTTCCACCTCTACCGCGTCGGTGAGGGCCGTCAAGATCGCCGCCTTTTCCCTCCTTGGACCTTGCTTTTGTCCATGGCGACCCATACCGGGATCACGTAGGCTAGAACCGTACCTAGCTCCTGGACACGGACGCATACACACACGCGCCTATCTGAGCCAATCTAGACACCAGCGCCAAATGACACCGGCACGAACCTGACCACCATGCCACTCGCCACGGCCGTGCCCTACACGGCAAGGTGCTACTCCAGCCCTGTTGTGACACTTTTATCATCTTGGACCATGGATCCATGACTGCCTTGACTTCACGCACACCGTGCGCACGTCGAGCCAAACGAATGGCCACCGGAAGTCCCCTAGCTAGTGACCATGCCAGCTGGAGCCTTCGTCGGAGTGCCACCATGGCGCGCTGATTGCAGCCGATCCCGGCCACCTCACGACATGAGGCCTAGCTGAGGATGATCGCCTTGGACTGCAGAACCTAGCCCAATAGTTGATGATGCCCGAGATCCCACAACCAGCCTTGTCACCGTGACCGCCGTGCATGCCGAAGCCGCCGTGTGCCTTCGCCATGGAATTGGGCACTGCCATACCCAATGGTCATCGCGGACAAACAAAGCGAACCCCGGGTGACCCTAATCGACTAGTGGGAGTGCCAATTTAGGCTCATCGGGAGGTTGAGTTCCTTGCCTAAGTTCGCTTTCGCGCCAGCACTGTTGCCGCTATAGCCGGTGCACGCCGGAGCTTCCCAGACCGATCGAGAGACCCCTGCTAGTACCATTGTGCTTCCAAGAAGCCACTGCGCTAGTTAGTGAAGCACTTGGAGGCCTATATTGCCCTGGCCGTGGTGCCATCGACCCGTCGGAGCTCCGCCAGGAGTTTGCTACTCGCGCAGATGCCACCGTGCGATATAGTTGTTGGTGTTATGCAAAATAGCCACACTGGATTTGAATTGAACTCGCAAAGATGATGCAAGGCTCGATCTAAGCCCTTGAGCCCTCACCATCGTCCGTCTCGGTGGCAGTACCACCGCAGTCGCAGCCAGAAGCATTGAGGCCCTTGTTGACCGACCCTGTTGGCCTAGACTTTAATCACCGGACCACCTTGGTAGTGATGCACCCATTTTTTGGTACCTTTGCTACCTCAATTGAAGTCACCATCGACTGTCGTGCTCTGTGCGTCACTGTCGCACGCGCGTCGGCCACCATGAGCCACGTAAGCTCACTGTGAAGCGACCAACCGATCCGCCTTAGCCACGCGAAGCTGATGCGATAGTTGGTGAAGCTGGAGACCCACCGTGGCGCTCTACTGCTTGACCTCACCGCCGGTGACAAGCTCCACCGTGAGCTGAGTTGGGGAAAAGAGGGGATGGAGACGCCATGATGCAGATGGACGTGGTCCTCGTGGACCCTAGAATGACAAGCGGACCCGCACCATGTGATCATTGTGAGCTGCACCCGTGGACCTAACTGCCTGCTGTGTCACCCCGTGATCTTGGCCTTTGTGAACCCTGTGCATGACATGCGAGCCTATTGAGTGAAGTCCACCATGGACCAGCCTTGACCGATGAGCCAGTGGACTAAACCCAGACCAGATCTAGATGGTGATGTGGCGTGACCGCGGACAGCCATGTGGCAGGCCGACCCGGCCCGTATCCAGCCCGTCCGGCCCTAACCCGGCCCTTCACGGCCCGCATAGAGCCCATATGGTTGACCAGAGTCAACGCTGACATCATCTTGATGACAGCATGACGTCACTCAGACCCACATGCCACGTTAGCAGCTTTCTCCACATCAGCAGACCCCACTGTACCACGTGGACCAATACCAGGCTGCCACGTGTCGGCCCGGGATAATCCTTTCTTTTATCTTTTTTAAATATATGTTAATCTTCAGAAATTCATAACTAATTCATACGAACTTCTAAAATTATGATCAGAGTATCCAAATTTTCTATAAATTGAGCTCTACGTCATGAGCTAATATTTGAGTGCATTTGGATCTTTTTGCTGTTCTATAGAGTCGCTAACGTGACTATTACATCTCGATTTCAAAGATGAACGAGGAGCGATCCGAGGGAGGAGGCTACGAACACCAAGGAGGAGGTCCCACTAAATGACTACGTTGATGGGAGAAGACTCGTACCACTACTACCTCGACAGGGCAGGTGTTATGGCAACACCTTCTCTTAGAAATTCTATTAGACATGGCTAATATCTAGATTGCTAGTGCTTTACATTTCTGTAATACAATCGGCTCACCTGTGCTAGGATTGCATGGTAGAATATTATTTGATAGCCCTACCTTGTCGTAACCTTTCACCTGCTTACCCGTTGTTATCTTAGCCACATGCTTATACGCTATGCTTATATATATACACTTCACTCGCTTACATTTTGATACGAACTGATGAACCTCGGGAGGGTCTGGTGGGGATGCCAGGCTCGATGGATCGTTAGATCAGATGGGTTTTGTGAGCTGTGGTGATGTATCTGGGTTTGGGTAGAACTTACGGAAGGAAGGGTAAGGGTTGAGTCGATCGGGCAGGAATGACGACGAGCTTTTGGAGCAAGTCTTGCCAGGGGATGTGGCTTGGGTATCCCCACCTTGCGATACCTACCTATGGTAGGTAATTATGATGAGAGGTGGTCTTGGGGTGTGAGCTCTATGGGTGAAGCCCCGAATTGGGGGTGCTATGGTGGCACATAAAACTGAACCCTTATGAGGAGATTCCTGCTCGATCAAACCTAGGAACTGTTGGGCTGGTACCCAGACCATAGGATCCTTTACTTTCCACTCGCTCTCCAATGGGGGAGACGGCCTAACCCTTGGTAGAATGGTTCCATTACTGCTAGGTTGTAAGCGGATAGTGTAGGGAGGTACAGGCGGTATACCCACACCCTCCTGAGACAACATAGTGACCCCTTGGCCTTGTACTATGTCTCACATTCTCAGCGGCCAGGGTCGAGAGGCAGGATGGTATCCATTCTAGGCTTGTGGCGGTCGGCATCTGCCTAGGCGATTGCAAGCGTCGATGATGGCTATCATGTGGAATAGTGAAACCTCTGCAGAGTGTATGGTTGATCGATCGATACATATGCTAACTCGTCGGCTATGGACCTTCCTATGTGCTATTGCGCGGGACTAGGGGAGGAAGTCTTCTACCTCCCCCGAGAGATACTTTCGGCCGTGAGACCTAAGATGGGGGCTGCGGGCCACTAAGACAGGCCAAGAGGGAGTTGGCCTGGTCAACCTGAGTGTGAGTCATGATGGTGATGCTGGTGGTGATGTGGGATATGGTATGGACGAGGTGGTGAATGGAGGTGTGTGTGGGATGGGAATGTGTTAAAACTTGATCAGTTATTATATTATAAACTTGATGCTACTTGCATGCATAGAAAAACCATAGCCAAACTATAGGATCGCCAAATCCCTTGTTTCTTTTCTTCACTAAAGCTCATCGGTGCTGACCATGGCCTGCACACATCTGGCGGTGTACAGATTTACCTGCTTCACAGTGTCGATGGAATTGTAAGAATTAGAAGGTCTCGTGCCTGCGCTCAAGATGGTTGTTGGAGATCCTTCCACAAACGCTCTTCTACTTCCGCAGTTGTTGTAGATGTTTGTACTCTGATGATTTGCCATGTGGCGATGTATTAAATGATGTAAGCCCTATTCATGTACTCCTTTATCTAGTTTCGATGTATGAATTTAATTATCAACTGATGTATAATAATGTGATAAATTATATTTTCATGTTATTATTCATTTTGTGGATTTTCCCTTCGTGGAGAATTTGAGGATGTTTCACTAGGGCCGCCACAAGCTAACTCCACCGAGGGAGGGTCCCCACATCGTCATAGATGTATTGAAGCCTGGAACCTACAAGCTAGCGAATGGCAAGGGCGAAACCTTCACCAACACATGGAACATCCAGCAACTACGTCACTTTTACCCTTAGAGCCTCGAGGCTTTGTACTTTCTACATTTCATGAACGAATAAAGAATACTTTCGATTTTAGTACATTCTTGTTCGCAACTCTAAGGTAAACTCGACCCTGCCTCACCAAAGTCGAGCCTCCCTCGGGGGCTACAGCGGGGAACCCCCTAATTTCCTAAAAAACTAAGTTCCTAAAAAACTCACATGTTTTTATGAAACTCGACGTTCGTCTTCCTTGATACGTCTCGATACGTGATCTCACTTAGTCAAAAACACCATGAGAATGTCCAACGGAAGAGGCAAATGAAGGAGCCATTTTAGCTCGAAGGAGAGAGAAAACCCATATCTCGGTCTTCTCTCTCCTTGAAGGAAAATCTCCAGCATGGGCCCTGCTGCTCCTGTTCGGTTGTGTTGGATGCGAGACCAGCTTGCTCCCAGAGAAGACTTCGTCAGTGGGGAACATCGTGCACGCCGCTGTGCAGCCACCGAGCAGGAAATCGAACTCGGCATCGGCGCCGGCGCTATGCCCGGCCTTCCCTCCCGCCACCATGGCCTCCCTCCCTGCTCTTGCCACGCCGTCGGAAGATGAAGCCGTCGGGGATCTCCAGGATGAAGAGGCGGGCCCACGACCGGGGAGCGGGGATCTGCGACGGGGCACGGCTGGCGCGACAGACCTTCCTACGTCGAAAGGGGAAACCATCTTCCCTCCTTCGCCCACTGGCGGTGAGGCCCACGAGGTTGTCCTCCATGTACTCGATCTTCTCAAAGGAGTTAACATGGCATGGGATGACGGAGGAGAGCCATGCGGGCCAGCCGGTGGCGACCTGCTCCTCGCTCGCCTCGGTTGGCGAAGTTGGGACCGGGGCCACCGTGGGACGAGCGGGAGTGCCTCTCCCCTGAGCTGGCTTCTCCACCAGCTGCTTAGGCTTCCCGGCGGTGGCCTCCTGCACCACTGCCGCCATGGGGGCCGGCGGCTGCTCGGGCGGGTGCAGCGCGTGGTCCAGGCTGGGCGCGAAGGTGCAGCCGTGGACGTAACCCACGGGGGTGTTGCCTGTTGGTCACCGGCGGCGGTGGCTCTCCTACTCGCTGGCTGCTGGTCCGAGGTGAGCCTGCATCTCACCGGCCGCAGGGAGGAGATCTTGCGGTGGAGGGAGGCTGGCCGAATTTGGCTACTCAGGGAGTCGGGGCTCTGTTGGGGACGGCAAGATTTGTGGGCCTTATCCTTTCACTTTGTGTGACCGAAACAATCAAATGGCTACCGTCCTCTGTTGGAGATAGCCTTATGCATACAATAACTCTTAGCGCAGGTCACGTAGCACAACAGAGAGACACGTTAATTCTTTTAGAGCGCAACAGGCTCACTAGGACTGCAAGGTAGTAGTAGTGAACCCAACCCGACTTTGGGGAACCTTGGGGGCGAGGACCTGCCACGGTACTGAGACCCAAATAGGGTAGGCGGCTGTCACCAAGCCAGACCACCTAACCACGCAAGCCATGCCTATGTGCACGATGATTCTAGGTTGCTCATGAAGTCCACCGCGACAAAAACTGCAGCGGTGGCGCTGCCCAAGGTGAAGCAGGCTAGCACCTGCAATACAATAGTAATCTTGTGCCTCAGCTTTAAACCCAAGTGGAAGAAAGATTGAATTAAGCAGGCATATATGTACTACTAAGTACTTACAAAAGTCAAGAATGATGACACTAAATCACAAGCTCATGTCTCTAGGCGAAGGGTTCCGGTCCATGAGGACGCTCACCACCAGCCCGCCCAACTCCACAGCGCACATGCATGCTATTGCCATTGCCATCCAAGAACTACCAAATATTGTCAATAGTGATTAAGCTATTGCCTCCATGCAACTAGTCTAGATGAGTCATCATCCTTTGAACACATACCCATCACATTGATTCTCAATGTGCCTTTTCTTTTCTCCTATAATGAATAGATGAGGAGGTGCATGCTCATCTACTATTAGCTCTAGCAGTTCATGTAATTATTTCATGTATGTTGAGACAAAATAAGGATTTTATGCACAAATGATTGTTTTGCCTTTCTAACAACAAACAATTTGAATGCTAGAATAACCATCGTCTTCAACCTCAAGCTTCTCCTAACATTCTCCTATGGCTAAAATTTCAACGAAGCTAAGGGGGCTCCATGAGCGTGACCATGGTAGGGGGGATTGAGCCCCCTCCAGCCCAGTGCCAGATCCACCTCTAACTAATCCCTTTTGTTACCTTTTTCAATAGAGTAAAATTAATTCGTAGATCTGGTCAAACTATTATTTAGATTTGACTAAATTTATAGAAAAATAGTATAAAAAATTATAATTCTAATATAAGTGTTGCTCCAGAGAAATATTGTAGCCCCTCCATCCCCATAAAAAGTGTCATTCAATTTTAACCAAATATATAAAAAAATATTAATATTTATAGTGTAAAATTAGTATTACTAGATAAATTGTCGAATTTAATATTTATAGTGTAAAATTAGTATTACTAGATAAATTATCAAATCTATTTTTATAATAATTTATCTGAAGATATAAGTGTTGCTAAATTTATTCAAGTGAACCTATAGTGACACATATTTTCGACAGAACGAGTACTCTTTTAGGGCAGAAAGAGTACATGATAAATAATGACTTATGGAGCACTACATTGATCTTTGTGCAAGTTTAGTAATATAATAATAGTAGTTTCTCTATTAATTTATAGGTCATTTTATTTTTTTCTAGACACTAGGTTCATGCCCGTGCATTGCTACGGGACAGCTAAACCTTTGTATCAAAAACATAAAGGATTGCACGAGAAGTTAAGAATACTGTGAAATTAAATATCAACGATAAGATAACATGAAAATCTTCATGAATGGTTTTGACCTTTTCTTAAAAATCTGTCTATCAAGATATTTGCAGACTTAATATCCCAATAAACATACACACTGGAATAATGTGCTCGTGAATATATTGTAGACCTCTTTGTAATACCCGGTTTTAAGAACAAAACCAGATATGAGTCCTAGGAGTCAAATTCTCACATATAGCTAGAAGTAAAGGGTAGTATCATTAAACAATGCTTAATATATAACATACTTAGTATAAGAGAGATATACTCTTATATAGCAATCAACGAAAAGACAACTCTGATCTTCAGATAAGGACTCAATACAAAGAGATTTTGAAATAAATTTTGAACTTCTTTGAACTTTCGAATCAAACCACTCAATATAAAAATAGTATGCAACAACATGAATGCACAAACATGTTGCTAAACTCAAGGTAAATTTTAATTTAAAGAAACATATTATTTGCATAGGTTTTATGGGCACAAAAGTACATAATTAAATCATTTTAACACTATTTCCAAAAGTGCAAATTTTGGGGTGTTACACCCTTTCTGGTGAATATACTCTAGACCCCTTGCTGAATCAAGGGCGATTTGCTCTCTACTGGTCCATGAGAGAGGTTCATAACCTACAAGAAATATATGTGCTAGATACTTTCAGGAAAGTACAATTCATTACTGCAAATGCAATGTAATACATTCAAATAGCACCATATACTGTTATTTTCGGTTCGGTTCACACAGCCGATTACTGAAATTCAGAGAGGCAAAGATTACTGTAGTATGGCTGGATGCACCTGGAAACCTCCCTCGTCAGGCATGCTTCAACGTAGATGTTTTTTTGACGGCAACATAGATGGTCCTTTTGTCCACGGTAGCAGAAAGGGGGCCGGGGCTTCGTATGTCGTGATCATACAGGAGACGGTGTTCTAGCAGGTGCAGGCAAGCTATCGGCTGATCATGATGCTTTGATGTTTGAAGCAATGGTTTGTTGGCGGGCAGTGGACGCGGCTGCAGCCTATAGGATTGCTAGAGTACAACTGGAGATGGACTCTATATTCATCCAAAAAGGGACTACTTCCAGTGAAATGTGTAATTATCCAAAAGAGCGGTAATTACCGTCTGCATCTGAAAATAAAAACACAGTAAAGCATTCCAACACAATTAAATTGGTGCTATATGATTAAGTTAAAGACAAACTGTATATAGCTTGCAAAAAATGACCAGTCAACTAAATGAAAAAAAACATAAAAAACAAAACTGAAAATTGAGTTGGTCCTCTCACGTCATCATAAATAGGCAAATAGCTAACCCAACAACTATGATTAGCATATGAACCCAAGAAAATCTTCATTCATTTTTTTTGTGAGGATCTTCATTCATTTTCAATACATCAAGTTACTGATTTAGCATCTGATAAACCGGCCCTAGGCACCAATAAGCAACAATCAAGACAACTAAAGTTACCATACACACAGTAAACATTACTAAATGGTATATTTGAGGACTACAATTTTTGTGTGACCTAAGATTAGCCATTTCACTATCAAGTCACAATTGCGATCAAACTAAACTGGACCACCAAGAACACAGTGGCATGATTATGCTATTCCGAGCTGTTGTGCAAATTACCTTAGCTACACTACCATCAAGCGGGCATCCAACTGCAGGTAGTGCAAAGGAATCAATTGTACAAACCGTAGAGCTCCTGATCGTGGCCAGTGAGCAAGACATACCTGCAGCTCCTGATGGTGGCGTAGGGGAGGATCTTGCAGTCCCCACTCTTGGGGTTGCGCGGCAGACAGACACCACTCCATCACCGCCTTCCTCCGAAATTGTAGTCTAGAAAAAGGACAAATAATTTAACTCACCATTGTAGCAACCTAAACTTGTGGGTTTAGAACAGTAAACATCTGTTCAGGAACCTTTAGGAGTTTATTAAGTTGAGGTCTATTGTTCACTGCATCCGGACCAAAGAAAGATACAATCCATCCCCATGACTTTCTTGGAAGGATCATCAAGCATATTTACCATACAGGAGAGTTAGCTTCTGCTCAAGGTCTGAAGCAACATCCTATACACAAGCATCAAAATAAATTGAGAAACAATCAATAGATAAGCTCATTGAGGACAGGAAAGAATACACAGCAAGCATGCGGAAAATATGCAAATTGCAGGAGAAACACTGAACCATTTAATAATCCAACTCGAGGAAGGAGTAAACACACAAAAAAAAACAACGACTCCGATTATCAAAATGCAACACAAAAAATTGGTATAACCAACAACCTGCACCACATGCACATTTACCTATATTAATCTGTTATAATAATTCGATGAGGAGAAACCAAGTATCCAAGTTGTGCTCCAGGGCCATTTGTTAGATCCAGGCAGGTGCAAGGGCATTGGCCGAGTTGCTTCATTGAGTATAATAATGCTGTGAAGCCTCTAGGCATATTTTTCATATTTGAGTTCAAGTATGTTAGTGGTTGTATTTTTTGTGACAGATATCACATGAGCCCCACCTGTTAGAGCGGTTAAAAATCGTCGCAAGGGGAGCGAAACAAATCTGTAAATTTGAACCATACAAATTTTGTGCTAAACATATGAGCATTTCAGGAACTCAAAAAAACAGCCATCTAAACCCAGAGTCTACTAATTATTATGTCCATCCAATACATGAGACGGGGATCAAAATTATCAGGCACTTGCTTGCAGAAAGTGTGGCCTTCTCGAGCTCCCCAACGGCAACCTCGGTGGCGCCCAGTGCGCTTCTCGACGCGTCTTTCGGCTTCCTGAACATGGAGACTGACCCTTAGAGCCAGCGTGGTGGCCTTTGATCCGCTTAGCCTGTAGCAAAGGAAGCCAACTGTTACGGCCGATGGTTCCGCTTAGCCTGCAGGACAAGTTTGCTTTCAGAAATTTTTTGCTTTTACTCGAGAACATCATAACAGAACTCCACTTGGTTTAAGAACAAAGTTCTAGATTCTCACATGAAAGGCATGTGTCCATCCCCCAAACAGCTTAACCCTTCAGAATAAAAAAACTAAGTCACAAGATAGATGATAGATATCGAAATATTGTATGGATTCCAAAGACTAACATCATACACAGTTTCATCTTTGAATTAGGGACAAAATTGGGATCAGCACACTGAAGCAAGTGACACAATAACTATACATTGACAGACCAAATGTGCGCTGCATCACTACCGAAAACGCCAACTTTGCCGACGGCTTAAACATTTGCCGACGGTCAAGGAACAAGCCGTCGGCAAGACACCTCTTTGCCGACAGCCAGGTCACGCCATCAGCAAAGAAGTCTATGCCCAAGGCCGAGCCGTCGGCAAAGACAATCTAAGCCGACAGCCGGGTCGTCGGCAAAACCTAGCCGTCGGCAAAAGAAACATTTGCCGACCGCCGGGCCGTCGGCAAATACAACCATCGGCAAAGGCCACTTTGCCGAGAGTTGTACCGTTAGGCTGTCGGCAAAAGCCAAGCCATCGGCAAAGCGTAGCCACGTGGCAGCCGCACAGCCTGCCATGGCCACCGCCTTTGCCGACGGCCGCGTGGCCAGGCCGTCGGCAAAGGAGCTTTGCCGAGGGCCATTCCTATGCCCACGGCAAAGAATTTTTTTTGATTTTTTTCTTTCTAATTTTTTCTTGGTGCCTTCCTACACCAAATACAACCCAACTTCAAAAGTTGGGCAAATTTTGAGTTTTTTTGCTATATTTAGTTATTTATTTTTGTTTCTTTGAATTTTTCTGGCAACTCCAAGTTTGAACTGCAGGTACATGAAATAATAGAATTTGTTGATTCTAAAAAGTATATTCATGATGTTCGGAGTATGTAGAGACTGTATCCAAGGCCTCGCATCAAATTATGACCATATTGGCGTCGTAACATGACGAGTTACGTGCGTAAAAAGTATTTTTTATTATATAAAATCCAAATGAAGTCCGAAAATCACGAAACTTAACGAGGTGAGTATATTACCTGTTGTTTTAGCTTGTGCAGGCATCCTGCAGGTACTAATTACATCACTTGGCCTTTGTGCAGGCATCGTCGGCGGGTTCGAACCCGACTCCAGGTGGCAGCCCTCCACTGGGTCCTTCTCCACCGCAGGGCTACCCAATCTACTACCCCACACAGCAGTACCTGTGGCCTCCTCCAGCGTTAGGGCAGGGGTACTCCTCATGGCCGCAGGCGCCGACGCAGCAAGGGCACTCCGGGCAGGTAAGCGTTTTCAGACCTACGCAGCAGCAGGGGCGGTTGGGTTGGCCTCCGTACGAGCAAGCTGGGGGCTCTGGGACCCCTGGGGACGACGCACAGAGCTAGATGCCTTTACTTCTCGCTTTTGGACCTTAATCGATGAGGTTGTTGCACGTTGGACATGTTTAGCGTATGTTGGCCTTGTATGAATTCTTATGGCCATGTTATGTGTATTGTGGAGTTGTATCGATGGATTTGAGGACCTTCATGTATGGATTCATGTTGAAACTGAATTTGATGCTCAAATGTGGTTTATATGTGATGAAATGTGGGTTATATGATATATGTGATGAAATGAGGTAAAAATTTTCTAGCTTTGCCGACGGCTGGGCCTGGCCGTCGGCAAAAAGACCATAAATTTGCTGACGGTCGGCCGTCGGCAAAGTGACCAAACATTTGCCGACGGTCGGCCGTCGGCAAAAACTTTTTTAAATATTTTTTATAAAAAATAAAAATACGCCACATCACCTACTTTACCGACGGTCGGACACGTCAGCCGTCGGCAGAGGCCGCCGTCATCGTGCCGCCGCAACGGCTGACGTGGCTCCTTTGCCGACGGCTGTCACGGCCATCGGCAAAGGTTTGCCGATGGCCTGGCACTGAGCCGTCAGCAAAGGGACCTTTGCCGACCCTTTCTTTGTCGACGACTCTTCACCGACGGCCGACGTGGTAGTCCGTCGGCAAAGGCTTTGTCGACGGTAAAAGGAGCTTTGCCGACGGCGTATGGCCGTCGGCAAAGAAGGCGACTCTGGTAGTGCATAAACATGGAAACAAATTATTGAAAGACCAAATGTGCGCTGCATGAACATGGAAACAAATCTTTCTTCGGCAACATAGGTCAGGTTATACATCAAAGCATGGAAAATTAAATTTACATGATATAACCTTAGGACACAAGAAGTGTTGGGCTGTTGGCTAATTTTGCTAGCAAGATTCAGAGAACAGGAAAAATAACTGAGGAAGAAAAATATAGTTTCAGTGTACAAGACTGACCGCTGCTAATTCATCAAATAAACAAGACCAACAGTAACGATATCACAAGTTGGCGGCTTTGTTATAACTGAATTCAAGAAGAACCCCGTTCGATATACAGGTATTGGAAAGAAAAGGGCAACAGATCTGTTCAAGGCATTTGTCAATACCTAAGGAGGGCTTAGAACATGATGGCCATTGGACCGCTGAATGCAATCTCGCTGCGATCCAAATAGACATTAAAATTGTGTAAAACATCTAATCATATCAAACGAAGCATATAGGGGAGCAAGAAATTTTCTTATCTTAGTGGTGATCGTGAAGCTTTCCAACCTGAACAAGATAAGACCATGATGAATCGATTAACACGAGGTTCGCGGGGGCGCCCAGGTGGAACGGCGTGAAGAGGCCGCAGCAGGCGATGCCGATGCGGGCGGAGCAGCTGCGGATGCTGGAGGGGCCGTGTGTACGCCTCATCCCCGGCCATATGGCCTACGAACCCCGGCCGCAGCCCCAACACGCCTCGAGGCGGTGGCGCTTCGGGAGGCATCGAGGCGGCGGCGAGTCAGTGCCAGTGCAGGTGTAGAGTGGTCTCCGGCAGCGACCTCCATGTATCCTACGCGGCGGTGCGGCAACGCGAGGGGAGGGAGGGAGAGGACGGGTCGACGTGGGCGTGCGCGTCCGCGGTGATGAAGCGGCAGCGCGAGTGCAAGCGAGGGTGTGGACAGGAAGGGAGACGAGTCGCATGAATCACGGGAGCATTTGTTTGTTTCTTTTTTTTCCGACCGATATCGCAACAGCCCCACCTGTCGGCGCGGTAAAATTGCGAGTGGAGGGGAGCGACCGATATCGCAAGAGCCCCACCTGTCGGCGCCATAAAATTGCGAGTGGAGGGGAGCGAGTGCGATATCGCATGGTGGCCGACGGTGCAAACCAAAATTTTTACCGCACCAAGGCTGCCTCCTTTTCCCTCTTTTTATTTGTGGGAGATATATCTTTTATTATGTATTTAAATGTATCCTGTATCTAGTCACACACTTGTTCGTCTGATGGTTTGTAGGTGATAAGCTGATTGATGTTGTTTTATCGTGAAAAAGAAACACTTTACCATTTGGTAAGACGGGCTAATAAATAAGGCCTATGTATCCTTAAAAAGAAGAAAACAACCTATAATTTGAGATAAAAGTTTTCAAACTACTAGTGATGAGCGTAATTTTGGTATTCTAGTATATAAAATTAGTAGGAGGCTCAGAAGGTACAAGAAAAGAGAAAGAGGATGTGCAAAACTGTGTAGACGACGTCGGTTGATTGAGAGCGTAGGAGGCTCGGAACACGTTCGATCGTCGATCCCAGTACTGCTCTCTTATATACACGAACGCCAGCCCATAAGAAAAGAAAACAGAACCGGAACACGTTCGATCGTCGATCCCAGTACTGCTCTCCTATATACACGAACGCCAGCCCATAAGAAAAGAAAACAGAACCTTCTTCTTCAATCTGTCGACTCCTGGGTCTTGATTCTTGAACCACTCGATGATTTTCTGAAGTCAATTAACATTGGCTCATAAACGTCGATGGAATGACGGAGTAACCAAACGCATGAGCTGAAGCTTCTGAGCACATGGTTAAGCCCGTTCGGGTCCAGGGTGAAGCTGCTGGCGCTCCACCTCAAGGGCCTGAGCTAGCTACGAGTACGTGGAGAGGAAGATCTCACGAATAAGCGCCAACTCCTCCTCGACAGCAATCCCGTGTGCACAAGAAGGTCCCCGTGCTGGTCCACAAAGGCAAGCCTATCTGCGAGTCGCAGGTCATCGTGCAATACATCGATAAGGCCTTCGCCGGTACCGGCACGTCCTTCCTCCCGGCTGACCCTTACCAACGCTCCGTTGCCCGCTTCTGGGCTGCCTACATCAAAGACAAGGTTTGTTGATGGTCTGATGCATATTTGTTCGTGGTTCACGCTGCAGACTGAACTGAACTGATGACGTTTTTGTTTGCGTGCGTGTGGTGGAGCCCTGGTTCAAGATGTTTGATGGCACCAGGAGGACACGTCTGGAGATGGGCGAGAGGGTGAATCAGATGCTCGCGGCGGTAGCGACCTTGGAGAGCGCATTGGCGCAGTGCTCGAACGGGAAGCCCTGCTTCTTCGGCGGCGACAGCGTCGGATACGTGGATGTCCTGCTGGGCGGCCTCCTCGCGTGGGTGCGTCTGAGGTGCTGCTCGGGCTCTTGTTCCTCGACGACGATAGGACCCCACTCCTGGTGGCCAAGGTGGCCCTGCCAGACTTCGGCAGGGCGATCAAGCATGCCTTGATGACGCGTGGCGCTTTGGTGCAGAATAACTGAGCTTACACAATTCCTAAGCTCGACAAGGTTTACGTTCTTTGGTGTGATGTTGTTGCACGTGCGGTATATAGCAAGAATGCCGAGCGCGACTTATTTGGTTACTTGTTAGCGTGTAATGTAATGATCGATGTATACTTCCTTCGCCTTTCTATGCTTGAAAAATAGAGTTGAGGTTCTATTTGAAGTTTCTATTGGAAATGCTCTAATAAAGTCTATAAAAAGCTAAAATTAACATAAACATTTTAGAATAGATGTTTTTAAGATTTAAGGTTTTAAATAGCGGACTAAGCTATTTAGGGTAGCTTCCTAAAAAATGCTACAGTGAGGTATATGGTTCTTTTGGTTTGCAATTATGAGCTTGTGCTGAGAAAAAGTTGTTGTGAGCTATTTCTTGTGGAAAATTTATAAGCTATTTGTTTGCAACAACTATGAAATCGATCCCTTCTCTTTGTCTTTTTTCGAACAGCTATATATGCCTCTTTGTTTTCACATATTTGGAAAAGTCGAAAACTGAATTCAGGGTCTAAGGTACTAGGAAAATTTGTACCACGCAAAAGTAGTCGTTTCTCAAAAAAATTAGCTTGAAGTGCCACTCGTTTTTAGTTTTTTTGGCAGCAGAGGCATTTTGCAGAATCTAAACCAAACACGTACATAGTAGAAGTATTTCATTTAACAGTTTTAAAGAAAGGATATAAATTCTCAACCAATTCTGCACAAATATATGGAAACGAGAAAAAAAAAACCATGAACAAAACTTTACCTCTAATAAAGAGGTAATATCTCAAATTAATCTCAACCATTGATTCTTTATTTTTTAAATTAATTAATTATTAATCTAGGAAAAGTGAAAAAACATCGTCAAATCCTCCTCTGGTCACGGAAGGAGCATCCGGATAACAGCCCCTTCCTTTGATGTTTTCCGTCCGCACGGCACCTTCCTTGTGGGCTTAACGTGAATATGATACCATGCTATTTTAGTTCCCAGACTCAAGAGTGCTACTTTAGTTTTGTTTTTTACTAATATATACATGTATATCTTCGGTATTCAATTGAATACCTTTGAGTAAATACTGCAGTATAGTTTATATATGGATGGAATTATTTATATATTTTAATTTATTTTAGTATTTTATCTTAAAAATAGACAATTTTTATGATATTGGATCATGTTAAAGTTGCATATACCAAATCATGTTACCTACTCAGTTAAAAGAATACGTCACAAACATGAATATATCTATCCTATAAAAGAGCGTAGGATTTGATAAATACATGTTACCTATAAATTTTACTCACCCTATGTTTTTACCGTTCGATGTAAGGCAAGTGTTCGGATCTATTATGACATAAGGATTAGATGCCTAATGGACATTGGTTATTCTGGAAGATTATTTCCCGGCATAACAATTTTTTCTTTACGTTTTCATTTCTTGTCTAAGGGATATTGGATCTTCTTATTTTCTAACAAGTGGGCTACCCTGAAAGACAAAAGATTTGTTTATGTTTTTGTCGTTCAGTTCCGTAGCCTATAATATTTTTTGTTCACCTAAAATTATACCCGCTTCTTGTGGGCCCTATCAAAACTCCCCGATGCAAAAATCAAGGACCCGGCCAAAACTCCTCAGTACAGATACAGAAAATCACGCCATCAATGTCTGGACTAAAACTCCTCACGTGAGGTTGTAGATCGAGCAATAGAAAAAAAAAATGAAATCACTCCTTGGTCCGCATGCAACAGACTGGAATCTTTGCTCAACCACCAAGCACACGTGTAGAACCCACCTTAACGTCTGCTTCAACCGGCGACACTCGCCGGGAACGCGTGATGGGGACGAGAGATATTCTGCCGCGCCACCTCTAGATGCCCACTGCCAGGCCTTCATCTCGGGGGACTTCGCCGTCGAGCACCAGCAGGTACGCAAGAGCATCCAAACTCAAAATGGCAACAGGTACCCGAAACCCAATTACCCGACGGGTTTTACCCGATAAGGACGCGGGTATGGAATGAATTTTATACCTGCGGGTACGTTATTGGGCGAAAACCTTGACCCATCGGGTATGACGGGTACGGGTGTGGAATAGCAATACCCATACCCGCATACCCATGGGTAAAAAATACCTGCAAAGAATGAGTAAGCAGCCTAAGTAATTTAGCCCATATAGCCCATGAAATTTGGCCCAAACACTTCTTGTATATATATAGTCGATCCATCCCCAAACCCTAGTCAAACCCCCACTCCACTCCCCTTCCCCTGTCCCAGACTCCCAGCAGAGGCGACGCCGCCCTCACCCGTCGCGCGACGCGACCGCGGCTACGACTCCCGTCGCCGCGCGTCGTAGTCGAGCGTCGGGGCCTCGGGGGTCAGCCGCTTGTGGATCCACTCCCTCGTCCCTCCAGTCCTCCACTCGGACCACTCCTCCACCGGCCACCAAGCACCGTCCGCGTCTGCCACCTACCCCGACCTCCTCTTCTTCCAGATCCGCGGCATCTTCGTCTCCTCGTCGCTGGTAGCCATGGTGGAGAACTCCGGCATAGGAGAAGATGATAGCCGGTGATGCTCTTACTCATCCCTAACCTTGTCCATTCTTGCAGCTCTTGTGCTTCATCTAGCCTTTGCCGTGTTCTGACCCCACGCCGTCCCGAAGGGACGCCGTCCTGCGACCGCCGGATCCTAAGGAGACGACGAAGAAAGCTGCACCGCCTGCCCCGACTCCTGCTGCGCTCATCTTGCCACCTCCTGCACGAATAGTTGCTGCCGCTCGTCCACCCGGGGCTGCTGCCGCTCATCCACCAGGGGTTGCTGCCGCTCGTCCACCAGTCGCTGCTGCCGCTCGTGCACCAGGCGCTGCTGCGAAGCCGAAGGGCTTCCCTGTTGGTGCGGCTGCCAAGAAGGCAGCGGCCACGAAGGCAGCAACGAAGGGTGGTCGGCCTCCCCTGTCTCCAACGAGTATAGCTGCAGCTGCTCTGAAAGTGCAAAGCCAGCACCTCAAACGCTCTCTTGGGTAAGTAAAGATGAGTACTTTCACATCACTTGTCGATTTATCCGATTGTGCTTAGTTCTTAAAATATCGTTTAGTGCTAATGTGCAAGATTGTACATGCTACCTTATGAGACATATATGTCATATGCCTAGTTGTGATCTGTTACAAATAAATCAGCATATATGTTTGTCATCTGTTGTGCAAGAATCAGTTACTTTGTGAAAAAACGAATGCACAACAACTTTCCAGTATCATCTTACAGTACAAGAACTAGTTGAAAGATTGTTTACCAAGATCAACAGCATGATGAAATTATTATCATTTTTCTATAAAAAAGATTAACTGTACATTACTGGGACACTATTGACTATCCCATTATATTAACCCAGTTTTGTTGTTGGCTTTACAAAACACTGCTTAGTTCATATGGGATTGGGTTCCTATCGTCATAGTCATTTAAAATAGGCTATTAACCATAAGGCGTCAGGTTACAAGCTCAATACTTTTGCTATTCATGACTTCATATTATATAATAAACAGCCTAAATATTCACATTCACCCAATTGTCAATTACTATTTGAGCTGTTAGTAACCTTAACAGCAAGAGACAACTTTATGAAGTAAAAGAAAGCACGGATAGGAACTTACATCATCCAACAACAAATTACAGCTGTAGTCACCAAGGTCAAATGGAATCTGCACAACATAGGTCACAAAAGTTGAATCAATATACTATAATTTCAGGCATTTATAAATTAGTCAACAGTTAAAAATAAAGACACTCATAACTTGTCATTTCTGAACACCCCAAGAGTGTTGCAAGACAAAGGTAATAGTGGCCAGATGGTGACAGAAAAGCTGGAGGATAATTGTTGAAGATAAGTAAAATCTCTCAAAGATATAGTTGGCCTGTGTAGGAAAGATATAGTAACTTGTTGCACATTTTTTGACATTGCAGATCAGTAGCAAAATGTGTTTGTACACTGCATGCTGATTAGTTGTGTGCTAACTGCATAGTATTTTTTTCAAAAATTCACTAGATAGTTGTGTGCTAACTGCATGCTGATGTGCTTCTATAGAGTCAACATGATATCTACAGCTACTGGTAGTGATGGGAGCAGCAATCCACAATGTGGGTCACAAGCATCACAAGTGCAATCAGATTCAATTCCAATCTCTGGGTCACCTCAGCTTGAATCGACCAATGATTCACTGCCAATAGAGATTGATGATGATGAAGATGAAGAGGAACACATCGTAGCTGGTTCTAAGAGGAAGCTGAAATCAGCAGTTTGGAATGAGTTCACAAAAGTGGAGGTTGGGAGCAGTGAATATGCAAAATGTAACCATTGTGGGAAGAGACTTTCTGGGGTGTCAAAAAATAGGACCAACCATTTAAAGTATCATTTGAAGACTTGTGTGCTAAAGAAGGTCAAGCTTAATGGGCAGACCAAGGTACAAGCTGGTTTGAGGTTTCATAGGATAGATGCTGGTACAATTTCAGTGGAGAACTACACATTTGACCAAGATATCGCTAGAAAAGAACTGGCTGCCATGATAGTTCTCCATAAGTACCCTTTAAGCATGGTTGATCATGTTGGTTTTCGAAAATTTGTTGCCGCACTTCAACCATTATTCAGAATGGGGACAAGGAACACAATAAGGTATAAGATTTATGAGCTCACTTCCTTTTGCAATTTCTATAAGCCCATATCAATTTCCTAATATGTTCTATTTTATTTCAGATCTGATATTTTGGCACAATATGAAATGGAGAAGAAAAAGGCCATTGAATATATGGCTGGAATTCAGTCAAGGGTGGCCATCACTACTGACATGTGGACATCTGACAACCAAAAGAGAGGTTATATGGCTATCACAGCACACTTTGTTGATGAATCTTGGAATCTTAGAAACATTCTCATGAGGTATTAACTTGTTTTCTAGATCTGATTGCATATTGTAATGTTGAACTCTAGATGCAAATCTTATTTCTTACTTTGTTTGCCACTAAATGATAGGTTCATCTATGTTCCTGCACCTCACACTGCTGAAATCATTTGTGAAGAATTGTATGATAGCTTGGTTCAATGGAATCTTGATGAGAAGATATCAGCAATTACTCTTGACAATTGCACTACCAATGATGCAGTGATCCCTTTGCTTGTGAGGAATATTGGAAGACATAAGCTTTTGAATGATGGTAAGCTATTGCATATGCGTTGTTCTGCCCATATTCTCAATCTAATAGTAAAGGATGGGTTAGAGGTGTTGAAAGATGCAATTGAAAACATTCGTAATAGTGTTGCATATTGGACAGCTACACCAAAAAGGGTTGAAAAGTTTGAGGAGATAGCTAAGTTTGTTAGAGTGGAAGCCACAACTAAGATAGTTCTTGATTGTAAGACTAGATGGAACTCAACCTTTAACATGCTTAGTCATGCATTGCCATACAAGTCTGCTTTTATTAGGGCAAGCCGTGTATATAGGCTGTACACTTGCTTGCCATCTGAGGATGAGTGGAAATTTGCTGAGGATGTTGTAGGGAGGCTTAAATTGTTCAATGACATCACCAAAATGTTTTCTGGGACTGATTATGTTACAGCTAATATATATTTCACTAGAATTGCTGAGGTTAGAAAGCAGATTCGGGAGTGGTCAGCTTGTGGTAACCCTTTAGTAGAAACCATGTAAGCCAATATGGTGGCCAAATTTGACAAATATTGGACAGATATTCAAGGTTTTATGGGCATTGCAACTATTCTTGATCCTAGATTTAAAACCACAGTGTTGCTGATTTGTTTTGAGGATTTGCTTGGGACAACTGGTAGTGAGTGTGAAGATAGAGTTCTTGAGGTGAAGAATTTATTGGCTGATTTGATGCTTGAGTACCGTGAGGAAGATGATGTGGGAAATAGTGTTTCAGCAACACCTGCAGCAGGAAATAGTGAAGATTACTTATCTTCCATGATGGCTCGTGTGGCTAGTAGAAGGCCAACAACTATAGGATTTAAGACTGAGTTAGATCGCTACCTAGATGAAGAGCTATTGGATATGAATACTAAGAATTTTAAGATTCTAGATTGGTGGAAGATGGCTGGAACTCGGTTTTCAACTTTGAGGAAGATTGCTAGGGACATATTTGCTATTCCTGTTACAACAGTTGTTTCAGAATCAGCTTTTAGCACTAGTGGTAGGGTTTTAAGTGAGCATCGCAGCAGGCTCACTAGCAAGATGATCGAGGCCCTAATGTGTTCTCAAGATTAGGTGAGAAACAAGTATAAAGGTATATTTAACACCACTCCTATGTCTATTAGCTTGCTATTATTCATGCAAAAGAACTCATTTGGTCACTTGTGATTTGTAGTTGATGAGAAAAACAAGCAGCCTGCAACCTTTTGGTCATGTCTACAGGACATACAAGAGGGGCTTCAGGTGATTTACCGTTCCTAAAATGTATATTCATTTTCAGCTAATTTGTGAAGTCTTATAATAGAAAACTAAGTTCATGTTTACCCTATTGTGTAGGAACTTAAAATATGAGGACTGAGGACAAGTGAAGTTGCCATAAGATGGTCTTATGGCGTGCTTTTGGTGTTAGGAACAAGACACATGATGCAAGCTTCTGATGTCTAATTTATTAATTGCATTTGTGAACTTGTAACATCATTAATTTGTAATATTTAGTATGTGATGGAAACTGGGAACTGGGTGGCTGAACTTGGGATGTGCTGAGCGACTGGTGTGCTAGTGGCCTAGTGCTACTATTAATTTGTAATATTTAGTATGTGCTGGAAACTGGGAACTGATTGGCTGAACTTGGGATGTGCTGAGCGTCTGGTGTGCTACTAGTGCTGCTATTAATTTGCTGAAAGTTTTTATGTTTAATTTCCTGGAAGTTGTGATATTTAACTTGCTGAAAGTTATTATATTTCTGTTAAACTCGGGTATACTTTCGGGTATGGAATACCCGTCGGGTAAGAATTACCCGTCGGGTGCGGGTATGGAATAAATTCCTTACCCGTCCGCTTTCGCGGGTAACCCGATGGAATAGATTTTAACCTGACGGGTACGGGTATGGGTGGCCATTACCCATCGGGTACTTACCAGTTGCCATTTTGAATCCAAACGTAGCCTAAGCTGTTTCTATTCAGATCTTATATGATCTGATCCAATCACAAGTAATTTTCCCTAGATTACGAAAATGGCACTGTGGAGGGTTAGGCAAACCTAAAAGCCTATATCACTAGATTTTATAAGGAACTTTTCGGAGAACCTCAGGTTAGTTCCTTTACTCTGGAGGAGGATAGGATTTTTGATATTCCTCAGGTCACACAAACCGAGAATGGCGTTCTGATCGTACCTTTTAACGAGCAAGAAGTGTAAAACGCAATTTTTGACATGGAACATAGTAAAGAACCTGGTCCAGATGGTTTTCCAGCTGAATTTTATCAGAAATTCTGGATTACCATCAAAGGGGATCTAATGCAAATGTTCCATGACTTATATGCAGGGGATTTATCGCTTTTTAGTTTGAACTTTGGGGTAATTACACTTATCCCAAAGGTCCAAGAAGCAAATATGATTTAACAATATTGGCCAATCTGTCTACTTAACACGAGCTTCAAAATTTTCACAAAAGTTACAACCAACAAGCTAAATTCAGTGGCAGACCATGTTATTAGTCCAACTCAAACATCGTTTATGCAAGGACAAAATATTCTAGAGGGTGTTGTCGTCTTGCATGAGACTGTTCATGAGCTGCATCAGAGAAAACAGAGTCGGGTAATCCTCAAGACAGATTTTAAAAAAGCGTATGATAAAGTTAAATGGCCCTTTCTCTTTCAAGCACTATGAATGAAAGGGTTTTCGCCTAAGTTAATAAATTGGGTTAGAACTTTCATTTTGGGTGGGAGTGCAGCTATTAATGTTAACGACGATATTGGGCATTTCTTTCAAACGAAAAAAGGCCTTCGACAGGGCAATCCTTTATTTCCATGCTTTTTAACATTGTAGCAGATATGCTATCTATTTTTATAAATAGGGCCAAGGTGGATGGGCAAATTAGTGGAGTAGTGCCTCATCTCATCGATGGTGGTTTATCTATTCTATAATATGTTGATAATACAATTCTTTTTATGGATCATGGCCTTGAGAAAGCTCAAAATGTGAAGCTACTGCTTTGTGCTTATGAGCATGTATCGGGTTTAAAAGTCAATTTTCATAAGAGTGGATTGTTTTGTTTTGGAGAAGCCCAAGACCATCTTGATCAATACGTAGAATTGTTTGGCTGTAAGTCTGGTGATTTTCCAATCCGGTATTTGGGAATTCCTATACATTTTAGAAAGCTTAGGAATACTGAGTGGAGGAAGGTCGAGGAACGTTTTGAGAAACAACTCAGTAGTTGGTAAGGGAAACATCTTTCAATTGGGGACATTTAATATTGATAAATTCAGTGTTTAGTAGCCTACCAATGTATATGATGTCCTTCTTTGCCTTGCAAAAGGAGTACAAAAGAAATTGGATTATTTCTGATCTAGATTTTACTGGCAAGGTGATGAGCAAAAAAAAATATCATTTAGCTAAGTGGAGCATATTATGTCAGCCCAAAGACCAAAGAGGTCTTGGAATTCATGACCTGCATTAAAACTATTGCTCTAGTTGGTAAATTGTTGTTCAAGTTACTTACCACAGAGGGGACTTGGCAGCAATTACTCCACAATAAATATTTAGGATTGAAACTATTAATATGAGTGTAATGAAAAAATGGAGATTTCACACTTTTGGTCTAGTCTTACGAAGGTGAAGCGAGACTTTTTCTGCTTTGGATCCTTCATTATAAGGGATGAAACACAAGTACGTTTTCAGAAAGACAAATGGCTTGGGAATTCATCTTTAAAGGAACAGTACATATGTCTTTATAACACCGCTAGACCTAAACATGTTACCATTGCGTAGGTTCTTTCTGGTCCATCACCAAACCTATCTTGGCGAAGAGACCTCATTAGTCCCAAATTAGTAGCGTGGAGCAATTTGTTGCCATGTATTGCTAATATTGAGTTGGTCCATGAACAAGATGAGTTTCACTAGAATTTACATACAAATGGAAAATTCTCGGTGAAGTCACATTATCAAGCGCTATTACAAACTAATATCCCAAATATTAACAAACTCATTTATAAAGTGAAAGCCCCCCTAATTTTTTTGTGGTACCTACGAGTGGAGTTATATTAACAAAGGATAACCTAGCAAAGCACAATTGGCAAGGTACTAAAATTTGTTGCTTTTGTCACAAAGAAGAGACAATTAAGCACTTGTTCTTTGACTGACGGTTTGCTTGTTCAATATGGTCTATTATATATGTTGCGAAAGGTCTTTTAGAACCCCACAATACAGGTCATATGTTCAATGGCTGGCTTAGAGGTGTCAACAAAGATGTCAAGCTTCTACTCCTGTTAGGAGCAGCTACGACTTGTTGGTTTGTTTGGCTCAACCAGAATGATGTTGTTTTTTTAAAAAAATGTTTCTCTTATGCAGGTTATCTATTTGGTTACCCGCTGGCTACGTACTTGGGTTATTCTACAAAACCCGGATTTGCAGCATATAGTTGCAGGGTATTACAACAATTAACGCAGATGGTCAAGGATTTTTTCTCCGAGGCACATGGGTGGTGGTCTAGTTTATGAATTGATAGTCACTAGATTGTGTCAGGTTTCTTCTCTTTCTTTGGATGTGTGCCTCATGTTAGGCAAAGGCCGGGTGTTGCCTTTGGTGGCTTTATATCAACTCAATGTATTGCTTCCAAGGTTTTAATAAAAGCTTCCTTTATCAAAAAAATTGTTTACAGGGGTTATATATTGAGACATTGCACAATGCTGATCCAGGAAGTTTTGATGTTGATAACACCGTCACACTGGATGAGGGTATTGACAAGCTTGCTGATTTCTTTAGGGTAGGGAAAGCTGTTGCTCAATGGTCCGTAAAGTAAATGCTCCACTGTGTAGATTGATTCATCTGGACTATGGACTTTGCAGGAAGACCTAAACATGGCTTAAGATTCTTAGAGCCATAACTGGGACTGTTCCATTTGAGGAGGCGTTGTCAACGAGGCTATCTTTAACCAAGCCATCTCTCTCCCAGTTATGCATGAAGAAGAGTCCTGAAAGGACAAAGGATGTCGACTAGAGGGGGGTGAATAGGCATATTTGAAAATCCTGAAACTCACATACTCAATGCAAAAGTTAAATACAAACCGGAACTTCTGGTGGGTTTGATCGAAAGTTCCGATCAGGACCAGAACTTCTGGTGAAAACCTACCAGAACTTTTGGTGCCCTACTGAGCTATGAAATCATAGTGAAATGAGTTGTGATTTCGATTATAATTGTTACCACACCCTCCTAGATGTTGTTGATGATGATGTTGAACTCCACGGAGCTTGGAACCTCACCAAATCGTAGATCGGCTCCTCCAACCTATGAAATTAGGGGGTGGAGAAGAGGAACATGAAGAACACAAGAACAAGGATAGTCGATGCTACTGCCACAGCAAGACACATGACTTATTCCGAGGTTCGGCTATCCCCACACAGGAGTTCCTACACCCTCGTTGTTGAGGTGACCACAAAGGTCCGACCACAAAGGTCTCCTCCCTCAAGCAACCCCACAGGTTAACTCAAGATTTCCAATAAGAAGAATGGGGTGATACAAAAATTTCGAGGTGCCCTCACAAGTAGATCAACACGGACAACCAACAAAGAACGTCTAGCCAGCTAGGGTTTCAAGAACCCAAGAGTAACAAATGCAAACCAAACTGGAAAGATGAGGAAACCAAGTGCTCAAGTCAACAATCGATGCTCCCGCTCTCAAATCTCATGTCCCTAGCTCAAAGATTAAAGCTTGGAAGCAAAGAAAGAGAGAGAGTGGGTGAGTTCAGCCCATAGGAGATTTTGGCAAAGCTTGGGCGCAGTGAATAGAATAGGCAGCGATCAGAAACGGAGGTGAGAAAGTATTTATATTATCAGCTCCGAAGAGCTATCAGAACTTCTAGTGAGAACCATCGGAACTTCCGGTCTCAAGAATATTACTGTTGGGCTGAGAGATCTGGCACAAAGTCAACCGAAACTTTCGGTCAGGACACCGGAACTTCTGGTCACTATCGGAACCACCGGTTGCAGACCGGAAGTGTTTTCTCGCACGCAAGCGCGCGCGCAACTTGAGCTGCCGAAACTTCAGGTCCAACTTTCGGTCCAACCAAAACTTTCAATCCAACTTCCGGTCCAACTTCCGGTAGTTCAAAATTTGCACAACCGCGCAACTCAATACCACTGGAACTTCCGGTATGACCAGAATCTTCGGTTTTTGACCGGCACTAAATGGAAGCGGGCGGTCGCTTGCAAGAGTACTACTACCGGAACTTCTATTTCATGTATCGAAACTTCCGGTCCAGGTGAAAGTTCTGGATTTTGGCCAAAAATGAATCCTTGCACGCGGTCGCACACGGGCCAAGCACTATCGGTACTTCCGGTCCAGTTGACCAGAACTTCCGGTGTGCTGCCTGATAAACATCTAAGTGTCTGTGTGCAAGGTGTCTCTCAAGCACGTAAAATAAACCAACATGAGCACTTGTATCCTCATCTAGTTAGTCTAATTTGCATCCCTCTTAATAGTGCGGCGTTTCCTATAACTCAAGCAAATAATAAAAACTATTGAAGCACTTGAGCCGAAACGCTTTCCATCCAAAGAAACTTTGGGGTGCTAGGATCACCAAATATCATCGTTCCAATCTTTCAATGTACTTCAAGGGGAGATAACATTCCAACTTCGATTTTTCTTCTTGAGCAAAGCCATCTTGAGTAAGTGACTTGATTCTATTCATCAAATATAGATAGATCCAAATATACCAAGTCAATTTTCATTTCAATGTAGCAGGCTTTGAATATGAGACCATTCCATATGCAATCCCTTATGTCTCATTATCTAACTCAACGTGCTTGCTTCCACATGAATCATAGAAATATCACAATAGATTTGCCTTTATATGAATTCTATTTGCATTGTTGTCTTGTGCTTGAACTAGAGTGTTTATACAACAATGACACATCATTTTGGCTTTATACACTTTAATCAAGTACTTGTGAGATAATTAATTTCCTGTCCAACACTTAGAAAAATTATTAGACCTTTAATTATGTTGTCAATCAATTCACCAAAACCCACTAAAGGGCTAGATGCACTTTCAATCTCTCCCTTTTTGGTGATTGATGACAACACAATTAAAGCTTACAAGAGATTGATAAATAATAAGATTTTGAATCCTATGATATAGTGAGCTCCCCCTAAATGTGTGCATTGAAGAAATTCAAATTTTGACCTCAAATCCCAAATGCACATATTCAAGATGAAGTGTGGAAACTCTCCTATATCTTAGCATCTGTGTGGTGCAAGTTGTAACATTATACCGTGATGCTTATGGCAGTTCATGCACTCAAAGAAAATAAATGTTACACCATTCAAGACAAGAATGTCACACACTAGCATAAATGATCTTTATCAAAAGCATCAATTTAAACTATCCTTGCATACACCACACAAAATTAAAAAATATTATATGCCTCTCCTTTACCCCTTTCAATCCACATATCAATCTCACTATCTCCCAATATTTCTCCCCCTTTGGCATTAATCTCCAAAAAGGGTCTCTCCACCAAAAGGACGAAATTTTGGAAGACAATTGAGTGCAAGAGGTAGGCAAAAGTTCAGCATATAGGATTTCTCTCCTTAATTTTCTACCAAATAAAGTAGCAACAACTTAAGCAAAGATTCTTGAGAAGTAGCATACTTAGCTCATACCTTACTTAGATCATAGTTAGACACAAGAGGTATGAACCAAATATCTAAAGATTTCTCTAATCGTCACCACAAGAATAAACTTATGGTGTGACTCAAAATATTGCATACACATGCACAAACTAGCATATAAGGGCCTAGATTCACAGAGGTAATACAAGAGTTCATGGAGCTATATACCTTTGTTCTAAGTCTCACAATTTTCACCATGAAGATGTTTTCAACAATTGGATTTAGTTCTTTGATGCGACTAGTACTTCTTTATGCAAGATAATTTCATCTGTGTCCATTTCTCTTAATCATCATCTTCAAGGAGATATCACACTTGTGCTTGATCTCAATTGAAAGTCCATTTCTAGCTCTTGTTTTCATTTTGAGATAACAATTGAAGACATATTTCTTAATATACCAAGTTAAAGAGTTATCCACCAATATCAATTGAAATATGGTTTTCACAATTTTGACATCAATTTGAAGGAGTCTTCATAAGTTGATGCCAATTGGAATGAATGCTTGTATCTCATAATATCACCTAGGGAATGCTTACAAAGCCAAGAGACAGCATCAAATTGCACAAGCTACAGTTTCACAACTAGTGACCCTTTGGATGTGGAAGGCATGTAGATCACTGATTGCAAAACCTCATAACATAGACTAAATTTCCTCTTATTGATAGTGCATACATATATATATAGAAGGCAAAAACATATGCATTTTTGGTCAATTAAGTCCAAACATGGGAATTTAAGCTATATTATGGAGAATAGCTACTTTAAGAGATAAAATTGCAATCCAAGTGAATATGAGAGATAACTTTACTAATTTGAATTGGGTTATTGTAGCATACTCATGAGAAGCTCATTCTCACCAAGGGACTACAAAAATCACTAGAAGAAAAGGTCAGTCTTCAAAGACACAAGACATAAGATGGGCTCCCCCTTAATAAATGCATCAACTATCCGAATTACTTGTGAAATGCATTTGAATCGATTTAAGAGTCATGAGGAGTTCACCCTAAATTTTGGTCAAGGCATGATAAATTTACAGGAATTAAAATTATGCCAAGAAAACATACCACCACCAAGGTAGATAAATCACTACATAGATATGACCATCATAAGTGAGATTTCATGATTCGAATGGACATAATTCTTCACTTGATGACTTATGGTGGAGTATGATGCGTCAAGATCTAAATTAGGTGCCTAGTTATTTCTTTACCTAAAACAACTCACACACAGAGCAAAAGGTTAAATTCATGAAATTTGCAAATTGTGAACTAGGAGTTACCACTTTTGTTGATAAGATCTTGGGTAATCAATGAGATGAATCAAGTTCACTTGTTGAGATCTAGAGAGAAGAAATAGTAGTGGAATCCCGATCTTTAGTTGTTTTGTCCAACTCATTTAGATTCAGTTCCACTAAAGGATTGGGACATCCTTTTTGAAATACCCGAAGAATCTAGGGAACCATCCATCCACCTTTTCTCATGTGTGGGACTTCATATCATACACTTGGAAAAAGCCAATAGTCCCACAAGACATAGTCTAATCTCCCCTTAAAACTGTGCATATAAGAGTACACAAGGTCCACTTAAACACATTATCACTATGAGGCAAGGCGTGCTCCAAGAAGATAGTTCTGAGCTGCCAACCGAGGACAAGAAGACACATCTGCCCGATTTGAACGGAGATGAAGGTTCTGTATGGAGGTCGCACGGAACGGACGACTCGTCTGAGGATGATCCTGAGTTCCTGACAGCTGGGAACAAGACGAGTTCAATAGCAGACAGCAGAAACGTTGCAAGACAGTATATGGAGGAGTTGGAGACGGAGTGACCAAATCTGGAGGAGACTAAGGTTCAGGCCATGGCTTATTAGATTTTTCAGGAGACTGAAGAAACACGGAAAGGGCGTAATGAAGAGCACCCAAATCTTTCAAAACGAGCATCGACTGATGTTGATGGGGATGCGCCGAATGCAAGTAGAACTGCAGACGCCAGAAAACTGGTGAAAGCAGTGGTGCCATTTTGGAGACGGCGATGAGGTGATTCAACTTCTCAGGAATGAAAAACAATTTTTCAGAGCTCTGGAAAATGTCCTTGATAGTTGATACAGCACATCACCCTCAGTCTAGAATTTTGACCAACATGTCCGTTCAGTTAGGACCTGAAATATACTCCGGGCAGAAGTGTTTTCGATGTGAATTTCCTGGAATCATAATAGCATCGGTGACAAGATGGAGACGGTGGGTGTGGTCAAGCGTGCGTCGTGACCGGCCACCGAAGAACCAGCCATGACTGTTGAGTGGTGTATATGGCCACAGCTGACTGCTGAACAACTGAAGCAACAGCAGAGTGGCACCATCACACAGCCCAGTTTCTGCAGTGTCTGCATGCAGATCTTCTGTTCTTCTAGAAGAAGTCTGAGAGAGACAAGGGGGGAAAGGAAACGAGTAGTAGATCAGAAATGCAGAACGTAGCAGTAGCGCGATGATTAGGCATTTAGCCGTAAGCCCCACTCTGCCTCCCTTTTCAATCAGAGACTTTGTGCAGGCGACCCACAATGACCACAAAAGACTTCCTCACTACTACAGCTGAATCAGACAATGAGTAATCATGATTGCATGTAGTACGTACGATTTAGTAGAGATGTTCAGCTTGAGAAAAGTTTCAGCAAAGTGAGCGCAAAAGCAGGGAGGGAGGGAAGGGGGGCAAGCCAGCAAGGTGTCCCAGGGCTAAGCATTTTCTAATCGGAAATCAGAGGCCAAGCCATCAGCTTTCGCCCTCGGAGTTAAGCTGAGGCCCTCCGCGTGGGCTCCCCGGGTCAACAAGGATCTTCATCCCCATTAGATTAACGATGCATTGCCATTAGGGCACGGCAGCAAGCAGGACATGGTGGGGGCGGGTGACTGGATACGCGTGTGCAGGGGGGCGTTTAGTTTAGTGTCCCCCCGCACATGGGGTGTTGGAGGGAAATGGTGGTGGTGGTTTAGTTTAGCGAGTAGCAGCTAGATTAGTGTCGGATTAGATTAGGCCACCAGGGGCTACTGCTGGAGAGTCTCTATAATCGTGAGCGAGAAGAAGTCACGCACGCACACGCACGCCCGCTCGTATCTAACCGAGATTGCGCTGCGCCCCCTGCCTCAGACCTCACTGAGCGCGGAACCAAATCATGCAAGCACACCTGCACCTACTGCTGCTAAGCTATAGTTTAATCTCTAATCATGGCAGTAGTCCTTGTGCTAATGCTGGAACTAGTGGTACGTACTCATGGGTATAGTATAGTAATCAATCAAATCTTTGTTTGCTGCATAACACACATCATGTGGAACTAATCATAACTTGTTTGGCGCATAGGAATTCCAAGTGAATCCTATAGCTTAATTTCGGCTAGCTCTCCATTTCTCCGAAATCAAGCAAAATTTGGTGGAGTTCGTCATGAATTTCCTACGAAAACGCTTTGTCAGTAGCTAGCACTAGCAGATGGTTCAGGTTAACTCGAAGTAAGCAGAGGGAGATCCATGCATCCTTTTTTCCCTCTTCTAGAAATGAAGAATTCAGTTCAGTGACCTCATTATACGTTGTTTTCAGTCAGATTCGTTCGACAGGATATTTCTCCGCAATATACTCGGCTCGCTGGAATTTGACCGTAAGTTGCAGAAAACTTGGTTGGTCTGCTCGATCGCCCATTTCAGACGGCGCAACTCCCTTGGCTGCCGGTTTATTCAGCGGCACATGTGAATCCTGCCGTGCTGCGTGCGTGGTGACCAGCAGAGACAGCCAAGGAAATCCTCACGTTCCTCGGTTCTCGTGGTCTGGTCTGGTGGATGGTGGATGACATGACGCCAACCTTTCACCTCCGGCCTTGTTGGGTTCCTCTATAATTTTTCCCACGGTCTCCGGCGCTGCTACTAGTACTTTGTGAAGACTGAAGAATGCTTCAACGATAAGAACACGGGGAGGAAAAGCTGGGCGGTTTCGTCTTCGGACTCAAACATCGACGTCAGAAACTTCAAACTATGGTACAACGAGAGAGAGAGAAAGATCTGCTGACTTATAATCCCTCTGAAAAATACCTACAACATAATAAAATAATTGCAGTAATCCAATGATTAAGTACACGTTGGAATTATTCAGACTGGTTTGCAGTAGGACTGGAAAATCATGTTTAGGCAATGTAACTGAAGTCTGAACAAGCATCGCAAACAAGCGAAAACATTATCAACAACTGACAACCTTTATATATGCAAAGCGTAGTAAGACCATTGCCTCACTTATGAGTTATGATTATTACAAGACATAAGAAGACTTCGTTATGTATTTGCAGCAAACAAAACATGCGAAAACAGCAAAGATTATATAGGACTATGAAACCTAAAACTAGGCTGCAGGTATATAAAAGGCAAAAAAAAAAAAAAAAAAGAGGGAGGTCCAACCCTAATTAGCTCTAGCTACTTAGCTAGCAGTAGCAATCAGCAAGCGCATCCATCCCCTGCCATATTGTCGTCGGTCATGACCTCCTGGCCGGGCCGTCGACGAACACTGGCAGCACGGGTAGAGGGCCCCAGGGCCCTGTGGGCGCGGTACGGCCCGCCGCCTCGTCGGTACGCCCGCAGGAGGGGCACATGGTGAGCGTGGTGGGCGGCGGCATGCGCGCGTAGTGGTGAGGCGCCACGAGCTTGAGCGCGCGCAGCTCCGCCACCTCCCGCTGCAGCCGCCGGTTCTCCTCCGTCAGCGTCTCGCAGCAGCGCTTCAGGAACTCGCAGTCCACCTCCGTCTGCTTCAGCTTCGTCCTGAACCAACAGTAATTTCTTTTATTATTGCCATTAGCCATCACTAATGAATGGGATGATTAAATCAAAAGAGATGAAATTACCAGGTTAGGTCAATTATAAATTATCAAGGGGTTAGTTGTTTTGTTTACCTGGCTCTGCGGTTCTGGAACCAGACCTCGACCTGACGTGGCTTCAGGTTCAGCTGCTTCGCCAGCGCCGCCTTCTGCTTCTGATCAAGAAAGACAGAAAAAGAAACCGTTATTAGCTAGATTTCATCGAGTTTGAAAGAACGCATCGATCGAGTGGAGTGATTATACACGTACGGGGTTGAGGGTGTTGTGCTCCTTGAAGCTGTCCTCGAGGACGGCGGCCTGGTCCTTGGACAGGCGGAGCTTCTTGCGCGACCCACCGCCGCCGGCGCCGGCGGAGTCCTCGTCGTCGCTGCCGCCGCCGGCTCCGGCTCTCGGGGTGTAGTGATCGGCCTGATCTCGATCCACCTCTCCGCTGCTCCGCGCCGGCGCGGCGCGCTTCCCGCTGAGGCTGGAGAGCGTGCTGTTCGGCGACGACGACGCGCCGGGCTCCTCGTCCTCGCTGCAGCTGCCCCTCCGGCTCCGGGTCTCCCCGCCGGCGGGGGCGGCCCGGTTCACGTCGATCCCCCGCAGTAACGGCATCTCGTGGCTGTAGCACGTGGCCGCCGCCGGCAGATGCTGGTGCTTCCTCTCCAGAGAAGATGGATCCATCATCATCCCTGCATGCGTGCGCGCGGTATCTCTGTCAGGACAAGAACATGATTCGATGAACGGCGGTGATGTCCCTAGAGAACATGCATCATGATGCGTCATGCACGCGGTACGGTGTCTATACTCACCGGAGGAGGGAGAGAAGAAGAGACCGGCGGGGCCGCTATTCCACCACTGCGGCGCGGGGACGGAGGAGATGGGCGCGACGCTGATAGGTCGCGGCTGCCGCGGCGGCGTCGGCACGACCTCGGCCGGCGCCGCGGTGGCGATGCCGAGGCTGAGGCTTAGCCCCAGCCCGAGATGGTTGTCGTTCCCGTACCGCTCCTCGTCTCTCGCATTAACCGTCATAATATCCACTGACGGCGCGGCTTTGATTGACATCGGTTTTCCTTCTCGACGAAACCGTCGTCTTGTTTCTTGTTGCAGGCTCTAGAGACAGACAGAGAGAGAATTTGATCGAGCTCCGTGTGGTGTGGTGTGGCAGTGAGGAGGAAGGAGGGTGGTGTTGCTTTTAAAGAGGACGCGCACCGGGGGATAGTTTACTTTTGTGGGGTGGAGGAAAGGTCAAGATATCATAATAGAGGTGTTGGCAGGCGCGTCACCCTCGCCGGCGCAGGCCCAATCATCAGCTTGAGCCTGGTGGCCGTGCCCGTGGGGGTCCCGGCAACAAGGCACGTAGCGGTGGCGCTGGCATGCAATTGGCATGGCACCTCTTTTGACTTGTCCCCCCGGGGCTCGGGGGGAGGATGCGACGGATGGATGGATCAGCGATGCCTTTCGAGTCCTGTTGCTAAGCTCCCGCAACAGTACGAGGGCGGGCATCGATCGCAACAGGGTGTGTGTCATGGGTGCCGCCAGAGGATCCCGGCGCTGGGCGATCGATGCTGTGGCTACGGTTGCTCCTCGTCCTTCCTCCACATGAAAGACAGAGACGTTGCGAGAGGACACAGAAAGTCTTTGCTCGATCTCCTGCATGACAAATGTTCTACTATTATATTATATATAAATCCGGTCAAAGCCTCAAAGGTATTATCTACCGTACATTCCATGGACTTCTTTCTGGAAACCGATCGTAATCAAATATGGTTAATTGTGGCGGTTTGTGTAGCAAGGTCCAGCATCCGCCGTGCGTCGATCGTGACTCGTGAGTTCGTTCTACTGGCACTGCCCACACGGCTGGGGTACACGTCTACAGCCAAGACTGACCTCACCTTATATATCTCGATCCGGCTCCTTGGAAGTCGGAACAGTTCATACGAGTATCTGGAAACTTTTGACTTTGGTGCCCCCTCGTGCTGCTTTGTTTCCACAGAAGCAGCTCTAATCTTATTTTCTGGCCATCAGTATCCATCTAATTTTGTTTCCATTTCTACCGGGAGGCTGCTGAGATTTACTACGTACCAATAATCACCTGGACTAGAGTACAGTAGCATGGCACATTGGGAAAAAAAGAGATCTGACCACGAAAATTCATTGCAGAAAAATATATGGTGGCGAGTTTTGTTCAGTGAACATGAATCCAGATTGGGTGGCACCGCACGGCAGACGGTGATTATGGGTGTGCCCGGAGCCCAGACGCATGCCGACGCCATCGCGCTGTCCCCTGGCGCGCAACCGGCACCAGCACCCCTCCCTGTGATTGTCTGCGCCGCCCGGCGCTGCAGCTGCAGCTGCAACTGCCCCTGCCCCACCACCCACCCACGCTAGCTGCTGCCGTTGCTGTTTCGGTGGCCGACGTCGATGTGCAGCGGTGTGATGCGACGCCATGCCGTTACCAGTACCGGGCAACGGCGGCATGCCGGCATCGTCGACTCGACCGTGCCTCAGCCTTTAGCTTTTTACACTGTACTGTGCCGTAGATGTCCTGCTGTTACCCCCTGTTTGCTGTCGTCGTCATCATCGACTCAATCATGAGCCCGGAACGAGTTCATGATTGGGTCTCGGCACGGCCCACGCCGATGATTGCTTGCTCGCTCAGCTCAGCTGGCAGTAGGACCGTAGAAGGAAAATTTCACTTTTATCTTCAGCAAAACACACACAAAAAAAAAGGGGGAAAGAGGAGGCGTGCAGCGCCGTATCATACCGTCATTTGGTTGTTTCCTGCGGTCCTGCCTGCTGACCTGCCATGAGGTACTCGTACCGTCGTACGAGCCCAAGCCACTGCCAGTGAGCCTGTGCTCAGCCGCAAGCAGAGCAAGAGGTTGTGCTCGTGCACGGCGCACGTACTCCTACACCTACAAGGCTACAAGGCCGCGGGGCAGACAGCGTCACGTGGATGACGACGGGAAAGCGGGAGGGAGACGAGGGCCGGGGGTCACGTGGACGCGCCCGCCTCGTCGGCCCCGCCGCGCGCCACGTCGAAGCGCACCCACGCCTCGCCCCCACGCTGCACCGCGCGGGCCCCGACAGCGGCCCCCACCTTCCCCAATCACGTCCGACTCGCAAATCTTTCCCTTCTTTTCTTTTTCTTTTCCTTTCCGAAAAGAAATCACAGCCACTCCGATATTCTCCGAGGCAAAAATATTCTGCACCACCGCAGCCTTTTGCTTACGTACGTTATCCAGAAACAAAAGGGAGGGTTGCTCCCATTTATCCCATGTACGTACGTATTCAAAAGTGCATTTCATCTTTTGAAAAGTCAAAGCTTGTGTGTGTTCAGAACAACACAATCAGTCAAATTCTTCGACATGTTTAGCATGCGGAAATTACGCAAATTAGCTTATATTTATACTAGTGAATACTAGAATAGTACGTAGCAAAGAGATCCACACATATACGAGTATATATCTTTTGTTTTTCTTTTCATTGTATAGCTAATGAATCTTAAAGTATTATTTATTTATTTCTCCAAGTCAAGCTCGTTTGGTAATTTCATTTTCAAATTTACAAAAATCAAACATAAGTTCTTTTGCATAAACGATATCGTTATCAATTACAAAATTATATTAACTCTTTTAGTTCTGTAATTTTTATTTTGGATGTTTCTCTAGCAAAAATAGATTTTTACCGTGTAGCTTATATTTTTAAAGGCATCTCACATCAAGAAATCAATTATAGAAGTGGTTGGAACTATAGCCGCACCTCTACAAACAGAATGTTCGCAGAGGCCGTTGAAACTAAAGCCGTCTCTAAAAGTCGATATTTAGATATGGCTGAAAATAGAGCTGCATCTACAAACATATTTCTTGACACGGCTGCGTTTGAATATCACTCTAGAGATGGCTGAAAATTGAGCCACCACCGTATATAAAACAAATTTCACCCGTGAACGAAATCAATTGTGTATATAGTACAATGATATGTGCGATTGATGAATTTGGGTAGGACCTTGTTTAGACTCCACGGTGGCTCGATGTTTTTGGGAGTTTCCGAGAGGAGGAGAGTTCTGGACGGGTGTATCTTACCTAAATGCTATAAACAAACTAATTTTCGTCCTTGCAATGCAATGACAGCTGTCCTAGAATTCTAAAAAAATATATATAGTACAATGATAGTTTGAACGAGAACGACAACGCGAAAAGAGCTCTATTTTACACGGTTGATCCTGCCCATGCAAGTGCAGCAATACGGCACAGAATGAAGGTCATACATGTGAGATCAAAATGTCCTCACCTCAATTAGTAAGGGTGCGCCCATACACGTGAGATCAAATGTCCTCAATTGGTACGGGGGTGTGCGCCCACATGCTTGAAGGGTGTTTGTGACGTTGTGATAGTAAGCCGGCCCCTAGATGGCTAGACCTTTGCCCCAGTGCGTGTGATTCGTGTATCCAATCGGATCCGATCCGATTCCTCGCACCAATTATTGGTTCGCGTTTCGTGGGCTGCGGATGGCGATGATCGGCGCCCAGGCCCTGGCAAGGGTGCGAGCGAAGCGATCGACGAGCTGGCCGCACAAACGACGACGCCTGGACCATCTAGCGTCTGGCCGGCCGACAGCTTAGTCAAATAATGCGCGCTGTAGGACAGATATATAGCTCATGTGCCACCGGAACACTATTCTGATTAGCTCTGTCGCCAAATTAAGAGGGTCAAAGGAAGTGTGTGTTTCATTGATATAAAATACATCAAAATAGTGTCTCCTATATAATTTTCGTATAAGGGAAACATTAGTATTAGTAGTAATACAAAATAAGTATATTTTCACCTCTTTATCTAAAAAAGTACAATTTCACCCAAAAGGAGCTCTATAATACAAGAGTACGTATCCCCAGGCAGTGTAGTCTTTTAAGTTCTTATCGTCAAATTCAAAAAAAAAAAGCTCTTATCGTCTACTCCCTCTGTCCCGTAATGAATATCGTCTTAGTTGCTGTTGTGGTACGCCGAACCCTAGTGAATGAGGACAGAGGGCCGGTTAGATGCATGCGAGACTCTGTAAACTTGGACACTCGTCGGACACTCTAGAACGACATTCATTGCGGGACAGAGGGAGTAGCTTGATAGCATGTCAATCCTAAAAGTTGTCTATGTTGCTTGCTATGTAAATGTCTTTCTTCTTATTAATATATGCCGGCATGTTTCAGATCTTTTAGAAATAATATAACGAGAAAGACGAAACAGAACTGGCTCATACCTATACTGCTTTGTCTACAAACACACTCATCATACAAAAAAAGCTTTGAATATCTCACCGGCTTTTTATGAGCCCTAAATTAGATGTTGAGCTGAGATAGAGAACTATAAAAACCTCACTCCAGTGTGATAACATTGTCAGTGGTAGGCTCTATTCTTTCGGTGATTAAATCCGGATTTGTTCCTAGATTAAAGACATTGTTCTTTTAGTGGTAGTCGGTAGGCAACATGTCTGTCATCGATATGTAGTGTCTTTGGTGACTTTATCAAAATCTCAAGATTAATTTGTTGGTCAACTCAATTCTCTGACGGTGTTTATAGGGATAGAATGTGCGTCCGTGCATTCATATAACTACAGGAATCAGGGTCTTTGCCGAGTGCTCTAAGCACTCGGCAAAGGCCGTTTTACACTCGGCAAAGGCTTTGCCGAGTGCCGCACTCGGCAAAAGACACTCGGCAAAGAATACGTCGGCAAAGGGTTCTTTACCGAGTGCCAGGCGTCGTGCACTCGGCAAAGCCTTTGCCGAGTGCCATGTCAGCGCTCGGCAAACCTAACGGCCGCCGTCAACCCCAGGCCATCTTTGCCGAGTGCTGACGTGGCAGGCACTCGGCGAAGACTTTTTTTATTTTTTTTAAAAAATTTTTGCCGAGTGCTGACAAGGAGGGAACTCGGCAAAGATTATTTATTTTTTTTCCCGAAAATTCTTTGCCGAGTGCTGAGGTGGCAAGCACTCGGCAAAAAGCTTAATTATTTTTTTATTTTTATTCGGAAAAAGGCCTTTGCCGAGTGCCGGCACCCGGCAAAGTTATGGTCACTTTGCCGAGTGGCAGGCTGGCACTCGGCAAAGCTGCTGACCTGGGGCATGGTTCCCAGCTTTGCCGAGTGCTAGCACTCGGCAAAGCTGGGAAACATATTTTTTTTCATGTTTTCTGCTGTTTTCTCTCATTTCATTCATCCAATATCACATATATTCAACAAACATCACATATATGCATCCATTATCACAAATATGTATCCAATATCACATAATCTCACATAAAGGCACAAATATCTCACATTTCAAGCATGATCCAACATAATGGTCGAAGCCATTATCACAAATATGCATATACAAGTCCATCCACACATCCAAGCATGATCCAACATAACGGTCGAAGCCGCAAGTCCATCCACAACATAAAGTCATCCATGCAAGTCCATACACATCCATGCTGCCCAAGTCCATACATAAATCCATACCTAAGACGTGGCGCCGCCCCCAGGGGCCTCTGAGTGTGAAGAGCTCCCAGGCCCCTGCTGCCCAGGCCACGAGCTCCACCCTGGCCGCGGAGGGGCACCCTGGAACGTCCACCCCGGCGGCGGAAGCTGAGGGCCGCCTATCCACCCGGAGTACCCCTGCTGTGGAGGAACGACACCTGGAGGCGGGTACTGTGGAGGCGGGCCAAGGTACTGTGGAGAAGGTCCACCTGTAGGAGTCGGGTTCAAACCCGCCGACTGTGGCTGCACAAATGAGAAGCAATCTAATTAGTACAATAAAAATGGCCATTTTCGAGTAAGTAGTAGTAGTAGAGTAAGTCTAGCAACCAGCAGCCTCAGTTTGTGACATGTGTTTCTGTATCAATTGGAAAATGTATCATTGGTGGTTGCCATATAAACGCCACAAGATAAGTTCATGGCAGCCATGGAACCACGGGACACATCCATCCCAGCCATCACATGAAACCAGGCCCAAGTGTTGCTGGGTATGGATGTGTCCCATGGTTTGATGACTAACATGAGATATAAAACATCTTGGCAGCCACCTAACATTTAAACACATGTCTACATCATTGGCTTTGCCCAAGAACATAATAACAAATTGGCTAGCAAAAGTGACAAGAGTAAAGTAACAGCAAGGCTAACAAGAGTAAATCTGAGGCGACGTAGGATCCGGACTAGGAGGAGGGGGTGGAGCGAACAGCGAGGCAGGCAACGGAGGCAGGGTCATTCCCGGGATCTGAAGGGCCTGGAAGTAGCTCGCCACGTCCGCCATCTGACGGGCCGAGTGCTGCTGGACAACCTCCAGTTGACGCGCCGACTGCTCCCGGAAAGCCTGCAGCGATCGCCTATAGGTCTCCTCCTGGGCCGCCTGCTGGGCCTGCAACGCTGCCAACTGTGCCTGCAATATTACCCAGCAAGATACATGTTTAAAGGCAATGTACATGTGTAAAACGAGTGAACAACGAATGAAACTGTGTACTTACCTGCTGGGCCTGCAACAGTGCCAAGACCTGCGCGTTGACCTGCGCGTTGCTCGGCTGCCGAGGCGCTATGGGGATGTCAGAGGAGCTCGTGGACCTGGCTCGAACCTCGCTCAGCGTGGGAACTGAGGACGACTCGATAGCGCTGTTGGCCATCCAGTACCGGCCGTGCTGCTTCCCTCCTCCCAACCTCATCAGGAGGTCTGTGTCCAGGGGCTCGGTGGTGGGGTCGAACTCCTCCCCATGGCGCTGGCGAGCCGCGGTGGTGTACTCGGCGAGCTTGGAGTAGGCGCTCTCGTTGGTGTACGTGTCGGGCCCATCCTGCGGGTTGTAGACGTTGTCCACCGTTGTCGCTTTGCCCTTGTGAGCCAGGGCATACCCCGTGAACTTGTTGACCTGCTGCCCTGGATGGGACTGGGCCTGCGAGGAAAAATACAAAGATGATCACAAGTAATGACAATTGCGCGCTGAAATAAATAAATCAACTGAAGCATACCCATCGTTCCATGTACACTGGGAGGGACTGGTTGCCTTGGTGGTGTGGTGCCCCTCGCATCTGCAGGCGGCATTCCCGGCGGCCTCTGCATGTCTCGTAGGCCTCATCGCTGGTCCACCTGTCCACAATGGCTGCCCAGCAGTCCCTGTGCCTGTCGCACCATTCCGGACACATCTGCATGACATCAAGCAAGTTAACTGCAAGAAAATGAATTGAATGTTTCAAAAGAAGGAATCAGAACTGAACTTTCCTACTTACCTGGAGGTACTGGTCCCTGGTGAGGTCGGTCTCCCTACTCAGCAGCATCTCCCTCGCTTGCGGCTTCTTCACCACCTGGCCAAGCACGTCGGCGTTGTAGGTGATGATGCACTAGAGGTGGTACTCGTGGTACAGGTCCTTGAGACGCTCTCTGTAGACCCTCTCCTGCACTCGCGCCGCATGGGCCTCGTGCCCTTCATCGTACTTGAAGAACTCCTGCACACAGATATCATGTATCATTTTAGTGTTTCAAGAACTTAGTATCGAGTAGTGCTGTGCGATGAAAAGACTCACCTAGAACTCCCTCTTGATCTTCGCCGCTACGGTCTCGCCCTCCTGGGAGATGCTGGAGAAGTGCTCCCACGTCATGGGAGGCTGCAGTTCACCATTGTGGATGACCTGGCCGGGGTAGTGGTGCCGAATCAGCAGGCCCTAGATGCCATTGACATGGCACGCTTTCCCGCTCACAACCAGCCAGGTGCTGCACAAGTCATAAAGAACAATTCGTAGTCTGCAGTTCGATTTTCAACATATATACGAACAAGTAGTGAAAACAGAATTGGTTACTTGTCACCCACGGGTCGAATGACCGGGCGCTGGGCCGGGAGCGGCCGGCGGTCAGGGAGTGACGAGGGCCCGCGCTGGTAGACCTTGCTCGTACCCGACGACGAGCCTGGTGTCACCTCGCCCCCGTCGTCGCCGTCGTCCTCCTCGCCGCCGTCACCGGTCGTCGTCGTCGTTGTCGTCGTCCTCCTCGCCCCCGTCGTCGTCGTCGTCGTCGTCGCCGTCGTCGTCGTCGCCGCCTCCTGCTGGGAGTCCTGGAACTCCAGCCTCCTCGTAGACGGGGGCCTCCCCCGCCTACTCGCCGACAGGTCCTCGTCGGCGGTCGTCTCCTCCTCGGCGGCGGGCTCCTCGGCGGTCGGCTCCTCCTCGTCCCGTCGCTGGTACAGCAACTGGACCTGTCGAAGCGGCCGCTGCCGCTGCCGCCGTCCGCCTGGCATTTTGTCGAGTGCCTGCAATGACAAAAAAGGAAACAATTAGCACAAATAAATGACAAGTACTTGTAAAAGAAACATAATTTGCAAGATAATAATAATAATAATAATAACAACAATGTAGTATTACATGAATTAGAAACCATGCCCACGAAGGGCAATATGGCTGGCGTGTACTCATCATCACTGTTGTCGTCAGCACTATCGATATTGTCGAGCTCAATTAAGTGCCTGAGATCATCCTCATCATCTGTATCGTCAGGATCATCGTCATCAACCTCAACAACTCTATCATCGCGCTCCTTCCTCCATCGCTCAAGGATTTGCAAGTCCTTAGCATCCTGCACTTCAACACCCTCGTCCTCATCGATGTCGTTATCTACTTCCATGCCCATGAGAGAAAGAATGTCTATCTCGAAACTCCCTTCTAGCCCCTCGGGTTGATAGAACTCGCCGTTATCTATGTTTGGGTCAAAGTAGTAATCATCATCGTTTGGGACAGCCGCTTTACCGTGCGGCGACACCAACTGCACAAGGGACCATCCCGCCAGGTTCTTGTCTTTTTGGCACGCCCATGGGAGGTAATAAACTTGCGTGGCGTGTCGGTTAGCCACAATATAGACATCATCTCCTTTATAGACGGAATCCTGTCGAATTTCGATTTGCCCAATCTTTAGGTCTTTTCGAGTGACATCAGGATCGAACCAGTGGCATTTGAATACCACTGGCTTAAAAGCTTTGGCACCCACAAAGTTGAGCTCGTATATTTCTTCGACTATACCATAATAGTCCTTATCATCCGTGCCGGGCGTACGAACTCCGGTGCACGTGGTTTTTAGGTTGGCCCGACTCGCCTCATAGCTTCTCGTGCGAAAGTGATAGCCATTGACATCATAAACGTTGAATGACTGGACCCTACGGGAGAAGCCACTGCCCACCTGTTTCAATTCATCACTCATTTCCGTAGCCGTGCTGGCCTGCAAGGTCAGGACCGGTAGATCGTTACATTACTAGCTCCTAGGAGCAAAAGTGGAATCTCAAAGTCAGAACGAGGTTACTTGGATGGTACCTTTGTACAGAACCAGGAAATGAAATCGGGCACACCATGTCTAAACAGATGGTCTTCTTCTTGCTCGGTAGGAGCCCTATTGCCTCGCCAGTGTTCATTAATAAATTCCCTAAAAAAACAAAGGGGTCAGATTGATAGGTGTAGGATAGTGATGGCGTATGTAACAAGCTCATTGAGAACTTACTTCTGATAAGGAATCACTTCATCAAGGTTCAACAACAAGTAGAGCATGATATCATGCCACTGTTCATGGGACAACTTCTTTGTGGTACCTGCGCTTGGACTTCCCATCTCCCCTTGGAAAAGGCTGAGTTTCGATGAATTCTCGTCGGCGTTGTAACGAGGGGTTGGATTATGCACGCGGCTGGGAAGTTTCTCAGTATAGTACGCCTGTGTGAATGTCGACACCTCCTGCAGAATGAATGCCTCTGCCACAGAAGCCTCAATTTTGGCTTTATTCCGACACATTTTTCGAAGAAGCTTTAGACACCTCTCGATTGGATAGCACCAACGGAACTGTACGGGGCCACCCAACCGTGCCTCTCGCGGTAGGTGCAAAATCAGATGTTGCATCGACAGGAAGAAGCCGGGTGGAAATATCATCTCCAACTTGCAGAGCAACAAAGGTGCAGCCTTCTCAAGGTCTACAAGCACGCCCCGAGATAACTCCTTGGCATAAAGCTGGCGGAAGAAAAAGCTCAACTCCGCCAGGACACGCCATACTGGCTCGGGGAGGTATCCCCGGGTCATGGCGGGAAGGATCTGCTCAATCCACACGTGGAAGTCATGACTCTTCATCCCTAAGACATGCATAGTCTGCAAGTTCACTCCCCTACTCAGATTCACCGCATACCCATCCGGGAACAGTATCGTCTTCATCCACTGCAGTACTTCCTTCCTATCTTTCCTTTTCAAGATGTAATCGGCCAGGCCCCTTTTCCATCTCTTGCCTGGCGCAGGGGTCTTCATCACTAGCTTTGGTCTATCGCAAATCGTCTCCACGTCTAGTCTAGCCTTAACGTTGTCCTTTGACTTTTTCATGTCCAAGAGTGTTGCAAACAGTGCCTCGGCGACATTCTTTTCTGTGTGCATTACATCGATGTTGTGTGGAAGAAGAAGGTCCTTGAAGTACGGAAGCCTAGTCAAGCCCGATATATGAGTCCACATGTGGTCAACACCATATCCCTTAAAACCACCGTTGTTCTCATCAACTTGGAGAGCCTCTATCTCGGCAAGGACCTCGGCAGGGCTCTTGATCTGAGGAATGGGGTCGGTGACTTGAACACCTTTCGTAAAGTGCTTTTTATCTCATGGAGATGTCTGGGTTTTGGGCATCCAACGTCGCAAGTTGCTCAAAATTGTCTCAATCTTTTTTCATAGCCTCCACATGCAATGACATGACACATCAAGAAGTTTCGTCATTTTCGGACTTCGTATGGATTTTTCATAATTAAAAAACACTTTTTCCGCACGTAACTCGCCATGCTACGACACCAACATGGTCCTAACTTCATGCGAGCTCCTGGATACGGCCTCAAAATGCTCCAAGAATCATGAATAATATTTTTAGAATGGCCAAGTCCCATTATTTCATGTACCTGCAGTTTAAATGAGGAGTCGCCGGAAAAATCCAAAGAAACAAAAATAACTAGAAAAATATAGCAAAAAAACTCAAAACTTTCCCCAATTTCAAATTTAACATGTATTTGTTGTACCAAGGTTCTAGAAAAAAAATGGGATGACAAAAACAAAAAAAAATTTCACTTCGCCGAGTGCCATGGTTGACACTCGGCAAAGAGGCCTTTGCCGAGTGCCTGCCGACGTGGCACTCGGCAAAGATTTTTTAAAAAAATAATTAAAAAAATATTTGCCGAGTGCCTAACGGCCCACACTCGGCAAAGCCGACGGCCACGGACGCCGTTCGGCCTGGGCTAGCTTTGCCGAGTGGCGTACTTTACCGAGCGCCGGGCACTCGGCAAATAGGCCCTTTGTCGAGTGCCCCGAGTTGCCGAGTGCCTGACACTCGGCAAAGAGGTCTTTGCCGAGTGTTCCATCTGGCTCTCGACGAAGCCTCCCTTTGCCGAGTGCCCGATATTTGGCTCTCGACAAAGGTTTTAACACTCGGCAAAGAGCCGGATTCCTGTAGTGATAGGAGGTGAGCGTACCCTGCCCCTCGTGTATGTGGGTATCTCTATATCTAACTGATCGTACATAGATATTATATGTGTGTTTACAGACAATCGGTACACCGTTATCATTGAATTTGTTTCAGTCCACGCATGCATACACACGCTCCGAAGTGAAGAGGGCCCTTCACGCGTACGTGTGCAGTGCAGTATGCTGCTACGACCTACGAGCCTACGAGTACGACCATGACCAGAGTTCATCACAGTTGTTGTAGCATGCAGGTGCGACGTACTCCTACCAACCACGGCAGCATGTCTATGTAGGCATACTGTGATATACATCGTGTAAACGGCCAACCATGCACAGACACACATGCCGCGCACACCGGTCGCGACCAGAACTAAAAAAAAAAAGAAAACGATCCAATCAACGCCTTCTAGTTCTAGGTACGCATTCTGGTCCTGCATGAATGCATGATGCGTTACTAGCTTCGTTCGCGGACACGGCGAGATCGACCGGCCGGCCGCCACGTTGCGCGCGGTCGTACGTGGCGCGTCCCTGCTTTGCGCCACGTATACGCGTACCACTCCATGCATGATGATGATGATAGAGCAAGGAATAGCTCCGGCATCGCATCGTCTCGCGGCACTGCAGTTCGATGCAATCATCGATGGGCGGCGTACGTACTACGTTCTAATTTGCTGGTGCATGGCGACGTTGCCACGACGACCATACGCTCCGTCCATACAAGAACAGGCCAAAGGACCGTAGTATTTTTAATGAGGCTACTACTGGGAAACAAAGACCACGTACACACACTCGTAACGCGGGTCCGGGAGTACGCGGCGACCGGATCGAGGCTTTAACTGATCATCAGTCAATCATGCACCCCGTTTAATTCGAAGCGTGTGCTGTCATGGTCAAAGGGTCTACGAGTAGTGCGCTGTCTTGAGATTACCAAGGAAATTCCAAAGCAGCGAGTAACTTTTGACAAAGCTAACGGGAAGAATGAAAACCGACCGCAAAAAACACTAGTCTGGTCTGCAGTATGTTTGAAACGTGGAAAAAAAAATCATGTTTCTATAACTTTCCATAGAACAAAAATTATTTCCTATAAAATTTTTATTTGCTTGCACGAGTCGTAGAGGAGGCGTGTCGGGCTGGTTGGGGGGAGTGTGTCTGGTGACAGTGACACTAGCCCGGCAAGGTGTCTGGTTGCGATGATTGGGTTCGAAGCATGCCCCGTCGGTCAGAGCAAGCTGCCCCACGTGCCTCCCGGCTCCTCTTCACTAGTCACTCGTACAGCGATATTTTCTCCTTACTAGCTCTCATGTCTCATCTTGGCATCTTTCCCACAATCTTTTATGGGAACTCAGACTAAGTAATTTATATTTTTTATTCAGCGTACCACCGCGTACAAGAAGGGGGATCATTGTTATTTGCCCTTCAAGCTAAGTTGTCCGTGTTAGCACTAACTAAAATACGGCTTGAAAGAGAGATGGAGCTGATTAAACAGTTGCGCCAACAGTTAACACGTGGGGTACCTGCTACGCGTCTTCGCCAACAGGGCCGGCCTACCGGTTTCGTGACTACTACTAGTAGAAACTACTACAAGAAGGATCAATGATTCCGGGCAGCAATCAAGGGGCCATGTTCCCCGGACTGAAGAACTCTCCCTTTCTTTAACTCTATTCTACTTGGTCAGAGGGCAACCAAAAAAAAAAAAAAAATCGTATGGACTTGATCGTAGCCACGGAGCATATTGCTCTCGTTACTATTTGTAGTCAACTCAGAAGAGACCAATTGTAGCACTATACGTATGTCCCTATCTGCGTAAATATATCGAGTCATCGCCTGACTCTAGTTGAAAGCCAGAACAAAATACGGCCGTGACATCATCTTGCTTATTTGCCTCCGTCCCAGAAATGTACAACTATTTTGTTCTCAGTTAATTAAATTATTTTAAATTTAATAATATTTATGAAAAAAATATAATAGTTACCATATTAATTAGTATCGATATGTAATATATTTTTCCTATTTAGGGCCATAGTATTGATTATTTTTCAATTTAGTCAATTTAAACATAAATTTAACTTAGAGCAAATTTAAAATTCCCATTATGAAGGCAACGAGATTTGGTAATAGGTTCATTGGTGATATATATCTACTGTTTTAGTTTTTTTTAGAATTATTAAACAGTACAACACAAACCTACTTGTTTAGTTTTGAATAGATCACGCCTGAAAAAACAACATTTGTTGATACTGGGTGGGCCCACTGGCCCGCTGCTTTGTTTGTTGCTACTGGGTTGGGCCTGAAGCACCTACTACACGGCTACAGGTCAACGCCGGCTTCTTCGTTTGCAGGCCTCACTGGCCATTTTTATGTGGTGTGGACAACCTCCTTTTCTATGAATGGATCAAATGGAAAGGCCCATGTAAATCCAGAGGATTCCCAAAAAAATGTAAATCCAGTGGACCACGATTGTGCCGTCAGCTGTGCCAGAGTTCGTCGTATTGTCGTCAAAGATGTCCATTCACTTGGAATTTGGTAACACAAGACTTTGTTGTACGCAATTATGCATTGTTTCATGTATCACGACTTCCTCAAAAGAAAATCAGCAGACAAGAAAGCAAGCAGAACTTACGTAAAAGAAAATCGAACAGGGTAAACAAGCAGGGAAAGTGTGACTGATATAACTGCAGGTACGTATAATATCTTACATTTGCAAAAGAAGACTTAAACCATTAACTAGCTAGCTATTCAACGTATAGAATGTTTGACACAAACTTAAGGTAACGCTTGTCGACAAAATATAAGACCACAAATATACTAAGCAGCAGGAGGTTTCTGGTAGCTCCATTGACGACGACGCAATACGAATATACGATTAGTGCCTCTCGCCACGGATCCTGGTAGCCAGATGAACATCTTTGGGCATGATGGTGACCCGCTTGGCATGGATGGCACACAGGCTGGTGTCCACGAAGAGACCCACGAGATACGCCTCCGCCGCCTCCTGCAGAGCAAGGATCGCATGGCTCTGGAAACGCAGGTCACTCTGCAATGCATGAATATAACATAGCCACGAAGTTGCATCTATTTATTCAGATCTTGTATGTATGTAGTGATCGAATTAGCAGCTGTAGTACCTTGTGAAGCTGTGCAATCTCCCTGACGAGCCTCTGGAAGGGCATCTTCCTGATGAGCAGCTCAGTACCCTTCTGATACTTGCTGATTTCACTGGGAAAAATAGATAAATGTGAGGTTCAGATTCAGCGGATTTCACACGGTTAATTGCATGAAAAGACGCAGCCATACAATTGATAGCTATGCAAATGAAAGAAGCAGTGTTGCACTTGCTGCGTGCACATACGGAAGGGCTACAGTTCCGGGGCGGTAACGGTGAGGCTTCTTCACTCCTCCGAATGCTGGCACTCTCTTGCGAGCAGCAATCTATAAATGATCATCACCAAGCCATACTAATGTTAAAATCAAGCAATCACCGATGACACTTTACAGGCAAATTTTACATATATATACATACGTATACTCTGTGAGCGAGTTGCTTCCTTGGTGCCTTTCCTCCTGTCGACTTACGAGCTGTACACTTAGTACGAGCCATCTTGCAAACAAACTGTGATCATGTACAAAATAAATCCTGAGTATAATATAATTAAAACAAAATAATTTTGAGGATCATGTAATCTGATAGAAAAAAAATGAATTGAGAACATGTATGCGGACAAAGAGAAATATATGAATGAAATTGAGTTAGGTTCCTTGTTTCGAGCAATATTGGATGGTATATGTATTCTATAAAATATTGCATGGTATATACAGTAGTATTTCAGATCTGAAAGAACCTGATTCATCACCTGGATAAATAAACACTAATTACTATAATCTGTGTTACAATATCAGGGCATACCAGTACACAGAAGCCTGCATATATAGATATAAGGTCAAGTGCAAAACAAATCATGTGTACTCGGTACTCATGTAACCAAAGTTATCAAAACACTTGTACGGCATGAATGATGAATAGACTTTGAGCAGAGTGGGAATATATAGACTACTATCTAGCGCAATCATCTTAGAGTTTTCAGCCCATAATTTCACACATTAAAACCCTAGAAACACATAGTACATGTTATCTCAAAGCAACAACCGCCAAGGTCCAATCACGGCGCGCGCCGACCAGTTGCTCCATACAAACATCAAACAACAAAGCATGGCAATGGCCAACATGTAGCTAGGTATATGAACAACAAATAAAAAAGAATATAGATCGCCGGATCCATTATTACTGCACAAATCAGAGAGTAGTAACAAGGAGAGTATAGTAATTACCTCTCGCAGGCTCGCAGCAGATCGATCGTACGTGTGTGCTAGAACTTGTATCTACACTGACGATGCCTCCTAGTCGTAGTTCGCTCTTCAGCCGTGACTGTACGTGATGTAATTTGCCGGGGTGCCGGGGGCGCTAATTATATAGGCACGTACGAGAAACGCCCAACAGACAGGTCGGTTTGTGTGTGATCGGACGGCTCTGATTAGGCTGTGCTGCGGATCGGTGTAGGCAAACGCAGTATTCTTATTGGCTGGTGGCACTATGACGCGGATTTATGTATATAAATTAACCAGAGCTTGTATACGAGTATATGTAGTTTTCCTTCTCTCGGCGCTCGTTGGATTAAAATCTAACGGATCATGAGAACGGGAACTATACGTTTAACTAACCCACGAGAAGCGAGAACCCGACTAGCAATCAAAAGCGCTCGGAAGGCCCAAACTGCTGTAGGGCTACAAGGCATCGAGGACACGGCCAGGTGTGTTTCCTTTTTCGCTTTTTTTTAAGAAGAGTTTCCTCGGCTTATATTGAAAGCCATCGTGGCAAACGGGTACATAAAGCTGGAGAGCGCCAGCGTGCACTATAGACCAAAATGTCTAAACAACAGAATATAAATTTCGCTAAAATTCAACGACGTCTGATGGCGTTATGCTAGTTGCCTTGAAGTTCTTCAGCCAGTCAATCGCCACCTCGTTGATTCTGTCCAGACGCTCCCTATCCTTCTCCTTAAGTGCAATCCCCCGTCTCTTCATCTGGGAAATGGCATGATAGATCACATCAGTTGAAGCTTTAGGCGTGGTCTTGTTGATGGACATCTTGTTACGCAAGTTCCATATAGCCCATGTTATCCCTGTAAATAAGAACATGATCAACTTCTTTGAAAGTTGCACTCCTCCCCTGAGCCAAGACTGAGTAAATTCTTTAGTCGAGGTTGGATAAGAATCAAGGTGAAACAACTCTCTGATAAAACTCCAGACAAATTTAGCTATATGACAACTAAAAAAAATATGATCATTTGATTCTATTTCTCCACACAAACAGCAATGTTCATCTCCTTTCCATTTTTTCTTTACTAAGTTTTGGGCTGTTTGTAGTTTGTTGTTGAAGAGCTGCCATAGAAACACTTTGATTTTTAGTGGGATTTTGCATTTCCACACAATACCAGCAACTCTGCTATTTGAACCTCTGTCTGTTATGAAGCTGTAAAGGGACTTAGTGGTGAACACCTTCTTACTATCTAACTCCCATATAACTTCATCAGCTTTGTTATCAGTTAGTGAGATATCTTGCAGTTCCTCCAAGAGGCCTAACCACCTGTTATACTCCTGTGTTGACAATGATCTCCTAAAGTCTACATAACATGTGTTGTCCTCCCAACAGTCCCTAACAAAGCAATTAGGATTTCTGACTAATTTGAAGAGGTCATCACAGAAGATTTTAAGGGGGACTTTCTTAAGCCAGCAATCCTCCCAGAATCTACGATGGAGACCATCATTAACTTTAAAACTTACTCCCCAATCAAATAAGGCCTTGACACTGTATAATCCCTTCCAAAATTGTGAACCTCCAGCACTATCTGGGTAAAAAAAAACATTTTCTCCCATGTATTTTGCCTGAATTATCTTGAACCACAGTTCATTAGGTTCCTGAAAGATTCTCCAAATCCATTTTGTTATTAAACACTTATTCATGATTTTAGTGTTTATGATTCTTAAACCTCCTTGAATTTTTAGGCCTGCTTACCATCTCCCATTTTGCCAAGTGGTACTTGAACTTCTCCTCTGCTCCTTGTCAGAAGAATTTAGCTCTGATGGGATCCATCTCCTGGTGAATACCATCTTTCAGCATGTAGAATCCCATTACATGGGCAAGCTGCTTAGACAAGAGTTAGTTAATATATGTCTCCCACTTGAGGTTAACAGTTTTCCTTTCCAAGCTTCAGTCCTTTTCCTCAGTTTTTGTGCCAATGGCCTAAAAATCTCCATGTTGAGGTGCTTGTAACTCACTGGAATACCTAGATATTTCAAGGGGAAAGATCCTAGGACATAATTCAGCATATTTTCCATTTTCTCCTTCTCTCGTGGGACTCCAAACACAAACACCTCACTTTGTGGTAATTGATCTTCAAACCAGACATCCACTCAAAGCAATACAAAACCAGCTTGAGATTTCTGATATGCTCCTCCTTGGGTTCAATCATAATGACTATATCATCTGCATACTGAATGTGAGACACCCCCTCCTGAATAAGCTCATGCAAAACCCCTTTGATATGCCCATGCTCCACACAGTTTTGCAACATGACTCCTAGAGCATCTGCTACTAGATTGAACAGCAAGGGAGAGAGGGGATCCCCTTGCCTCAATCCCCTGTAGGTTCTTTCACCATTAACATTTATGCATACCCTCCCACCCTTTACAGTTTTCATCACCCAATCTATCCACTGCTGGGAAAAATTCCTTCCCTTCATGACTTCCTCCAAAAACTCCCATCTCACCCTATCATAGGCTTTTTCAAAATCAATCTTTAGGACCAAGCCTTTCCTTTTTGATCTACGTAGTTCATGTAGAGCTTCATGAAGGACCACAACACCATCTAGAATGTATCTTCCCTTAACAAAACCAGTTTGATTACTCCCAATTAGTTTTTATGCTACTAGAACCAACCTGTTTGTCAAAGCTTTGGTGAAGCATTTGAAATTTACATTCAACAAACATATTGGTCTATATTGTTTGATAGTTCTGCATCATTGCTCTTCGGAATCAAAGTGATGACCCCATAGTTAAGTCTCTTTATGTCCAGTTTGTCCTCCAAAAGTCGAAAACATTTCTGCCAGCGGTCCTTTGGTTTGGTCCCAACAACTTTTCAAGAAAGATGCCCCAAAGCCATTTGGGCCAGGAGCTGAATTTTCTTTTAACTCCATCACTGTCCTTCTGATTTCATCTGGAGAGAAAGGTATGGTAAGAGCCTGTCTTTCATCCTCATCCAGGCACATCATATTTGGCCAGAAGCTGTCTCCTAGATGCATAGAGCATGGGTCACTATTCCCAAACAACTGTTTGTAGTATTCTACAATATGCTCTGTGATATCCTGTTGACCTCTAATCTCCCTTCCATCAGATTCTAGCATAGAAATGGCATTCTTCCTTTGTCTTCCTTTTAAGAATTGATGGAAAAAATGTGTATTGGCACCTCCATGGATGATCTAGTTCTTGCCTGTTGTTTGCTTAAATTGTAGAATTTCTAGGTTCTGTAGCTCTTCCAGTTTGTTTTCACAATCTATCCTTTCAAACCATTCCTCCATAGATAAAAGCCTATGCTCAGCTGCTTGATCAGTCTCCCCAATTCTCTCTGCAAAGGTTTGTTGAATTTTTTCTGCTCCCCTATTAGCCTCAAATTCCACCCTCTCAAATACCTTCTTAAACCTTGTAGGCCATTATGCCATTTATCTAATGATGACATGTTTCCTCCCTGGTTCTGACAAAATTCTGTCCATTTTTCATGAATCATACTCCCAAAATTTTCAAATTGCAGCCATTTCTCCTAAAAATAAAAGTATTTAGATTTTGGTTCCCTACTTTCTCCTGAATCTAGCATGAGAGGTGAGTGGTCTCACCCAATTCTGCTTTTGTACCAGACATAATTGTTGCTATAATGTACATCCCAGTCAATGGAGACCAGGATCCTGTCCAGTTTATCCAATGTGGGATCATGCTATTTGTTAGACCATGAAAAATGACTCCCTTTCACATATAAATCTTTGTGCTGATCACCAATGAAATCATTAAAAAGTCTCATCAGCCTAGGATCCCCTTGGCCTTTATTTCTTTCCTTATTCTCCCTGATTAAGTTGAAGTCACCACCTAGAACTATAGGCAAGTCAGCTTGATGGCAAAACATGTTCAGACTCTGAATAAACTCCCCAGACCATTCATGATCAGCTGGGCCATATATGTTTAGGACCCAAAACCGTAAGTTGGCCAATCTATGTCTGAGTAGAGTAGCTATAAAGTACTCCTCCAGAACATAATCCTCTAATTCAAACATCTCCTTGTTTATACCTGTGATTAGTGCTCCAGAATGACCTTTTGCTGGTACCCAGATCCAAGCAAAATCCCTATCACCCGCCATCTCCTTTAACTCCCCATCAGTAAAGTCTTGTTGAATAGATTCTTGGATGGCCACCATATCCAGACCTTGTTGTATGATGTGGTTCTTGACCAGCACTCTTTTCCTGCTCTTTCTCAGCCCTCTAATATTCCAAAAAAGAAACCTCATTTTTAAACAATTATCTAAGAGCTCTGAAAGGATCTAATCGGCCTAAGGGGGGTGAATAGGCGATTTTTTTTTGAAAACATGAAACTTAAATCTCAAATACGGAAGTCAAATACCAACCGGTAGTAGGACCGAAAGTAGGACAAGTACTACCGGTAGTTGAAAAACCAGTACTACCGATTCAAACTTCCAGTACTACCGGTATCCTACGAAACTACGAAATCGAAATGAAAATCAGAGTAAATTGAGCTGTAATTTCGGATCCAAGCGTTACCACCCCTTTATTGATGTTGGTGATGAAGATGTTGAACTTTTTGGAGCTTTTCACCGCACAAAATCGTAGATCGATTCCTTCAACTTAAGATCTTGGGGATGGGGACAAAGAACACAAAGAACAAGGGTAGTCAAAGCTACCACCACAGCAAGACATACGATTTAATCTGAGGTTCAGCAATCCCCACAAAGGAGTTCCTACGTCCCCGTTGTTAAGGTGACCACAAAGGTCCGACCATGAAGGTCTCCTCGCTCAACCAACCACGAAGGATTACTTGAGATATCCACTAAGAATCAAGGGTAATACAAACACTTCGGGGCGCCCTCACAAATGAAGCAACACTGGCAGCCACGAAGAACGCCTAGCTGGCTAGGGTTCCAAGAACCCAAGAGTAACAAACACAAATCAAGCTGGCAAGATGAGGAATCCAAGTGCTCAAGTCGTAGATCAAAGTTCCCGCTCCCTAATATCACGTCCCTAGTTCAAATCCTTGAGGGGATGAAGTTTTGGGAGCTAAGGGGGAGAGAGAGCTGGTGAGCAGAAGCTTGGGAGTTGTTTATCTAGGGTGTGAATGAATGGAATGAGCAAAAACTAGAGAAAGGAGAGAGGTGAGGGGTATATATAGTGCCTGCCCAGAACAACTACCGGTGTTACCGGTGTGAATCACCGGAACTACCGGTACCTCACCAAATATGACCGTTGGGGCGTGTCAGAATGTGCAGAGGCTGACAGACCGGTACTACCAGTCCAAGGACCGGTACTACTGGTAGTACAGGGAGATGCAACAATGCATGTTCGACGGGACCAGAAAATATTCGTTGCAACTACCGGACTATAAATCAAATATATCCGGTACTTCCGGTCCTAACCAGTACTACCAGTCCTACTTCCATTGTACTTCCAGTAGTACAAAACTGTAACCTCGAGCATTCGAATTTGTAAAAAAATAGGACCGGTACTATCGGTCTATAAATCATTTAAACAAGTACTACTGATGCGGCGACCGGTACTTCCGGTAGTACATCGATCGCAACCTCAAGCGTTTGACTTGGCACAAAATATTCGACTGGTACTTTCGGTATATAATTCGAATATAACCAGTACCACTGGTAAGCCAGGTTGGGTGAAGCAAAGGACTTTTTCTAAGTGCAGTGAGTGCAACGGTGTCTCCCCAAACGCTCTAAATATTGACATAAAAACTTTTAGACCTCGAATTACCAACCTAATTTGTATCCCTCTTGATAGTACGGCGTTTCCTATTACTCAAGCAAAGATAAAATCTGAGGGCTCTCTTGAGAAGAAACAACGTCCGTCCGAATAAAATTTAGGGTGCTTGTATCATCAAATGTTATCATTCAAATCTTTCAATGGACTAACACTTGTGTATTCACTTTAGATAAACTTGTTAGTCCCTAATTTGATTATCATTAATTATCCAAAACCCACATCGGGGACGAATGCACTTATAAACTCCCCCTTTTTGGTAATTGATGACAACCAACTTAGGCTTACAAAAATTGAAAGAATTTAATCTTTTGAATCTCAATATTTAAGTAGAGTTCCCCCTTAATGTATGCATAGGATTTGAATTTCAAATCTTGATCATAATCAAGATTGCATACATTAAGAGTAAGCTCCCCTAATTTTTGCAATCCGTAGGGGTGCCTAAAAAGGTGTGTGTGACAAGTATAATCCATGATGCTTATGCCAAGATATATCACATAAAGATAAATAAAAGAATACGAATGGTTATGCAAAAGAGAAAAAGACTTAAAGCCAACATAACCATTCTAAAATAACAATCATCAACACAATACCAAAAAATAGGCCAACACAACTTGATATATCGAATAAGCATAAGTGTTTAGCCTACAAGCATTCATCACACACATAGTTCAAAGTTCACCACATAGTTCACCACGGAGGAAGAGTTATACATAATTGAATTAATAGTTACCCTATTACATCATGATAAGACTAACACTCCCCCTTTGGCATCAAATGCCGAAAAGGGTGGGCAACAATAGAGAGCAAGGGTAGAAAGCTACTAGAACTCTTCATGGTCATCATTGTCATTGGGGTCGATGTACCTGCTCTTGCCAAAAGGATCTGTAGAACAAGACGGTCCACTAGTGGAGGTGCGAGTAATATAATCAGCCCCACCGAAAAGAGATCGAAAAGCATCAGAGTCCTCAAGAGTATACCCAGAAGAAGGCCGTGCATCATGTGTAGCATCAAAAGTACTCGGCTGCTAGAAACTATGCTGCTGTTGAGGTGGCTGCTCAAAGCCGTGATGCTCCTGAGGTGACTGCTCAAAGTGCTTACCATCCTCTTCCTCAAAAATATACTGAAAGGGACGAATGGGAGAGGATGGAGTGAGTCCAACTTGCTCCTCAATGCGATGAAACATCCCATCTTGCTTCTCTTGAGTATAGCACATGTAGGAGATGAACTTCTTCAGCAAAGAAAGGAGGCCACGACCACGACCACAACCACGGCCATGACCACGACCACGGCCTACAAAAGCTCCAGCGGAAGGGTCCATATGAGGAACATCTTCCCTCACAACCCCAGCAGTCCCTGCATCATCTGTTGGGGCACTAGCAGAAGTAGAAGCAGGTGTCCTCATTGTGTGCGGGCGAGTGTTGCGAACTCCCCAGGAAGGGTGACCGGCATCTAGGTGAAAAGTGTGTCCCACAACTTGCTCAATAATATGCATAAGTTAGAGAGCATATGGCAGAGACCGGTGAGGATCAGTGGACGCATCTGCAACCTTGCTCCACAAAAAGTCTAACACACTGAGTGCTTGTTCAAGCCAAAACAAACAAGAATGGTCGGAGCATGGCCTTGAATATGAACTGAATCACCACCTTTAGGATCAATGGTGGCCCGTATCAAGTTGTTCAATACGTAAAAATAGGGCTTCAAGTAAGTGTTCTTCCCATCAGCATGCTGCTCATCAAGATACGTATTAGCTGTAATAAAATCATCTCTGCCAACATTCTCAGCATAGTGACTCCAAAGACTAAGTGCCTCATGGTCCTCATGATTGAAACCAAGCAAACATGAAAATTGCACATAGTCACACCTATAATGATGATTCTGGGTCATCCAATGTAATACCTTGCGGCCATGATCAATGTAGAGGGTTGACCAGAACTGACAAATGATCTTGGTGTTCCAATCATGCTGAAAAGTCATGAGCGGCAAAAGGAGCCACTCCTCAAGCCTAGCCTTCAAAGCATGAATGTCGGAATGCTTGATTTTGTCCAGAGATGCAAGATTCAAGGCCTTGTGCACAAATATAGGAGTAGGGCCAGTAGCAGTGTCCTTGAGGCACACAGAGCAGTAATAATAATGATGAAATAGAGACCAAAATCTTTCATCAACCCTAGGATTCCTAATAAATAGGTAGGGATTTTCCAAACACTGCTGCGCTAGAGCCTGACGATCCTTGGTGTAATCAAAAAATTCACGAGGGAGATTAGGGGTACGAATCTTGGCCTTACGGTGCTAGTGATGAGGAAGAACACGATCTGCAGTGATATCCCCAATCCTCTCAGGCGACCAATTGCACTGCGGATGGAGAGCACGGCCTTCGATTTCAGCAGGATTGGTTGACATAACACCATTAACAATGTCCTGATGGCGGCGGTGAGCGCGAGCATCCTGTGTATCAACCGTAGGAGCACGACCACCATGGGAAGGCTCAGCACGGTCACCACAGGAGGACTCAGCACGGTCAGTCCCACGCTGCTAAGCGTGCTGACTAGCTGCACGGTCATCCTCTCCATCACCCAAACTCTGTGGACGAGGACGAGCACCGCGAGGTGGGTTGTGCCGACGCTCTGACATGCTGCAAGGAGCAAAACAGGGGCAGGAAGGTCTTAGACATGCTAGCAAATTCTTGCAAGAAGGGTAGAATGAAGAGCCCACACAAACCGAGCCACTGGGTGCTATCGGTACTACCGGTCCGTGAGGGCCGGTACTACCGGTAGTACTCGGGTGCAACTCAATCCACATGGAATGACAACATCCACCATGGAAGTTGCAAGATGGGCAGTCACAAAAACAAGTATACGCCATATAGACCAAGCAAAAGCAAGGAGACGGCCTAGAATGAAGTACATTGGGAGATCGAGCATGAATCCCTAGTACCTCGATGCTCGAAGTGAAGAGGCCGAATCCGCTTGAGCCAAGCCCTTCCGACATCCACCAACACCTCCAAGATGATCTCCAAGGCTAGTGGAAGCTCTCCCCTCAAAGGAGATGAAGATTGGCTGGAGGAGGAGGGAGATCGATGAAGAGAGAGGCCATGCGGCGGCGCCGCCAGGCGGGCGGGTCGGCGAGTTGGGGAAAAGAAGTGAATGAAGGGTTAAGTTAGAGAGAATAGATTTTAATTCGATGAACCTTTTACCGTGGTCAAAAAAGGTTACCGGTACTACCGGTCGCTCGACCAGAAGTACCGGTGGGCAGGACACGGTCAACGCGGAGCTATGCAGGCTTTTGAACCAGCTATAGTTTTGGGCCTCCATCGGTAGTACCAACGGCCGGTACTACTGGTGGTACCAGCGGTACTACCGGTAGGTCAAAAACTTGCTGGAAGCAAATCTACAGATGGTGAACAAGAACCCTCTCAAACATGACCAGATTTCATCAAATCAATACAAAACTATGGTCAGGCTTGAGATGTTAAAAATAGATTTTGAAATTTCACACAATGATTTTGCAAATATTTTATCCAATTCTAAGCCAATCAAGGTGTGCAAGATGTCATTCCATGTTATGAGAATCCACGATATTGAGCTCATGCCTCAAAGCACAAAATCTTGACTCATCTAGAGGCTTTGTGAAGATATCAGCTAACTGGTTTTTGGTTCTCACATGTTGAACAATGATATCTCCTTTGGTTTGGTGATCTCTAGAAAATATGATGGATGTCTATGTTCTTTGTACGGGAATGGTTAACGGGGTTATCGGCTAGCTTGATTGCACCCTCATTGTCACATAAGAGTGGAATCTTAGACAGGTTGTAACCAAAATCTCTCAATGTTTGCTTCATCCAAAGTAGTTGGGCACAACAAGAGCCGGCCGCCACATACTCGGCTTCAGTGGTGGATAGGGCAATGGAGTTTTGCTTCTTAGAACTCCAAGACACCAGAGACCTACCAAGAAATTGGCAAGTCTCAGATGTACTCTTTCTCTCTACCTTGCAACCGGCATATTCTGAATTGGAATAACCAAGTAGAGTGAAAGATGAGCCCTTAGGATACCATAAGCCAAGATTAGGTGTGAGCACCAAATACCGAAAAATTCTCTTAACGTCCATGAGATGACATTCTTTCGGATTAGATTGAAATCTTGCGCACATGCACACACTAAGCATAATATCGAGCCTAGATGCACAAAGGTAAAGCAATGATCCAACCATGGAGCGATATACCTTTTAACCAACGGCTTTACCATCCATGTCAAGGTCAAGATGTCTTGTAGTTGGCATTGGTGTGCTGATGGGTTTGCCCTTGTCCATACCAAACTTCTTCAACATGTCATTAGTGTACTTAGTTTGGTAAATGAACGTTCCTTCTTTGAGTTGCTTGATTTGAAAACCGAGGAAGAATGTCAATTCTCCCATCATGGACATCTCAAACCTCTTGGTCATAATCCTACTAAATTTCTCACAAAGCTCCTTATTAGTACTACCAAATATTATGTCATCAACATATATTTGGCAAATAAAGATATCACCATTAACTTTATGAGTAAATAAAGTAGGATCGGCCTTTCCTATCTCAAACCCTTGTTCGACTAGAAAGTCCTTGAGACAATCATACCAAACTCTAGGGCCTTGTTTGAGCCCATAGAGCGCCTTATGAAGCTTGTAGACGTAGTCAGGATGATGTGGATCTTCAAAACCCGATGGTTGTTCAACATAAACCACTTCAGAGAGGGGGCCACTGAGGAATACACTTTTCACGTCCATTTGAAACAACTTCAAATCATGGTGAGCAGCAAAGTCAACTAATATACGAATAGATTCAAGCCTAGCTACCGGTGCATAAGTTTCCCTAAAATCCAAACCTTCAATTTGGGTGTAGCCTTGTGCAACCAACCGAGCCTTGTTTCTTGTGACTGCGCCATACTCATCTTCTTTGTTGCGGAAGACCCACTTGGTACCTATCACATTTTGCTTGAGCCTTTCCACCAAGGACCAGACTTCATTCCAGGTGAAGTTTTCCAACTCCTTTTGCATAGACATCACCCAATCCTCATCTTTCAAAGCTTCCTCCACCCTAAGAGGTAGCATAGAAGAAACAAGAGTAATGCTCATAAAAAGATGCTAAATGAAAATGAGTCATCACTCCTCTTCGTATGCTTCCTATCACATTACCAATGGGATGGTCCCATTCAATGGATTGACGAACTCTTGGGTGAGGTACTATTGTCCTTCTTTGAATTAGGTCATCATCTTCACTATTAAGGTCTTGGTTGATTAGGGAAGTTCCATCAAGCCCCTTGATCATCATCTTGATTGCTTTCTTCAACTTGCGGTGGATCTTAGTTTGCTTGTTCTCCTAAGTCATGACCATCTCTTGATGTGGAAGCATCACCATGGGCATCAGTTGACCCATGATGCATGTATGGATCATGATGGACTTGCATTTATGCATCATCATCATCATCTTGTTCAATGGGTTTTACTTCACTGGTTGCAAGCTTCTTTATCACTTTATGAGAGGGCTCCTCTTTACCTACAATGTCCATATTGACTTACTCTTTTTGAGAGCCGTCGGATTCATCAAAAGTCACGTCTACCGTTATTTCAGTAAGACCGGTGGTCTTATTGAAAACACGATATCCATGTTCGTTAGTACCATAACCAAGTAGAAAACCTTCATCAACCTTCGGTTCAAACTTAGAGCTTTTGAATTTCTTTCTAAGTATGAAACACTTGCATCCAAAAACTCTAAAGTAATCAACCTTAGGCTTTTTACTGGTAAGTAGCTCGTAGGCGGTTTTGTTCCTAATCTTGTGAAGATATAAGCGGTTGATTGCATGACATGCCATGTTGACCGCCTGCGCCCAATAATCCTTCTCCAAAATCTTGTATTCATCCAACATTGCTCTTGCAGCTTCTATGAGCATTTGGTTCTTCCTCTCCACAACCCCATTTTGTTGGGGAGTCTAGGGAACCGAAAACTCATGCTTGATCCCTTCTTCATCAAGGAACTTTTCAATGTTGGTGCTCTTGAACTCTATCCCGTTGTCACTTCTCACTCTCTTGATCTTTACATAAAACTCATTTTGAGCTCTTCTTGCAAACTTCTTGAAGATTTCTTGAGTCTCACTTTTATCTTTCAAAAAGAACACCCAAGTAAAGCGAGAATAATCATCAACAATTACAAAACCATATTTGTTACCTCCAATGCTTATATAAACATTGGGTCCAAATAAATCCATGTGTAGTAACTCAAGTGGTCTTGATGTTGACACGATGTTCTTTACGGGATATTTGGCTCCAACTTGTTTTCCCGTTTGACATGCACTGCAAATCCTGTCTTTCTCAAAAGAAACATTTGTTAATCCAAGAATGTGTTTTCCTCTTTGAAGGTTGGCCAAGTTCCTCATCCCAACATGAGCTAGCCGACGATGCCACAACCAACCCATGCTAGATTTTGCCACTAAACAAGTCTCAAACTCCACTCTACTAGCTGTGAAGTTAACTAGATAGAGCTTGCCCTTTAAATGACCTGTAAAGACCTTAGAGGAATCCACCCTTCTAGAGACTTCCACACCCTTATCTGTAAAGAGACAATTGTAACCCATCTCACAAAGTTGTGAAACGGATAATAAATTATATCCCAACGAATCCATAAGTAATACATTTAAAATTGAATTATCATTTGATATAGCAATTTTACCCAAACCAAGAATCTCTCCTTTACTATTGTCACCAAATGTGATTCTTCCACCCATGCCTTCATTTGGTTGAAAGGAATCAAATATTTTCTTCGCTCTGGTCATATGATTGGTGCATCCACTATCTAGCACCCAACAAGGTCCACCGGAGGAATAGGCCTACAAAATAAAATTAAGCCTTTGTTTTAGGTACCCAATTTGACTTGGGTCCTAGGGGGTTAGATACATAAGATTTGGGCACCTAAACACTCCTCAAGATTTTCCTCTTCTTGAGGGCGCCCACATACAATTTTACTATCCTTATCCCAACAACATAAATAATCATAAAAGTTGTTCCTTGAGATAGGCACTTGTTGCTCAGGAACTTTCACTTCTTTCTTCTTGATGTTTTTGTTGTCAAAGGAAGAGCTAGGAGAAACCTCAACATTATTCACCTTGTTGATGAGATCAACAAGAGGTACGCTCTTGTTGAACTTTACACAAGGCACACCATTTATCATGTTTCTCCCATTTGCCTTATCATTATACCTATTGTAACCGAGGCCATCCTTTATGAGTGGATGCCTTGATGCCTTGTAAATTATGGTTGATTGCATATCCTTACTCTTGCAACCAATCTCCACAATGGCCTTCAACCTAAGAATCTCCTTTTCTTTCTTCTCTAGCTCAACAAGGTTAGTAGCATATATATTTAAATCAACATTATAGCATTTTACACATCCTTTACTTGTTGAAGCATTAGAGTCCTTAGAAGTAGTAGAAGTGCTCTTCCAAAGAGTGTCATAGTTTACCTCAATCTCATGATATTTATTTGTCAAGCTTGTGAGGCTTTCTTGAGATAAACTATAATCATTCTTTAGACTAGCCAAAGAGTCATTCAGTGTAGAATGTTTCTTAGTCAATCGCTCAAATGAGTCATTGGTCAAAGACAATTCTACACTTAACTTCTCAACCTTCTCCCTTTCCTTGGTGAGACATGCATCTAGTCCTTGGTTCTTCTCCCTTTCCAATAGGAGCATTTCACTTTGCGACTCAATGCATGTCTCTTGCTCCTCTACGGTGTACATCAATTTTAAGATTTTAGAGGCAGCTTCCTTTCCATATAGCTTAATGATTTTAATTGCATAGTTTTCATCAAGCTCATCTTCATCATCACATTCATCATTAGAGTGTGTGGGAGTGTGGGATGATACCTTTTCCTTCTTTGCCATAAGGCAAGTAGGAATGTCATTATCATCGTTGGAGAGGTTGGCAAAAAGCTTGGGTGAGGAAGAAGTGTTGGTGAAGAATGATGCGATGAAGAGGATGCATCATGTATAGCAATTGCAACTACACTCTTCTTTTCATTGTCATTGTCATTGTCTTCATCATTATCATCATCGAATTTCCATTCTTCACCTATATGTGCTTCACCCTTCTTCTTGCTCTTATACTTCTTGTCACCTTCCTTGTTGTACCTTGATATCTTGCCTTTGTTTGGGCAATCCGCAGCAAAGTGACCAGTGAGTCCACACTCATAGCAAAATCTCTTCCTATATTGCTTGTGTCCACCACTACTCCTCATCATTTGTTTCTTCTTGATCAAGAACTTTGCATAATTTTTCACCATGAGAGCTTGTTGTTCATCAAGTTCTTCATCACTATTATCATGCTTGTGCTCACAACATCCTTTGTTGCAATGACTTGACCCACTTCCATGAGATGCCATGAAGGCAATGTTTCTCTTTTGACTAAGTGTTTCTTTGACCTCATCATCTAGAACTTCATGATGCATAATCTTTGCAAGCATCTCTTGTGTTGTCATTGTGGTGTAATTTTCTCTTTCCATTATCATGGAAGCTAGCATGTTGTTCTTTTCTCTATACACTCTACATAGCTTTCTTATAGCAACTTATTCATCCCATCGTATACATCTGAGTGCTCTAACTCTATTGATCAAGGTCATGAATCTATCATACATAGATTTAGTGGTCTCTCCTTCAAGCATGGTAAACTTCTCAAGTTTTTCTTATAGAAGCTCAATGTTTCCAATTCTCACACTCTTATATCCTTCAATTGATATTCTCAAGATTTCCCAAATTTGCTTTGCATTAACCATACCATTGACTTTGTTGTTGTCTTCTGGAGTGAGACATTGCAAGATCAAAGTTGCAGCCGTAGCGTTGAGATGAAAATCCACCTCATCTTCGGGTGTCCACTCACTAGGTTTTTCTGGAATATCCACACCAACCTCAACCGCTTCCCAACATCTTGCGGCTATAAGATGCAACTTCATCTTATGAGCCCAATTGGTGTATCTTACTCCATCAAAAGGAGGTGGCTTGCCGGGATTTATCATTGGCATGTGAGGGTTGGTGTTCTTGCTTGTTGAGCTATACTCATGTCCCAATTTTGAGTATCTTTTTGGTGCTATGCTTGCATCATCACCTTCATTTTCATTCTCTTGCTAGTTGCTTCTTGACCTTTCTTGTCAATGATCTCTTGCATCTTGTCAAGTCACTCTTGTATCTTATTCATTTGCTCTTCTTGTTGCTTTTGAAGTGTCATGGTGAATTGTGCCGTGATTTGATCAACCAAGCTCTTCATTGTAGCTTCATCCATCTTGGCCAATGTTACTTCTCATGCGGTGAAGCATTGATCCAAGGGACGTCTCCGATACCACTTGAAAGGATCTAATCAGCCTAGAGGGGGTGAGCGATTTTTTTGATAACCTGAAACTTAAAGCTCAAATGCGGAAGTTAAATACCAACCGGTAGTAGAAGCGGAAGTAGGACCGGTAGTACCGGTAGTTGAAAAACCAGTACTACCGATGCAAACTTCTAGTACTACCAGTACCCTACAAAACTATGAAATCAAAATGAAAATTAGAGTAAATTGAGCTGTAATTTTGGATCCAAGCGTTACCATCCCTTTGTTGATGTTGGTGATGAAGATGTTGAACTTCTTGAAGCTTTTCACCGCACCAAATCGTAGATCGATTCCTCTAACCTAAGATCTTGGGGATGGGGATGAAGAACACAAAGAACACAAAGAACAAGGGTAGTCGAAGCTACCACCACAGCAAGACACACGATTTAATCTGAGGTTCGGCAATCCCCACAAAGGAGTTCTTACGTCCCCGTTGTTAGGGTGACCACAAAGGTCCGACCACAAAGGTCTCCTCGCTCAAGCAACCACAAAGGATTACTTGAGATATCTATTAATAATCAAGGGTAATACAAACACTTCGGGGCGTCCTCACAAAAGAAGCAACACGGGCAGCCATGAAGAACGCCTAGCCGGCTAGGGTTCCAAGAACCCAAGAGTAACAAACACAAATCAAGCCGGCAAGACGAGGAATCCAAGTGCTCAAGTCGTAGATCAAAGTTCCCGCTCTCTAATCTCATGTCCCTAGCTCAAATCCTTGAGGGGATAAAGTTTTGGGAGCAAAAGGGGAGAGAGAGCAGGTGAGCAGAAGCTTGTGAGTTGTTTCTCTTGGGTGTGAATGAATGGAATGAGCAAAAACTAGAGAAAGGAGAGGTGAGGGGTATATATAGTGTCTGTCCAGAACAACTATCGGTACTACCGGTGTGAATCACCAAAACTACCAGTACCTCACCAAATATGACCGTTGGGGCATGTCAGAATGTGCAGAGACTGACAGACTGGTACTACTAGTCCAAGGACCGGTACTACCGATAGTATAGGGAGATGCAACAATGCACGTTTGACGGGACCAGAAAATATTCGTTGGAACTACCAAACTATAAATCAAATAGATCCGGTACTTCCGGTCCTAACCAGTACTACCGGTCCTACTTTCGGTGTACTTCCGATCGTACAAAACTGCAACCTCGAGCGTTCGACTTTGTAAAAAATAGGACCGGTACTACCGGTCTATAAATCATTTAAACAAGTACTACTGATGAAGACCGATACTACCAATGCGGCGACCGGTACTTTCGGTAGTACATCGATCGCAACCTCGAGCGTTCAACTTGGCACAAAATATTCGATCGGTACTTCTGGTATATAATTCGAATATACCAGTACTACCGGTAGGCTAGGTTGGGTGAAGCAAAGGACTTTTTCTAAGTGCAGTGAGTGCAATGATGTCTCTTCAAACGCTCTAAATATCGACATGAGCACTTTTAGACCTCGAAATACCAACCTAATTTGTATCCCTCTTGACAGTACGGCATTTCCTACTACTCAAGCAAAGATAAAATCTGAGGGCTTTCTTGAGAAGAAGCGACCCATCCGAACAAAATTTAGGGTGCTTGTATCACCAAATGTTATCATTCAAATCTTTCAATGGACTAACACCTGCGTATTCACTTTAGATAAAACTTGTTAGTCCCTATTTTGATTGTCATTAATTATCCAAAACCCACATCGGGGACGAATGCACTTACATGCTCCCTATCATTATTTCCCTGGTTCTCCTCAATTGCCTCTCCCATCTTTTATCCGTTGAGCTTCAACCTCACTCTGTTATCCACCACCCCCATTGAGAGATCATTTATCTCTTCCTCATCTTTGGGTAGTGACTTCTCTTTCAGTTTCTCTAAATATAAACTATAATTTTTCTCAGCCAAAGCAGCTCTCACCCTCTCCTCAGCTTGGAACACATTTAGCTAATTCTCAATATTATCACTAACAATATTCAAATCATCTATAATAGAATGCAAGCTACTATGTTTAGAATTATTCAATATAGTAAAAGGATTACTGGATGTAGAGATACCTATGTCAGTAGCTCTTGTAGAAGACAATAAGTTTCTTGCCGCCACCCTCGCTGTAGCCTTCTTTGCTATGGGTATCCCATCTCTGGGCACTCTTTTGCTGGTCCTAGAGGCGACTCCCACGTTCTAATAGCCTTTTTCCTTCTCTTTTTGTTGGCAGATATCTCCCATCCTTGAGTATCACTCCCCCCTGAATCCTTACTCATCTCTGAATAATTGTCCATCATGTCTTCCTCTACAGTGTGCTTCTCTACAATGTTAGCCACAGGTCCTCTCCCACTTTCTTGCTGGGATGAGACCAATGTCACTTCCTGAGTTAAACTCTCCCATTCGTCAGCCACCACAAGTGATGGCCATTTAGTCTTATCCATCAGAAAGGGACCATCCCTGCCTTGGACCACTATTTAATCCTCTCCTGGGACTAGCTTTTCATTCTCATCCCCTAATAGTTTGGGCTCATCATGTTTCTTGGCAGAATCTCCACCCAAATTGATTAATCCCTCTCCCAAGCTACTCATTTTCATTAGCCATTTAGCTGGTAGGTAAGCAGCTATTGGAATAGCTTTAGCTACCTTGTCCCCATGAGTGTCATGCTGATTGTCCTCTTCTAATCCTTCCTCCATGTACTCCTCATGAGAGGCATCCATTTCCCTATCCAGATTGTTGAATCTTTCAAACTTTCCAGGAGCTTTCTTACTCATGTCCCCCTTACCAGATCTCTTGTCATTGTCCAGCTTTCTCCCCTCAAGCTCAAACTCAATCATAATTCCTTCACCATTGAAAAAGATTTCAATTGAATAGTTGATGGCACTAGGATTTTTGCATTTACCATTTACCCTGATAGGGCCCTCCCTAATCAGGCTAAGCTCATCAACAGCAAGTGGCTCCATAACAATACTAGCAATGTCCTTCACAGATTCAACATCTCTAGCTATGTCTAGGATTTTGTTGATCATGATCCAGACATTTTGCAAAATAGATGAGATATCAGGATTCCTTCCAGAGTTTTCTAGAGTCACTTGTAAGCCATACAGGTCCAGCTTGAAATCCCTTAGACTTGAAAATTTTTCCAGAGAATCTTTGTCTGGGAAAACCACCAGAAAATCCATGTGTCCCATGTCCCTAACTCTAAAGTCCCATTCTTTCTTGACTAGGTTTCTAAGCTCCTCATCAATTTGCCCAGCATTGGCTAAGCAGGGTGATAACTCTAGTATTTTGTCTTTGTCTTCACTATGGCTGTTGGGAAATTCATCTCATAGAAACCATGTCCTGGGACCCCAAAACCAAACATTTTCAGCATCTTAGTCTCTTGTTTTTTACATTCAGTAGTCGTATGGCTGGTCTCCTTACAACGGTAGCATACAGTGTCATTGTCACAATCGATTATGAGGTGACCAACTTGAAGGCACCTGTAGCATCTCAGTTCAAATTGAGAATTAGGGCATCCTCCCTCTTGAAAATTTTGCCTAAAATTCCCATTTCTCCCCTGATCTCTCCCGGGGTCTCTCCCCCCTCTCTCTTATCATAATCTGCAGCCTGATTCTGTCGGAATCCAGTATTCTGAGCATGCTTATCCTTTCTGACCGGTTGCACAACAGTAGATTTTCCCCCTTGCGAATTCCACTTTCCCAGAGCTAGATAAGACTAGTTACCTTCAGGGTGAGCTCCCACAGAAGATTTTCTTGGATCAAACCTATCATGGTCTCTTCCTCCCGTGGTTGATCCTTGAGCACATGTTCTCCCCTGCCACTCCCCTGGCCCTTGAAATCTTGATCCTTGTTGCAGACGGCGTCTCAGATCTTGGTCCCTCATCTCCTCAATCAGCAGATCATCCTCTTCAATCCAGTCATCGTACCACAGATCTTCCCATCTCCTCTTCCCCCCAAACCTATCCCCCATGTCTCCTCTCACAGCTTGCGCAAAAGATTAGGAAAGCGGCGTTGTTGACACCTCTAACACCACTTAAGCTAGGTTGTCATTCCCAGCATGGCGCCAGAGGTGCTAGTATTAAATGCATATGCTTTCTAGAAATAAATAAGAAATCCGCAAGCGCACAAATAATACCGATGTATCATTTTTACTGGGAGTAATCCATGTATCGTTATTTATATTTTTACCACTGGAAAATAAATGCTTATGGATAATGAGCAATGATCACTGCATGTGATAATGGAGAGCTTAACCGTATCTTTATCTATCTTCTCATAAAGGGTAAGTGTCACATAAAATAATATATATATATGAATGGTAAGTGACAAAGGATAAATGAGAGTACATAGCCACATAAAATAATGATAATCATCTCAATAGAGTACTCTAAGTTTATAACACTAGCATGGACTAGGACGATCTACAAGAATAAATCCTAAGTTATTCTAACTATAATGTCAAAGCATACAATGATTAGTGCAATTACAGCTAACAATCATGGTAAAAAAGGTTACATCTATGCATAGTGATATTACCAAGGAAGATCAAGAACAGAGCAATCGCTTCCCTGTAATAGTGGTGTTCTACTAGTCCTTCGGGAGGAAGGCTACAAAGGACTCAACAGGACTGTCACTCCACGATCTACCTCGCGATCCGGAATATAGGGTGCAATCGTAGATAAATACGGTATAGGCACCACGCCTAAATACCACTCACCCATCGATCTAATGAGCAAGCGCTATACGATCCTATGCATAAACCTAATTCTAATGCAACTATGCTAAGCATATAATCAAAGTAAGCTAAGAGCAAAATAATTGAGAACATAAGTAAATGGAGCAAAGTCATTTCTGATATAGTAGAATAGAATAAAGTAGTATTCATAGTAGCATGAACAATAATGAATATTACAATAAAGTAGAAGAAATTACCAAGAATGCTGACAGATCCGGACTCCAAGCTAGGCTTGACTCCCTCTAGATCTATTCCTATGTATATGGAGCTCTAATTGAGATGGTGGCTCTAGGGCTTCTCTGGAGATGAGGATGAATTCTCCAAATGAATTCTTGAATGAATTAACGTTTCTCCAAGGGCCAGGGGCCCTGAATATATAGCCCCCTAGGATGCATCACGGCCCTTAGATCAAACCGACCTAAATGGACGCTTCATATTGATCCTCAAGGTCGGTGGAGGCAGGATCCGCGAGGTGTCTCCCCATTGGTGGAGAGGCCTGGGCGGCCTCCCCTGCCCTTGGGCGGGCGCCCATGGCTGGCTGCCATGTGGGCCTAGCTCCGTAGGGTCGCCTTTTCGAGTGTTCTAGAGTATTCTTTGATTGATAGATGTGGTATTCTCTCTATGTAAATTCGACATGTGGACCTCTTTTGGTTCTTTTCTGATAACCCGCTGCAGAAATAGACATTCACCAAAACTCGTGGAATTCTGTTAGTGTAACCCCTATAACTAGATGGTATTCATGTTTTAATCCTTTCTCATGTTACGTTGACGGTTAAAATTGATACTTATCTACTGTCAACAGGCGCTGCGGGGGGATAGACCCACAATGGTTTGGCAAGGTGACCATAACGCCAACCCTCCTCTCTGCGGGCTGGATATTTGGGAATTTTTTTATTTTTAATTTTTTTAAAAAAAAATTTACAATTTTAATTTTTTGTTTCGAAATATGACAGAACTAGTCGTCCATAGTTAAAAGACGCCCACTGTGTGGGCGTTATATGTGACGTGGCACAGGGCCGGCCGCCGCCGGTGCCGGCTTTTGCGGACGGCCGCCTGTAGCCCAAAAAACGCCCACTACGTGGGCGTTTTTTTGGTGGCGAGGGGCCGCCTGCAAAAGTGCGCGCTGTTTTGCGGATGGACCTCGGAGCAGCCAAAAAACGCCCACTGTGTGGGCGTTTTTTATGCGTTAGGGGGCCGCCCGTAAAACAGCCGCACCGTGCATTGATGCAGCCCACCGCAAAATGCGCTAAAACCAAAAAAAAGGGCAACAGTGGGACTCGAACCTGCACCATCTCATCATCAGCCTCGCTGCGCTAACTAATAGAGATGTGTAACTTTCATGTAAAGAATGGAGCAGTTGTACTATTTAATAGGTGTAAAAATGGGGCAGTCCCGTCCAGAAGACAGTACCGTGCAGCCTCGCCTGTTTTACAGGCGGCCCCCTGGCCGCAAAAAACGCCCACATAGTGGGCGTTTTTTGGCTGCTCCGAGGGCCACCCGCAAAACAGTGCGCACTTTTGCAGACGGCCCCTCGCCACCAAAAAAACGCCCACGCAGTGGACGTTTTTTGGGCTACAGGCGGCCGCCCGCAAAAGCCGGCACCGGCGGCGGCCGGCCCTATGCCACGTCACATATAACGCCCACACAGTGGGCGTTTTTTAACTGTGGACGACTAGTTCTGTCATATTTTGAAACAAAAAATTAAAATTGTAAAAAAAAATTTAAAAAAATTAAAAATACAAAAAGCTCGGATATTTGGTGTCCAAGTTGACAGCTTTTTTGGGATCCAATAGAAGCCCGGTTCCAGCCCAATTTTAGCAGGAACCCAGGAATGGTTGTATCTGACGTCATTCCTGCCTGTCTCCTGTTCCCGCTCTCTCCCCAACCTCCCCTGTTTTGAAGACGGACCTGCAGAGCCCCATTGGACCATCATCATCCGATTCATGGCAGCCTCAAGGTTAAGCACGGACTGATCCAATTCCTCCATGGATTCCTATTCATCACCTCCCCCAAACAGATGTGCTTTGATATCCTCCGCTATCATCTCTCAAGCTCTCTGTTTGCCACCTGCAGTAGTCGGTTGATAGCCTGAACTCCCCTGTACAGGCATGGCCACCGCTCCTGGTGCCATTGTTAGCCTATGACTGAATCTCCTCTTCCCAGGCATCGAATTCGGCAGCGACCAATTTTCATCATCAGAACCTGTCTCAAATCGGCTACCTTCCTTTCAATTGACTCCCAAGTTCAATCCTGGATGCTCACAATCTGAATGCCCTTTCTGATTTGAATCAGAGTCTGCTAGAACACCTCCCTCCGTAGTACCACTGTCAATCTTCGCCGATGGGTTGAGAGGAGAATGGTCCTTCGTGATGGCCAGCCTCCCCCATCCGCTCCTCGTAGCTTTGATAACTCCCGTTTCCCTCCCCGGATCGTAACAGCTCTGCTCTGGCGTCCGATTCTGGTCAACCTGACCGGAGCTGCCCTTCACCGACGTCCGTTCATGCCGGTGCACCAGAATGTTCACCGCATGGATGTCGCGATCGCACCTCGGGCACAGGAACGCCCTATTCGCCGGGCAGAACACACTAGCAGTATCTCCGCACACATCACAGCCCCTACCCAATGGCGAAACCGCACCCGTGAGCGAGGACAGGAACGAACTCACTGTGGGAAATAATCAGCGTCGCCTCCTGAGTCCGCTCCCCTACTTTTCTCGCCGGGATATCGCCTCCGATGGCCGGAGACGGACGGAGAAGTTACGTCGGTCGAAGTCGCCCCCGCTCCCGTAACCGCTCCCCGCCTACCGAACCTGTCAGGCAATCTTTCCTTTTTCGCTTTTGCTTCCTTCTTCCAGTTTTTTCGTCTTTTAACTTTCATTTTCCCTCGAATATGCACCAGTGTGCATATCATTGTATTACACGAGCAATTCAACATTCTAGTACTCAACATCATGGTTTGCCAATCTACTGAACCTGGGCCAACTCACGAAGATGGACTGCACCTACATCTATCCAAAGGTCTGCCGGAGCCTTGATGGTGCGCAGTGTTTCATTGACAAATGTCGTGGCATTCCGAAAACAGCGTGCGTTGCGCTCTCCTAGGAAACCAGGCCAAACAATGTATCCATTCCTCTACGGCGACCAGAGCCCACTGTTGCACGCAAGGCTCGCCACCAACTCAATGTCGTGCGCGCTGATGGCGGGAACTGGATGCCCAGCGCCTGCAACACTGACCAAACGTCTCTGGTAAAGGAGCAGTTGGCGAGGATGTGATCTATGGATTCGGGAAGCTGGTCGAAGAGGTAGCGGAATTCCCTAGCGTCCAACCCATGTCGTCTCCTCTGATCTTCGTTCCAGTGCCTTCTCCTAAATGCCAATTATAGAAAATTTTCACCTTGAGCGAAGCCCAAGTTCTCCAAATCAGCTTATGACCGATAAACTAAGAAGACCCTGCATGAAGCATAGGGTATGCTGATTTCGCTGTGTATTCACCACTAGGAGTCCACCAACTGAGTGTTCTATCCGGTTGATCAGTCAGTTGAATATTAGCGATGATGTCCCATACATGCAGGAAGTCAAGAATGGCTTGGGTGGAGAAGCCGCGAGTGACGATGGAGGTCCAGGATCTGTTGTGAAAGGTGGCTCTTACTGTCTCCCGCCTCCTGATCCTCACCGATACTAGCTCATACAGGCAAAGACAAACATCATTAATTGATTCTCCATCAATCCACCGGCCCTCCCAGAATAACGCACTTCGTCCATCCCCTAGCATTGTGTAAATACAAGTCTTGAAGAAAGCCCAAACTTGAGTGTATGTTTTAATCAGAAGCAGACTCCACGCTCTATCGATGTCAGTCTTTTGTAGCCATAACCGTCTCGTCTGTAGAGCATACCCAGATAGTTTGAGATCCATAATTCCTAGACCGCCATGCTCGGTTGGTTTGCAGTCTTTTAACTTTTTAAAAATAAATTTTAATTAAATTAGTAAAGTGGATTTTTAATTTTCTAATCTAACCTTGTTTGGCCGTGCCTAAATCCTCAGCACAGCCAAAACACAGCTACCGCGCCGCATGCATCGGCGCCACGGTGGATGGCGATTAATAAGTGCAATATATAATAATACAGAAATTTTGTTGCCTTGACTTGACATGGCTATTTTTTTTTTTTTGTTCTTGCTCATATAATAGGCTTAGAGGCATGAGCCAGGTCAGATGATCTTACAGATAAGGCAAAGATATCCAAACATGATCATCCAACCGTAATAGCAATATAATGCCATGACGATCTGGAGGTTGGTAAGCAGCTTTCTCCGTACATGCGTGTAACCTCTCCATCCTCACTGCAATGGATGAGGATAATTACGCGTCACTCAACCGTGATACTCACCAGATTGTTTTTCGTGATTGCTTTCTGGTGCAAATATGTAACTTGGTAGACGTATTTTCCTTAGTAAAATAGGAAATGTATTTTTCTTTTGACAAGTCACTGTCAGCTTAACGTACCATAAAACTTTAGGATCTCCGGTTCTTAATTTGTTTTCAGCCAGCTAGCAAAAGGTAAAAAAGGTTGACGCCAACTTGGTGCTTAGCACGTGATGAGGACAAATCTATCAATCTTTTCTTATGCTATCTGATGGATCTGGTATTTTAATACTACTACCTCTTCTGAGCAGATAACATTTTGGATTTAGATAGGGGCTCTTCTGCCCTTCCTGTTCCTTAAAAAAAAACATTTTGGATTTAGATAAGCTGTCCTTGCCCTCTTGCTTCCGGTAACAGTTTGATAACATGGTAGTAGTACGATGTGTTTAGCGCGACTGCAGTGTCGGTTTCGGAGATGATGAAATCTTTTGGGTGCTTGGTCTCATGGGTTGATTCCTTTTTGACTTGCAGGTTACTAATATTCAGTCTTCAGAAGAGTTCAGACTTCAGACTAGTTCATCTTGTTCCGAGACGTGTTGCGTGTTTCACGTCATTAACCGCCGCGTTCTTCCTTTAGCATCGATCAAGTCCTCCCGTATATTTATCAAAAAAAAAAACTTCCCCATATCTTCTTTCAAAAGAAAAAAAAATCAAAGTCTTACCCGTATAGCCTACACGGATGGTCGCCGCAGCCGATCACGCGCTGTTGGTTGCTTCATCATATGCTTGCAACTTGCAAGCTGCCTTCGGCAGCAGCCTGATCCGGTTGACTAGTCTCCTCATCGTCTGTATTTTTGTCGATACGCGCCACGTCAATGATTTGATAGCCGACACCATATCCGCTGTGCCTGCAAGTCAGATGCCGCCCCGGATTCGCATGTCCCAACCTCTACCTAAATGTAGCATTTGTGTGGCCACGCACATCAAACACTTCTTTACTCTCCTAGTTTTATTTTGACAACATTCACTCTCCTAGTTAAATCAATCAAAACTATACTCTCTTCATTGTAAAATAATTATTATCTCATTTTTTGAAGTTAAGCTTCTCTAAATAAAACTATATCTACAATAATATTGACATCTATAAACTGCTCTCTCTGTCCTAATATTAATGTCACTCTAGCTCAATGACTTGTCCCAGTAAAAGTGTCGTTTCAGGTTAGGTCCCACGTTTGTCGCTATACCGCAAGCCTACCCCGTCACTTCTTCCCTCGTTTCGTTCACTTTTTCGCCTAGGCAGCCCGCGCCGGAGAGGGCGCTTGCCCAGTCAACCCGTGGCGGAGAAGATGGCACTCTCGCCTAGGCATGGCCGCGGCGGAGAGATGGGAGCCCGTGGCGGCTTGGCGGAGAAGATAGCACGCTCGTACAGTCATGGCCGCGACGGAGAGGGGGCGGTGCGGGCGCGGCAGAGAGATGGTACGCTCACCTAAGCGGCACCAGGCGGAGGGGAGTAGCGGTGGAGCAGTCACCCGGGCATGGTGGCGATCTAGACCTGGATGGGAATGAATGAAGTGAGAGAGAAAAGAGCACACATGCGAGGCGGGAGACTGCAGACGTGGAGTAATGATTACGGTATAGGTCTCCTTGGTCCCTGTGCCCAATTCTAAAACGGCAGTAATATTGGGACGGAGGGAGTACATCCTTTTAAAAAAAGAACATAACTATGGATAGGTAAGTTAAAAAATGCATTGGTGTATAAAAGCAATAGTACTACAAACGTAGCAACTGAACATACTTCTTCTATTCTAAAATAACTGTATATCACACTTTTTAACAAGTCTTCTTTGTTTTTTTAAATGATCAGGTATACAACAACACATAACCATATTACTACGGTGTGAAATAAATATTATAGATCGATCATAGCTATACTATCTCCATTTCAGAAAGAATGCAATTCTAGCATAATATCATGATTTTGTATCTTATCTTTGATTAATTATAGCTAAATATTATTAGGACTCATGGTATCAAATAAACATTATTAGGTTAATTATAAAATATTTTTTATAATAAATTGATTTGGAGCCATAAATGTGAATATTATTCACTCAAAGTTTGGTCAAGAGTGAACCACTTTAAGTGGCAAGGCTTTTTTCCAGATTTTTTTTTATACTACCAATGCTTAGATGAACGAAGTCATGTTAAACATTGGGGGCAAAGTGCAGTTCCCATGTTGAATACGTCAATTAGCTCTAAAACGTTGGACATGCAACATGATCTAACGTTTTAAAACAATGCAAAATATATCTAAATCCATAGAAGACATCTCTGAGCCTTGGCCTATCATGTTGGATACCTGATTTCCTCTCTATGATTGTCGACAATGAGGTCAATGACCCGGAGTTACTGTCTACGCTTTGGTGTCCAGGAGCACTTATCCCCTTATGGAAATTGACGCATGTAAGGACAACATCGTCATGAATATCACTGAAGTTATCATCGGTAGCAAGCTTCTAGATACAAATATTCAAATTTTACCAATAAATTTAGCCGGGTCCAAGAGCACTTAGTCTAGTTTCAGTTGAGAGTTTCATTACATCGTTTCCAAGACAACCATGTCATCTTAAATGAAATGGAACTCAAATGAAACACCGACTTTCAATATAAAGTTTCATCCCGTAATTTTATAGACATTAAATTTTATGGCTCAAAGAGAGTTGGTAGTCGTACCATGAGAGTTTCATCCCCGTGACACTCATTTCTTCTCTCTCTTCTTAAATACTCTGTCATGTCATCGAAAGTGTTTACGTAGCAATATATTTAATCCAAATAAAACTCGCATGAAACTGGCCTTATGCCATGGCCGTCCCTGAGGGTGTGCGACCTGTGCGACGGCTTAGGGCCTCCATTTTCTAAGGGCCTCAAACTCTAAAGTTGCAAAAAGAGTATTAGGATGTGCTGATCGCGGAGCTGTAGGCTGCTCAAGGCTTAGTGCTGAACCCTCAAACTCTAAAGTTGCAAATGAAGACTAGTAGGACATGCTGATCGCGGTGGCTGTAGGCTGCTCAAGGCTTAGTGCAAAACTGCTGGTATACTTTATTACTTGATCTGATGGGCAAAAGGCAGCAAGTGCTGCACTGGCCTGCTCGTTGCATATTGCATCTGGCTTCGGCAAGCTTACAAGTTCATTTCTATTTCTTTTATTTATTGGTTCTCAGTCTTTCGTAAGTGAACTAGTACTGCTTAATTGTTGTCTGATGCATATATATATAATAATATGCATGTCTCTGAGTTTTGTTTTGTTTTTTCTCTTATTTGTTCTTGTGTAACCATAAAGTGTTTTAAGATCAAAGGATATGAGGGCCTGCTTGGTTGGGTACTAATTTTTGCCCAACTAAAATCAGGGCAAGCCAAAACATGGGCTAACCAATCAAAGGTTATCAAAGTTAGGAAAATACATATATGTATCCCCACCGAGCGATGCGCTAGGAACACTTGTTCCAGAAGAAAAGAAAATATACCCTCCAGCTCCAGGTCCTGAAAACAGATGGGAAACGAACACGATCGATCGACGAGTGGCTCGCCATTGCTCACTCTGTCAGTCACCAACTCACCAGTCACCACACACGACGAAACGAAACGGGCAGGAAATGTGGATGAAATGGTCCGAGGACCCGGCGACTGAGAACGAAAACGAAACGAGAGGCGATTAGCGGAGCGGCTAGCGCACACGCGGCCCGCAACCGTGTCCACGCGGAAATAGACGGAGGGGGGAAGCGAGAGAGGCGTGCCCCACAAGCCTCTTCCCGAGTCCGCCGCCACGCACACGTATATCCCCGCAAGAATATGCGCCACGTGGACGGCCCACGCTCGCCGACCACCTTAACCAATCACCACTCAACAGTTGAGTGAATCCCCTCCCACACCCCCCCTCTTCACCTCCTCTTCCTCCTCACAACACACCACACGGGCTTCCTCCCCCACCTCCACCACCACCACCATTCCTCTCACCTCACGGCAGGCGCAGACCACCCGAACCCTAGCTAGCTGGCGGCGGGAGGCGGCGGCGGCGGGATGACGCGGCGGTGCTCGCACTGCAGCCACAACGGGCACAACTCGCGGACGTGCCCCAACCGCGGGGTCAAGATCTTCGGGGTGCGCCTCACCGACGGCGCGGCCATCCGCAAGAGCGCCAGCATGGGGAACCTCTCCCTCCTCTCCGCGGGATCCACTGGCGGGGGCGCGTCCCCCGCCGACGGGCCCGACCTCGCCGACGGCGGCGGGGGGTACGCCTCCGACGACTTCGTCCAGGGGTCCTCCTCCGCCAGCCGCGAGCGCAAGAAAGGTCAGCTGTACGCCCGATCTATCTCTGCCCCTTATCCCCCTCTAATCGATCGTCCACCCGCCGTTACCGCCCGATGCAGAAACCTAAGGCAATAGATCCTTCCAGCCTTCTCTAACCAGCTCCAAGCGTTTTCATTCGTTTCTCTGTCTCCTGCCTACTCGGCTTACTTTTTTTTAGATAGATACGGGCACCTGGTGCTCACTGATTAGGTGCCTCTGAGTTTGGGAAACGGGTACTGCTCCAGCTGATGCTGAGAGAAAATCATTAATGGTACTACTAGCACACTGCGAGTACTACTACTATTTATATGGATATTGTACTAGTTGAGTTGATACATATATGGTACTCGAATTCAACCCCTAAATGGTACAAGGACCACCTCTGGAGGCACGATACTGTTTGACTGGGTCATGGGGATGCTTCAGCTCTACAATCTTTTCAGAACAAGGGTTAGTGGTGTCAGTTGATTTTGATGAAATTCGTCACTGATTCGTGATGCTGAATGGCTGTAGAGGTATAGGGCTACATAATAATCAGGAAGGATAGGCCGAGCTATAGAAACTGTTGCGCTAACTGCTAGTGCATACTACTCTTATGTATGACATACATGGGGATGCAATAGCTATAACGCAGTGCCAAGTTCCAGTTGTCCATACTTGATAAGGACATAAGCTTTTCTATCTGTAATGGACAGAATCAAATGCTTGATTAATGAGTACCAGTGTTCTGCAATTTTATATTTATTGCTAATTAATTATTGCTCCTGATTCCTGTGACATCTTGAGAACATTGATAGCTTAGTTCTTGGTTTACACTTGGGGGTGTGTGGCACCTTTCTTCAGATTATGCAATTTTTCTTAGCTCTGTTCTGATTTCGTGCTGTTTGGCTAGTCCTCTATTTGTCGATGGTACCCTTCCTATATGATTTGATTAATAGTGAAATGATGGTGCTAACTTTTACCATACTCTGTTAATCTACCACTGTTCATTCATTTCAGTTCACTGGCTTCTTGTAGCTTGACATATTGCTACCTGCCTGCATTTTGGATTTTGTGTGTCATGTTGCTGATTAAGGTTGCCCTGACAGGTGTTCCTTGGACTGAAGAAGAACACCGGAGGTTTTTGCTGGGATTACAAAAGCTTGGGAAAGGTGATTGGCGAGGGATTTCTCGTAATTTCGTGGTCTCAAGAACACCTACTCAAGTAGCAAGTCATGCACAAAAATATTTTATACGTCAATCAAATATGAGCAGAAGGAAGAGAAGGTCTAGCCTTTTTGACATGGTGCCTGATGAGGTAACTTGCTTGTATTAGCCTTGATTTCTACACAATTATTGCTTGTTTTTGTGGTAATATATATCATACTACTAGTGCAACTTTTTGGAACTAGTTCTGTAGCTTGTATATTTTACTGAAATTCATTGTTTGCTGTTTAAACAGCGTGTAAATGTTTAAAGGCCAACTGTGTCTTGTAGGCCCTAAACGTTCCATTAAATGGTCGGACCGTTTAAACCATAAAAAACGGTCTAAACATCTTAAACAAAATAGAGTTAAACTTTACGAACTGGGCTGAATTGCCATTTAACTCACTGTTTAGTCAATAGGAGGATTATAACTGTGACATTGGCAACAAACTAATTAACAATTGTAATGGTGGAGTAGGATAGTTTCCTCCCCCAAAAAAGATTTATTTGCTAGGATACATATCTTTTACATACATAAATGTGTATACTTTCTAGTATGTTTGAATTTTATACACAAACATGAATATTTTAGTGGTACTATACAAAACCGTTTAGATCGTTGAACTCAGATAAATGCCGTCTAAACAGCCTAAACGGTAAACTCATTAGGTAGGTCTTAGGGCCTGTTTGGTAGCGGTCGACTTCTTGATTCTTAGCTCTAGCTCCCTGATTCTCTGATGGAGCAGTTTTGGTGGGGGAGTAGGTGAATTGATTTAGCGTGATTCTGGTGGGGAGGGATTTTTTTTTAGCCATTTGGCTGTCCAGGAGTGATTCTAACAGAGAATCTGGAGCTGGAAACGCTTGTGCTTTGCGTATAATTTGAACTGAACTGTGCTCTGTTTGTTTTACAGTCCATGGACCTTCCACCCCTTCCTGTAAGTCAAGAACCAGAGACCTCAGTGTTAAGTCAACCACCACTGCCACCTCCTGTGGAGGAGGAGGTGGAATCGATGGAGTCAGATACATCTGCTGTTGCAGAGAGTTCTGCGGCTTCTGCTCTCATGCCCGAGAGTTTACAGCCTACTTATCCGATGATGGTTCCAGCTTATTTCTCACCTTTCTTGCAATTCTCAGTTCCTTTCTGGCCAAATCAGGAAGAAGGAGGCGATCTGCCCCAAGAAACACACGAGATTGTCAAGCCTGTTGCAGTTCATTCAAAGAATCCAATTAATGTTGATGAACTTGTGGGCATGTCAAAGCTAAGCATAGGGGAGCCTGGTCAGGAGACAGTGTCTACTTCTCTGTCGCTAAATCTGCTAGGGGGTCAAAATAGGCAGTCAGCTTTCCATGCAAATCCTCAAACGAGAGCTCAAGCCTGATCCCCCCATCAGCACAGAAACTGCATTTAGATGGAATCCCGGGCAAAATAAGCTTTGCCTCTCTTTTTTCTTCTATATTTAAGGTTAACCGTGCTCTGTAGCTTGTATCATGTGCTGTAAGTTTATGCTACGTATGAATGTACCTGTTGTTTGTCTGGCACGCATGATATGACACTCTTATGTTAACAAAGTCATTATTGTTAGTGCTGATCTTTATGGTTGTAATGTTGTACACTTTTTCTAAGAATAAGAAAAGTATTAGCCAGTTCTTTTCAAGTGCGCTCAGTTCTCTACCTCATGTTTAATTTCTGAAGATGATGCTGGTTAATCGCTGGCCATGCAACTCTTTTTTTCCATTTTTTTTTTTTTTTGATGAAGCAGTACGGCGCTGGTAACGAAGCTAGATGGCGATACTTGCGGAGTTCGATGTTGCATCATGTATTTGAATCTGTTCTGTACTGCGTTAATTCTTTTGTGCTGCATGTGTTACTGTACATGGTTTTCACTTTTCACTTTGTTTTTTGTTGGTTGTAACCGTGCCCACCACAATTGTACAAACTGTTTGATTGCTCATTGCTCTCGTGCAACATGCTTGTGGAATATTCTTTCGAATTCTCTTGAGTAGGACCTTATCTTTCAACCCTGCTGTTTTCATTTCCATTCTGACCAAGTGTTTACATGTGGTTGGTGACAGTAGTGACAAGTGACAAGTCCCTTTCAGCTTATCTTTTGTTATCCAACTATCCAAACACAGGACACAATGCCACTTTTGTATCTTTAGCAAAAGTCTTCCGCTTCATGCGCGTTGGTGGCTGCAAAAGTTCAAGAATCATCGAAAATCCTTTCACCAGTGATATTATCTTTTTGAAAATAAGGTATGAGTGCCCATCACCAGATAAAAAGAAAGGAGAGAGGGATTCGAACATTAATTAAATAAGAAAGGCCTCCTGAAAACGGAAACATGCATCAGACAACTCTATAGTACTTTGATCAGTGATTTCAGGATCATCAATTTGTTAGGTTGATTTGCTTTTGACAGCTGATGAACATATAAAAAACAAATGACACGGCTATTTCGACATTGTCATATAATACTATATCATTTCTTGATTCCTACCTTTGGAATGGCCGGCTGTAACTATTGATAATGACAACAGATAAGTTAATTGTATATTGCATACAATTCTGTATTCTGTACTTACATCAGCTAATCACAATCCTATGTTTCCCTTGCAGGTTTGATCAAATACACTTCAACAATCCTTTTCTTTTCTTTTATTTTCAGCAGTGTGTGTTCTCAACATCATCAACGAGTTAGGTAAATTTTCCTTATATAGCTAAACATGAGAGAAGAAACAGAAGCGACAACATTCTTTTTATATATCAGTGCTTCTGTACTCTTTTACCATCTGGAACGGCCAGTTGTAGGAACTGACAACAACGGCAGATGATAAATTACTCGATTTATACATGCAAATGTACATTTACATCAGCTTGTCGCAATCTGTTTTCTTTGCAGTTTTGATCAAACAAACCCAACTCAGAAAAGGACTACAAGCCCGACAAAGCTATCTTTCCTGCTCCTGCTTCTTTCTTATCCGCTTCCTCCCCTACAACCTTCTTCCAGAACCAGTGCCTCTTCCAGACCTGCTCCATCTGTTCCATGGGCAGCTTCTTTGTCTCAGGCAGGAAAAGATAAACAAACAATGTCATCGAGCAGATCCATCCACCGAAGACGAAGAACGTTGCCGACTTGATGCGACAAAGGACCTCGAGAAATGTCTGGCCAATCACAAATGTCATCAAGAAAACCACAGCAACCACAATGCTCTGCCCTGCGGACCTGATCTCTAGTGGACAAACCTCAGCAGGGACCAAAAAAGTAAGAGGGCCCCATGACCATGCAAAGCCTGCAAAGAACACACTCATTGTGACCAGCACTAGGTATGCATACTCATAATCCATTTCCTCATAGTCCTTGAACTTTGCAGCCAGGATCGTGCCAACAGTAAACTGCGAAAGTATCATCTGCACACCGCCCACAAGGAAGAGCTTCCTGCGCCCAAACCTGTCAACCACCATCATCGCTATGATGTTGGCAAATGTTGCACATAGGCGTGTCACCACCGAGGACAAGAGGGATGCGCTCTCCTTGAGACCAATTGTCCTGAACATGACCGGTGCATAGAAGTTCATCACGTTGATCCCAGTAACCTGATTGAAGAAAGAGATCAGCAGTGCTACTACAAGCTGTGGCCTGTACTTCCTCTTGAGTATGTTCCTGAATGGATACCGGGTTGGTCTTGAGAGGTTGCTAGCAGAGACCAAGTCATCAAGCTCTTTCTGGACCGAAGTTGTCCCACGCAGCTTTTGGAGCAGGACCCTTGCCTTGTCCGTGTTGCCATCACATTGAATTATGAAGCTTAGTGTCTCAGGGAGGAAGATTGCGCCGATGGTTAGGAATGCAGCAGGCGTGCAGCATGGACAGGGATATCCTCCATCCCCATCCTGCTGCAATTTTTATGACAAAATAGTTGAGAATGTTTGCAAAGAGAATGCCAAGGCTGACGCAAAGCTCAAAGCCATTGTTGATTGCCCCACGGTATTGAGGTGGTGTCATTTCTGACAGGTACACTGGGATTGACTGCAAATGTAATTTGCATAGTATGATATTAGTACAGTTCTAATTGTTCTATGGGAGAAAGGGATATTAAGACAGACTTGAATCTAGTATAGTCTACAGGTAAAAAGAAATTATCTATAATCCATAAGAAACATGATTATAGGAAAGCACTACTCAAACATTGATGTGTTAAGACTTGTGGCCTTGGTTGGTGCTCTTGCACAATGTGAATTTGTAAACAATCACTGTTTTTTTACTGGCTATTCTAATTATTAGCCAGTGAATATTACTGCAAATTGAAACTAGAAAGTTCAGATTACAACAACTTTTACTTTCCAGCTACATTGTGAAAGAGAATATAATTGATGGAATATTAGATATATTGCATTGGGCCTCATGGGCTGATTATATAGAGTACATAGAACTAACACCTCTCGTGGTTAGACAATATAATATTATTCCTATTTACTCTAACACTCCCCTGCAGTCATAGCGAGAGCGCTACAGACGGCGAGACTGGAGAAGAGCTGACAAGCTAATATTCCCCCACAGGCATAACAGTCGATGTGGCGCATATGCTGTGGCTGGAGAAGAAGCCGATGAGTCCTCATGCAAGGCGGTAGCCCTTTATGCCGATGTCGAGGTAGACGAGCGTGAGGGCGCGGTAGCCTTGGTCGAGGAAGCCGTGCTGATGTGGCCGCGGTCGTCGTAGTTGTGGTCGGTAGCCTTGTCAATGGAGCTGCAGGCGTACAAGGGGCGCCATGGTGATATGACAGAGACACGTCGAGGCAGTCGTCGTGGGAGGAGGCGATGCCGAAGTCGATGCAGTCAAGGCCGTCGTGGACGTAGAAGAAAGCGACGACGCAATAGAGGCAGACAAGGTGGGAACGGAGGGTCGAAGCCGAAGTCAATGCAGTCAAGCCGCCTGTGCGCCGAGGCGTGTGCTGGGTTTGCCAGTCCCAGCAACGCATCGGGGAAGAAAACACGCGTCGGTGTTGCCAATACCGGACGTATAAGGGAGAGGGCCCCAACCACGGGGACACGACGTGGCGACGTGGTTGTGCTGGACGAAGTAGCAGTAGTGCGATAGCGACGCATCGGCGAGTGGAGCTCAGCGACGATGCAAGGGCTGGCGAGCTAGGCCCAGCAACGGCGAGGGTGTAGTTGCAGCTCGATGACGAAGACCCAATCAGCGGGACGAAGACCTTATGCAGATGGAAGCGGAGACGCATCGGCGAGCACTGCCCAGCGACGACACGAGACACAACCGTCGATGCACAAGGGACGGCGATGTAGATGCAACGGCGAGGTGGACACACGGGCGGTGGTGTTGTGGCCCGATGAGGCGACACAACAGCAGCCCTGTTGCTCGGAGAAGATGTGCGTAGTACTCGGCGGTGGTGTCGATGTCGATGCCGATGCCGATGCCGGAGTAGTTCGCACGAGGTCGACGGGCGGTGAGCGACTCTATCCCGATCAATGATCAGGCAACCAAAAAGATACAGCAGCAGTAGATCAGGTGTACACAGCGTGATGACACAGCGGTGGTGATGCGACCTCATCAGGCGACGCTCCCTCAGCGACAGGGTGCACGACGGGGCGCGGACGTGCGGGGTCGAAGACGCCGACGTAGATCGACGTAGTGGAGATAGGCAGATCCGCCTCACTGCAGCGACATGCCAGATCTGACTACCTCCATGGAAGCACAGGTCAGGGCGTGTGGCCGGGCCAGGCCGCCACCACGGCGGCATGGGACGAGGCGAGATCCAGCAGCCTCCATGCGGCGAAGATCAGAAGGCGTTGACGACGACAACCCAGCGACGAGCCTAGAAACGAAGCGACGGCGGCTCGACGATGACGTATGGGAGATCCCAATCTGCTACGCGACGACGACAATGGTTGCCGGATCAATAGGATCGGGCGCCTAAACGGGGGCACTGCCCGGCGGAGAACAGCCTCTCCCCGGGGGGGCGCGGTGCGGAAGCGGCGACAGCTAGGGTTAGGATCTAAACCTAGACAAATGATACCATGAAAGAGAATATAATTGGTGGAATATTGGATATATTACATTGGGCCTCATGGACTGATCATATAGAGTACATAGGACTAACACCTCTCGTGGTTAGACAATATGGTATTATTCCTATTTACTCTAACATATTGTATCTCCACTCTAATACATAATCACATCACTTGTTGAAAACTTGAAGGTTGTTTAGTAAGCACTAACTCTGTATCCATCAGCAACAAGACACTTGAAAGTCATAATAAGCCAAACATGTAATTTTACTCAACTTTGGTGACCTATTGTTGCCAATTTGGGGGCTGAACAAATGGTATCCACAAGAACCCTTTGTTTTTAATCACTCAGTCCAACTTAATGGAATACTTGACTTGCCTAAAAAGGCTGGATCTCAAGTCTGACATTGATTTCATAGCCACACAGGATTTTTTTGATTCATGCCAGATATACGTACTGCACAATACATTTAATTTCCATATCTAGATATTTTAAAATTTATTAGGCATGAAACTTAGTGCCGATTTGTCAAACAACATAACATGGTATAAGCAATTCTAAGTCTTTTCTACTTGAATGTGCTAGATTGACCATAGGTATGCCTTTGTTTCCTTCAAATCCAAATTGCCCTATATGTGTGACAAAGGGAGTACTGCACAACCGATTTATAATCCTTTGAACTAAATTTGTGCCCTATTGAATACTGATTCAAGCATAAGTTACCTGATTAGTGAATCCCAGACCAATTCCCAGTAGAATCCTGTTAATTAGGAGCATGGGAATATTGCTGGCTGCACCACCAAACACTGAGCCAGCGATGAAGACCGTGCCTCCGATGAGCATTGATGTGCGGCGGCCATACCTCCTTGTGATGGATGCTGCAGCCAGAGTTGCAACAAGGCCGGCAATATAGAGGGAGGACGTGAACACGGTGAGGAGCTCGCTGTTGAACTCGCAGTAGTGGCTCACTTTGCTGTCCTTCTGACGGTACACATTTGGGAAGAATTTCTTCAGGAAGGAGTCCATTGAGGTAACACCACCTAACACACATAGACTAAAAACTCACCAATTCCATTGCTAGAGATTACTATTACTATGGTACGATTTTTCTCCTAGGTTCTTTACACATGCATAAAGGAAACAGGTAATTGATATTACATTGCCAGGTTGCAGTTTCAGAAAAGACAAATAGACAATGGCACTGCCAAATCGCCAAGGAGACTGCGAGAGTAACGAACCGGAGATGCCGAGGTCGTATCCGAAGAGGACGCCGCCGCGGCCGGCGACAACGCAGGACAGCACCACGAAGGGCGTCACGCGGCCGCTGTAACCTTCCCCGCCGTCCGACGGAGCGCCCTCCCCGATCGCCATCGATAAATACGTCCTTCGCCCGGCCGTCTGATCTCACTCGTTCTAGCCCCTATCTATCCATCTGTTTGCCGACTCGAGACGAGCAGCTCCTACTTGACTCTTCCTTGACCTCTCCTCTGCTCCAGGGAAGAAGACAAGCCGAGCTCTTTTTCACACACACAGTGCATTCTGTGAACCGATGACTGATGGCAACGATTGCCCTTTCTATTGCATTGCATAACATATATATACAATCATTCACCCACTACCGGTTACTCGAAACATGGCTACAGTACTCAACTATACCTAGTACTATGCTTACATCAGCCTAAGATGTGGCTGATGGAGCCTCCACTGTTGCACGACCTATTGCCATTCTGCTACAGGATCAAGACATGGCTGGCCTCGACCTGACCTCCCCTGTCCTCGCTCCAGTGGGAAAAATAGATGGGATTGCAGCAGATTATATCTAACAATCTCCCCCTAATCCTGCTGCTATCCCTTGACCTCCACCATGCCGATCATCTTCCTCAGCTCCTGGAACCGAAGACGACCCAACGACTTGGTGAGGATGTCAGCAAGCTGCCGACCAGTGTCGACGAACTCGATAACGATTTGTCCTCCATCGACGCAGTCTCGAAGGAAGTGAAACTTCACATCGATGTACTTGCTCCTGTCGTGGAGGACGGGATTCTTTGCCAGCGCAATTGCTGGCTGGTTGTCCACCTTGAGCGCCGGTGGCTGATCTTGAACTCCGGTGAGCTCCGTCAGCAGCCGACGCAGCCAGACCACCTGTAACGCCATCGTGGCTACAGCCACATACTCTGCCTCACAGGTGGATAGAGCCACCACCTTCTGTTTTAGCGATTGCCAGGCGATCGGCGCTCCGCCGAGAAAGACAAGCACGCCAGAGGTGCTCTGCCGCCCGTCCACATCACCCGCCATGTCCGCGTCGCTGAACGCCGTGAGTCCCAGCACGCTCTCCTTGGCCTTGGGCGGTGCTTCACTGAACACCTTCAGCTGAAGCCCGTCGCTCTTGGGGAAGACAATTCCCCACTCCGCTGTGCCCTGGACGTAGCTCAACAAGCGCTTGACCGCCGTCCATAGATCCTCACGCAGATCCTCCATGAACCTGCTCACATAGCCCACCGCAAAATAATGTCTGGCCGCGTGTGAGTCAGCCAGCGCAACCCGTCGATGATGCTCTGGTAGAGCGTAGCATCCACCTTCGCCGTGGTGCTCTGCCTCGAGAGCTTGATGCGCTCCGCCATCGGTGTGGCCATAGGCTTGCAGCCCGCCATGCCTGCCTGCTCGAGCAGCTTCTGTACGTAAGCGCGCTGCCCAAGTCTGATGGCGTCCTCCCTTGCCTCACCTTGATGGCGAGGTAGTAGAACAGGGCACCCAGATCGCTCATCCGGAACCACGCGGCCATCTCTTCCTTGAAGCTGGCGATGTCCTGAGCCTGCGCGCCAGTGACGATGAGGTCGTCCACGTACACCCCGACGATGAGATGCTCCTTCCCCAACCGACGGGTGTACAGTGCGTGCTCCGTGGCGCATCTCCCAAACCCGAGATCAGCCATGTTGGCATCGAGCTTGGCGTTCCACGCCCGTGGTGCCTGATGCAGGCCGTAGAAGCCTTGCGCAGGCACAGCACCTTCTTCTCCGCGCCCTTGAAGACGAACCCTGGCGCCTGCTTGATGTAGACCGTCTCGGCCAGGTCCCCGTTGAGGAACGCTGACTTGACGTCGAGGTGGTGAACCTGCCACTCCTTGGCAGCGGCGAGGGCGAGCAGGAGTTGCACCGACTCCATGCGCGCGATGGGGCAAAGACTTCCTCGAAGTCGACCCCTTCGCGCTGCACAAATCCTCGAGCAACGAGGCGCACCTTGTGCTTCACCACTGCCCTGCGCTCATCCCGCTTCACCTTGAAGACCCACTTGAGTCCAATCGGTCGGCAACCCACCGGCAGATCGACCAGCTCCCAGGTCTTGTTCTCCTCAATGACCTTCATCTCCTCCAGCATCGCCTTCCGCCACGCCATGTCATGCTCCGCGATGGCGAACGTTGTCGGCTCCTCTGTACTCATCAGAAGTAGAGTATGGTCCTCGTCGAGGGTTCACGCCGCTAGCCTGGGTACCATCGTATCTGCCACGAGGTCGTCCAAACGACGGAACCGGACCTCCTCCCCTTTGTGGTATGCATCCATGAACTCTAAGACGTCCGATGGCGAGGTCGCATACTCGATGGTTGCCACCACCGACGTTGCTCGAGGTGGGGTCTTTCGCAGCGAAGAATCTCCGTCAGTCGAGGCCCCCAGAGCACGGCTCGAGGCCCCCTGACCTTCGTTCAAGCCATCCTGCCTCGCGGCCGAGGCCGCCCAACCCGTGTCGAGGCCTCCCGCACCTGGGTCGAGCCCCCTTGGCCCTCTATCAAGGCCTCCTGGCCCACGGTCGAGGCCCCCCATACCTCGCTCGAGGTGGGGTCGTTCGCACCGGAGGCCCTTCCTCATTCGAGACCCTCGGTCGAAGGGTTGTCCAGCGAGTCAAAGTGCGGTCGAGGCCAGGGGACCCTGCTCCGGGCGGACTGGGTGGCTCCTCCACCCCTGCCACCACAGGCTCCTCTGCTTCCCCCACCGTGGACTCCGTCGCTCCGGCTTCCCCGGTCCCTGGCACCCCCATAGCCTCACCATGGCCATGGATTCGCTCCACGACAAATGAGTCGCAGAGCCCACCACTGCCTTGCTCAAGGCCCCCTTTTCTCGGTCCGTCCCAGGTCCACGATGCTGCCTCGTCGTAGACCACATCCCAGGACACGACCACCTTCCCGCCGACGGGGTCGTACAACCGATAGGCCTTCGACCCCTCCTCGTAGCCGAGGAGCACCATGCGCATGCTCCTGTCCTCCAACTTGCCGAGGCCTGGCTTGGTGGCCTTCATGTGGCCGATGCAGCCGAAGGTACGTAGGTACGAGATGTTAGGCTTGCGCCTATGCCACCCCTCGTACGGCGTCTTCCCCTCGAGGGCTTTGGTCGGCAACCGGTTGAGGATATACACGGCGGTGGTAACCGCCTCTCCCCAGAACGCCGCCGGCATCCCCCTGGCCTTCATCATCAACCACGCCATGCCGACGATGGTCTGATTCTAGCGCTCCACAACACCATTCTGCTACGGCGTGTAGGGAGCCGTGAGGTGTCAACCCACACCCTCCTCGACGCAGTACTCGGCGAACTCCAACGCCGTGAATTCACCGCCATGGTCGGTCCGGAGCACCCGGAGCCGCTTCCCCAACTCCTCCTCCGCCCGTGCCTTGAAGTGCTTGATGGCATCCGCCGCGTCGCTCTTGCTCGTCAGGAACTGCAGCCACATGTATCGGCTGCAGTCATCCACGAATAGGAGGAAGTACCTCCGCCCGCCGTGCATTGTCGGTGTGATCGGCCCACAAAGGTACCCATGGACCAGCTAGAGCGGATTTGCCGCACGGTACCTTGCCGCCTTGGGGAACGACAGTCTCCTCTGCTTCCCCGCCAGGCAGCTATCGCACAGCTCCCCGGCATGCTCAATTCGTGGCAACCCGATCACCATCTTCCCGAGCCGGCCCAGAGCGTCGAAGCTCAGGTGGCCGAACCGGCCATGTCACAGCCACGGCTCCTGCGTGCATGCCGTCGCCAAGCACACATGATGCTCCACCTTCAAATCAAGAAGATAGAGACGATTCTTGGAGCGTGTTACCTTGGCAAGAAGACGCCGCTCCTTGTCCCTGATCCGCAGCACGCCGTCGTGGATCAGCACCTTCGCCCCGCGCTCGTCAAGCTGGCCCAAACTGACAATGCTCGCGCGGAGCTGAGGGATGAAGTACACGTCTGTCGACGCGCGCTGCTCCCTGTTCCGGCACCGAAAGACGACCGTGCCTTGGCTGCGGATGTCCACCCGTGAGCCATACCCGAACTTGACCGTGCCGATCTTGTTCGTGTCAAGGTCGGTGCAGGCGGCGCGGCACCCAGTCATATGGTTGCTCGTGCTAGAGTCGACGTACCACCGCTGCTCCTTCTCATCGCCGACTGCGCCCAGATGTGCCTGCGCCCGCGGCTCGTCAAGTTCGACGGCCTGCGGGGCAGTCCCCTGCTCCGCCTCCCTTGCTTCGCCTTCCTGCAGAGTACAGTACTCACCCATCAAGAGCGCCTGCTTGTCGCTGCTGTCGTTATGAGCCAGGTGCGCCTCCTTCTTCTCCTTCCTCTCTGGACACTTGCGTGCCCAGTGCCCCGCCTTACCGCACTTTCGGCAAGCGTTGGGGGTGACGGTCTTCTTCTTGCCCTTCTTCTTGTCTGCCGGAGCCTTACCCTGCTTCTTGCCGTCGTTGCCGCTGCGGTCACCACCGCCGTGGCTGGAGCCTTCCCCGGACCGACGCTTCTCCTTTATCCACGCCGTCCACTCCTCCTCGGTCAGCATCAGCTTGGGCTTCTCCTTCTCGACATTGCAAGACCGCGGCTCTCCACCACCCGCAGCTGCCCTGCCACATCCTCGCGGGACAAAGTGGAGATGTCCAGCATTGTCTCGATGGACATGGCGAGCTGCGAGTACTTGGGAGGCACCACGCAGAGCAACTTGCTGAAGAGGTCCTCGTCCTCCACCGGCTTGCCATAGGTGGCTAGCTGGCTCACCAGCGACTGAAGACGAAGCACGAAGTCCTCCACCGACTCTCCGGACATGAACCGGATGTCGTTGAGCTCCCAACGCAGCTGCTGAACCTTGGTCTGATCCGAGCGTACACGGAGCAACTCCAACATCTCCCACGCCTCCTTCGTCGTCTTCTTCTGGCCGAGCGCCTCATGAAACTCGCTCGGGGTGGAAGCCATGAGCGCCTCTATGACGCCCACCTTCGCATCCTCTCCGGCGTTGCCAGTCTCCACGGCCTCCCACCATTTCCAGGCCCGGAATTTCCGCTTCATCTGGACAGCCCACTCGCCGTAGTTGGTGCGGGTGAGCATCGGCCAGGAGTTGCTCCCGCCGAACTCCCTCACCACGCGCACCTCTACCGGCTGTGGCTGCGCCACCGGCTGGAGCTGCCTCTCAGCATCTCCGTCGTTGCCCGGCAAAGCTCCAGTGGGATCCGCCATCGTCGGCTGCTAAGCCCGAACGATGTGTACGGCTCCGATACCACGTGTTGGCGCTAGAACCTAGCACCGACCACTGCCAACCACCTGATAAGGTGCCGACCAGTGGCACTGACCAGCAGCGTTGGCTGCCGACCAGGTTCGAGGCGAGCAGCTCCTGCTCGACCCCGACCTCTCATCTGCTCCAGGAAGAAGATAAGCCGAGCTCTCTTCCGCACACACACAGCACACTCTGTGAACCGATGACTAGTGGCAAAGAAGCTGCTCTTTCCATTGCATTGCATAACATATATATACAATCCTCCATTCACTACCGGGTACTCGAGGTATGGCAATACTCAACTATTCCTAGTACTATGCTTACGTCAGCCCAAGACGTGGTTGATGGAGCCTTCACTTTTACACGACCTATCGCTATACTGCTACAGGACCAGGATATGGCTGGCCTCAACCTGACCTCCCCTGTCCTTGTCCGTACGGAAAAAATGGCTGAGATTGCAGCCGATTATATCTAGCACCATCTTCAGCTTCTCCTCGGCAGGTCGGCTGTGGAGTGGAGGGTGACGACTAATAAACGACGCTGCCACTACTAGTGTCCGGGTGGGTGCTGACGTGTCCACTCTCCGACTTCGAGTACTCCACTCCGGCAGGTTCCGGCGGCGGGACCTTTTTGACGTGTTGGCTAGTGTCTTGTTTCATTCTTCGTGATCGGATGACTACGGGAAAAGAACACAGATTTGGTCCCATTTGTCAGTAATTTTCTATCTTTTTTCTTGAGAGAGAAGGGAACTCCAAGTAGATTCTGGTGCTATGAGCTTTTCTTGGGCTGGTATAAAATTGAGCCCAATAGGAAAGCACGGATTATCTGGCTCATAGGGCCCATGAAATTCATTACAAAGTAGAAAAAAGGACAAATGAGAAAAAGGCAGGCCCATTATTTTAAAGAAGCATTTCTTACCAAGCTGTACCAGTTTCCACACTTTACTGCATTTCTCTTGGAGACATAGGAAGGAGAGGACGTTCCTGCCGGTGGAACTCTCCTGAGCCGCGACGTTCATGGTTAATGGTTATTAAGCCCGTGCACATTCCATACAAGCAATTTTTCTGACGTCATGGGGAAAACAATTCAGCGACAGATTCTTTTATAGTTATTGAAGGGATGTGTAAATTCACTAATAATTGCCTTTCACGGATAGACAACATTTTTTTGAACGGGTCACGGATAGACAACATTTTAAGCTACATTTTTGCAAACAAATAACCTTTTACAATATCCTATCGGATAAACTAATACGATTCTAAGGGAAGAGAAGAGGCTTTTAAACCTAATATTTTATTCTAGCAACCATAGTTACTTATTAAGATTAACAAATAAATGTTGCCTAAAAATATTAACAATTAAATTGAATGAAACCATATTTAATTAACGAAATCTTGATTGTTCTGTGGATACATATTGTTAACACTGATTATATATCCATGTGTAGCTGTCAAGTCAGGTCTGATCGTGTATACCTAATGGTTAGCATGCACATAGAACAAGAACACCGAAAAATGCAGCAGAAAATCTATGAAGCGTCTATGCGGGAATGATACATAGAACAGGGTATTTGGCGGGTAACATCGATCAGTATAGTGAAAACTATGAAGTGTCTATGCGGGAATTATATGTTCTGGCGGTTAGTATAGCACCTATTCTTTTTTTTTATTTTTTTGCGAAACAAAGACTTCATTAATAATCAAACTGTAGCATTACAAGCAAGTGACGTGACAAACTCAGGGAAAAAATTAAAAAAGACTTGACTACTACTGGACCTAATAGCATGATGAGCAAGCTCATGCGCTACATTATTTTGATCACGACTAATCTTAACAACTACGACTCGACAAAGATCTTCCATCCGCAGCCTCGCCTCCTGAAAAGTGGACCAATGCAATGATCGTTCTGGGACAGTAGTCTTTAGCTTGTGGGTAGCCACGACACCATCAGTCTCTAGGATCATAGGGATGTCCGGCCATCGCGCCGCAAGAGTAATTCCTTCGCGGCATGTTGCAGCATCAGCTTCCTCCGCTTCCCAACAATGACGAAGCAGACGCCATGCAGATAACTTAGATTTGTTTTAGCCATGAATCAAATTCAGTCCACAAAAGTTTAGTTGAGTCAAATTCAGGTGTTTTGTAAGCAGATTCCAGCGACTCTCAAATGTTTAGTTATATCTAGGCTTACTTGAAACTTTGAAAGTTATACAAACCAAATGTAATAAACTAGCAGTAATTTAAGTACTATAAACTATCTGAAAATGCTAAAGAAATTCAGGCTAAAGGATGTTCTAAATAAAATTGAACACATCTTTATACAAATACAAAGCACTATATATAGTTTAGGCAATGAAGCCCTCTAAGAGAAGTATAATAACAGGCTATGGTTGAATGATGAGGTGGAGAGGAGAGAAGAGAGGACAGAAAGGAGAAATGACTTGTGAACTTATAGTCAGCTTCGACACAAGAACCAAGAAACTTTGTGAAAAAGAAAAATAGGGGCCACGTATTAGCGGTAAAGAGCTAACCACTATATGGGTGAGCTAAGCAATAGGTTGTAAAGATCCTTACAGCCAACAATCGGCTATATTATTAGCATTGCTTTTAACAACTCTGTTGGGAGTAAATTAGCAATTCCTCATGAACTAAAATTGGTTGGGCTCTTATTCAAGCCACTGCCGCCCTGCAGACTGTAGTAGCCTTGTTGATTTTTCACCATGGCAATGAGGCGATGATGATGCAACAAAAAGGTGATTGTCGACAGATACTACTTTCAATCAAGGAGCGAACCTCTACAAATTGTGTTTCATCAGTAGTAGCTTCCAATCGTCTAGAAATTGGCACTCCATTATTACAAACTTGAGAACAACACATCTGATCACTCGCCGGATCGACGATTTACCAACAACGACGACTAGCAAATCAATTTATTGGTATGCAGCACCACACCGATCAGCATGATGCCGGTAGAGTGATCAGACTCATCAGCATGATGCCGGTAGAGTGATCAGGCACACAGAGGAGGCATGTAGCGCTGCACCCACATATCGCCTTCGTTGACCCTGTAGAACGCTGCGGTCTCCTGGAACATCACCTCGTTCCTCAGCTGGGCGCACCTGAACACAATGATACAGTGTTTTGGCCGCTGCCCCTCACCTGGCTGCTCTGTGTCGATGCGCTCGATGCAGGACCCGAACATAAGACGCCTGCACAATACGTACATGAAATTAATCCTAGCAATTCAATCAAAATTCAGAGAGTATGTTCATCATTCTTTGCGCAGATTGCACACATAAATATATATCAGCAACAAGAGCAGATTATTGCTCCTGGTAATCCACAATGTTTTTGTATTGATGCTTGTCAAAAAAATTTCTAACTAGATCCAAACTTTCACCTCAAAAGAACTAGATTCACACTTATTACCTCTCAAAGTACTCCAGGATATCTTGTGAGCTTAGAGGGTCGTACTCTGGGATGGTGACAAACGCTGTTCTGCAGTCTTCAGGGGGGAACCTTGAGTGGATGATGAACGGCATCATGAGTTCTGGAGCTGGCACTAGTGTGGGGATCAGGAACGAGTTGGAATCATCTTTGAACTGGCGCAGCATCGCATGTAGGTAGTCATCGAATATGAGCCGCGCAAAGGTGTCCCGGATGAAGGCAACACCACGCGCAGCGATGTTCTTGTGGAACATGAAGAACCTCGAGTCGACAAGCCTACCCCCGCGCACGCCGCAGAGGGCCACGATGGCTGGGATGTCCACGAGGGGTGCCGGCTGCTCGCAGCAGCCATGGAGGAGAACGTAGTTGTACACGGCGCATGCTTCGACGATAGCATGTGTGAGCGACATGTCGCCAGGCGCCATGGTCGCGACGTTGCCAAGGACCGGGAACCCCATGGTCATCTCTAGCCAGAGGAGGAGGCAGATCACCTTCTTGGCAACATCACGCCCGGTCGACTCAGAAAGAACACGCAGGTATGCCCTGCGAGCAGTCTGGTTCGCTTCAAGGACTTCCCATACTAGAAAAGCCATGGTACACCTGATGGCTGAGAGATCTAGGGGGGAATGAGGTGAGAGAAGGATGCTTTGCTTGGTGTGGGAGAGGAGCCGTGCGTGAATCAGCGAGCATTAGCAAACAAATGAGCTAACAAGTTGACAGGACCTGGAGAGGGAGAGGTGAGCAGGAACATCGTCACGCTAGGCAGTTACATTTTTGTACTGGTGTCTTTACATACCTTCCCCAAATCACAGCTAATGGTATAGTGAAATTGCTTCACTTTGAGCTTATCATTGTGGACAGCAGATCCTTATTCACATCGTCACTAGTGTGACAAGTAAACTGTTGCAGTGAAAACTCCGCTCGATTTCATTCAAGGTGCTTTGGCGATGTTCTTGATTTGCCAATCAACGCATTTGTATTTGTCGGTACGTTTTGATAAAGGCAACTTATCCGCAAAAATACCGGTAATCGGTAGTGTGTACGGGCACCGTATAACTACTGTCGTATCCAATGCGCTAGGTAGTTACACTTATGTTGTCTCTTTCTTTTAATTATATAAGAAAAAAATTAGTATTCATGTGCATCTAATTATTCTAAAACTATAATTAACATCATATACTAGTTGTTCATAAGATCTAAGCAAGTATAAAGGATTTGATATGACCTGCATGGTGCTATAGTTTTGTTAGGTCCATATTGTTCGTCTCTCTTCCATCTCATTAGCCTATAGATCGCCCAACATGCCTCACCATGGTTATTGCATCGGATGATCCTTATGAGTTACCCCATTAGCCTCTCCATCCAACAACATATGAACATCTTATAAAAGTTCTTGCACGAGAAGCATAGTGTTAGAATTATATGTACCTAACTCATAGTTCAAACAAAAAACTTGAAGGTAAAAACATGTGAATATGCACCTAACCCAAATATTTCCAAAATAACAGAGAAACTGTAGCACTAGCTTACAAAAGAGGTTGAGTTGGTTAGTAGTATTAAGACTTATCATCTGAGTGCAAGACGAGGCTAGGTACATCTATAGTATCATCTATGCTCCTTCGTGTGCACTTTCTTTGTCATATACACATGTGGTCACTAGCAAACAGCAAACTCCTTCGATTCATGCTTGCTTTGTTCTCAACAGGTGAAGGGTTTTTCTGTTGTTTTTCATCTATATTGTCCAATATATAAAAAGGTTACAGTGGTGCACGCAAAGGCAGTTAATTAGATTTTTGTACTGGTGTTACTACCTTCCAAATCCTCAGCAAATGGTATTATCAGTAAAATTGCTTCACTCTGAGCTTATCATTGTGGACCGCAGATCTTTATTCACATCATCACTTGTGACAAATAACTATTGCCGTGAATTGTTTAGAAGTGTCTAACGTTTGATATTTGAAATTAAAGCTCCGCTTGATTTCAATTCATGGCTGAAAGCTTTCCTCCATCTTGTCACTAAATAAATGGTGCTTTACATGACGATCACTTTGGTCATAAATAATCAAAAAGACGTCACAGTTAACTTATCATGACGATTGGAAAATTTGCCATGTATCTCATGTCATACATTTGCTAGACCAACTAGCGCCGTCATAGATTGACATTTTGGTTTATCATAGAATCCAAGGGAAGTCCATTTTGCTAGACCAACTAGCGCCGTCATACATGTGTCAGTGGCTTTGGCGATGTTCTTGGCTTGCCTGTCAACGCTTTTGTACTTGCCATTTAGCTAGTGTTGACAAAGACAGTATATCCACAAAATGCCGGTAATGTGTACGGGTCACCGTACCGATAACTTTTGTCGTATTCACTACACAAGGTAGTTACACAAATTTATGTTGTCACCTTATTTTGATTGTATAAGAAAAATAGTGTTATAGTCATGCATGTAGTTACTCTAAAACAATAACAACACTACAAGTTCACAAGATCTAGGCATGCATAAAGGATATTTAAAGTAAAATGTGAAAATGGAAGTAGTATAATTTGCATGACCTACATGGTGGTAGCTAGTTTTATTAGGTCTATATTGTTCCTCTCTTACATCATCTCTTACATTTTATTTTATTAGCCTTAAGATTAATTCACATGCCTCACCATGGTTATTCCATTGGATGACGATCCTTACGAGTTACAAGGATGGTTGCTTCATTCAAACAACATGAACCTCTTATAAAGGTTCATTCTCGAGGAGCCAGAGTTACAATAAATGTACCTAACTCATATATGTCCAAACAAAAAGATAAGGAACCTTGACGGTAAAACATGTGAATATATACACCTAACCCAAGTACTACGAAAATAACACAAAAACTATAGCACAAAGCTCCAAAAGCCGCTGAAGTGGTTAGTAGTATTGAGACATCTAAGGCACAATGTGGCTAGGTACACTAACGTACGTCCATAGTGCCACACATGCCCTCTCATGTGCAACCTCTTGTCATGTGGTCACCAGCAAACAACAACCTCCTTGAATTCAAGCTTGCTTTGCTTTCAATGGGTTAGTGTTTTCTGTATTATTTTTCATCTAGGTTGCATGCTCCTCTTCGTAGTGATTTGTTGCCAACGAGTTAAGGGGTGTCCGGATCCAAGGATAAAAGTTCAGAGGGGTGCCACATGGGGTGTCACAAGGGGTGTCACATACTAATGAAAAAACAAACTACAGAACTCACCAGTAAACCACGAAATTAATTTATTAACCCAAATTAATATATCATTAGCATATGTTTACTGTAGCACCACTTTGTCAAACCATAGACTAGATAAGCTTAATAGATTCGTCTCGCAAATTAGTTTGCAGTTAATGTATAGGGGCATGCCATGGACAGTGTGACCACAATTAAATGGTTGTTTCTCTTTGGCTACAATATATAATCTTGACTTCTCTGTTAATATAGACCTAATCCAATTGCTTAAGCACAGAAATGTTTTGGGTCTTGACAATACTGAGGGCGGTTGAGTGAAAATTATGAGATGGCGCATACAAGGAACCGATTCTGGCTCTTATTATTACACACGACCCCTACTACTCAGGTCATCACAGCATCAGGATGATGGCCAACAGAAGCTTTCAACAATATTTAAGAAACGAACAGAAGCAAATTAATCTTTTGAATTTCTAGCTTGTACAGTTCCAGATGAACTAGAAATTGTCATTCCAAACACGACTCTACCCAATTAATTAGTATCCTTCAGATACTACAGCAGCTACGATGATCATATCGGTTTATTATGAGGCAACAGATTAGCCACACGACAATCAATCATATGGATCACCGCCACAGCTCGCCATCCAGCTGCTGCTACCCAGGGCATCAGTGTTGGCCGCCGGCGCGGGTCGTTGAGGGCGGAATCGAGGTCGGGGCAGAAGGACGTCAGAGGCGATGATGTTGGTGTTGCAAAGTAGCGCATGATGTCCTCGGCCTTGTCGTCTGCGCCAGTGTTGAACGCAGGTAACGAAGCCGGGGGCGCGTAGGACTGCAAGGCCAAGTCGTCGGTCAGCCTTGCGCTAGCGTTCGTCGTGTCTGTCGGCGCGTCGCCGTAGCCGCCGCCGGGGACAACCCCCAGCTCGGACAGCAGGTTGGCGTTGGTCGTGTTCGTCGTCTCGGGGTACAGACTCTGCCCGGCGCCGATGCTGGTGCCGGAGCTGACGCAGGCGCCGTGGGAGACGTAGCCGCCGCTTTCAACACGGCCATCGCCGGCGACGTAGCCGACGACGACGGCGCCGGCGGCGACGTAGCCGCCGCAGACGATGCGGCTGCCAGGTTCTATGTAGGCCCCTGCGGCGATGTAGCCGCCGTCGGGGGTGTGGTAGCCGAAGGCGACGAAGCCACAACCGGGGCTGCCGCCAAAGCCGGCCATCACGGGGAGGAGAAAGAGTGTGTCAGGCGGAGCAGCAGGGGAGAGCGTATGCTAGAGCGCAAGGAGCGAGGCTGAGGAGAGTGAGAGCGAGCGCGCGGCGAGGAGGCTAGAGTGAGAGCATGAGGAGGCTAGAGTGAGGGGGAAGGGTGAGTGTGACAGTATAGGGAGAATGGGAGGCGTGTGACAGTAGTGTGATAGTAGAGTGAAGCGGGCGCATGCAGCACAGGTCAAATGGGTCAGAGTGAAAGAACATGTGAAAGAAAAACGCAGCGCTCTGCAACACGCAAAAAGAAAACATGGCGCGCGGTATTTTATATCAACCGCCTGGGTAAACGCATTTCCACAGGCGGTGTTTTATACCAACCGCCTGGGTAAACACATTTACATAAGGACGAGCCAACAACAGCTTTCACAGGTGGAGTTTTATATCAACCGTCATGTAAAAACATTTATCACGCGACCGAACGGCAGCCAGCTAGCCACCAGCTAGGCCGGCTAAAGTAGGAGTACTAGCCGCAGCAGCATGGCGTGCCTGTGTTGCCTTCGCGAGGAACGCTCTGCCTCCCGGTAAAAAAAGGGCCCCTCGTAAAAAAACAGCCTTGGGTAAGCATGGGTACCAAAGAATACAGGGCCTTGCTCTCTCACGCTCTACGCCTTGTGACAGGAGAGCGAGGAAGCCTAAAAAATAGCCTTGGGTAAGCACGAGTACCAAAGAATACAGGGCCTTCCTCTCTCACGCTCTGCTATCTCACGCTCTGCGTCTTGTGACAGAAGAGTGAGGAAGCCTGCGAGGAGGGTCACTCCGATTTACACGTATGCTCTCGCCTCGCTGGCCCCACCACTTCCATGTATCCGCTGCACCTGGTATGAGGCGAGCCAGAGTGACTAACCCGCGGGTCCCCTAGTCGTTGGGGCCCAGTGTGAGTGACGAGGGATAGGAAGGAGAAAGGGTGCACGTGCTGGTGGAGCGTCTTGCGGAGAGCCCACTTGTCATGCGACGTGGGGATAGTGGTTGGGTGCATGGTTCATGGCGCATGAGCCTCTCGTCTTGCTCTCACTGCCCGGCAGCCCGACCATGGAGACGGGAAGGGACCAGGACGGTACGATCTTTTGTCACGATACATGGTTCAATTTATATGAGCGCTTCTCGAAACTAGCCGCTTCTATAAAACCTTATTTCTTCATGCGGTTTCTTAATACAGCCAGTAGCAACAACTCATTTGTAGCAGCGGTGAACATAACCCAACCGCTTGTGTTAATAGATGTATACAAGCTGGAGTCCTTGGCCCACCTTTTTCTTTGTACTGGTGTCTGGTCGTTTCAAACCGCTCGTAGAAAAAATGGGTTGCGTCAGTAGAAAGACCAAGTACACCTGATGTGTACAGGCATACATAGATCGGCTAGACTTATTAGCAATGGCACGACAAGCTTAGAAACAAAGGCATTTGGAACTTGGAAGCTAGAGCTGCACCCTCATGTCGTGGCCGTACGCTGACCCCTATGCTCGGCGATGGTCTCCTTCTACATTTCCTCATCCCTCAGCTCCATGCTCACGAACACAACACAATGACGCTGCAGTGCCTCAACACTTGACCTGTGAACGTACAGGTGTACCGTTTCGATGCGCCCGATCCCTAGAACCGTGCACAAAAGGAAGATAGATCACATATGTATTCCTTACTAGGTTAGTTTTCACACATTATGTTCAGAGTAATAGTTTGCAATGTTTTGTGACGAACAAGATGGACACCGTTAGAGTGTCCATGGGCAGCGTCCTTGTGACGGCGACTGATAGCGCCATCTAGGGTTGCAAGCAGTCAGCCCATAAATAAACCTTTATAGTTCATGACAATGTATTGGATACGACAATGGTTCATGTTGCACAAGGAGGAAGAGAGACCAATGTTATTTGAGGGATGTAGAAGATGGGAGACATTGATCATGACCGTCTTCGCGTAGTTCGGTTGGAACTTCATGAATCGTCACTGCGTTAAAAACAAATTACCGCGGCGTTCACATTTGGACTCTGTGGCGGGCCTTTTTTCGTTGTGGTAAATCACATGATTTACCACAACAGACACTTTTTACAACAACGGGTACTTTTTATTTACCGTGGTGGGCACTATTACCCGCTATGTTAATTGATTTATCACACCGGGCATCTTAAATGTCCGCCACAAAAAATGCCCTATTTACCGTGATGGACGCCTTAAGTTGCCCACTGCGGTAAATAATGGACATCCTTTAAAGCCCGCCATGGTAAAGGCCGTGGGCCAATAGCCCAAGGTGAGACTCAATAACTTCACCATGCATATAAACCAACACTCAAGGGTTCACCAATCACTCATTCCACTCCTCCCTGTCCCTCTGTTGTGTGTCTCCACGGCGATCTCTTCACACGAGCGACGCGAGGCGGCGCACGTCTCCTCTACGTCGGTCTCTTCCCTCTCACTCTCTCCACCAGCGAGCGACCCCTCCCTCTCACTCACTCTACGGCCCTCTACCCTCCCGACGTGCATGACGGAGGCCGAGCTGGTGGTGCTGGTGAACAAGTGCCGGCGGCTGGAGTGCGTCAACGTGGGTGGTATGTGGGTGCCACCGGAGACCTTCGTGGGTCTACTCTTGAAAGTGCATCTAGCTCTTTAATGGGTTTTGTTGAATTGATTGACAACATAATTAAAGGTCTAATGAGTTTGTTGAGTGTTGAGCAGGAAATTGAGTCTATTGCATATACTTGTGGATTGTGTGTTAACAAGTATATATAAGGTTCGACAAGGCAAACTTGATGGTATTCCACATAGTGTTGAAATGAAATGCCAACTTGTGTCTTGTTGTATTGGAAGACTATGGAACCAATCTAGTTCAAGCAAAAGACAACAATGCAAATGGAATTAATGAAATGACATATATGTTGTGGGATATCATAGCACCATGAGAAAACAAGCATATTGGCAAGAGACAAAGGAAATAATATATAATGGATATAAGATGTTCTCCACATCGGTTTGCTATTATGGATAGAGATTGAAGTTGGTATTAGGAGTGTCAAGCCAAAAATGAAGAGGATTTGAGGAATCGTGAATCTGTTTGACCATATTGATGTTGATCCATATATGTCTCTATGTAAGTCAAATTGAAGCTTGATTGATATCAACATTCATACCTAGAAGATATTCAAGCAAGGATCAAATCATTAGTGAAAGTGACTTGAAACCGTAAAGGTGAACTCATATGTATGGAAATAGTTCA